>JANKKI010000157.1:0-1252500 GCA_025175665.1 Cinchona pubescens
CTCTTATAGTTTAATTTTTATCTCTATTTTTTACAGTAAGTGTAATACTTGTATAATGATTTATAAGAAAATGACAAAAAGATTTATCTTTTGGAATTTTTTCAAAAAGAGTTACAAAATTAAAATCGTATTATAAATCATTGTACAAGAGACGTATTATTGATATACATATATAAGAAAATAAATATTGTTTAATTATGAAATACTTTTATCTATCTTCATTTTTAAGAAATTAATTTTAGATATTTAAGTAAAAACTTTCATAAAAGTATATAAGATATTTAGCATAATTATGTCTAAATGATATCATTCTTGCAACCCAATTACATCTAATTAATATTTATAAAAAAGAACTATAATTTATCATATAAAAAAAAGATAAAAAGATTGTAAGATCAAATTTTTTGCATCTTCTTGGAACTTTATATTTATTAGTAATTAATGATTTAATATCGGTGCACATTATTCTTAAGTGATCATGTAATCGTAATAAATTCAAAAATAGCTTTAACAAGACATACCTGTCTCTTATACACATCTATGTGTATAAGAGACAGCCCATATAATACATTCTTGAAAATTCTTAAACACCAAAATCCTTTTTTTTAAACAAAAAGTTTTAAAGACTTGAGAAAGGATGGGTCACAAGCCTTTTGTTTACTATCTCATTTGCTAGCTAAAAAATATATTATGTCAACTCTCCTTAATTAGTCATCATGTCAACTATCTTCTTTATTCTCATTGCCTATTTTTCTTCGCTCAATTAGTTTTTATCTGACTAAAATAGATATACATAATTTCTCACTTTTCATACACAGATACACTTTTTCCATAGGCTTTTGTCTTCTCTCTACCACTTACTCTATCTTTATGTACAATCACCAAACTTTTTACAAAAAAAATAAAAAAATAAAAAAAAATTGTTAATTTAAGTTTAACTTCTACGCACATATCATAATTTGTTTCATATGTGGGTATACATTCCTATGCATCCCGACATTCCGAAGTACAATGAAGCCAATCTCCACCTCTGCTTCATCTTTGTTGTAAAATATGATTTTCTCTATTTAGAGATTTACGATTTATTTATTTAGTTGTTTAATTGGTTTTCTTCACTTTAAGTACATAATTTTCAAATAATACAGTAGTGCATATCTTTTTCTTTTTTCTTACTTAAAGCAATTAATAACCCTAATACAAACCTGAGTAATGGAATTTGTAAGATAATATTACAAATATATTTTTCCCTTTTATTGTCTCTGAATCCAGTCAAAAGCAACTTTTCTATGACAATATCAATTTACATATACATACATTCATACATACATACATAATATATATATATATTATAGCAACACCCTTTTTGGGAAAAACTATAAGGAATTGACATGTGTCATATTAGGTAAAATAAAAAATAAAGGTAAAATATCAGCTATTTAATTAACTAAATCTTACCTTTAACTAATTTTATTTTTTTAAATCCTTATTTTATCACATTACACACCCTACACACATTTATACATATATATATATACATATATATATATATATACATATATATATATATACATATATATATATATAATATATATATATATACATACATATAGATATACATATATACATATATATATATATACATACATACATATATATATACATACATATATATATATATATATATATATATATATATATATATACATACATATATATATATATATATACATATATATATACATACATATATACATATATATATATACATACATACATATATATATATATATATATATACATATATATATATATGTATATATATATAGCAACATCATTTTTGGGAAAAACTATAAGGAATTGACATGTATACATAAGGTAAAATAAAAGCTGTCTCTTATACAAATCTAACTGTGTATAAGAGACAGGCATATAAATTAACCAGAGACTGAGGGATACGACGCATATATTTTGTCACACTTACACAGCTCTACATGTGTATATGTAGACATATATATATATATGTTATAGCAACACCCTTAATGTGTGTGTGTATAAGTGAATTGACATGTGGCATATCTAAATAAAATAAGAAACAAAGGTAAATGTTGTGTAACAGACAGATGTATATATATATATTATAGCAACACCCTTTTTGGGAAAAACTATAAGGAATTAAACATGTGGCATACTAGTTAAAATAAAAAATAAAGGTAAAAAATCAACTATTTAATTAATTAAATTTTACCTTTAACTAATTTATTTTTTTAAATCCTTATTTTATCACACCTCTTATAGTTATTTTTTTTTCCAAAAATAGCTACAAAATTAAAATCGTATTTATATGATTGATCTTATTTTGTTAATTTAACACATTTTATATTTGCAAGGTTGGTAAAACTTTATTGATGAATCAAAATTCTTAGATATTTCAATTAATTTCTAACTTGATCTGAATTATTTTTTGTTATATTTTCCTTTTTCCAGAGTTTGATTGAAGACTAATTTTAAATCTGTTTCCTTTAAAATTTCTATTATAGGATATTCAAAAGTAAAGTTTCTGTTTCCAAGGCTTTTTGTATATATCTAAATGTCTCTTATTGAACATCGAGATGTTTATTAGAGGGTAGGAGTGAGTTTTTTATTTTTTTTAAGATTTTGCTGAATAAGAAATGATTCATTAATTAATTGATTATTCCATATCATATAATTGTAGTTAAATGTGTTAAGAATTAAAATTCTCTGTTGTATTCTTTCAAGGCAAATTTTTTAGACAATGAACTGCAACTTAGGTGGTAAGACACTTTTCATATGACCTACTGGTCATACGGGAGAGGTGAGTTTTTTTTTTTTTTAAAGTATTCTTTAAGGGTGTGTAAAGTTAAAGAAAAAATAATACGTGCATTTGTTTTTATAAACTAGATTGATTTATTACTTTTATGTTGGAAAAAATAGTGATTGTATTTCAGTTTTATAATTGTTTACTCTTTAACTAATTTGTTGCAAATTGTTTTGCTTGATTTGGTGCATAGAGAGTTACAACAAACTAATTTGGTTTGAGTTTCACTATTAACTAGCAGAATTAAATACATATCATGATAATTATCTCGCTATTCTGAATTAATTCTGTTCCCGTCCATAGCACGGGTATTAAGCGAGTGTGTGTGTGTCTATATATATATATATGTATGTATATTTAGAAAATCGTACTACTCTAAAAAGTCAAAATTATGTTTCAAGACACAATCTTGACCAATGCAAATGCAAACATAATGCTTGATTGCATAGTATGTATAAAATAGTGTTAAAATATGTGTTGGCCCAAAAGTAACCTAAGAGGGGGGTGACAAATTAGGTTGTCTCAAAAAATAAACCTTTTGAAATGATTAATAAAAATGCAAACTTTGTGCAACAAATGAATACTTAAGCACAAATGATCAAAGATAAATATTTAACAATCAAAGCTTGTAGAAGAAATAAAAGATTGAGATAGAGAATATCAAACTAAACTCCCAAGTTTCTCAAGTTTGGAGTACATCCACTAGTAGTGCCTCTTCAAATAAGGTGAGGCAATAACTTTCTTGTATACAAAGTAGGCTCACCCTTGCACCAACTAAGTTCCTCTAGTTGAGCCAAAGGGTTTTACACTACAACCTCACTTTTGTACACTTGTTATCCCTCCACTCTTACACTTGAAGATCACTCACTAGTCTACTCTTGCTTACACTAATTTCCTCTAGTTGAGCCAAGTGCACTATACTAGACAAACCAATACAACTCACAATATTTTAGCCTATTTCTCCCAAAATTCTTATTACAATCTATATGTATTGAATGTAGTAGTACCTCACAGATCATTTGGATGTTCTTGGGTTATATATGCATAGTATATGTACTTGAAAATTTTAGCTCCAATAGTAAAAAAATTAGCTGTCAAAAACAAGCCGTTAGGAGTTTGGACGGAGGTTCGAACGTCCGATCATGTGTCCTACATCTTTATGAACAGTGCTTCGAACGGTCGTATGCGTCCCATAGCTTGACAGAAACTTCTTCATTTTGAGCTGTGCGTCCTACAACTTTTGGTTTAGACGGTCATGTGCGTCCTATAGTTTATGTTTCGGACGATCATATGCGTCCTATCTAGAAACTTCTAGATAGGACGGTCTCTTGTACGTCCAAAAGATGTGGTTTGGACGGTCATATGCGTCCTATCCTCAGTCTCTGATTCGTTCGACGGTCATATGCGTAGGATCCCTCAGCTTCTAGTTCGGATAGTCATATGTGTCCTACAGCTTTTGATCTTGTTTCAGATGCTCTCTTGCATCCGAATTCCTTTATTTCGGACGCTCTTCATCGTCCGCAAGGTGTCTGTTCAACTTTTGGTCATTTTTCTTGATTGTGTTCGGATGATCATTTTCGTCCGAGCCTTCCTGTTTTTCTGCACACTTATTTTCAAGCCATTAGTACGATTTGATCATCATCAAAACATAATTATCATAACTGGGGTCCAACAATATGCACATGACTATATTAACTATACAAATTCTATTTTTTCTTAATTGTGGTTTCTATTGACAATTTATATCAACAAAATTAAGTTAATTTATACTAAACAAAACAATACTTCTAAATTATTGTGTTTATTTGATCATTATAAACATCTAGATGTTCATTAACATTCAACAAAATGAGTTTTATCTTGTATTTTCACATAGAAATTAGAAGTAGATTATCAACACAATCATGTATATAATTAATAGTAATATAGTTACTATAGTGTACATATCTAATTTAATTTCAACTAATAATTAAGTTATATAGTTACTTTTTAATTATTTTTATATGACAGAAATATAAAAATTTTATATGTATAACTTAACATTTAGTATATTTTTAATTGTTCCAAAAACAAAAGTATATTTTTAATTATTTTTTAATTTATATTTTCTAATTAGTAAAATTTATAGATATTATTACTTAATTTTATTTGCATTTATATAGTTTAATTACTAAAGGTTATATATTGTTAATATTATTTTACTAATATTATTTTGTTGTAGTAATTGAATGTAAGATATTCGTCTTGGCATACTATGGGATATTCTGCATGTAAAATTATATACCCTAACTGAAACAAAGTACAACTCTGATGAAAGAAATATTTAAACTGTTTAAAGTAAATCAAGATGAGCCTAGTAAAGGGTTTGTTTGAATGAATAATTAAAATTTGCTACATACTCTTTTTGGGAAATTTTAGAATACACCTTTAAACATTTTGAGGGTACCATTCCCTCTAAAGATATCCAATGATCAGTTGACACTTCATTTAACAAATATTGGGATTACTACACCATAATATTTCCATCAAATACTTGGTAACTTTTGTTATAAAAGGTTACCTACAAAATTTACTAATTTTTTCCCTAAAGAACCTAAATCTACAACTAAAACAAAAATAAAAATACATTACAGAACCTATCAAATGTTCTAACAAAAATGGAAAAAAAAATACTTTCTACGCATAAAAATCACATTAGTACTACGGGACTATTTATATGTTTACAAAATAACTTTTGGTCATCAAAAAAAATTTCGTAAAATATTAAAGAATGTACTATGCGTACACAAATTTGTATAAAAGCCTATTTTTATAAACATCTCAAACAACAAATTTAATTTCTGTAATTAAATTGTTACATTTATGAAGTCCAATTCCAAAATAAATAAAAAAACAAATAAAAAATGAAAAAAAAACTAAGAGTATTCTTCGATTATGGCAATAATCAAAACAATAGTACCATTGAAGATAAGAGAAAGTATTGTGAGAGATTCATACTAGTATAATATGACAATGGTGAATGCATATACTTAGTACTGAGATGTGAAATGAAATACTATCTATACGATTAAAGATCCAAACAAAAGTACTATCGTATAGCAAAATGTACTATTTAGTTCATTTTATCAGCTAAATAAGTAAATCAATAAAAAATCAAATATAGAAAATATTTAAAATATAATAAATGGAAAAAATTTGAATTGCACATTATAATTATAATATTTTTAACAAAATGGTACTATACAAAGTTAAGAAACATACTTATAGAATGGAAATTGAGTACTATCTTAATAACTATAGTATACTATTTTCTTAGATAAATAGTATTTTAAAATTTATTCTAGAAAATTTCACTCTCCATTCTAGGGACATAACACACTACACCCAAGATTTCACACCGTATAAAAATCATATTAAACTACGGGATTATCTATATGTATAAAAAAATAATTTTTGTTCATCAAATAAATAGTAAGATATTTCTGTAGAATATTAAAGGATATATACTATGCGTATGCAAATTTGTATCAAAAGTCTAATTTTATAAGCATACCAAACAAAAATGTGATTTTCCTTAATTAAATTGTTATATTAATATGAAATTCAATTTCAAAATAAAAAAAAGAAATAGAAATTGAAAAAACTAAGAGTATTTTTCGATTATGAAAATAACAACAAAAATAGTAATATTCAAAATAAGAGAAATTATTATGAGATATTCATATAGCATAATATGAGAAAGGTGAATGTATTGTATTACTAAGATATGAAATGAAATACTTGTAGACACTTATTTATCTTACATTTTTGTTTGGTATTCACCTTTCTCATATTATGCTATATGAATATCTCATAATAATCTGTCTCTTATACACATCTAGATGTGTATAAGAGACAGCATACAGACAATCCCATAGCACTAAGTAATTTTTTACAAATTTGCATACGCATAGTATATATCCCTGTCTCTTATACACATCTCATACAGACAATCCCATAGATTTTTTTTTTTAGAAAAAAAAAAAAAAAAGTTGCATTCGTTCATGACAATTTTATTTTGGCCACGTTTTCAAAAATGGTATGTTTATAATGACCACAGCTACACTCAATCCAATTATTAAAAGCACAAAAAATCAGTCTAAAGGGGAGAGAAAAAAATTTCTGCAGAGAAAATTTTCTTAAGCCAAAAAAAAAAATCTGCCAAAACAGCCAACTTTGAACCAAAATTCCATACGATCGGAGAGTAATTAGACTAAACTCAAAGAAGAAAAATTGTAGAGGGTTCCTAAGTCTAAAACTTCTCTTTGTAAATCTTAAGAAAAATCGTCCATTTGGAGGGTAAAAAACGTGGTAGAAAAAGGCTGTTGGTCCAGAGGATCTGCAGAAAAATTTCTAAGTCTGAAAATTTTCAGACAACCAAATTGAGCAAATATTTCAAGCGATGGAAGAGGAATTGGAGTAAACTCAAAGAATAAAAGTTGTAGAGCGTTCCTGGAGTTACAACTTTTATTTTCAAACCCAAATAAAAAACGTTAAACTGGTGGGTCAAAAGCGTGGTGGAAGAGGCTGGTAGCCACAAAATCTGCACAACCTTTCTTTTTTGTGCCTGTCTCTTATACACATCTAGATGTGTATAAGAGACAGTTATTTTGTAATATTTTCTTAAATTGCATTTAGGCCCTTCTGATAGGGCCCACTTGGTGCCACGTCATCGATGACGTGGCATTGCCTGATTGCGCCACGTCATCGATGACGTGGCATTCAAAAAAAAAAATCCAAAATTTCAGAAAAATTTTATTTGCGTTTTGGCCCTCAATTTCGACTTGCATTTTTAGCCTTCAAATAATTTTTTTATTTACATTTAGGCCCTAAGGAATTTTCTTTAATATTCTTTTTTTTTTCTCTTCAAATTTCTTCCAAATTACATATTTTATGTCATTAACCACCAATTTTACTTTGATTTATTTGACATTTTAATATGTTTTAATTACCCTTTGATTGTACGAAATTACTGTTTTGCCCTTATGAGTATTTAATTGTAACAATAGACTTTGATCTTTGCACATTTTTTTGATTAATTGATTTTGTGATGATTGGTGCTTTATTTTAATGTTTATTGGTCTCAATATAATATTTATGCCTTATCTTACTTGTTAAATTATGTGAATTTACCCTTTTGCCCTCAAAATTTTGGATAAAGTTGCACAAAGATTATGTAGCATATTTGAATCAAATTCAATTTAGCCCAGGACTTAATCATTGTATCAATAATATAAAATTTTAGAAATAAACTCCGACGTGCATGATAAATGACTATTTTGCCCCATGGGAGTTAAAGGGCATTACAAGCTCAATGTGTGCGACTTTTAATTGGACACAGGCTAAATCTACATCAATGTTAATATTTACCATCTATGAATAAGGCCTGTCTCTTATACACATCTAGATGTGTATAAGAGACAGGCATACGTGTGCTTTGAGATAGTTCCCTGTCTCTTATACACATCTAGATGTGTATAAGAGACAGAGTGGCTACTCCAGTCTTGTTTTCCCTAGTTTAGATTGTTTTTATACAATTCATAGTCGATATTACACGCCCCGTTATGTAATAGTAAATAGTTGATTCATTTAAATTTGTAATAGTACACATCTAATTTATGTTTGAGAATTGTAAGTGTCTCTTATACAAATCTAGGTGTATATAAGAGACAGTTCTAGGTGTTTGGAAACTGGGAGATAGAACAACCACCAATATGTGTGGCGACGACAATCTTGAAAAATCTAAAAAAGTACTATCTTAGAGTAAAATATACTAGTTGGCACATTGTATCAGCTAAATAAGCGAATAAAAAAATCAAATATAAAAAAATAATAACAAATAAAAAATTGAATCGTATATTATAATCATGACATTAACAAAGAAGTACTATGCAAGTAAAAGAAACATACTTATAGAATGAAAATATAGTGCTACCTAAATAATTATAGTGTACTATAATTCTCATGTAAATAGTAATTAGAAATTTATTATACTAAATATCACTCTCCAATCCCAGGACATAACACGCTGGCATCCAAGACTTCAATTATCTAAAAAATTACTTAGTGCTATGGGATTGTCTGTATGTATGTAAAATAATTTTTGGTCCTTAAACTAATATAAAGATAATTCTGTACAATATTCAAGGATGTAAAATGCATAAGAAAATTTGTATCAACAGTCTATTTTATAAGCATATCAAACAAATATGTAATTTCTATAATTAAATTATAAAATTTAATTCTAAAATAATATAAAAAAAAAGAAATAAAAAATAAAAAAATGAAGAGTATTACAACTCTTAGTACACATACAAGATAAGTGAAAGTATTATGACATGTTCATATAGTATATAATATGAGAAAGGTGAAGGTGTTGTATTACTGAGGTATGAAATAAAATACTATTAAGGATCTAAACAAAAGTACTATCGTATAATAAAATGTACTAGTTAGTTCATTTTATCAACTAAATAAGTAAATCATTGAAAAATCAAATATAGAAAATATTTAAAATATAATAAATGGAAAATATTTGAATCGTACATTATAATTGTGACATTATTAACAAAATAGTACTATGCAAGCCAAAGAAACATATTTATAGAATAGAAATATAGTGCTACCAAAATAACTATAGTATACTATTTCCTCATATACACAATATTTAAAAATTTATTCTACTAAATATTTTTCTTTAATCTCGGGATATAACACATTGACATCCAAAACTTCACATTATATAAAAATCATATTAGTGCTACAAGAATATCCATATACATGTAAAATAATTTTTATTCATTAAACAAATGTAAAGATAATTTTGTATAATATTCAAGGATATAATATGCATAGAGCAATTTTGTGTTAAAAGTCTATTTTTATAAACATATCAAATAAAAATATAATTTCTTTAATTAAATTGTTACATTAATATGAAATTTAATCCCAAAATAAAAAAAGAAATAAAAATTGAAAAAACTAAGAGTATTATAGCAATAGTACTATTCAAGATAAGAGAAAGTATTATAAGATGTTCATATAGTATAATATGAAAAAGGTGAAGGTATTGTATTACTGGGGTATGAAATAAAATACTATTAAGGATCTAAACAAAAGTACTATCGTATAATAAAATGTACTAGTTAGTTCATTTTATCAACTAAATAAGTAAATGTTCGGTAAGATATTGATTATGTTCTTTGAAAACAATGAACAAGCAATAAAAGAAAACCTTAATTATCCTAATCAACTCCTACACACTTGCAAGTATACGAGGTGAGTTTGTATATAGGATGAGTAAGGATCGTTCTTACAAGAACTATTGGAACAATTACTAGGTTCACAAGCCTATTTACTAGTTAGACAAAATAATTAAGGGTTTTTGACTAAATTTAAACGAAATTTAATTGTAAGAAATTAAACTAAAGACAAGAATGTAAAATTATAACCCTACGAAAAGCAATTAAAGATAACTAACTAAAAACCCTAATTCAATCTATAGGTTACTTGCGACTGATTTAATCCTGAATCTTAAATTAATATAGATGTATGAAAGCGATTAAAAACAATAAAATAAAACCCTAACGACTAAACTTATAAGCAACTAAGAATATGAAAGCAATAAAACAAGAACGATAATTGGAAAACAAGAAACCAATAAGAACGAAGATTAAATTGCATAAAATAAAATCAAACTCAGTAATTGAAGCAAAAGCGAATGTTGATGATTGTCAAATCTCGAATTCTTGACAAGAGAATGAAATCCTTGCGCGAACAATTGAAAAATCTACCCTACGGCTAAATTATTGCCCTAACTATTGAAAAACCTAAAAACTAATGATGGATTATGATGATCAATTATTTCTCGACTTTTCTTGCAAAATAAGGTACTTAACACGAGCTACCCGTCGACCCGCGCTTGGGCGCTGCACTTTTAGAGTGCCTGGGTGTGGATTTTAGTGAGCATGAGCTCTCTCACCGGACTTGGCGCCTGGGCGCTACACTTTTGCAGCACCTGGGCGCGATTTCCAGTGAGTTCCTTCACTTCATCTTCAATTTCCTTCACGATGCAGGTAGAATTTGAAAAAACTCAAAACATAAAAGTTGTTGTTCTATCTCCCAGATTTCCACAACATCTAGAATCACCTTAATTAAACCTCGAAAAAGAAAGTTATGCTCAATCTACCAAACAGTGTTAGAATCACTCCTTCCCGGTGTATATTTTCTAAATTTGTAATTTTGAACAAGCTGCCTATAGAATTCTGGAAAACTCAAAGTAACATAAAAGTTGTATAAATCTTTCTTATCTTTCCAAATCATCCAAAATCATAGAAATCGGAGCTCGAACAAGAAAGTTATTGCTTGATCTTCCGAACTATATCTGATTTGCACCACGCCAGTGAATGTTTTCCTTCAATATTGTGATCCATTTTAACTCATTCTTTACTAAAACCCTACAAAACTCAAAATAAACTATTTTAGCTCATGATTACTAAATTTTGTTCAAATACACATTAAATGTGTATAACAGACAGTAAAATATAGTCTATTTTACTATAAGTGACAGGTGTTTAATTTCGTGTCAAGAATATAGATGCCAATCAAAAAGTCAGATTTTTTTCATAACCAATTTGAATCGTACATTATAATTGTGATATTATTAACAAATATAGTACTATGCAAGCTAAAGAAACGTATTTATAGAATAGAAATATAGTACTACCAAAAAAATTATAGTCTACTATTTTCTCATATAAACGGTATTTACAAATTTATTCTACTAAATATTCACTCTTTAATCTCAAGATATAACACATTGACATCCAAAACTTCACATTATATAAAATCCACATTAGTGCTACGGGAATTAGGGCTAACCATTCTGATACGACCTGATAATACGACACGAACACAACACGAATTAACTGGTTATGACACGATCTAAAATTTGATTGGGTCAACCCGTTTATGACACGAAATTAAACGGGTTGGGTTAGGTTGGGTCAACTCATGGGTTATATATGATAACCTGTTAAGTTATTGTATGAACATGTTTTGTTGAAATTTTTTCTTTATTATAATTTAATCTAGTGTTCGTATGATTTTGTTTCCTATTGACATTTAATATTAGATTATTAAATCAAACATAATAATTATTTTAAATATTATCCAAAAAATTTCAATAATTTAATTATATGTTTTAAATTACTATAATAACAAGGTTAGTATTAATAATTGTTTAAATTATTAAATAATCAAAATTTGAGATTTTAACTAAAATAGATCGCAAGTTATATATGTCTATTATATTGTCAAATAGGCTAACACTGTCTGTCAATAGTAAACGGGTAAGATACGAACACGACACGAATCCGAATGGGTCAGACATATGAATACGACACGATAAGAAACGGATCCCACACAACGTGTTCTACAAACCTGTAAGAAATACACACCTGACATGACACGATAACCTAACAATAAATACCCATTGACACCCCTAACGCTTATATCCATATATGTGTAAAATAATTTTTGGTCATTCAACAAATGTAAAGATAATTCCCTATAATATTCAAGGATGTAATATGCATAAGCAAATTTATATCAAAAGTCTATTTTTATAAACATGTCAAACAAAAATGTAATTTCTTTAATTAAATTGTTACATTAATATGAAATTTAATCCCAAAATAAAAAAAGAAATAAAAATTGAAAAAACTAAGAGTATTACAACAATAGTACTATTCAAGATAAGAGAAAGTATTATGAGATATTCATATACTATAATAGAGAAAGACAAATATATTGTATCTTTATTGACATATGAAATGAAACTATTAAAGATCCAAACGAAATTACTGTCATATAGTAAAATGTACTATTTGGTACATTGTATCAGTTAAATAAGTTAATAAATAAAAATCAAATACAAAAAATATTTCAAAAATAATAAATAAAAAAACTAATCGTATATTATAATCATAACATTAACAAAATAGTATTATGCAAGCCAAAGCAACATACTTATAGAATGGAAATGTAGTATTACCAAAATAACTAGTGTAATATTTCTTCATATAAATAATATTTAAATTTTATTCTACTAAATATCACTCCCCAATTCTGAGACATAACACACTGATATCTAAAATTTCACATTATATAAAAATAACATTAGTGCTACCGGATTATCCATATATGTGTAAAATAATTTTTGGTCATTAAACAAATATAAAATAATTTTGTATAATATTCAAGGATTAATATGCATAAACAAATTTATATCAAAAGTCTATTTTTGTAAGCATATCAAACAAATTAATGTAATTTTTTTGGACATCCTACTCATTTTTTAGCATCCCACTTATTTTGCTAAAAATATGGGGCATACATGAAATACCACTTATTTTGCTAAAAATATAGGGCATACATGAAATAATATAATTTTATAGTTTGAAAAGGGTAAAGATTTCTAACAGTTACTCTAGAAACTTACCTGCAAAACTTATCTACTTAGATTATGAGAGTCTTAATGTGGATGTAGACGTGAATAAGAGAAAATTTTTGTATATAATTCTCAATGATTAAAGTGTGTTCTATGAGTGGGGAGGGTTGAAGTCAATTTCAAACTGTATAGAAAATAAATTGCATATGAAAAGATACATGTGAAAACTTATAAAAAAATTTTTTAAAATTTAATTCTGATCATAAACTCAACAGGTGGGGTATCATTCATTGAGCTATGAAGATATTCAAAATTTGAATTTGACCATTGTCTCTTATAATCGATCTCCATTCCATTTCCAATTTCCATCCCCACTAGACTACTGAAAGCTAGTTTAAGAACAACCGCAACGCGTGAGAGAGTGATGGGATCTAATCAAGGAGTAAAGACCGGTCCCAGTGGAGGAACTGTTGACTTAACCATAATCGCCACGCGGCATTTCACAGACCATCTATCAAACGCTAAAAACTACTCAAATATCCAGAAATCAAAAGAAACCTTAAAAGGGTTCAAGAAAAAAAAAAAAAAATTGACTTTTTGCAGGCACTATTTTTAACTGCCAGAACAATAGAAGGAAGTTGAAAGAAACTCTTTTCAGATAGTTCCCCATCTTGACAGTTGTCAATTGAGAGAGTTCACACCTTGAAGAATTGCTAAAATTGATCGGCAAGGAGAAGAAAAAGAAGTATTGAGATGAGGCTTCTGTCATATCTAAGTGCTTTTCATGGACACCCTTATGCCTCAAAGCTTTTGGTTCTTTGCTCACTCAGGTTCTCTTTTCACCTTTCTTTTATGTCACTACCATTTTGGATACTGGAAAAAAAAAAGGGGTTCCATCTTTTTTTTTCTGACATTTTTTTTTAAATTTGGTTGAGTGTTTTGCCAATTTGATCCTCTGGGTTCACCTTAATTTCCCATTTAATGGCATTGAGAGATTGTTTTTTGAATGGAAGTTTCTCATTTTGGCTCTTTCTGGGATGGGTTTGATCATTGAAATTATGTAGTTTATTGGTTCATATTCTTTTTTTGATGTTTTTATCTGATCTAAAGTGATAGAAACAGAGATTTTGGTAGTTCAGTGATTGAGAATGTGGAATTATAACCTTTTGAATTTGAGAATCTTCCTTTTTTCCTTCTTGATAATGGGTTACTCACTGATTAGGCAGTAGTAGAAGGGGAAGCACTCAGCCTGAGAGATCATGAGTTCATGATAAGTTGATTAACTAGCTTCTTTATTTGCTATCCATGTCTTTCTCAGACTGATTGAAAGTTTCTACGAAGTTGATGGATATATTGTTTAAGAATATTTACATGATCTTCAATCAGGGATTCAGGAATGACCCACAGATTTTGGTTTTCAGATTTTTCAGCATTTCAAGGCCGTACGTTTAATTAGCTTAATAGCATAAACAGGAATTCACAAGAATTCAGGTTAAAGTTGGTCTGGGGATTGCGGAAATTGCATCAAGTCCTACGGGTTTAGGGTATGATATTGCGCTAATAACTAGTCTATACTTGAATCCGAACTGTAATTTCGTTAAAGCTTTGTCTAACAATATGTGGTTAATAAAATTCCATCGTCCCATAGGATATTTTGATGAGAATGGCCATGTTTGGATAGGGACAAGTTAATGCATAAGTCGTTCCCATTGCAAGGAGGTCTATGGAGTTGGATTTGTTCCCTCAAATGCCAGTTGGCTTTTATTTGGATGCTTACACAGTAACCAATTAAATTGATTAGGACATGACATGTCTTTTGATGCATATTATATTCTCTCATGCTTAACATAATAGGGACTGGATGTTGTTCCTGTCCATTTTGTTAATTGTATACTTTATGCTCCTTTACTTCTGGTTTCTGCAGCAGTGGAGGTCTAATTGCATATGCAGATTCTCAATCAAACAGCAAGATACCCATTGTTGAACATGATGATTGTAAATCACAGAAGAAGAGGGTGGTAGTTCTTGGGACAGGATGGGCTGCGACTAGCTTCCTAAAGGATCTGGATATCTCTTCCTATGATGTGCAGGTTGTCTCTCCAAGGAATTACTTTGCTTTTACTCCTTTGCTACCTAGTGTGACATGTGGAACAGTTGAGGCAAGAAGCATTGTAGAGCCAGTGCGGAACATAATAAAGAAGGTAAAACAACCCGGAAAGCGGTAGTATCTTTTGTGCTGGTCCCCTTTTTTTTTTTTTTTTTGAATTTTGGCTTTGTATATTGGATTTAGGCTGTGTATACTTTTCCTTTTCAACTGGTGTTGTGGCACCTTTTGTTTTATACGTTTCCTGGAAGTTTGTCTCTTCTACACCCCTAGATGTCTCCATTTGTTACTTTACAATTTAATTTTGTCAATGACCAAACATTAACAGGCACAGCCCCGGTAGGATGTTCTTTTTTAAAGAAGCAGAATGCTTGAAGGTCGATATTGCAAATAAAAAAGTTTTCTGCAAGTCTACCGTTGATGAGAATTTAGCTGGAAATAATGACTTTGAACTTGAATATGACTTTCTGATTGTAGCTGTCGGTGCAGAAGTTAATACTTTTAATACTCCTGGGGTATTGGAGTATTGCCACTTTTTGAAGGTAGAATTCTCTCATTCACCAGGGTTAAGCAATATTTTAGTTGGCTAACAGCTTATTGGGAATAATATTACATGATTCTGTTTCTTGAAGAGTCTCTCTTCAAATGCTGAGCTATGTGATCGTTAAAAAAACTCACATACTCATGCAGGAAGTAGATAAGATGCTCAAAGGATCCGGAGGACTGTAATTGATTGCTTTGAGAAAGCCGTTCTTCCAGGGTTGACAGATGAAGAAAGAAAAACCAATCTCCATTTTGTTATAGTTGGTGGGGGTCCAACTGGAGTGGAATTTGCTGCAGAGCTACATGACTTTGTCTTCGAGGACCTGGTCAATATATACCCCCGAGTTAAAGATTTAGTAAAAATATCAGTGATCCAATCTGGAGATCATATTCTTAACACGTAAGATATACCTTCTCCAGTTGGTTTATTTCCTGAATTCCTCTGAACATGCTGTAGGGGTGGAATCTCTTACAAAGACTTATACTTCAAAAACTTTGCAATTTCTATTTATTTGTAAACAAGATTTATAATTCACGAGAAATAGATACGACACAAGACAAGAGTTCTGTTTTAAGGTTGCTGATTTTCTGGGTTTGTTGATTCTGAATTAGAAACTCTTTCTATTTCTTTACAATTCCTTTCTGAGTTCAGTTGCCCAGAAGTTTGGACTCACTAAACTTGATATGATATTTCCCATTGGCCTCACCAACTTGATCTATCTAAGCCTTGTGTTAGATTAATGTTGTTCTTTGCTGCTTTCTCAACATCTTCCACGTCATCATGCACGTGTCTTGTGAATGCATTAACCATTATCTTCGACCAAAGAGCAATCTTCTCTTTCATTTATGTTATTGATTGCAAGAAAATCATTGTGTAATTTCCACCTTGGATGCTAAATGTTGAGACAAGTATAAATTGTCATTCTCACATGCTTAGAGAGTATAACTGAAATATTTCACAACCTACATGGCAAACTTTTTACTGCCTAAATTGTCTGATACCTCATCAGATATTCATTCCGGCGAGTGCTTTGTACTGATACTTAATGGGTGTCCTAAATAATTAGTATGTTGCATGTTTGCAGGTGAATTTGACTGGCTGGTTTCCTTACAACATCTTTTTTCATTCCATCATTTATTTCTGACGTACTTGTAGTTTTAGTTTTGATGAAAACTTCCTGTTGCCTTTATGTTTTATAGGTGCTATATCTCCTGTCCGTTAATAGAGTGCCAGTGGTATATAACATGAACATGTCCTTTCATGTGTTGAATTCGGCTACAGTTTGGCTAGTTATTTTTTTATTATTGTTGTTGTTATTGTTATTATTATTATTATTATTATTATTATTTATTTATTTATTTATATATATATATATATTTTTTTTATTTTTTTTTTTGAGGGGGGAGTGGTGTCTGTCTTGAGGTTTGTTTATGTTAAACGAAACTTTGTATGGGCCGGCAAATGGTTTTTGGGAGTAGGAAGTCATATTCCCACTGACAGGAATCTCTACAAATTCAAAGACTATTATCTTTCAGATGGTTTTGTAGATAGATAATCCTGTTTGTTGTTATGCTTTCCGTCTTTCAAGTTCTGAAACTTAAAAGCCTTAACTACTTGTTGAGAGATGATGATAACAATTAGAATGCTCTGGTTTTGTAGATAGATAATCCTGTTTGTTGTAATGCATTCCGTGTTTCGAGCTCTGAGACTTAAAAGCCTTAATTACTTGTTTGATTGAGATGATGATAACAATTAGACCTCACATGTATATGCTGTCCACCACTAGTTGAAATCTGATAGCTCGACTTTAGAAGGGTAACCATCTCTTACTTGTATTTATGTAGGTTTGATGAAAGAATTAGCATATTTGCTGAACAGAAGTTCACTCGAGATGGCATTGATGTTTTAACTGGACGTCGGGTTGTCAATGTTTCTGATAGGATGATAAACATGAAAATGAAAGCTACTGGAGATGATGTTTCCATGCCTCATGGGATGGTTGTGTGGTCAACTGGAGTAGGCAGTCGTGCAGTTGTGAGGGACTTTATGGAACAAATTGGTCAGGTAAGCTGTCACTCCTTTCGTGTGTTTTGGTGTTATTTCTATTCTAGTATCAAGCTACATGATAATGGAGTTTTAATTCTGTGATTCTACAGATTTATGTAATGTGTAGTTTTCTGAAATGATCTGTTCATATGTTCATTTAATTGCAACATTAGCTTTTATGCAGGGAAGTAGACGTGTCCTAGCTACTGATGAATGGCTGCGAGTAAAGGGATGTGAATCTGTGTATGCTCTTGGTGATTGTGCCACCGTGGATCAAAAAAAAATCAGGGTATATATTCCTTTATTGGCTTAATCTACTGAATGTTTGACTAACTTAGAAAAGCAAAGTAATTAATTCTAATTCCCAACAAGCAAAAAATTTACGCTCTTCTTGGCATGTCAGGTATTTGAATGAGGTCATTCATGTTTTGGGGTGAAATTTTTAACTTAATTGAGAAATCCTCTTATGGAGTACAATTTACAGAACATCTGAGATGACAAATACAATAATCTGACCGCAAAAAGGATGTTAACATGCAGTCTAGTGGTGTTTCCAGCAGTGAGGACCAGGGATGAGGTCTAAATATGTTTTCAAGTACAGGTGTAATATCTTAACTATAAATGATAGGATTGGGGATTTTAGGATATGTGCAAAAGGAAAAAAAAAAAATTAAGAGAGTTTTACTATTTTGTCAAGATATATGCTGTCAATGGTAGGATTATTTAGGGGAAAAAGAAATCCTACAAGGGCTTGCCTGTTAATGTTTTCTTGTACAAGACCCTAGTGGCATTATTTTTCTTCAGATTCATTGATGTTGTGTTGTTAACAAAATGGCTAAGTTCATGTTACCCTCTTCCCCTGTTCATTTCTCCTGTTATTGATCAGGAAGATATCTCAGAAATATTTAAAGCAGCAGACAAGGATGGAAATGGGAAACTCACAAGGGAAGAGTTTCGAGATGTGATTGAGGACATTGTTATTCGATACCCCCAAGTGGAACTTTATCTAAAGAGCAAACACCTGTTTGATGTGACAGACTTATTCAAGGACTCTGAGGGTAATGACAGAGAAGAGATAGATATTGAAGAGTTTAAACTAGCCCTTTCTCATGTTGATACACAGATGAAGAGCCTTCCTAAGTGCCACTGCCCAGGTACTAGTTCTCATTTCCTCTGTGTTTCTTTATCCTGGTTTCTACATTGTTTCTTATGTAATTCATATTTTGTCATGCTAGGTAGCTGCTCAACAAGGTACATATCTTGCTAGGTGCTTTAACCTTTGGGAGAAGTGTAAAAGTAATCCAGAAGGCCCTCGCCGCTTTAGAAGTGGTGGACGTCATGAATTTCGCCCTTTCTGGTAAGCCTCGCTCACGCAAATCTTTCTTGTTTCTTTCTTTCACATTATATCAGTTAATCTCTATGTCATCATAAAACGTACACTGTATATCAGAAAAAAGAACAACTTGAAACAGGAAAAACTTTATTCTATTTGGATGTATCGAACTTATTGTTCACATGTGAGTTAGTCATATGTTTGCTCCCTATCTGATTGTTGGACCAAATAATAAAGTCTTGACTCATGATTGGAGAATTTTTCTTTTTATAACCTCCACCATACTCTTCCTGCCTCCCGAAAAATTAAACAAAAAAAAAGAAGGAAAGAATGAAAGAAAAACAGAAGCTCAACAATGGGAAAATGGAAAGAAAAGCAAAGGTGGTTGTTCTAGTTTGACACTATGAGCTGTTAATCATGTAATATACGTTATTGACAGATGTATGTGATATCTAACAAACATCGAGGGTAGCAAACAAATCTGTACCTCATGAAGAAGAACAAAGGGAGAAAGGAATGTGGATCAATATTGTTGTTAGTCCCGTTAAACTTCTGTTTTGTTGGTTTATCTAAGAAACTGTAAGTTATCACAGTCGCAGGTGTTCTGTGATTTGGCCTCTTTAGACATGACTGCCTTTTCTCTTTTGATATGAAAGGAACCAATAGTTTTTCATAAACTATCAAACAACCACAAACAGAAGTAGGCACTATTAGACAATGACCAATAATCATATGAAAATGTTTTTGCAACATGTAAACAAAGAAGAATTTGATGGTAAGTGTATAGTAATGATACGATTAAATGAAAGTTCCTTGTTAGTTACTGCAATTTGACACATATATGCTATCTAATGAGAATGATCTTGCTAAATGAACTCTAGTAGCTTTCTCATTATTGATAAAGACATAGCTGTTCTATCATTTTTTCCAACCAAAATCACTTGCATCGGTACTTCAATTTTTGCTTGTTCATCCAAGAAAGACTTGACATGAGGGCTATATTTTGCCTTAATAGTGTAAATAATGCCAACTCAGTTTAAAGGACTTAAATAATGCCAACTCAGTTTAAAGGACTTAGAGATAACTTGTTTTAAAGGAATTTGAGCCGTCAATGTTCGGCATCTCGACTTAAATGAATTTCGCATTGTACACTAGAGTGCCATTATAAATACAAACATCTATTTGGTCATTTAAAGGACTCAGAGATAATGGAAATTTTCTTAAAGTTGCATTTGTACGCTAGTGCAATTATAAATACAACCAAGTTAGTCATTCCTCTATTTCTTCTTAGGGCTGTGACTCGTTCCAGTTTCCACTTCATATGGTTGCACACTCCAAAGGAAACAATCTATGATGTTGAAAAATTTAGCTCAGCTTTTTTGTTATCCTTCCTCAAACGTGTCTCAACCTGCTTAGGTTGCTCAACTTTGGTAAAACTGAAGAAGTGAAAAATTGATTATTCCAGTATAGTTCTATTGCAGTCTGATTTTGCCCCCGCATCTTAATGTTTCTACACTTCTAATTGTTTCTGAAGAAAGTATACTAATTAAAGAATCTCAGGTAAGAGGAAACTTGTATATCAGATGATATGGTTACAAGAATTCTTCATAACATCATTCTACTGCTGTAACCGCTACAATAAACTTTCAGATACTACAAATACTTGAGACTTGAGACTTGAGGCTATTCTACTAAGGTATAAATTTTACAAGTTCACTTAGCATTTGCAAATATTGACATGTAAGTTGAACACCAGGTATAGGCATCTTGGGCAATTTGCTCCTTTGGGTGGGGAGCAAGCGGCAGCCGAACTTCCTGAGAGATTGGGTTTCCATGGGTCGTAGCACACAGTGGCTCTGGTACTCTGTTTATGCAAGGTAAAGATTATTAGTTTTTTGGATAAGAACGATAACTTGCACTTGGATTCTTATCTTTGCAAGGCATTAAGCTCATCTAATTCAGATACCTACGTTACATTCAGCAAGCAAGTTAGCTGGCGCACTAGGATCTTGGTGATCGGTGACTGGTCGAGGCGATTTATTTTTGGGAATTCAGATTCAAGTAAATTACACAGACTTGAGTTTTAAAATTTCTATGCTGTCTTCCTCTATAATCACAGTTGCACTTCTAGTGTACATCCTCACCGTCTCTCCCTTGCCCGCTTTTCCCTTCCCAGATAATCAACTGAGCAGTAAACATATTTCGAGTTTTATAGTGTAATTAGTTATAATCATGCAACTTAGTTGCATTTGGTTGGTACAAATATATGCCTAGAGGCAGCTTTAGTTCAATGCCTGTTAACTTTGATTGCAAAGGCTGTAGCATGAAGAAATTATGGGCATCATGGTGCTGTATGTTTTTCATGGTTAAAAAGTGTCAAATTTTACATGCAATTGTCTCCTATTGCTGTGTCAGAAAATGATTTCCAAAACCCAATGAAGCGAGGGAACATTTTTCGAAGCCTTTAGATGCAACAAATTGTTGAGGCTGGCTTTGATACTTTATTCCAAAGCTGCTCTAAAACTACTATCCATTCTGTCTCCTACAAGAGGGGTATGCAAAGACTTTTGAAGAGAAAGTAAAGGAGAAAAATTTTATATCCTAAGCATCACTCTTACTATCTCATTTGTTACCCTACATCTCCTCGTTAAAAAAAAAAAAAACACAAGTTAATTCGTAAAAGCTATCCCGAAAAATGCTAGCCTAACTTTCATCTTGGAGTAATTCACCTTTCATGTGA
The DNA here is from genome assembly GCA_025175665.1 of Cinchona pubescens. Lineage (NCBI taxonomy): Eukaryota > Viridiplantae > Streptophyta > Magnoliopsida > Gentianales > Rubiaceae > Cinchona > Cinchona pubescens. The sequence goes on from JANKKI010000157.1 coordinate 22,093, forward strand.
TATCATTATTTATTTTGCACCAGTTAATAATTATTGGAGTGTTTAGATATCTTAAAATGAAGCACAAAATAATGTAGATAAGTCTGTCAAAGAATATTGGCATACTGCATAACTAAACATGAATATGTATGTACATACGTACATATGTTGACACGAATATGTATTCATATAACTATAATCCCGTGTTATTTTTAAAATACTTTTATGAAATATTTAATATACTCTTCTTAAATATTTAACTACTATTAATTGCTTTTCCATTACTTATACTTATATCCTACTACTATTTTAATTTTCATTTTTTTATAATATAAATTCAAGAAACGAAACACTTTATATCTTAAATACGTATATAGACTTTATACATAATATTATTATTTTTAAGACACACGTGCGCACAACATACATACACACGTAATGTGTCACAATTACTATTATATTTCTGAGCAGCATATTTAGGTATCATAAAAAAAAAGAAAGAAAAGAAAAGAAAAATACTAGGAGTAAAACATGGTAGTAGTAGTGAACGAGTCATGGAGCGAAGAAATAGAAACATTTGTGGTAAGAAAACCTAAGCACCGAGAAAACTCAGTAGGGCGTGCAAAGTAACCGTAACTGTGAGATTTGGGCACGTGGCCGACATTCTTGGCCTTTTGACTACTTACCATTTCTTTACAGTTACTCCAACTATATACACAATATGATTATTAATAGGAAATTCCAATAAAAAAGGAAAGCTAATAATAATGGAAATTCTTCAATAAAAAGTTTGACTTACCATACTGAAAAGTGGAAACTTCTCAAAGAGATTCTCTATTTAACAAATTAACCCTTTAGAAGAAATCAAGGGAAGAAGATTTTAGTGTTAGAAAAAAGAAAAGAAAATGAGCGGGTACAGATTTTACCAGAGAACCAAAGGGGTGTTTCATGACCATCCTCACATCACTAAACTTCATCAATGTTCTCTCAGACAGGACAACCCCCAAAAAGGTATAGCTACAGTTTGGCCTAAAAATATATAATTATATTTGTTGGGCTTGTTTGTTTGCTATTTTTTTTTTTTACTTATCTTTGTGGCAGCCAGGCTACTTGTTGCTCAAGTTCTCTTCTTTTTTTTTTTGGGGGGGGTTAATTTTGTCTCAATATTGATGCTGAAATGGTATCTTAATTTGTTATGGAGTTATTTATTTAATGTGTGTATTTGTTTTGTTTGTCTATCTCAGTATTCAGATTTGTCTTGAAAGAAATTTAGATCACAGAATTATTTATACCATTTTGCGTTATTTGTTCTACTGGCCTTTTGGTTGATTAAATGGTGTGATTTTTCAGTTTTTTCAACCTTTCGATAAATAATCTTGGCGGGATTTCAAGTTCTTGTTTGCATATTGAAATTATGGGCTTAAAATTGGAAATTTTCATATAGGTTTTTTTTTTTTATACAATGTGAAAATCAGTTAAGATTCCAGTCACAACTGATTTATTCTGTTCTTGACAAAGCCAAGATCTCTTTAAATAAAGAACAAAAACTAGATTTTGCACGAATTAATACGTGTTACATAGACTTAGGTAACTATAAATTTGACACCATTTTGGGCTTTTGGATTCTCTGCAGTGGTGGGGGTGTAGCGGCATTCTCTGATGCCAGACCATTCCAGACTGGCTATGCTGATGCAGCTCATGATATTAAGAAGAAGAAAGTGGTGGTACTAGGAACTGGTTGGGCCGGAACAAGCTTTCTTAAAAGTTTGAAAGATCCAGGCTATGAAGTTCATGTTGTTATCGCCACGAAACTATATTTGCATTTACTCCTCTGTTACCAAGTGTTACTAATGGCACGTTCTGAAGCACGCAGCATTGTGGAGCCAATCCGCAGTATTGTTAGGAAGGTAAAGATGTTTTTGTTCTAATTTCAGGATGTCTGAATACATTCATGATTGTCAGTTTAGCTTGGCATTGTATTGATTGTATATTCTAGGAAGTGAAATAGCAGAATTTATTTTTTTTGATGTCATTCTGTTCTTCTTTAGGAAAAGTGATATCCTGGTTTCGTATTGGATGCTAGTTGGTTCCCAAATTGTTGGAAATGAATGTGGAATTAGAACATGATTGACCTCTGTCTCTTATACATTATAGATAACAAAGTGTAATACACTAAAACTAGTTGATTTGATTTGAAAACTTTGTAATGCTGTTTCTTACTATTTGTTACAATCTCTCAGAGGATAAATTCCATTTGATTAGATCTATATAATATCCCAAATTACATTCTCTTTGTAGAAGTACCTATGTTGATATTGCTGTTAGACGACAGGGATCTCCCCATCAAAATTTTCTGAAACCTACACATTCTTTTCTTTCTCAGAAAAAATTTGATGTTCACTTCAAGGAAGCTGAATGTCACAAGATTGATACACAAAACAAGAAGGTATACTGCCAATCAACTCAGGACAACAACTTGGGTGGTTCAGAAGAATTTACAGTTGATTATGATGTCTCTGGTTATAGCAATGGGTGCGAGTGCAAATACATTTAACACTCCTGGTGTTGTGGAGCATGCTCATTTTTTGAAGGTATCTTAGCTAGCTACTTGCCAGTTATCTATACTGCCTATTGTGGAAAACAGAATCATGTTTTAAGGATCTTTCTTCTATGTTTTTTAATCTAAGAAAAAATAATGATATTCTTCCAGGAAGTAGAGGATGCTCAAAGGATCCGTAGGACTGTCATAGACTGTTTCGAGAGGGCTAGCCTTCCAACTAGAAGTGAAGAAGAGAAAAAGAGGATCCTGCATTTTGTAGTCGTTGGAGGTGGCCCAACTGGGGTGGAGTTTGCTGCAGAGCTTCATGACTTCGTGAACGAGGATTTAGCCAAGCTATATCCTTCTCTTAAGCAACATGTTCAGATAACTCTCCTTGAAGCTGGGGATCATATACTGAACATGTAAGCAATATTGTTGGCCTCCTAAAACTAATGTGCCAATCAGTTGTTTCACAGTCATTATGTTATCATATACGAGATAATGATGCATGTCTGAGGTTCTGGTGTTGGAAGTTAAGCAAAATGACAGCAGTTGTCTAGCTCCTGCATCAGCATGCTCTGTAACACCATTGATACTTATTTAAGTTATGTCTATGCTCTTGCGTCTGCATTCTCTACGACACCATTGATACTGATTTGTCATGTTCAACATCAATGAGTTAATGTGATTTTAGCAAGTTAATTGTACTTGTTAAATTTAAGATGAACATAACCCATTTATGGAATAGTATGCCGCCAATATAACTTACTAAAGTTAGAATGGATCAGCAAACAAACTATGGATCTTACCATGTCAGTTCACAAGTTTACATGTTCCATTATGTCTTTTTCATCAATTCTCTTAATTACCTTTTTCTTTTTCATTCCACAGTTCTGCACTGTTTTCACATTCTTTTGTTTTCGCCCTTTACAGGTTTGACAAACGTATTACTGAATTTGCTGAAGAAAAATTCTCCAGAGATGGAATTCATGTGAAAACTGGATCAATGGTTGTAAAGGTAACTGATAAGGAGATATCCACTAAAGAGAGGAGCTCAGGCCAAACTGTAGCTATACCTTTTGGAATGGTTGTCTGGTCCACTGGTATTGGAACTCTAGACCAGTTATCATGGATTTTATGAAGCAGATTGGTCAGGTATTTAATTCTTCTCATTTTTTCATTCCTTACCTATCGATTTGACCTTCTGATTTGACACTTGAACTTCATTGGTAGAAACTTTCCCAACAAATAGTTTATTATTCATCAGTTTTCAAATATACATTGCTAATCACAAACTTTTACCTTGTGGATGACAGACCAATAGACGTGTTCTAGCTACTGATGAATGGCTGCGTGTGGAAGGTTGTGATAGTATATATGCCTTAGGTGACTGTGCCACAATCAATCAACGTAGAGTAATGGTATGCAACATCTCTCTTTAACTTTGTTAGCAAGGGCAATAACAAACAACCTCATTGATTTTACACATCTAAATTCTTTTGATGATCCTCAAAAACAAAAAACATCCTCTTTGAGTTTAAGCGTAGGATAAATCTTTTTACACCAATTCTGGCATGGGAATCCTCTATTCACGATTAGTTAGCAACTTTTTGATGGACTGCTTTTTGTTTTTGAGGATCATCAATAGCCTATGTCATCATAATATTGTATAGGCAAGGTATCTTTCCATTAGCATCATCAAGACTTCCAGGAAATCTCAAGTGAAATCGCAAGAATCAGCATTAGGCATCTCAGAAATGGTTAATGTAAAATGGCACGGGAAAGGTATCTAGCACAACTCTCCGCTAATGTTAATTCTAATTCAGAAACCTTGAACTATACCTAGCTACGCACAAGAAGGATGATATTGTTCTCTACTGCGTTGTTATTTACTTTAGCATGTTTATTCATTCAAGGACTACTGTTAATCCACTAATTGTTTTTCTAGCATGCATTCTCCTTTTATCTACTACTTTCTGTTCCTGTGAAGTTACCACTGAAACTTCAGTTTTGTTCTTTTATCAGGAAGATATTGCAGCAATATTTAGTAAAGCAGATAAGAATGATTCTGGTACTCTGAAGGTAGATGATCTTAAAGAAGTCATCAATGACATCAACAATAGTGTACCCGAGCCACTGATTCCTGTCTCAGAAAAAACAATCTAAAGGATTTTTTCAACTACTGAAGCAGACAGACGATGATCTGAACTAAACATCGAAAAATTCAAATCAGCACTTTCTGAAGTGGATTCACAGATGAAAAATCTTCCTGCAACAGCACAGGTAAATGTAGTACTTATATTTTCTCGTTAATGTGGCCGATCACCTCACCTCAGCCTCCTTTTTTTTAACCATAAACAATGTTTCAGGTGGCATCCCAACAAGGTGCTTATCTTGCTGACTGTTTCAACCGCATGGATATATGTGAAAAGTATCCTGAAGGACCAATACGGTTCAGAGGAACAGGAAGGCATCGATTTCATCCATTTAGGTGAGTGTTGATTTTCATATGGAACTTCAAGGGGATACCTTTTTCTTTGCAGAAACACTAGTAGATTACATATAAAACAGCCACTCTTAAAAATAGGGGATAATTTCAGAAACCTCTGGCGAGGTTTAAATTAATTTCACTTAATATCCTTAAATTTTAAAAAATATTATTTACTTTTCTTAGTTGAAACTTTTTTTGCATATGCTTAGCTCATTCTTCTAAAAATTAATTTCTGGAGAGAGACTATTTCCTGTGTATTTTACCCCTAGTTCAAAACTTTTGTTGTTAAAATGGTTGGAAGAAAAGAAAAAAAGATATAAAATAATTATTAACAAATAACAATAGGTTGTAACTTTTCATATCCTTCACCAATTAATGCCAAAAAAATATATTTTAATTATTTTTAATTTTACAAGTTAATGATTTCCAAAATAAAATACCAATAATATTTTTTTTTATTTTTTTATATTATGTACACTTACATATTCTAAATTTATATTCAAAACGATACATACAAACACATTAATCCGTTCCTAATTATTAGTAAATAAGTTGGCTAAAAATTTATCAAAAAATTTTATTTAATTTGTTAAGAGTTTGTGATTTTTCAAACAAATTTGATTCATATTTGTTTGCTCTTTTATAATATATGATAATTTTTTTACACGTTCAAATTTTTGTTCGAATCAACACACACTAGCACATTATATAACCATTTTTTTTGTAAATAAATTTATTTATTTTTTTGAAAAAACATATTTCAATTTCGAGTTTTGATTTACATACAAAATAGTACTAGTTATATTTATTTATTAAATCATATGATGTGTTTTACGTATTCAAAACTTTTATTCAAAATCGATACCCAAAAATACATTAATATGCATATATTTTCATAATTTTTCTATTCAAAAAATTTATCGAACAAATATTTTTTATTTATGAGCTTGTGATTTTCGAAACAAAATACTAATCATGTGTTTTTACATGGTGAAGATTATTATTAAAATATATAGAAGTAATCAAATTAATGCATGCACATATTTTTTTTAAAAAATAAATTGATAAAAATTATTAAAAGCTAAAAGGGTGTCAAGTGAAAGTTGTCATAAAACTCAGGGGTGATTTTTGAAACTACCCTTTCTTGTATAATATGGCTAATGTATATGGGGATATAAATGTCATTTCATGCATTTAGTACCATAAACGGACCAATTGGTAAGAGAGGGTAGGTAAGTGATATTTTTAAAAATTCAGGGGTGCTAAGTGATATTAGTATAAATTTCAGGGGAGGTTTATGAAATTATCCTTAAAATCAAATACTCCCGTTCTTGAAATTCAAGCAGTAAAGTGAGATATGAATATGCTATCAGTTTTAGCTCTGAGAGGAAGTTATCATAGTCATATCTTTGTCTCTCCTTCTCTTGCCAACATCTCAGCCGAGAAATCAATAATTGGCTCTTCGGTGCACTGAATTGAAGTGCAGAGCAGTCAAGAAACTAACTTTCTTGCAAGTGAAATGTGCATTGGATTTTCTTGTTTCTCTTTTTCATTTGCAAGACAGTTCATTACTGCCATTAATCTAACATGGAAAATTCCGAGGTAGCCTGTGTCTATTGTATGTGTTGTACTATCATCTATCATGCATCAAAAGTTCTCGTATTTATATAATTTCAATGTATATTGTTCTAGCTATTTGTGCATATTAAATCAGACCAGAGCAAGAAACTTTCCCCAAGTCCCTGTAGCTTGGTTATTTTGCTTAACATGTGAAGTGGCTTTCCTGATTAAAGGTACAAACATTTGGGACAATTTGCACCATTGGGTGGAGAACAAACTGCAGCTCAACTCCCTGGAGATTGGGTTTCAATAGGTCATAGCACTCAGTGGCTCTGGTATTCAGTTTACGCTAGGTAATACTTGCTTCAATATCCCTGCATATTCGGATGACTTGTGCAATTTATTCTCCTCATTCAAATGTACTTTGTTCAACTATCATTTCTGTTCTAATATGTTTCTTTGTTTCACAACAGCAAGCTAGTAAGTTGGCGCACAAGGATGCTAGTCATATCCGATTGGGGAAGGCGTTTCATCTTTGGAAGGGACTCGAGTCGGATTTGAGCAAACAAAATATCTACACTTTCCAACTTTTTCTGTCATCGAGTCGAACTAAGCTACAGATACAACTGAGAAAATTTTGTTTCATTTCTTCAGATGATGTGTATTTTGCTTCCGTGGCTTTAGTAACTTGATGTTTTGATTTCTCTCTAAAATTTTTACTAGGATTTGGCTCATTAGTTGTTGCTTTCTTTTCACAACTATCTACACTATTGTAGTTTGATGTAGAGGAATGCTTCTGAGAAAAAAAGACAACCAATTTCCCTTCTAAATGCAAGGGCACAACCACTTCCAGTTATCAAATTATAGAAACTCTTTCTCCACGATGTAATATTGGAAAAAGAAGAAAGATGATGAAGTTAATTCGAATTGCGTTTCAGAATCAATGGGAAAACCTTAAAGATTGACATAAACCTTAAAGATTGATATAAACATATGGCAACACAAAATATACATATCACATTTCTGAACATGTCCACTGTAATCCTGCGTCCAAACTCTACAAAGACAATGCATGTATATATTCTGTGGTTCCTACATACCTCAAAGTACAATTCACCATGTGCCACTGGAGACAGGCTACTCTACAAAAATGATTACATCTTCAAGATCAATCTACATGTGCCCGCATATGTAATAGCTTAGCAGAAATACACAGTTGCATCAAAGATATTGATGCTACCAGAACGACAATGATCTTCAGTGAAAAGAAAAATACATTTGCTCAATTACTTCTATCATTTTAGGATGACAATGCATAGATCTTACTTCAATACCTCACGCACAGCATAGCTAAGGTTGATAAGCCTTCTCCAAGGGCTATGGAATTCATTACAATCTTCAAATTTGTCAAATATTTTATCAGTACACCAAACATTTACTGAACAGGCAGAGGCACCAGTTCTGGGGTCCTGTTAGCCCAAAGCTTCCAACCTATCATCACAAGAACAAAGTGCAATTAATACTGTTATATACTAATTACCTTAGAGTAGGGATAATAAGCATACAAAATTCAAGTCATTTCACTTGTTACTCCAGTGCTTATGAACATCAAAGCATGTAGGTCTATACTTTTGGTTTTGCAAACAAGGAGTAATCTTAAAACTTCAGAAAATAATTGGTTTTTCACAACATACCCATATAAAGTGCACTTTTGTACGAGCACCAACAGAAGCACTGTCTTGAGCAAAAGGATTTCTCTAGATTGCAGAGCAAATGCAAATCAAACATCAACTCTTTTAAGGAGTCATCTATTTTTCCTTTTGAAATCCCCTGGACCAACAAGATCTGAAAGACATGCATCCATCTGCAATCGAAAATTTTGTAGCCAACTTCAACTTCCCCATTTTTTTTAATTTGACCTGATTATTGATTGAAAAGTTACAACCTATTGATATTTCGTGATCTTTTACAGATTCATCTAATTTGAAGTCTCAATGAGACCTGTCTCTTATACACATCTAGATGTGTATAAGAGACAGCTATTACCTCCTTTGCAAATCAGGTTCAACTCCCCTCTCCCCCATTTCTTTAAAAAATGCCAAGCATAAATCAAGCCTACCGACTTTGCGTAAGCTGTTAATTATTGTATTATAAGAAATCGTATCTGGAACAATATTGGCTTCTTCCATTGAAGCAAATAGATGAATCATCTCATCTGCCCGACCACACCGACCCAATAATGCTAACACAGTATTATACGTAACTAAATCTGGTTTACATTTAAGAGTCTTCATTTCATCAAATATCAGCAGAGCCTTATCAACCTGTCTATACTCACCAAAAGCAAATATAATCCTGTTCATAGTGGTTGCACTTCTTGGAAAGGTCAATTGTGAAACTTCTCTGACAAATCTCAACAAGATAACATCCTCATTTTTCTTCATAAAAGCCTTGGCAAGGATCAGATATGAAGTTGCACTAACAGAATCACAGGAGACTAATAAATCCTTGAAAAATTGTGTTAGAATATCAATATCATCTTCTTCAGCTGCTGCTTTCAAAATGCTATTATATGAATGAGGTCCAAGAGAGATTTGTTTATCACGTAAAGACTGCATTAACCTAGCAGCAGTTGGAACAGTAGGTCTCCAGCAGTGCACAGATTATCAATGTGGTTGGTACATAATTTCTCACAAGGAATTGCAGATTTCTCCACGTCAGAAAGGTTTTGATTTAAAATTTTGTCATGCACATCATGAGAAGGAGATGCTTGTGTTACTATTGATTGACGATTGGCAACAGAATAACTCAGGATTTGAAAGAACGGCCACATCCAGAAGGCTCCTATTGGGATGGATTTAACACAATTCTGTATTAGAAAGTCAGCAATTAATTAAAAACCAAACGAAGAGATGATAGAGATCTGTATTTCTCTTTAGAAAAACTGTACTTTAATGTCTGAAGAAAAGTCTGTATTTGAAAGCGATATGATTAAATTCATTAACCGACGTATCAATAGACCAATAGAGGCAAATTACAGAGTTCAGTACCGGTTGATTTTATCCCCAAGTGGGAAATAAAAAATATAGTCAGCATTAATCTTCCATTAGGTTAAGAAAATGCAAATCAGAACCAAAAAAAAGGACCCAATATTCTCAAGAGTATTAGGGCATATTCCAGCAGTTGGAAAATAGAACATTTCTTGAACAAAGGTAGAACAACTTAATCAAAAAACTGATCTTGTGTCAGCATGCCAAAATTTATTAAGATGTCAGAAACTCTCAGTTTCACTCGAATGACTACCACTGCCTCACAAACCTTTTCTTTTTTTTTTTTTTGAATTGCAAGCACTAATTTTAACATGCCCGACTAAACCACCAACCTCCCGAACCCTTCAGGAGACTCTTGAAATTGCATCTTGTTGCATAGGTCCAAAATTATTCTTGAGATATCAAGTCCACTAAAACAACATCCCTTTCCTTCTCCACTTCAAAGGAAAAACAATAATTCAAAATTTTCTTAATCTCACTAATCTAGTTAAAAGACAAATCAGCATTTCCCTTCAACGACCGATATTCCCAAAACGGCAAAAATTCAACCTTTTCTACTTCTACAATTATAACAAAATTTCATCCCAAGCACTTAATACACTTAAGAATCCTCATCTTTAATCCAAAATTAGCAAAATGCCATTCTGATTGACTTTTATTTTTGGATTTTACACTAGTTTCTGTTTCTGCTGCTAATATATTTCTTGAAAATGAAGATATATATCCGTAGCAGATAATAAATATCCAAGAAAAGAAATTTAAAAAATAAAAGAACTGCATAAATATGAATAAAGTAAAAGATGGAAAATTGAAGACTTACAACAAAAGGGAAGTTTCTGAATCCAAAAGGACTGTGCAAACTGGAACAATAATAATAATAGCGTAAAAATCTTGAAACCCTCATCTGGGTTCTGCATTTAGATACCGCAGCTGCAAACATTTTTTGAATTTTTGGGGTTTAATTAATTCAAAATAATTTCTGTTAGGGTTTAGGGTTTATGTTGAGAGACATCAAGAATCTTCTAAGTTTTTGAGTGTGGCGTTGCGAGTCTTGAGACTCTACGTATTTGCGAAAGAGAAACAAAGCTAATGTTTTAATGGTATAAAATTGCAATTTGAACCTTTTGACTTGTCATCTATTTCTCGGCTTATACCCTAAATAATCAATTCTAGCACTGTAGCACATATTTCTTATATAAATTTATAGCTGTATTTTGAATCAGATAAAATGCAAAAAATCTCTTGTGGTTATCAAAGATGTATTTTATTCCTTCTTATCAAATGTGTGCTTGACCTTTAATTTTTTTTTTTTGTGCAAAATAAATAGAAACTGTCAAAATTAACAATCGTGCAGAATGTCATATATGCTCTTAACCAATTAAAGTGTTTTATAGAGTTTTGGGCTCAAATTAGAAATAAAAAAGATCACGAAGTTTTAGGGTTCAAATTAAAAATAAAATGGGGTCAAATCAGAATACAAAAAGGGTTAATTGCAAAGATACACCCTGAACTTTGTTCAATTTGCAACATACCCCTAAACTTTTAATTATAGCAATGTACTACCCTAAACCATGAATGTTTCTCACATTACACAAATCATTTTATTTGTTAAAAAATAGAACAGAATGACAAATTTGCCCTAATCAAAGAATTACAATTTCTTAAATACCCATACATCTCATCCCAATTTCCTCAATAAAAAAAAAGAAAAAGAAAAAATTCCTATTCTTCTCAAATGTCCTCCATATTCCTCCACTCCTTTCCTTTCCTCCTCTTATCTCCTCCACCACTCCTTTTCACTAAACCCTTTTGATGCCAACCTCAAGTCCTGCAAATCCATATAAAACTTTTCCTAAAAATCCCTTATTTTCTCTTTGTTTAAAATGAAAATTCCCTAATAATTTCTGCCATTTTACCAACAAAAACCTTACTCCAATCAGTCTTAGTTTTACTGTCAACAATTGAATTCAAGCATCCCCAAATCATTTTTCAATCGCAAGGTTCTAATAAATACACACGTTTATGGAGAAAAATTAGCATGAGGACATCTTCAGAATCTGTAATTCTCTTGAAATACAAAGTGATTGAATCAATAATAGAGAATAAATTAGGACCGAGACTAGCCCTGGGATGGTAGAGAATAAGCGGTGGAAAGAGGAAAAGAAAGGGGAATGATGGGCAGGGAAGATAAGAGGAGAAGGTGGAGATGATGGAGTGGTAGATGAGAAGCGGTAGAGAGAAGAGAAGGAAGGGGGAGGGGCGGGGGACAACGGAGGATGAAGAGATGGAGCAAGAAAGGATAGTAGACGAGGATGAGAAAGGGATTGGAAAGTGGAAGGGGAGGACGGTGGATAGGAGGAGGGGAAAAGGGCTAAGGGTTAGGAGTTTGAGAAGAAGGGGATTTTATGGGCTGGGGAAATTGGGATTATGAAGAGTGATGGGTATTTAGGAAATTATATCTTTCATTTGGCAAATTTGTCATTTTGTTTTATCTTTAAACTAATTTGTATAATGTGAGAAAAATTAGTAGTTTATGGCACTAAATTGCTGTAATTAAAAGTTTAGAGGTATGTTGCAAATTGAACAAAGTTCAAGTGGTTGTTTGCAATTAACCTAAAAAAATCCAACCTCATCTTCTCTCCCCCACCATAACCATAGCCACTCTTCCATCAACCCCACTACTTCAGCTCCACTCTCCAACCGCCTTTTTACCCACCTCTACTCTCTAACCACTCCCGCCTCCTCCTAATTCTGGATCAGCCAAGCCATATCTCGTCGCCACTCCTTAGCCCCTACCCACCCTTGAGCTGTCCCCTACTTCTTACCCAACCCAGATTTTGCCTATCTCTTCCTTCTTACACTATACGAGTTGATTTATAAACCAACTCGTATCAAATTAGCATATTAACACATAAACATAATGAATCCAAATGAATTTTTATCACAAAACATTACTAATATTTAATATCTCAGACCACAAAATAACTAAATCCAACCAACACATTTAATTTTGATAAGGGAAAACTGACAGTGATTGTGCTTGATTGGTAAGTAGACAGTGGTTGATCAGTGGTTGATTGGTGGTAGCTGGTGGCTGGAGGGGTAAGGATGCTAACGTGTCTGATAAAGTCCTAGGGGTAGAAAGGGGAGATTGATTGAGTCTTGGGGGGATGGGAGAGAAAGATCGAACTTAGAGAAAAGAGTGAGGAAGATCAGAGGTATGGTTGGTGGTTGGGGATGGAGGGTGAAGGTGGCGAGGCTGTTCTAATGGTGGTGTTGGCTGGGTAAAAAGTCCATTCATATATTTTTGGTGTTAATTTTTTTAATTAGTCAAGACGCAGTAATGGCGCATGACTATCAAAACTAACCAAGTTTTGATAGTTTCCGTCTGTTTTGCAAGAAAAATAAAAACACAAGAGGTTCAAATGCACATTGGATAACTATGACAATGAGGATAAAGTATTTATTTGCCTAACTACAGGAAGTTATTTGCATTTTACCTTTTGAATCTTTGATAGTTGCTTTCTATAAAAAAGACTCTAGTAGTTCTAATTTGCATATATTTATTAATATATTTTGGTACCTTTTTGTTTTGGTACCTCTAATTATACTTCTTTACCTTACTTTAATTTGTGAAATACTATCGAATAAATTACATACTCTCTCAAATTTTGATGCCATTACCCTACTAGAACTGTATGATCACCCATATATTGGACCCATTAAGGTTTGCCCATAAAGAAAGGTGTTATTGACAAAGCAGGTTATATCTTACCAGAGTATATTTACTTTTTTAGACAAAAATGTCCAATGGTAAAAAAAAACTTCTAATAAATTTACAAGTATTCATTACTTTTTTTTTCTCCTATTATTACCCACTACCTACTAAATCCTGGCTGACTATCCTTCAATTTCATTCCCATCACCATTGGCAAACACAAATCCATTCTTCTCGATTGATCAACACTATTCCTAGCAATTCTAACTTCAGCAACTTCACAATCCCATCTCCCTCCTATCTCTTAAGTTCCTCTTCATCGATTCGGTTCCTTTAATTTTACCTCAAAATAAAGCATAGTATATGAGATTGTAGAGGGAATTGGCACAGTTGGCAATGGGAGAATGTGTGGATGATATTCAATGAGCAAAATTGTGAGAAATCCTTCAATCAACAACTAAACTAACACAAAAGAAATCCTGGGAGGTCATCATCATCATCATAGTGGACATCCAGAGCTAAATTATTCAAATTTTCTTTCAAATTAGTGATTGAATTCCAATTTACAAGAGAGAGAAAGGGAAGAGTAATAGAATTATTATTATTTTATTATGAAGAGCTCTTTTTTTAAAAAAAAAAAACCACAATAACACCATTCTACTTTTAGAGTTTTATCATTAGCATTAGTATTAAAATGAAAAAAAAGAACAAAAAATAGCAAATGAGTTTCTTCTTGTTGAGATTTTTTGTGGAGTAGAAGCATAGCCTACTTGTTTTGTGGGTGATTGTTTTCAATTACCAAAAAAAAAAAAAAAAAGAACACCTTTCTTTCAGTCAACTTTTATCACTTAACCATGTATATGGGTGAATCTTTTGGAAACCAAAATGATAAATTAGTGGAGGAGGTGATGGAGAAGAACTCCATTATCAAGAAGAAAGAAACAGTGGAGCAAAACCTTTGTTTCATTCTCATATTGCTACTACTGTTGTACTAGTACTTAGATAGAAAGGGAAGGGGGCCGCTGGAATTAGGGATGGGAAAAAAATACCTGGTGATCTAATTACCGTCCTGTCCTGCTCCCTTCTGGTCCAAAATTCATTCAACCTTTCTCTATTGATCGGATCAAATGGGGGTCGGATACCCGTTATTTTCGAATACGGGTATTGATCACCTTTTTTATTATCGCCAGGTATCCGCTCCGACCTTCATATTAGGGTAAAAGTGTATTTTCACTAGTCCTATTCTACTAACCTATTCAATATATCCCTAATCTAGCGTACTCATCTATCCTGTTTTCTTCCTCTCAGGCTGTCTACGCTTCATCTGCTCTTCTTTTTTCTTTTCATAATCTTAATTTGATTCTTCTCCCTTTCATCCTTCTTTTATAGGTCCCAATTTCTCTCTGAATTTCTCTTCCCAATTTCTCCCTTTCTTATCAATCTTTCAATCTTCCAACCCTAATACTCAAACAAAAATATTAGCCAAATCCAATTAAATAGGTGTAAATTGACCATCAAATCTGAGGCAAATTCGAGCAAATCAACTTTATCAAGTGAAAATTGGGGCAATAAAGCAACTATCTAGGTACAAACTTATTTTTCTTTTTTCAATCTTTGCATGTTTTATTTGTTTCTTTTGATTTTGATTTTAGGTTAAGAAATCACATATATGTTCCTAAGAACTTAGAAATAATACCGCTTTTGACTAATCACATCATGAATTACATACCCCTTCTATTATATGAGGATCTGCTATTGAATCCATTGAATACATCGCGGGTGTGCTCATCATGTTTCAGTCTATAATATCCAAATGGACCAGAATCTAAACCATCTGAATTGTAAATATTTAGACCATTTAATGTATATTGAAGCGTAGATATTTGGACATTTAATATACTGTTATCTTCTCTCTCTTTTTTTAATTTGGAAAATTATAATTATCTACAGATCCATCATTTGATGGCTAACTTGCAAATATTATTATTATGGCTGAACTTTTTCTTCTTATTTAGATAGATTTTTTGTTCAAAGAGAAGGATTGATAATTGAGAGGAACATGAGAATAATCTTTTTGTTGATTAGAGAGGTTCTAGAGTTAGGGGTGTCCCAACTAAATTAGATTGGAAATATGCTAAAAATCTGTTGCCTTTTCTTCAAATTTTCTACGATTTTACTGTTAAAATGTCAGACTGATTATATGTAATTGGAAATGAATATATGAAGGAAATTTATGGTATTGGGATGCTGCTTGCTGAATTAATTGGAAGTGATGATATTGGTATAAGATCTGAATGGATTCCAATAGCATAGATTGTCTCTTATACATGAAGAGAAAGTATGACAAATATTGGGAAATGTTGAAAAAGTTAACACTTTGATTTTGATTGCCGTTGTTCTTGATCCTCGATATAAATTAGGGTATGTCTTGTGAGCAATTGAAGATTCGTATGATCTTGAAAAGGTTGAAATTTTAAAAGACAAAGTGATACAGATTTTGAATGCTTTATTTGATTCATATTCTGCAACAAAATCACGTCCGGAAGAAGTTATAACTATGCCTGAGGAATTGGGTAAGATGGATGTTGAAAAAATTAGAGCTAGAGGGGTAGCAAGTTTCATTAATGCAAGGTACTCCAAGGAAGTTGATTCATTTAACAGCACTGAGAACAAAACAGAGCTAGATGTTACTTGATAGAAATGAAGGTAGATTGTAATTGTCTAACATTTGCTATATTGGACAGGTGGAAAAAGAATTCTACTAGGGGTGTGTTCGTTTGGACTGAAAATATTTTCAGAAAAATATTTTCTAAGAATTTTTTTGGTGCCAAACATCGAAATATATTTTCCAATGTAAAATATTTTTCAATTTTCCTTCCTCCGGCTGAAAATAACTTACGAAATTTTTGAGCGTAAATTATTTTTCGGATATTCAAGAGTGACATTAAACCTCAAATACTTACTTTTAGAATTTCGTTTGCTAAACTTATTTTCGTTTTCAATTCTTTTTCATTCGTTTTTCTCTCAATCATGGGTCTCACACTAATATAACTATCATTATACATATTTTACTACTATATTGTACTATCATTTAATTTTGAACAAAATCAATCTTTTATTAATCACATTACTTGTAAGGTATTTATTACCATTGTTATAAGTTTTTTTAACTGGTATTCATAAAATTAAAGATAAAACTGTTAAAATTTTTTATTTCAAAATATTTTCATTTTGTCAACCGAACACCGGAAAATTATGTAGAAAATGGACTTTTTCCTCAAGAAAATATTTTCAATCCAAATGAACACACCCTAGATTTCTTGTTTTTGTACACATTTAATTTCTAGAGATGTTTTAGCCATTCCAATTTCTGTAGTTGCTTCAGAATTGGCTTTTAGTACGGGAGGTTGTGTACTTGATTCCTTTCATAGCTCTTTAACTTCAAGGATGGTGGAGGCTAGATGTGTTGTGCACAGGATTGGCTTCGTAAGGGTCTTATCCCTATTGATTTTGAAGAGAGCTTTGCTGATTTAGAACAAATGGAATCATGTAAAGTTTTCAATTTTTATTTTGCATTTTTTATATTGAATTAACTAACAATGCAATTGAATTTCCTTTTTTCTTTTGAACACTCTTATTCAAACTTGATTGAAGAACAGCCTCTTCTGAATATTTAAGATTAAGGATCATGCAATCTGAAGCCTTTGGAAGTTGATTGTATCAGTGTAGTGACATTCTTTCAAAGTTGAATGTATTTGTTTAAGTGTTTATATTGATTGTATTAGTTTAGTGACATTTGTTTAATTTACTTGGGAAATCTTTTTTATGGTTTACTTTTGGTCATAATACAATGTGAGATTTGTGTGGAGTAATGTCAAATTTGCAGGTTTTTCATGCCTGAAGGAGTTTTATTTGATTAGCTTTTGGTTTATCTTAGGTGTGTGTATCCGCATGCTCCAATTCTCTCCCATCGGATATTGCTCTTCAGGTACCTGGTTGTGTGAGGGACAGGTAAGGGTTAGAAAATGGCTGATTCGACAAGTGAGGGTTAGATCAGCAAAATCTTTTGAGAGTCGAGTACCCGCCGTGCCCATCCTTATTTAGAATAATGGGTAAACTGAGTCGGATTCGTATTCTAATGGTGATGGAAATGAAATTAAAGGGAAGTCAAAGATTGGACTTTGGTAGGTTTATCAAAAAGTTGTGTTTATTATTAGGGGGCATTTTGTCTAGAACATCAAATTTGCTCTGACTGGATATAACCTGCTCTGGCAATAACGCCACCCAAAAAGAAATCGTCGTTTGTATAAGTAAACATTTTGATTGATAAAATAGGATGGTTGAATTAAAGAGTTCACAGATTGTGTTAATCATGAGGTTAATTTAGCTACACACGAAAATATAACTTAAAAAAAGTGATTAAAGAGGAGTAAAGTAAAGTTAATTTTTCTTCTGTTCTTTAAAAAATTGACTTGTCCAAAAATTAAATTGGTCTCTAGTCCTTAATCCATTATGGGAGGACCTTTTTGTCAAATTATGTCTACATACTACTGTTTTGATAAGTTCGAGAATTAATATTTTTAGGGCTAAGTTTTTATTCAAAATTTGTTATAAAACAAAATGTACCAAACCAAAAAAATAATAATGAACTAAAATAATAATTATAATAATAATAATAAATGAGATTTCTCCAAAACTTGATAGAACATTAACTGATGTAAGAAATATTATATAAGACTTAATCTATAACACAAGGTCTACAGATGGAAAAAAATCAAGTTTGTAAAAGTATTTTCCTCATTAGATGTTGGAGTTGTGGCATAATAATTTAGTCATTCACCCTAGGTGTTTTTAAATATTTATTCTACATAATTTGCAGTCTAACTCCAAGAAATTATTCCAAATAATTATTATCAATCCCTAATCTTACACACATCTAGATGTGTATAAAAGAATTGAAAATCTATCAAGTTTATAAGAGACAGAAATTCTAAAAGTATAAGAAGCAGGTTTAATGTCACTCTTGAATGATGTGCAAGAGAAGGATGCATTTGAGAGAGCACAAAATAAAGACAGAGTATTCTGAGCCTCATGATCTAATTTTTTCAACATCCTCTTACCCAATTCCTGTCTCTTATACACATCTAGACCTTGTATAAGAGACAGGTTCCTAATTGTGTCTATGAAATGTGATGAGGTTCGGAGACTGTCTCTTATACACATCTAGATGTGTATAAGAGACAGGCTCCCGGGTCCTGAGCTAGCCTCTCATGCACAAGGCAAAAATAAAAACACCAATTATCCTTTCTCTCACACACGCATAGACAAATTAGGAACTTGGTGGAAAAGATGGAAAAGCAGATATTGTTGGTTGCGGGGGCTTCGCCGAGTGGAGTTAGAGATTCCGATGGTGAATTAAGTGTCGGTGATTGGAATTTGATTGAGATAAGTAGTCTATTTACTCTTTATGTTTTACAAATGAATTTACGAACTTATGATCTATTGAAAAAAATATACTTTGATTATAACTACAACATGAGCATATACATAATTTAGTTTAAATGATGAATGTGATACAGTAGTGATACATATGATTTAAATAATGAATGTGATATATGTAGTGATACATATGATTGCTTGTGATATGAATATGGCGTGTGGAAGTGTGAATGCTTGAATATGCATGTGTTATATGAATGTAAGCTCATGAATGCTAGTTAAGTATCGGTGAAACTAGTTCCATTATATATGAACGTCCGTTAACCATCCTAACGGTCAGTATTAAGAAAGTAGAACATGTCAGTACTGAATGTGTAGTAAAATATGCACATCTATATGTGTATTAGTGTAGTATTCAGATACATTCAATCATGTCTCTTATACACATCTAGATGCATATAAGCAACAGAATCCAAATGAATTGAATGCTTAAGAATGCTTTGCATGTATGTATGATTGCATGCTTTGATAACTATTTTTGTAATGTATTGTGTATATTAATATGCTCATACCGGTAAATAATACTTAGATTACTTACTAAGCAACTTTTAGCTCATACCAGTATTGTTTGATATTTTGTAGAGAGTTCTAAGGCATAAAACGGACTTAAAGGTACGGTTTTGGGCTCACTTCCGAGTCCGAGGTGTGATAGAATGGTATCAGAGCTTAGGTTCTACTATATGTAGTGTGTACTAGGATTTATATTTAGGATGCCAGACTGTGGGGTTTGTTTGCATTTATATCAAATTTGGGTATAGAATTTTTAATAAGTTAATTGTGAAATTTTTAAGAAGTTCAATTTTTGAGGTAAAACTATATGACTTAACCTTAGAATTTCATGTAATTCTTTATTTGGAAGTGATCAACCCAAATTTAGTATCACTGCAATTCTTTGGATTTGAGCAACTGGTATCCATAGTGGCTCTGGTTTCCAGAGTTGGAATGTTTGAATCAAGTGGCCTATGAATTGTCGAGAAAGAAACTAACGTTATTTGAAATTAACAGATTGATGTATTTTAAGTGGCACTTGATGCATTATAGGTTTGTGATCAGAGTGCACGGTGGAAGTGTGTTGGTTTTGAGATCATATTAAGCAAGGTGAGGGAATTTTCGAGGCTGAAACTTTTATATGGAAGGAAGAATTTGAAACCCACAACCTTTGAGGCTCTTTATGTAATTAACTAAACTTGTGGGGACCTATTGTGCAATTATGGAGTAGTAATCAATTAGCCAATTTCCTCCCTTGTTTATGTCGACAAAAAACATAAATATGGCCTTCAACTCTTCTCTTAAATTAACCAAGCACAAACTCCATCCCCATCTCTCTCATTTGCTCTCCCATGCACAAGGCAAAAATAAAGAGGCCAATTATCCTTCCTCAACACACGCTCATAAACAAATTAGGA
Organism: Cinchona pubescens; assembly: GCA_025175665.1. NCBI lineage: Eukaryota > Viridiplantae > Streptophyta > Magnoliopsida > Gentianales > Rubiaceae > Cinchona > Cinchona pubescens. The sequence goes on from JANKKI010000157.1 coordinate 42,335, forward strand.
ACATTGTGAAAAAGAGAAAAGAAGAGATTGGTTGCGGGAATTTCGTCGAGTGGAGTTAGAGATTTCGATAGTGAATTAAGCATCGGTGATAGTAATCCAATTGAGGTAAGTGGTCTATGTACTCTTTATGTTTTATAATGAACTTATAATCTATTGGAGAAACCTACTTTGATTATAACTACGGCATAGTATATGTATAATTTACACTTGGCTTAAAATGAATGTTCTTATATTTGAATAATGTGATTACATAATGACATGAATATGAGTAGAACGCTTGAGATATGCATATGTGTAGAATTGTGAATATAAACTCATGAATGCTAGTTAAGTATCGACGGAACTAATTGCACCATATAAGAACATTTTTTGACCATCCTAACAGCCAGTAGTTAAGAAAGTACAAATGTCTTGCCTACCTGGCGGGACCAAAAGCCAAGACTCAATATTCAAGTTGTTGATAGGATTTCATGGAGAGTATGTCATGAGTTCAGAATACGATGAATGTACGATTGTTCGAATGAATATGAATCCTTGAGTAATGCTTTGCATATGTGTATGATTGCATGCTTCGAGATGTTTTTGTTATGTATTGTGTGTGATGTTCCATCCCACATCGGAAGTGGAAAATGATATTGTATTGAATATAACATCTAGGGTCATGGGCTACTAACAACTTGGTTTAAACATTTTGAATCCGTTGTTTTCGCTCAAAAGTTATTGGGTCAGTCCAGGGCCCGGGTGTTATAGTTGGTATTAGAGCGAATCTCGTATGGTCCCTACATGGGGTGAGACTTTGAGCGAAAACAACGGATTCAAAATGTTTAAACCAAGTTGTTAGTAGCCCATGACCCTAGATGCTGTCTCTTATACACATCTAGAGAGGGTGAATGTGATCCCATCCCACATCAAAGGAGGGGAGGAAATTGCCTGGTTCGGTAATAGGTCATGGACTACTAAAAATTTGGTTTAAACATTTTGAGCTAAAAGCTTCGGGACTCGGGATATTACAAAGTTGGTTGGTTGGACTCTTGTTGAGTTAACTAGCTCAAAGAGTTCCAGGGAATGAAGTTAAAGGGTAAGGTTTTGGGTTCACTCTTGGATGACAAACAAGGTGTTGAACTTCATGGATAGTAGAGTCTTTTGCTCAAAGTTGGGTCTCACTCTTAGAGCTAGCTCGGACCAAAGGCCACCAATTATATATATTAATAGATATAATTAATTTTTATTAACAAGTAGTGGAACTTTGAGAGTTAGACTAAAGGATGAGTAATTAGAGGGCTATTTTAAATTGGTGGAAGATATTTGAGAGATTTAAAGGGGTTTAATTTGTAAAGGAATCAAACATAATTTTGACTAATGGCTATAATATTTTTTTCTTTTTTTACTTTCTACTCGGCACCAAGTTAATTAAATCACTCACCAATTTCAACTTTGTGATTAACTAATACCAAGCATTGTTGGAATATGATAGAAAATTTATAAAGTGCAATTATTGTTTGCATGAATGAAACAATATTTGGCTGTAAGCGTGTCCAATACAAGAAGTTTGGAAGAAGGGTAAGGTATATCTGGAACTCGACCTTATTGGGTATCACTCTTGAGTGGAATGTCAAGTCAAGAACCGGATTATATTTTCCTTCTAAGTAAAAATCTGGTTTTCGGTAAGCGATGACCATGGTTGAAAAATTAGGGACCCTCGGGTTAATTCAAGTATTGAAAACATTTCATGGATAGTGACAAGGTAGTAAATCTCATGAAATCATATACCAAAAGAATAATAACACTCAAAAGAAATCAATATTATTAAGTGAGTTTCTAGAATAATATTAGAAATATAGATGCATGGAGCTTTCACAAGAAATTAAGTCAACCTACCAATATTTACGCAATACAAAGGCAATATGGAGCAAGTGATTTAAATTTTTAGAAACTACTATTTTATTTATTGAAAAGCAAGTTAAATAATTTTCTGCATTTTGAAAACTTTCACAATTAGGTTGATATTTTTTATTTTTTTTCTTAGAGGTGTCAAGAGTCATGTTTATAGTAATTTAAATTTTGAATTAAATTATTTTATTATTTTATAGTTGCAATTAAAATTTTGTGGCTTTGCAATTCATACCAAATTTAGCATTGGTTTCCATGCATCAATCAATCAATACTTGGTATGGTAAATCATAAAATGTCGATGAATAAGCAAGTTGGAGACTTGGATATCATTATAGTTCATGTTAAGGTGATGGTTACGAGTTTGAGGAATTAACTCGACCGAGTCGGAACTTTCGGATAAGTATGCTAGTAGGCAGTGTCGATGGGCTCGGGACATGTCGAAGATATTGATCAGGCGGCAATCGGCATCGGAGAATTAATGAGTTTTCAAGTGATTCCAGACTTGAAATAAAGGGGTTAATGAGCAATTACAAAATCGGACATTGGACAGTCTATTGATGACTACGCTAATAGATGTTGGAATATGACATGATCAATCATATGATCATGGTGAGTCGACTGATGCATCTTCAAACACCTTGATCCACGCTTTCACTGGTGTATTATAATTGGGCACATGAGGATCTTCAAGTTCAAGTACCATTAGAACAATGTTATGGTTCATCAGTATACTAATATAGAGGATTTGGATACTACAATCATGGTGTGTTTCTCCAATCTTTCATCTCCCACATACCAAGGTAGAAAACAACAAATTTTTTATTGTGTCTTGCCACATAAAGGATAAAATGATTTTGAGCCTCCTAATCATTCATCATAGTAGATAGTATGACAAAAATGGAGTTATTAACTTTACTTTGATTTTTAGATAATTTTTTATTGAGCAAGAACCTCATTTAATACATTAGAGATAATTTGATTATTAGGAATTATAGAGCAAGAGTAGAATTATAGTACACCAATTTTAACATCATCCACCATTTATAATAAATGAATTAACACTAATATCTTTGTGTTATGATTGCATATGCCTTTCTAACGACTAGCATAATTAACAAATAAGTCATAAGAGAAAAAATTACGACTAGTCGTTAGATGTTTCTCTTATGACTTATTTGTTAATCATAAATCACCTCACAAATAACTTTGAGTTACTAACGGGTAGGAGAGGAGGTGAAAAAAAAATTATTACCACAAGTTGTCCTCTTGAGTTAATCAATGTAACTGAATAGTTCTGATCTTTTTACTTCACTTCCAGAATTATATGCAGACCATGCCATATATTCAATTTCTATGCTGCTATATGGGGGCTTATATATTTCGTATTCAAAATTCACACTTGTACCTTTCGTGGTTCTTTGCTCTGAACTTTTCAACTGTAATACTAATGAAAGCAGAACATGACTGAGACAGCAGAAAAAACATATTGAAGCAGAAAACGATTGAGACAGCAGAAAGCTTATTGAAATTCCTCCTGTCATGGCTGAAGAGGTTCAAGCCAAAGGGTGTGCCCTCCCAAGGAAAATATTCTGTCAAAGACTTTGGTTTCATTTAGTATTTACGACCCAAGAAGACTATAATTATTCTCCTAATTTGAGGTATTTGACATAACTATATATTCAGTAAGTGATCATGAACAGAAAATCTCCTTTCTTTAATGAAATGAGTAAATATACGAGTACTTCACAATGAAGTAGCAGGATGCAGCAAATATGGTTTGGTCCATTATTATTGCACTTGAAGGGGAGGACTGAGATGAAAAATAGTCCGATTTCAGTGAAAATGACTTGAATCAAAAGTCAATCAGCACAAAAGGTAGTAGAGAAAAGCACACTTCCATTTGTTTATATTCTATATGACCACATTTGAATATATACTACTACTCTTTTTCAAATGGAAAAGTTTGCATTGCATTGCAAATTTGCAATCTGAAATATACTTTTCCACATGTGGGGTCTGCATTGGACATGACCCATCGAATACCACCAAAATTCAGCCACCGAAAGATGACATGACAAACACAGTGCAAAAAAGATCATTCATACATTTGCTACAGTTTCGATGGATGAATCAATTAATCACAATTCACTTATAAAGACAGAAAAACCTTATTTCAGATACCATAATACACAAGGAGTTTTTTAGGAGGAAGCAAAGGAATGCTTCCCTAATTACTCGAGTTTATAGTTTTAAACATCAATTGACTTAAAATTCTTAAAAATAGAATCAAGAAATAGTAGTAGATTTTTCTTAGGCCTCATCATCTGCAAAACTTAGAACTTGGCAAACTGATGGTTCCACCACCTCTTCATCCTCAGCAAAATATTGTTTCCTTCCTATCAAATCAGCCACTCTTTTGATAAGCTGGTCCAGAGTCTCGTGGCGTCTCGTTGATGCACCGGGCAATCCTAATTCTGGGAAGGATCTCAGGCACAACAACAGAAATGGTTGGTGAAGAATCCTCAGATTCTGAACTATGAACAACAAGGTCACTAGGAATTTCCCATCTCTTCTTCACCCTGCTGCTTTCAGTGCCTAAATTCTTCTTTTCTGGCAACATTTCGCGCGATTTTCCTACCGATAGAGAGCGTTTCTTATCACCTCTATTGCTTTCATCCTTATCATTTTCAGGCAAAGACCTCTTTCTCATTGCTGAGGCCTGACTAATGCTCTGATTGTATCGGCTCGCGACAACCCTCCCTGGCCTCAATGGCTTCTTGTTAGTGGCATTAACAGACTTTTCACCATCTTTGAACAACTTCTTTGGCTGAACTGAATTGCCAAACAGATCTTCTTTCTTTACAGCCTTCTTTGATGCAACTGTTGTCATAGCCTGCCTTGAAGCTTGAGTTTTCGTGGCTAAGTCCAATAGCCTGTTTTTCCTTGATTTTGGACTAACACTCAAGCTCTTTCCCCTTTCTTTAGTCACCTTCTCTTCTTCAATATTTTGCAGCTTCCAAAAGCACGATTTTCGCCGATTCTTGATAGACTGAACAGGGGTGATCAAACTCTCTTTCCTACCGAATTGGCCTGATTTTGTATCAGAAAATATCTCGGATGGTCCCAAACTCATTCCCCTTCTTGCCCCAGCCATAATCTCTGATGGTCCCATGCTAAGCCCTCTTCTGTGAACCTTGTTTCTTGCACTCATTGCCAAAATTTCTTCAATTTTTTTCAGAGGGATTGCATTCTTTGAACCAATTTTTGATGATAAACTTAGCAGCCACAATTTTTCCTCTTTTCTCAACCATTCTTCAGACATTTAGAGCCTTTAAGAATTCTCAAAGCCTCTAATCTTGAAGAAAGCCTATTAATTTCGTTCTCAATTTCCTCAATTTCCTCATCAATCTTCCCCTCATCCCAAACTTCCCCTTCCGCTCCACTCTTCGAAACTGATTTTTCGATAAAACCCAATTTATAATTCCCCTTAACTGGCTTGATTCTTGACTTTTCAACCGCCCCATTTGGATCAAGAACCTTGAGAGGCAGGGGGGCTGGAGACTTCAGAGAAGAAACAGACGAATTCTCAAGCAGAGGACTCTGATTCTCTTTTTCTTTACTGGAAAATGATTCAAGTGAATCAGATGGATCCAACAAGTGGGGTTTCAGAGATGACCAAGAACGTTCAATTATTGCAGATGAATCTTCAGATTCTCCATTATCAAAGGCTGCATTGTTCCATATCTGAAGATCTGATGAAGAATTCACGCCTTCAGGATACTGTAAAACACTCAGATTTTATAAGAATGGGCTGTCAAATTTGATGAATTCTTGAGAAAATACTGAGATCTTATACACATCTAGATGTGTATAAAGACAGGGCTTAATTCTCAAAATTTTGAAATCATGATTTTGATTTTGAGATTAGAGCCTAGGAGGAAAAAAATATGAAGGAAATTGATGAGGGCATTTTCTGGTTTTCACGCTGTCTCTTATACAGTTAGATGTGAAAAAGAGACAGTTGAGGCTCCGCTCAATCTTGGCCGTTGGATCTTAAAACGGCTGCTGGAGACGCTCCGATTTGATTTAAAGGTTGAGATGGGGAGCTTAGCTAAATTTGGTTTGATTAATGAATTCAGACGCGTCCGCTTGTGTAATAGTACGGGCCCAATGATTTTGTGGTTTCAGGCCATGACAATATTGGCCCAATCCAATTAATTGATCTTGGCCTAGTTTGTTCTCTGCAATTTTGACCAAAGAAAAGGAGAAAAAGAGGACATTATGAAAAAGAAAATGTATGCCCACTAGAGTGTGATCAACTGCAGTTTGATTTCCCAGCAAAAAAAGATGCAGTTTGATTTCCTTTTTTCTTTTCCCTTTGGAGAGAAAAGAGCGTCGTATTGATCTTCTAACTTTTTATATGTAATATTAATCATAAATGCTATAAATAATGCTTATTAGGGTCTAGTATCCAATTGATCTTATATTAGTTTGGCCAGAAAAACACAAGAGAAGTATTAAATCATTGACCACAGTTATTATATTTATTTATACTTCAATCCAAAAATGTAGAACTATGAAGTTTATCTAAAATCATCCCTAGTTTATTCAAACTAGTCGTTAGGGCACACTCGATATGTGTGTAAAAAAAGAAATTTTGTATAGTTTAAAACATTTTACGTGTTTATTTCAACAACATTTTGTTATAAAATTATTTTTCACATCCTAATGGTAAAGTGGTATCTTTTCAAATTTAATGCATTGAAATAAAAACTAATTGTTGAGTAGTTGACAAATGAAGTTACATAAGATTTTTTACATTAATTTAATTTACTAACGTAAAAATTAATTAATTGGATAATACTGAGTAGTTAAGAAAAGAAATTACATAACAATGTATAAAAATCTAAATAACTATAAGAATTAGGGTATTTTAGAAAAAATATTAATTTTGACATGACATGTCATTACTCTTAAATTGGTCTTGTACTTTATATGTAGTTAAATAATAATATTGAATTATGCATTGAGAAATAGATTGAAAGAGCTTCAACGCCTTTATTAAATAGCCAAAATAGGAACAATGACTGACACACACATAAACAAGAAAAAAACACGCACACACTCACAGGCCCACGTAAAGGAAAAGTAAAAAGTGAAAGAAAATATTGGAGGATTTACAACATTTCAAGTTTAATCATCTTTTTTTTTTCTCTCTCTCCATTTATTCATTTTTTTTCCAGTTTATATATATATATATATATGCCATCACAAGGTCCATTCCATGAGATAGTGAACCCTTCACGAGTAAGTTTTGACTATTCACTCTGTAATGTAGAATGATTATGACATTAGTTGAGATTATTAAAAAAAATAGTACAACTCCCTGCTTTTTCATCATCTAACAAAGAATTTTTCACCCTTCACACATATCCATTGACCCATAAAGATTTTGTCATAGGTGATATTGGGATTTATATCAAGGAATGCTTGGGATGCCAAATTGAACTTATGGCCAATGTCGAAGCAAGTCTCATTATTTTGAGCACCATGGACAGAGTTGCAAACTGGGGTTGCATCAACTATAGCTACTTCTTTATCTAACGTGTCATGAAAAAAAAGTCAAAACATAAATGCAACAAAAAATAAAAAAGAAATTATAAGAGACAAAAGTTGACACTTGCCGATTAAATTTCTACTCTCAACCAAGCTTATAGGGAGAAGAAAGAGTAATGCCATTTTAGTCTGAGCCATTTTTATCAATCTTTTTCTTTTTCTTTTTCTTTTTTTTTGAGCTGCCATTTAATTTCTTGTGGAGTGATTTTTGCTTCTGAAAGATGAATACCAAATAGAGGAATGCACTTGACATTGGAAAGACCAATATATCAAGCACACATTTGTGAAGATATCGAAACAAGGATACAATCACACAGTTCCTATTTGTATTGGCAATGTAATGATCTCAGAGAGAACTAAAGAGAACTCGAAAGAATGAAACATCCCCATCAAAAAACCAACTGAAGATGTTTGTCATCAAAACCTAGACCATATCAAAACAATCTCATTGCCCACAAAAGATAAGGAAGGAAGAAGTGTGAGTGAAGAGACAAAATGGTGATAGTAAGGAGGTACTTTGGTACTTCTAATAGCCTAGGGAAGTGTCTAGAACTATTGTCGTTCTTCTTCTTCTCCATTGACCAATGTCGAAATTAGTGGAGTAAGAGTTTGTGGGTCGTAAATCTTTCAAAGAATGTTTCTCCCTGATTTCTTCTCTTGAAGAGGGTGAAATTTTTCCAGAAGTTTCTTATAAGGCTAACCCTGAATTTAATTTCTAGATCTCTAAGAAAGAACTGATTCGTATCAGAGAACCTTAGAAATACACTCTAGTTGTGAAACCCTTTGGAGGGTTTTTTGGGGTTCAAATTCTTCAATGAAAAAATTAGGAATCTGTGGTGAACTAGAGGCAATTTGGATTTGATTGATCTAGGAGATGACTTCTTCATAACTAGATTGTTCCACGATAGGATGGCTATTTTAGAATTCATGCTAGCCCTGTAATTTATTAGAAGGATTAAGCCTTTCCATAGAATTGCCTAGATACATTCTCCCATCTGATACAGCTAAGCTTATCCACCACTAGTTTGGGTCTAGGATACTAAATATTTCCGGCAGAGTGTTACAATTCAAAAATTCTATGGAAAGCCTGTAATCAATTAGGCAAAGTGCTAAGGATAGATAATAGAATTAATACCAGTTAGAGAGGGTTGTTTGCTCGGTTATGTGTCCAAGTTGATTTGGACAAACTTGTGCTTCATGGTCTATTAGAATGGGAGAATGTATCTAGGCGATTCAGTATGGGGGCTTAAACTTCTGCTTTGCTTGTGGAATCATTGGCCATAATAAATATGCTTGTCGTTCATAATTAAAAAAAAGAATTGAGCCTCAAAAATCAAGTAAACCTCAAAACCACTTTGCTGAAGAGATTCAAGGTGAGGTTTTTGGGCCTTAGAAGTAGGTTCAGTACAGGAAGAAAGAGAAGGGAAAAATGGGAAGTTTATTGAGGAATGGGAAAGCTTTGAATTCAAATACAGGGGGTATTCCTGTCACTAAGGTTGGTATAATTTCAAATTTGAATCTTAACTCAATAAAAAAAAAACTAGGGTTTGGGAGAGATAAACCTCTTCTATTTAGTTGATACTAAGGGAAAAGTAAAAAACTATACAAAACTAACAAAATGTTGTAAAGAAACAACTATCAATGATTGCAGTGGAAGATCAAATGTCTATTCCTGCCAACTTGATGTTTCATGAAAAAAAGGTAATTCTACTAATGCATATCATGCTAACGGTTGAAAAGAAGAGTCTAAATGTAGCCTTCTGTAGGCATCAAGGCCTGATGTGTCACATCAATCTTTAAAAGATTTAGATTGTGGGTCCTTGCAGGAAAACATCCAAAGGAAATCTCTCCAATTATGCCTTATTTCTAAACCTATCTGTCTTCTAACACAGGTGCTTCTTCTTCATTTGTTAATTTTTCTCTTAAAAAATGTCTTCTTTTCAACCCTACCGATCATCCCGGTCTCCCTTGGTCAGTGGTTCTAAAGGAAATTCTTATAGAAAAAGAAAAAGAGTGATATCCTCTGCTCAGACTATCCTACTTCATTACTCTATCTAGAATGTAGTATAACATCTAGATGTGATCTGGTGAGACAGTTACCTGTGTCAAGTTTCTATGAACCTCATTTGAGAGACCTTTGGCTTCTAATATCCTCACACATTTTCCAAGAACTAAGGGTTCCCCTACATCTTCTCCAAAGTTCCAACTTGGGATGGGAAATAACACTAGGAACACTACACCTATGAAGGTCTCAACACAACTTGGCTTTAATTGTGGAATGGATCACCATAGGGCTGAACCAAGAAACAAGGAGTGCACTCAAAAATCTCATTTCTCATTCGCTAAGGTTAAGGATGGAAGCCAGAAGAAGGAAAGGGTTCATTATCTGTCTAGCTCAAGAAGTTATGGAAGCAAAAATCCATATTTCAGCTTTGGAAACGCTAAGGATAGAACATTTAGAATACTTGGTAGAAATATTACCAAGGCCTCAAAGAGGTTAGGAAATCAGGATTGTAACAAAATCAAACCACAGAGTTCAGACAAGTCTAACAAACCAAATGAGGTCATAGTGGTTGACACAGTAATCCCCCTCCACTAATTATCGTAGATTAACAAAAGTCCTCATGTAGAATGTACGAGGACCATGGAGCTCTACTTCTATAGATCATCTTCTGGAGAAAATCAATATTTATAGACCGAGTGTGGTGGTTGTAGCTAAAACCAAGATAGCTGGGGATGTAGCAAAACAAATATGTGATAGTCTTCCCTTCACAAATTATATTATTGCCAATAGTAGAGGACTCATTAAAAGAGGACTCTGGATTTTGTGGAATGACTAGTATGTCTATACAATTAACTTATTGAAAGAACAGAACAAACGATCCATGTGTTAATATAGGTAACTCCTTTTCTAACCGCTTGGTTATTCAGTGCTATTTATGCTAGTCCTTATCTTGATGAGAGATTAATTTTGTGGGATAATCCCTATAAAGTAGCTCAAGCACATTCCTTATCTTGGATGTGCATAGGAGATTTTAATAAAGTTTTAACCAATCGAAAAAGTGAGGTATTAGGATAAATAGAAATAGAGTATATCTATTTTCTAAATGCCTAGATGACTGTGGTCTTATGGTTGTTGGTTTTGTTAAGGCTAGATATACTTGTGTTAATAAGAGGTATAATAAGTTCCAATTATTCCTAGCTTAATAGCTCTTTGTCATGCTTTTTAGAGGACCCTTTACCCTAAATCTACAATTTATCATCTGCCTAGGACTAAATCGAACCGTTGCCCCATTTTGCTAAAATTTTTTTGTGTGGATTCCCCGTGGATAGAAAACCCTTTAGATTTGAGAAATTCTAGATCTCAAACCCTTTTTTAGAATCTCTAGTGAAGCAGACTTGGTGTAATTCTTAAGATTCTTTAAATTCAACCATTTATCTGTTCATTGAAGCTATAACTATTTAGAGCAAAAACACCTTTGTGAACATCTCAAGAAGAAAGAGACTCTCCTGGCAAGGTTAGAAGGCATCCAGAATTACCTCCAAATTAGAAACTCTGAATTTCTATGCAATTTGGAATCTTAGCTTCTGGAAGAATTCCAACAAGTCTTAAGCTAGGAAAAAGATCTTTGGTTTATGAAATCTAGAATGACCACTATTTTGTGGGATGACCTAAATGTTTAATTCCTACACAACCATTGTTACTAAGAGAAGATCTAACAGGATTTTGGCTCTCAAGAATCAGGAAGAGAATTGGATAAATGGGGATGCAATGTTGAAAGGGCATATTGTTTCTTTCTTCTCTAAGTTGTCTCAATTTGGCTTTATTAACATGTGTTCTTTCTTTTCTCTGAATGTGTTCCCTATGGGTAGTAATGTCTTGAGTAGGGAGGATTGAAGTTCTTTGATTATTCACCAAACCTTATTGAAGGTTAAGAAAGTAGTTTTTAACCTTAAATCTTTTAAGAGTCCAGGACCACATAACTCTATCCCTATTTTCTTTTTTTCAGTTAGTTTTGGGATTCTATTAAGAACTTGGTTTATTCCTTCATTTTGGATACCTTCCAGGAAAAAGAACTCCCTTAACAAATTAAGAAGAAGCACCACTGTCTAGGATACCCAACCTTGATCTCCATAATCAGCCCAAAATTTCACTAATTGATTAGTCTATGTAATTCCTCCTATAAGATTCTGTCGAAGGTCCTAGTGAATAGGATAAGATCCCTTATTGATAACTTAATTTTCCCATGGCAATCAAGTTTCATTCTGGGTAGAAGAATTTCGGACAATATCTTTGTAGTGAAAGAGGCTATCTATAAAATCAGAAGAAGAGACAGTAACTAGTATCAACAGTCTAAATAGATATTACCTGTCTCTTATACACATCTAGATGTGTATAAGAGACAGCAATAGAGAAGCTCAGATACTTGTAAGAAACCTTCAGTACTTATAATCAGTTATTCAATTTGTACTTCAGGAGTTTAGCTTAAGGTCTGTCTTAAATATAAGTACTCAAAAGTCTCACATTTTCTTCTCCCCTAACATTTTTGATGTGTTAAAGAACAAGTGTATAGAATTCTTCAGATTCCAAGTACTGAAGGTTTGGGGAAGTATCTGCGAGCTTCTCTATTGGACAAAAAGATGTCTCTAAAGAAAAGCATAACTTTATTTTGGAGAAATTTAAAAAGAAGTTGGCTGGATGGAAAGCTAGTCTTCTATCTTTGGCAGGAAGAAAAACTCTTATCCAACAAGCTTCTTCTTCTATCTCTAATTTCTAGTGCTAGTGCATTCCTCTACTAGTTAAACTTTGTATGGAACTTGACCAAGTTCAGAGGAATTTTTTATGGGGCTCGTCCGAGAAGAAAATAAAATTATAATAGTTAATTGGGATTCTGTTTCTAAGCCCAAACATAAAGGTGGACTTTGATTAAGGAGGACCTCTGATACAAACTAATGAGGTGAACTTAGCTAGTCTATGTTGGAAATTTGTATAGGGCCAGTAGTTTCCTAATCTAGAGTTCTGAAATCTTCTAATATGTTCAACATAAAACCTTTGTTATTATCCTGGATTATTAAAAAATGTTCTGGCCCAAATAACATACTTTGTCCCAGGAAAGGCTTGAAGTTATTTAACAAAGGTTTTATGTAGACTATGAGGAATGGAGGGAATACAAGCCTTTGGTAGGATGATTAGTTAGGTATTGGAATCCCTAGATCATACCCGATTTGTCCTTTAAAAGGAGAGGAATTAGATTTAAAGGTTAATGATCTGTTTGGTTTTAATAGTTCTTGGGACTAGAGTACTAATTCTTTCCATAGAGCCTTTTTTTAAGAGACAGATTTGATTAAAAAAAGGAATATCAAACGAGATAGTATAAATAGCACTGAATAACCACTGTCTCTTATACACATCTAGATGTGTATGCTATGGACTTGATTAATGATCACATACCAAATTTTGGTAGGAACTGGTATGGAAGAATAGTGGCTAATGCCAGGGTCCTCCAAAAAGCATTAGATAAGAGCTATTAAGTGCAATAAATAATTCCAACTACTTAGGTACACACTAAATGTGTATTCTCACTGACCTGAAATGTAATATTTGTGGACACCCTGCTGAAGATGCTAATAACGTGCTGAGGGGGTGCTTACCAACTAGGAATCTTTGGAACTCTTTGGAATTACCTAAGGAAGTCAAGAATGCTTTTCTTGGACCTTTGGTTATTTGGCTAAAAATTGGGTGCTCTCAGTCAAAGACATCGCCTTATCATGGAATACCCTAGAGTACTATGTTCCCCTTTTTGTTGGGCCAACGATAATGCCACAGCAACAATCTTATTGCCACAACATATTTTTATTAATAGAAAAAACTACCCTTTTGATAATTTCTCTATTTTAGAGACCCTACCATACACCTTTAACACCCTCCCGTCTCTGTCTCCTGGCTACTCCGCTCCTCCCTCCATTTTCTCTCTTTTCAGCCACCATCATACGAACACAATAGCTCACAAATGAAAAATGTGGATCATGGATTTGCATTCTCAAAATTTGATTTGTTTTGATTTTCCCTTTTCCAAACAGCTTTTTAGTTTTTTTTTTCCTTTTATTCCTGTCTCTTATACACATCTAAGTGTATAAGTCCACTACTTTTTCCTTTTAAGTATTTTCACTAGGACCTTCGACAGAATCAAATGATAGTAATAAGATATTATCCATAGGGATCTCTTAAACTAATCCTTAGACCTGTCTCTTATACACATCTAGATGTGTATAAGAGACCATAGATTTGAAAAAGCATTTCCTTGGAGAATCTGCTGCTCTAGCATGTGTGCTAGAAGAGAAGAGGAGGAAGGAACACATGGGGCGAGCAAACAGAACAGCGGTGAAATGGGACTACCCAAAAAAGGTTTGTGGTGGTGGGGAGGGTCTACTAAATAAATAAAATCATTCAAAGGGTAATTTTGGCTATCCACAAATATATGCTGTGGCACTAAGATTTTTGTTGTGGCAATATCATTGCCCATTTTTGTTGTTGGGCACTGTGGTTACTTAGGAACAAATCCATTTTCTAGTTAGCACAACCTCATCAATTTCCTCTCTCGAATGCTCTAGCATTAGTTTCTTATTTTTCCTTCCTAGGACCAAATTAGAGTTCCTTTAACTCTTTTTCTCAAATCTTCATTGGTTGGACTCCTCCAAAGCATTGTTTTTAGAAACTTAATATTGATTGTACTGTTGGTATGGGTGGTTTGGTTAGGAATTGTTTGGGTAATTGGGTAGTTGGTTTTAGTAAGAATCTTAGTTGCTGCTCAAATATTCTAGCAGAATTATGAGGGATCAGAGATGGGTTGCAACTGGCAGTTCAAAGGAATTTCTTACACATTGGAGTGGAAATTGATGCCTTAATTGTCTTAGATCTCATAAAAAATGCAGATTTGTCTGAAAAAGGATAAAAAAGTTACGGGTGGTCCATATCAAAAGAAACAACAAAAGAAACAACTAGGAATTTGGTTGTTACTTTTGTAAGAATTCTGGACACCTGAAAAAAGATTGTACCTAGATGTGTATAAGAGACAGCTACAAAACGAGGGAAGGTTTTGGTTTGTTCTAAGGTTAATTAATAGCTTCAGTACCTAGACACACTTATGTGTCTAGGTACTGAACCTAAATTAACCTCAGAACAAACCATTATCATTCTTATACAAATATTATTTATGATTGCAGGTGCCTTATTTCCTCACTGCAGCAAGTGCAGCTTAGGCATGTTTACAAAGAATAAAATAAAACAGCGGACACATTAGCTAATCAAGGAATTAAAACAGCAGGGGGATCTTTTGGTTTTTGATGTAATAATACCTCCTAGTCTAAGCAAGATTATTAGTAAGGATAGTCGGGGAGTTGCCTTCCCTCGTTTTGTAGCTAACAGTACTCAAGTTTTGTAACTTAATTTGGTTTCTTTATCTTTAATTACCAAAAAAAAAAAAAGATATTGAAAAAGAAATATGGCCCGCGTTCTTATTAGGCAAACTATAATCTATTCCAATACATATTTATAGATTAATGATAATGAGAGATTTAGGAGGATTCCATATATTTATATATTTTTTTCAAAATTATCTATAACCTTATATAAATATGCATTCTCTCTAACAAACAAACAAACCAAATCTTAATCCCACTAAATAGGCTACATAAATTTCGCATCATTTATGGATGACTATATCTCCTTAATTTCTAAATGGGCTATATTTTTCTTATAAGTTACCCTATTATGCGACTACTCTTTCTAAAATCTACTCGTCTGAGATATTAATTAGGATAAAGAGACAATGAGATATTAATTAGGATAAAGAAAAATACATCCAGATTCAAATTACGAAGTAAAAAATCTTTTGAAATTGTGAAAGTGTTGAACAATTCAGTATGACCGAATTACGAGAACGTTTTTAAGGTTTTAAAAACTAATTTTTATTTTGTTTTATAATTTGTCTCTTTACTTAAGAACATTTCTATGCCAAGCAAAAGCAAACTTTCGTTAGCTTGGGAATTAACAGACGCAAGTCTTATGCGCCTCATATGACTTGGGTAGGGGGCCTAGGGGCATAGCTGAAAATTATTTTTTTGATAAATTCCTACAGATTCCAAACCTCAACTTTAGGTCCATATGAATAGATACTATTAGGTCCCCGAAGTCAAAAAAATTTGATTCAAAATATCCCCATGCATAAATGTTTTTCTCATCAATTTGTTTGATAAACTAGCAAGTTTTATTGACCTGCACATATCCTTAAATGTTTTTGAAAAAAAAAAAATTACGTACAACAAAATTTTGAGAATCTTTTATATGATTCACAAATTTTGTGGAAGATTAATTCTATCTAGCAAATTAAGTTTTATAACAATTGGTGAAAAAAGTTTTTACAACAATATGTAAAGGAACTTGTTGACAAATCATGCTATTTCCAATACATTAATATATTGAATAATACTTACAAACGTTAGTTTGACTTAAAAAATTTTTATATTCTTTTAAAAGGAAAAGCAATAAGTATACTTAGTTTTAACTTTTGATGTGTTTTAGAGCTTAATAGTGTCAAATTTATAAACCATTCTTTAGATGAAAAATTTTATCAACACATTTAATTTCATTATTTCCAAAAACTAGCTAGAAATTATTTTAATTTAGGCCTGGTGTATCCATTGATGAATGAGTACTGATTTTTTTTTTTGGGAGGGGGGGGTTTAAAATGCAGGTTCTTTAGAAAATTGTAGTTAAATGGGAGTATTTTTTTTAAAGTACAATGTAAATCGGGAAGAGTCTAAATGTAAGGTGGTGCAGAAAACATATGTGTGAAGCTATATAGTAGATTTTGTATATGTTGGAAACTCATTGGAAAATTTTTTAATTATGAGATATTATCACATTTTACTTTTTTCTTTCCTACAAAATGAGTTAAATAAAATATTATTTAAAGGGTACTTTCTTTCTCCATGGATGTAGAGGTCAATAAAACTTTGTTTAAACAAATTAATGACTAGAACTTATGCACGGGACAATTTAAATACAAGTTTATAACTTCCGGGAACCTAATAGGATTTATTTGAAACTTGATGGACAAAGTAGGATCGGGGCTAAAGTTGAGGGACAAATAGAATAACTTACCCCAAAAATTTTTCCAGCCATATCTCTTTCGGAGTCGCATGAAATGATCGTGATAACATTTATTAATTTTCAAATTGACAGAAGTGGGCTCGAGAATCTTTTGAAAGAATTTAATAAGATTTATGAATCATGGGGGACGAAATAGGATCAAGGATCGAATTATTCTGTTTCAAATAACATAATTTAGATGTGTATAAGAGACAGTAAAATGCTGAAGGTAACAACCATTTCAAGTTTATTCAAATAATATTTGACTAAGCAAAGAAAGCATTACACAATGAAAAATAGACTGAAAGAGCCTCTATGCCTTCGTCACATAGCAAATAAGAACAATGACTGACGAAAACAATAACTCAAAATGTCATATAGCTAATTATTCCATTCAAGGCGACAGAGAACCCTTCACACATATCCATTGACCCACAAAGATTTTGTCGCAGGTGATATTGGGATTTATATCAAGGAATTGTTGGGATGCCAAATTGAAGTTCTGGGCAATGCTGAAGCAAGTCTCATCAATTTGAGCTCCATGGACCGTGTTGCAAATTGGGCTTGCATCAACCGTCTCTAATGCAACCGCATTATGTGTCAAAAAAAAAAAAAAAAAAAAAAAGTCACGAGAAAATATGACCAAACAAAAACATTGCAAGAAAAGAAAAAAGAAAAAAAATTATTAATTCTTCAAAAAAATTGAGTACTTACGGATTAAATTTCTGCATTCAACCAGGCTTACAAGGAGAAGAATGGAGAGTAGTAATGCCATTTTATTTTGAGCCATTTGAATCAGTCTTTTTTCAGGATCTTTCTTTCGAGATGCTATTTAATTTGTTGTGTGTGTGATTTTTGCTTCTGAATGATGACCACTATATATGGGCACACACTTGACATTGGAAAGACCAATCTCTGAAGCACAAATTCGTGAAGATATCGAAGCCATAAATATGGCCGGCATTTTTATTTGGCAATACTCTAATCTATCCGATACATAATCCGTCTTCTGCCGTTCCAAGAGATTATAATGAGAGATTAAGGAGGATTTATGATCCACCCTTTTTTATTTCTTTTTCTTGAAGTAATATATGACCATAACAATTCCGTCTAAAGAAAGAAAATAAAAGGACTACTTCCACTTCGTAACCTAACTTTTAGTTAACATTGAATATTTTATATTCCCAACTTTTAAATTTATCATACTTCAATACAAATTTAACATCGTCACTAAAATTAACGGAATCTGTACATGTGCACCTAAATTATTGTGGTAATGTTGTAGTACTTCCTGAATGTACTGTATATGGGCAAACGTTCAATTAAATTTGTTGTTGTGTTAAAAATTAGACTAAATTGAGGTGAATTTGAAAGTAAGAATCATCTATAAGTTGGGGTACATAGTGAAATTAGTAAAAAAAAAAAAAAAAAGACAATGAGAGAAGAATAAGATAAAGAGATATCCAACCAGATTCAATCGACCAAGTACAGAAACTTCAAATTATAAAAAAATGTTGAACAATTCAGTACCATGACCTAATTACGAGAATGTCTTTAAGGTTTTTGACGGTAGATTTTTATTTATTTCGTGAAATTTCTAAATACTACTTAAAAATATTTCTATGCCAAGAGATTGTGGCTATGAAAGATCAAACAACTTATAGATCCCTCTTAAGAGTCTTGAGATTGTATTCTTTTGAAATCTGTCTGTTACTTGAAATACATTACAAATGCTTTAAATTGAATTTCTTGTTTAATAATTAGCGTTTGTACTGTTGTGATGTTGTTTTATATATAGGGTTAATTGCACTAAATCTCTCTCAATTATAAGAGAGTTGCAGTTTGTCTTCTTGAACCTTTTTTTTTTTAGGCACTTAACGTCCTTCTGAAATTTTTGGAGAAAAGTGCACTTGCTATCTTTATGGATTTTTTTTTTCTTTTTTCAAATATTTTTTCTTTTCTTGGATCCTTCTTCCTTTCCTTTTTTTTTTTTTTTCTTTCATCTAAAGAATATGCTTCATCCCTTAGTACCTGTCTCTTATACACATCTAGATGTGTATAAATTTTTACAGTTGCTACATAAGCTGATTCTTTATTTTTATAGTGGTTTTTCCTTGTTATTTTTAACAATCAATAAATAAACATATATATGTTGCTTATGTAGCAAAGCGTATTTAATTTCAAATTAAATTATTTACTCTGGGGCTATTAATTAATTAATTAATATTATAAGTACAAAGATAACAATAAACATATGAATCATTATTTTTATTTGCATGACAACTAATTGTTGATTACCTTATTTTTATGATCCACCTATTTGTACTTCTTTTTCAATTAATCTAGTATAACCATCTGCATTCCCTCTAAAGGGAAGAAAAGAAAGACAATAAGAGATTATGATAGCCAAATTCCAGTGACAAAGTGCGTAACCTTTGCGAATTACAAAAAATATTGACCAATTGAGACAAAGACTTAACTAATTACAAGAGTGGTTTTATGGTTTTTGACACTATTACTTATTCATTTTGTTAATTTTCTGCAAAAGCACTTAAAACATATCCATGCCAAGAGGCTATGGCTATGCAAAATCAAATCAGTTATAAATCCAACTAAGTTGAGACTTATTGTTTGGAAATGCTGTTTTTTACTTGAAATATAGTTTCAATGTGGTAAATAATTTAAAATTGAATTTCTGGTGATTCAGAATTAGCACTTTTTATGTTGTTAAGTAATTTCTATATTTGATAATTTGAAGTAATTATGGAATGTCGTGTCTGTCAAGTTTTTTTCACCAACTCTTGTATACGGGTGAGAATCGACTTATACATTGTTCTAATTGGTTTATAAATCGGTCAAAATAAAAAAAAATTCTAGAAAATAATTAGTTTTAATTTTAAATTCAATGAAAAAATTCAATTAATTAAATTTATATTCGATTAATCAAATTTTACTTTGCTCTAGTTGGTCTGATTGACATTGGGGTGGAATTTTGTATACAATAACATGTTCCTCAAACAAAACTTTCCAATTTTGTTGGATTTTTTTTTTTTTTTAAATCCACATTTCTCTCTTATTCTCAAGTGACTCGAACCCATGACCTATTATTTATAAGGAAAACGTCTTATTACCTGAGTTGTGCTTCGTTGTTTCCTAATTTTGTTTTGATTTTGATTTGTGCACGTGGCTATAATTAATAACTGATCCAATACATAAAATTTAGTATACAACTATAACTTGTAATTTAAATTCATTTTTTTTTTTTTTTTTATACAAAAACAGGATCTAAACCTATTTTTTGGTGACTCAACCTCATGATTTAGGTGATAGAGAAAATGTAGTTTTACTATTTGAATTACGCTTCGTTGTCAATGTAAATTCAATAACTAACAATTGAATTATGTATGATAGTATAATATCATATAAGTTACAATTATTAAAAATATAAATATTGTAAAACTACATAATATGATTTATAGGTAATAATTCAGTAACTAACATTTTAAGTAGTTATAGTTCGCTTCCAGTAATAATTATGTATAAAAATACATTGTTTAATGTGTAAGAATATTAAAATGGAATTATGTTAAAAGTGCTAATTATCTCATAAGTTCAAGTTAGTAAAAGATAGTTTTGTAAAGAAATAATAAAATAAAATATACTTTTAGTTAAATAATTACGTTTATACTTGTATATACCACTTTTAGTTTTTAAAGTTCTTCGCACTATTTGTGATTTAAAATATATAAAGATACTTAATATGCGATTCATGTGTTGTTGCACTTATAAGTATAATGTACAAACACAAACACAACATATATATATATATATATATATATATATATATATATATATATATATGCATGTATATATATATATCTCAAAAATATATAAAAAAGGCTTATATATGATCATTTATTCGTCTATCAAAATATATGAAGAAGGCTTTTATCCAATTAATGATTTCAGTTACAACCGAATTCAAAAACTTAAACATTTTTAATTAATTAGCTGAATTAATGAATTTGATTAATCAATTGATTTCTGGTTAAAATCAAAATTAAATAAACAAAATTCATTAACCGAATTTAATCGAAATTGATTGCAAATTTGAATAGCTAAATACTTGCTCACCCCCAGTCTTGTGGTAAATACACATGATGGAGGAAGAAATCCAAGTTGCTCATTGGAGGACGTAATAGAAAACACTTTAAAATTATTTGTGTACTTAGGATATGCAACAGCAATTAATGCAGAACAAGAAGACAATCCTGATTGAAACATGATCAAACACTTGCAATAACGGGAAAATGTAACATGAAAATGCAAAAACTAAAGGCATACAACAAATATCACAAGACAAATTCTCCTCCTATTCATTCCATCACGGGCTTCTTCAAGATGGAGTATGGAGATCGATTTCAATATAACTGATCAAGTACTCAAGGAGCGATAGAACCAGCCACTTATAGCCATTGTCCCTCGAAGATGCTATTGCAAACGAGATTGGGATTGATCGCACTAAAGGCTTGGGCTGTGAGCTTGAATTGCTGGGCAACACTGAAACATGTGTCACCAATTTGTGCTCCATGCACCGAGTTGCAAGCCACATTTGGTGTTAGTAATGGATTGCCATTTCCAGCTGCATTATACAACATTTGTACGAAAAAATTATTTAGAATAAGAAGGGATAAATAAATGAATACTTGGCTACACATGTATAAGAAAAATTTTTGGGCCAACTTAATTCACCTAAAGCATTTCCTAGAAAACAAAATTATGTACAAGCACGTCGCGTGTGTAACATATGATCCATATCAGATGACATCTTATATCATGTGGGGTATATATTGATGTCCTACATTGTATGAACCATGTAGTTTATTGAATAGTCACAAAGTATCGAGGGAACGACCAACTTATCTAACTATTTCTCCACGTCTGAAATGTTTAGTCATCAAATCAATTAAAAACTTAAACTAAAAATCACAATATTAATGACTTACTTCCATGATGTTTGGTGAATCTGCTCTCAGCCAATGTTATGATGAGAAGAAGAGAGAGTAATAAAATTGCCTTCATTATTGACTCCCTACGTATTTAATTAGTTTTACTTTTAAAGATACTAAGAAGAACCATGGAGTTATGGGTTCCAAAGATATCTATTTATAGGAAAAACATAACATTGGAGATTCCAAATTGATTGGTACGTGGCCGGCTATGCTACTGTTTCTTGGTTGCACAAGTTCTTAATTAGGCAACAAGAATCCTACTGGTCTGTGTGCAGTTCTGAAATCCGAACGAAGCGTAAATTTTAGTTATTTATTTTATAATACAAATTGAATATAATAATTATTGAGATAATTAAAAAGTAGAACAGTCATTATTTTTTAATTATCTAACAGTATACAATATTCAAACAAAGAATTTTTTCCAAATAAAATGAGAAAAATATCCATATATATACAAGTGCTCGAAATATTAGAACTTTGACGACATGTTGAACTAGAGTTGGAGAATCCACTATTATAGGTTATTGTTTATTTGCGGTTCAACTAAATAAAATTAGTTGGATTTTATTTATATAAAGTAATCATGTACATTGTCCTAGTATTTAGTTTCCAATTGCATAGTTATTGACAAATTTTTTGGAAACTTCTTTTGGAAACTATTTTCCGTCTATTAAAAGAATTTTTGATCTGTGTTTGCCACTAAATAGTATGAGGAGAAATGACAAGGTAATATGCAGATTATAAATTATTAGAGTGTGTTTTTTTGGTTTTTTTGAAGGGGGGGGGGGGTGGGTGTGGTTTGCTGGCTTCGATAATGACCTGCCGCATTGTTGCTAGTACACTTATTATGAATTAAAAGCATGCAGATTATGAAACTAGTAAATGTTTCATTGAATAATGTTTCTCACTAAAAGCCAATTTTGACTAGGTCAGTTTAAATCTTATCCTTGTGAAACTCTGGAAAAAAACCTTTACCTTTAAAAACTTTAGATGAAAAATATTTAAGTATATCTTATTTTTAGTTTCATTTATAGATTTTGTGGTGTGAATTAAATGTTATAAAATTTATGATATAAATTAATGTAAGTAAAATTTATAAAATTTAATTTTAATAATCGAAATTACAATTGTAAAATAATTAATATTATTTTCTAATAAACACAAACTTCTTGAAATGGTAAGGATTTGGATTCTCGAGATTTGTCCTCATCAGCGTGAGGCTCGACATTGTGAATACATCCGTACGTTCAAAAACTTTGTGCCAAGGGAATTCATTTGTACACTTCAATATGAGTGCCTGTGCATTTTAATAAAAATATTTGGCAGATTTTATCTAAGCAATTCAAATTTGACGTCATGAGTGGTCTTATTTTAATTATAAATCATCTTAGGAATTATTCACCATTTGACGAGATGTAGCAGTCTAATCCGGACGACAAATGGGCTTAGGATTATTATTTCCTATGAGTTAGAAAATTTTCACACTATCACGTGTAAAATGCATGTTGCAGAATTATTTTAGATTAATTTTTTTTCATTGATAGTATAAAAATCTTTTACTTCATTAGATGTAGATACATATCACATAATTATTTTCTGAATTTCATATATTATTTTTCATGTGAAATACACATGTATACCAGATGGTGTAAAAAAAAATATTAGCTCAATTATTTATAGAATTTCAAATCTTGTTTTCGTGCAAGTGGCAATGATATGCATTTATACGTAATAGTACAAAAAATTTCTACAGGTACCGACGCTGTAAAAAATATTAACTCATAGTGGATTACGCTGGAAATGTTATCAAGGGGAGCTGTTATACTACTGTAATGACTATAGCAGGTAGTGATGTAGAGGCGGCAAAATGGATAAATGGATGATCTATGGTTTTAATTAAATGGACATGAATAAAATTCATCCAGTTTATTTAAAACTATTTAATAAATGGATTTAAATGGATGGATTTAAATAGATAATGGATAAACCATTTATACATTTAAAAATCATTGAAATTTGTATTTTCACACTTACACACATTTTCACATACACATTTATACACACTTTCACGCATTTTCACACACATACTGATATGCTTTCTCACACACACACTGACACGCATTTTCATTCACACTAACACACATTTTCGCACATACATACTTAAACACATTTTCACACACGCACACTGACACACATTTTCACACACACACGCACTTACACATATTTTTACACACACTCTTACACACATTTGCACACACTTACACATTTTTATTTTCACACATACATAAAGTTACACACATTTTCATACACACATACTGAAGCATATGTTTACACGCACACACACAAATTTTGACACATACACACACTTACACATTCACTTACATACATTTTCACACATACAAACACTCACACACATTTTCACACACATACATAATTGCTCACACATACACAGTTTCACACTTATCACACACTAATACACTTACATGCCACACATTTTTATACACTTACATATATTTTCACACACTTCATTTTCACGCATACACACATTTTAAAACACAACACTTACATTTTCTCACACACGTGCACACTTACACACATTTTCAAACTCACACATATTTACACACGTGTTCACACATACACACACACTTATATATATATATATATATTCAGACACTTATACGCACACTTACACACACACTTTCACACACACAAAATTACACAGTTTCACAATTACACACATTTATATACATTTTTACACACATACACTTATACATTTTCAAACACACGCACTTTGCACTTTCTCAGATTTTCATACACATAATTACACACAATTTTACACTTACACACACACTTACACATATTTCATATATTTACACACTTACACACACTTTCACGCACAGAGACATTGTCACACATTTTCATATACACTTACACACTTTCACACATTTTCATATACACACGCTTACACATATTTTCACACACACAAATATTATCTCACACATACACAAACACATTTTCACACACACACTTACACTTATTTTCACATACACATATACTTACACACATTTTCATGCACACATGCACTTACATTTTTACACATACACACACTTATGCATACACTTACACATTTTCACGCATACACACACTTACACACATTTTTACATACACACACAATAACTCACAGATATACATATTTTCACACACTTACATACGCTTACATGCATATACACACACATTCACAGAGTTTCACTACACACACAATTACGCACATTTTTACACATTTTCACTTAATGTCACACACATATGTCATATTTTTGATAACACACACTTACACATATTTTTTTCACACACATACTTACACACATTTTTAAACACACGTATACTTACACACATGTTCACACATATACACATACTTATATATATTTTCACACACTTATACAGATATTTACACAGATTTTCACACACACACTCTTACACAGATTTTCACATGGACATACATACTTTCACACAAACAAAATTACACACATTTTCACAACTACACACACATTTACAAATGGTTTTACACACACACTCTTATACATTTTCAAACACACACACACTTACACATATTTTCTTACTCACACATACTTGCACATTTTAACATACACACACACACATACTTTCACACATTTTCATGCACACACAATTACACACATTTTTATACACACATTTTCATACATTTACACACTTTCACATATTTTCACACATTTTCACACACACACAAAATTACACACATTTTACACACATTTATACACATTTTCACACATATATACACACATTTTCTCAAATACATTTACACACTTTCACACACACACACACTATCCCATATTTTCACATACACTTACGCACTTTCACATATTTATACACACACTTACATGAAATTTCACAATCACACACATACTTACACACATTTTCACACACACACACATATTTTCACACGCACAAACATATTTTCATAACACATACACACACACTTACATTTTCTCTCACACACACACTTACTTTCACATATTTTCATATACCCACACATACACATTTTCACACTTATACACACGTACACACTTACACACATTTTCACAAACTTACATACACTTATACACATTTACACACACTTACACACATTCACATATTTTTACACACAAATATAGTTATACATATTTTTACACATACTTGTATACATTTACACACACACTTGTACAAATTTTCACATTTTCACACGTTTTCATGTGAAAATATATGCAAGTGTATATGTAAATATGTGTGCACAAATGTGTAAAAGCACATGCAAATGTATGTGTGTGAGAAATATGTGTAAGAGTGTGTGTATGTGTAAAAATATCTGTAAGTGTGTACGTGTGTGAAAATATTAAAAAAGTATGCGTGTGTGAGAAAATGTGTAAAAGTGTATGTGTAATTGTATTTAACAATATGTGAAAACGTGTGTGTGTGAAAACATATGTGTGGGTACAGTTATGTATATGTGTGTGAAAATGTGTTAAAACATGTAGGTGAAAATATATAAGTTTGTGTGTGTGTGTGAAAATATGTGTAAGTTTGTATGTGTTATAATGTTTGTGTGTGAAAATATAAGTATGTGAAAATGTGTGTAAGTATATGTGTGTTTGAAAATATATATGTGTGTGAAAATATGTATAAAAATATGTGGGCATGTGTGTGTTTAAGCATATATGAAAATATTTGCAAGTGTGTGTGTAAGAAAATGTGTGCGTGAGAGAAAATATGTGTGTGTGTGGAAATGTGTGAAAGTATATATAAGTATGTGTACACACACAAGTGTATGTGTGAGAAATAATGCATAAGTGTGTGTGAAAAATATGTGTATGTGCGTGGGAAAATATATGTGTGTGTGAAAATCTTTATGTGTGTTAGAGAAAATATGTGTGTGTGAAAATTTGTGTGTGTATGAAAGGTGTGAAAATTGTGAAAATGTGTAAGTGTGTAAGTAAGCGTGTGTGTGTGAGAGAGAAAATATGTGTAACTGTATGTGTGAAAATGTGTGAAAGTGTGCCTAAATATGTGGGTAAGTGTGTGTAAAATTGTGTGTATTAAAATGTGTCAAAGTGTGTGTGTGTGAAAAAGTATAAGTGTGTGAAAATGTGTGTGCAAAAATGTATGTGTGTAAGTGTATGGAAAT
This sequence comes from Cinchona pubescens, assembly GCA_025175665.1. Taxonomy (NCBI): domain Eukaryota; kingdom Viridiplantae; phylum Streptophyta; class Magnoliopsida; order Gentianales; family Rubiaceae; genus Cinchona; species Cinchona pubescens. Next base: position 69,201 of record JANKKI010000157.1, read on the forward strand.
ATATGTAAGTGTACGTAAGTGTGTGTGTAAGTGTGTAAGGATGTAAAAATTTGTGTAAGTGTATGTGTATGAAAATGTGTTAAAGTAATATGTGAGTGTTTGTGTGTCTGCGTGTAAGTGTGTGAAAATGTGTGGAAGTATATATAAGTGTGTGCGTGTGTAAAAATTTGTACTAAAGTGTGTGTGTGTGTGAAAATATGAATTGTGTTTGTGTGTGTGTGTGTGTTAAAATGTATGTGTATAAAAATATGTAAAAGGGTATGTGTGTGAAAATGTGTGTAAGTCTGTGTGTGTGAAAACATATGAAAGCGTGCGTAAGTGTGTGCGTGTAAACATATATGTAAGTGTGTGTGTGAAAATATGTGTGTATGTGTGTGTGTATAAGTGTGAAAATGTGTTTAAGTATGTGTGAGTATGTGAAAATGTGTGAAAGTTTGTGTGTGTTTGAAAAGTGTGTGAGTGAATGTGTGAAAATATGTGTGTGTAAAAATGTGCAAAAGTGTGTCTATATGTGTGTGTAAGTGTGTCTGTGTGAGAAAATGTGTGTAAATATGTGAAAATATGTGAAAGTGTGCTAAAATGTGTGTAAGCATGTGTGTGAAAATGTTTGCATGTAAGTGTGGAAATATATGTAACTATAAGTAAATGTGTGTGTCAATATGTAAAAATGTGTGTATGTGTTTGCAAAATATATGTGAAAGTGTTTGTGTGTGTAAGTGCATGAAAATGTGTGTGAAATTGTGTAGAAATAGATTTAAGTGTTTGTGTGTGCATGTGAAAGTGTATGTGTAAGTGTGTAAAAATATGTATAAGCGTGTGTAAAAATGTATGTATGAAAGTGTGTGTGTGAAAATTTATAAAAGTGTAAGTGTGTGTGAAAATGTGAAAATGTGAAAATATATGAAAGTGTTTGTATGTGTGTGAAAAATGTGTGTAAGTGTGTGTATGTGAAAATGTAAGTGTGTGTGGAAATGTAATGTGCGAAAATATGTGTATGTGTGTGTGTAAGTGCGAAAATGTGTTTAAGTGTGTATGAGTGTGTAAAAGTTTGTGTGTGCGTGAAAAGTGTGTGTATGTGAGTGTGTGAAATGTGTGTAAATGTGTGTGTGAAAATAGGTATAAGCATGTGTAAATGAGTGCAAATGTGTCTGTGAAAATGTGTGTAAGTACATATGGATTATCACCTTGTAATAATTTGTTGCAATTAAATGGATTTATATGAATTAAATGGTTTATTCAATAAAATTGATTTAATAAATGATTGTAAATACATAAACTATTTATATCCATTACACTTTTTTGAATCAACCATATCCATTTAAGTGTGAATAATTTTGGATAATAAATAGATTTGAATCACAATTACAACCTCTATAGTGATGTTTACATTTTTGTGAGCAGAAAAATTGTGAAGCTAAAATGTGTATCACTTGATGGAAAAATTAATTTGATGATGTATACATTAAGCCACTCATTGTAAGCATTTTTATTACCTTTTTAAACAGCAAGATTTTTGGATTTTAAAGTATGTATCGCTTAGGTTAATTTCAAAGCTTCTTAAAAGCCGAACCTTTAATCTGTTCGATTAAAATTTTTGCCTTTTCTTTTGGTTAATACAAAAAATCCGTTTGAGCTTACACCTGACTGCGATTTTGCAATTTCTCTCTCTCTTGCAAGGAATTGGGATGCAATTTCCATGTTAAGCCCTTATCACTAGTGAATGATGACAGAATATATAAGGAAAGTGGGAAACAATGTAAGACTGAATAGATCATAAATTAAACCTTATGGAAGTACAATAATTTATCTTATGGTGTTGATGCTTCCAAGGTGATTCGTTAGAGCAATGCAATGCTATACCTGAAAAAGCAATGCAATACTATCTCCCTAAAAAGTGGAAAAGAGGTGGTTGTGTCGAATGAAAAACAAAAGGATGGTAAAGAAGAAGAGAAGAAAAACTCCAAGGTGATTGAGGAGAAGAATGAAGTTGGTTGTGATGATGACAAGATGCCAAAAGTGGATGAAAAAAAGGAATTGAAAAAGAAGCACATAGTGGAGCCTTTGAATTTGCATCCTTCAGTAAAGATTCCATTCCCTCAAAGGTTCAAAATTCTAGAAAGGAGGAAAATGACAAGAAATTTCAACAATTCATCAACATGTTCAACAAGGTTAATGTCAACATTCCTTTGGTTGATGTGCTCACCAAAATACCCAATTACGTCCGGTTTATGAAGGATTTAGTTGGCAAGGAAGTGGAAATGGGATGATGGTGAGAAAAATATATCTTGATGCCAAGTGTAGTGCAATTTTTCAAAGGAGATTACCCCTTAAACTCAAAGATTCTGGTTACTTTTCAATACTGGTGAATATTGGAAGAACAACACTATATCATTCACTTGGTTATTTAGGGGTTAGGCCTAACATTATGCCGAAATCCATTTATGATAAGTTAGGAATCACCATCGCCCAACCAACTAACGTTACACTCTAATTCACAAACTTGATTGAAAAAAAAACCCTATGTCTTGCCGTAGGACGTGCTTGTGCAAGTGGAGAAATTGGTGTTTTTCATTGATTTCTTGGTGTTTGATATTGGCAAGGACAATGAAATATCGTTGATTCTTATACAGACCATTTTTATCAACCGCACATACATTGATAGATGTTAATAAAAGGAAGTTGATTTTACAAATTCAAAATGAATCGGTTGAAATTGATGTTTTTGATTATAATGATAATTTTCCTATGTTCAATGAAGAAAAATGTGCTAACCATTCACTTCATCCTTCTATTGGCAGGTCAAATGAAGAATTAAAACTACTCGACGATGTGTGTGGGGTGAGAAAGGATCATGAAAGTTGTGCAAAGCATTGGAAAGTTCGTGACGCACAAAAGTTTAAAGAGCGCAAAAAGAAGAGAAAATGGTTCAAAAAATAATTGGACGTGCTACTGAGGACATGGCTTTGGTGACTACAAGGAAACATGGATTTCTTCAAGGAAAATGTAGGAATCAACAAATAACAGTTAAGAAGAGTGGGTTTAAATTTTACACACCGTGGAGACCTAAAGGAAGGGGGTGGCCAACCACCTTGGCCTGTTTCGCATGAGCAGGAGTGCAATAATCAAGCCTAAAACTATAAACAAGAGCGCTACATGGGAGCTAATCCATATTTTTTCCTAATTTTATTTCTTATATTTTTGTTTAGTTTCTTGGTTTTATTGTTTTTCTTAATGTTTAAAGGTTTTTATGTTTTGTTTATGTTTTAGTGGATTATTTGCTATTTTCGACTTTGTCTCAAGGGTATTTAGTTCAACATGAACAGCACCAAACGTTTTTCATTCACAGAGAAACTTCCCTTTTTTCCCTTTCTCTTCTTCATTGTTTGCATTGGAGACAATGCTATACTCTAAGTGTGGGGTGGGGAGTTTTCTTAATTTCTATTTGTTTGGTGGTTTGTTTGTCCATTTTGTTGAATTTTTACATTCATATTTGTAGCTTAGCTTTTGACTTGATAGCTCTTCAAATCTTTGAAAATTTTGTTCACAAATTGCTTACCATGTTTCTTAGATTTTCTATTCGACAATTTTTTAGCTAAGTTTTCATTTACACACATTAATCCGAGTTAATATTTACCTAGCATGATTTCTAATTTTTGAGCACTAACAACCCTACAATGTTGAGAGATAATTGTGTAGATTCACACATATTGCACTCCAGTCTCTTATACACATTAAATTTTCGAAGCGAAATTTTAGATAATTTGATTTGATTAAAGATAATGAATACATAAGCATTTATTTGGACGTTTGAGCCTTTCAAGCCAACTGTTACTATAAAATTTATCCCTAGAGCCCTACCTAAGCCTTAATTTGTTTTGAATGAACATAAACACTATTCATTTTTTTAACTCATTTTTATCTACCTTTGTGACCTTTCCTAAATGTCCCTTAAAGAGCTTTAATGCCATATTAATTGTTAAGGGGATATAAATATAGAAGGTTGTTGTATGGGAGTGTTAGAATGAATGGTGTACAATTTACAGGTGTAGGGGTCTAAAAAAATTATATTGACTATTGCAGGCGGTGTCCATCACTGGCACCTACAGTGGAGTGTTAGCCAGTAGTGCCTATCACTGGTAACTGCTTAAATATCTGTTTTTTGCGTAGTGCTTACCACATGTACCCATTTTAGGGAACCAAAAAAAAAAAAAACAGGATGGAAAATAAAGTAGCATTTCAATTCAAAGGAAAAAAAGGAAGGAGATATTTTTGCAAAGTATTGGCGAGTGTGATTGAAAATGAAAAAAGTAGGATTTTATTTTGCTTGTTGCACAAAATTTTTATGAGTGTTTGGTCAATTAAGTGTGCGGTTACTTCTTTGAAGGATGGGTGTTTGAGTGTTCAAAAAGAAGTTTTATATTAATGAAGCGCATATTAATTTAAAATTCTTTTTCTCATTTGTTTATTTTTTTCCCCTTCTTTATCAGCAAGACCCTAGCCTTACGTTACAATACAAAAGTCCTACCTAATTTAAGTCAAGTTAGGTGTCTACATTAGTGGAGAAATGTAAAAAGAGTAAGTTATGGAGTGTTGCAAAAAAATTCAAAGGAGTTTGCATGATTTGATCTAAGTGTTTTAAAAGTTATTTTTTGTATGACTATGCACACACTTACACTAGAATTCATATATAGGGTAGGGATGGTTCTGAAACCGGAACTGCCAAAACCGGACCACTAAAAATCGGCGATTCCAGTAACCGACAAGTTCCGGAACCAGAATCGGAGACAAGGTTCCGATTCCAATTCTACATTTTTGGAACTGGAACCAGATTAAAAAAAAGAAAAAAATAATATATATATATATATATATATAGACCAATGTAATACATGCATTTAACATTGCTTTAATTATACATATCTTTAAAGTGTATAAAAGACATCTTTACTTTAAATTTTTAATATATTCGATAAATGATGTAATAGTGTACTTTTTTTTTTCAAAAACAAATTCTATAATTGAAATATAAATAAAATGTAATTTTTTGTTTCTTATCTTAGTTTTTATTAATTTTTTAATATATATATAGGCCAATGTAATTGATGCATTTAATTTTTCTTTAAATTATCTTTTAGCATGGATTATCTAAAATGTATCTTTACTTTAATTATTGATGATTCAATAAATGATGTAACAGTGTACTTTTTTCCAAAAATAAAGTCTATAATTGAAATATAAATAAAATATAATTTTTTGTTTCTCATCTTCACTTTTATTAAATTTTTTAGTATTATCCAAAATGTATATTTACTTTAAAAAAAATTCAAAATCGAAACCTAATTGAGAAACGACCAAAACTGCAATACTAGAGCAGAATCAAATCAGCGGCTCCAGGTTTAATCGGTTATGGTTCTAGCTCTTCATGGAACCGAAACCGGCGGTTCTGGAACCGCGGTCATGCCTAGTATAGGGGTTTATTATCATTTGATTATTTTCCTTATGACGGTTTGTTTCTTGGTTATATATGAGAATATTTGATGAGATGTGTTGACTGTGTTTGTGATTTATTTTTATATTTTGCTCGAGGACGATCAAAAACTAAGTGTGGAGTAGTTGATAAACTCGTAAATATCGTATATTTTATGTATCGTTTACCTCGTTTTTAGTGATGTATAAGCAAGAATTGAATAATTATGATCTAAAATGGTTTATTTTGAGTTTAGTAGGGTTTAATTGAAGAAAGAATTAAAGTTGATCACAAAATTGGAGAAAACTTGCAAAATTAGAATTTATGTGCTCCGACGAGGGGCGATACGGAAGCAGTTTGGCGGAAATTGCTGGCATAACTCTCTTGTCCAAACTCTGATTGAAGTGATTTTGGATGCATTTGAAACTTAAGACAAAGATATACAACTTTCATGTTTTGAATTTTTAGATATTCCAACATTATCAGGATCTCTTATCAAAATAGATGTTGTACTAGAAGACACGCCAATTTGTAGAGCCTAGCCACAACATCTATTAGTTCTATTCTTTGATTCTAGAGATAGTGCCCAGGCGTGATAGATGTGCAGCGCTCAAGCCCGCGTCGTCAGATAGGCTTGCTTATTTTGCAAGAAACGTCCTCCCATAGGTCTGTTTATGTGGAAATGTGTGTACTTATCATTCTAGAGTCGTAAAACCCTAGTTTTACAGATAAATACACCAAGAAAAAGGGAGGAAAGAAGAATCAATCATCAGCCATCATTAGTTTTTTAGTTTTCAATAGTTAGAATAATAATTTAGATGTCGGGTAGATTTTCTCAAGTGTTCAAACTAGAATTTTATTCTCCTGTCAAGGATTCAAGATTCAACGATCATCAACATTAGTTTTCACTGCAATTACTGAATTTGATATTTTCATTGTGTTCTTGTTCTTTTATTATCATTATTGTCTTATTGCATTTGGATTCTTAATTGCTTCTGTAGTTGAGTAGTTAGAGTTTTATTTCATTGTTCTTAATCACTTTTGTAGGAGTAGATTAATTTAAATTCTTGTTCTTGATTAAATCCTTTCTAGTAGAGTAGATTGATTTAGATTTTTAGTCAATTATATTTAATTGCTTTCTGTAGAAATAATATTTTACACTCTTATCCTTATTTTAATTTTTCATGATTAAATTTAATTTAAGTTTAGTCAAAAAGTCTTGATTATTTCGCCTAACTAGTAAATAGGCTTGTGAACCTAATATTTGTTCTACTAGTTCTCATGGAAACAATTCTTACTCATCTTATATACAAACTTATCTCGTATACTTGCGAGTGTGTGGGAATTGATAAGGATAATAAAGAATTTTTTTATTATTATCTTGTTTATTGTTTTCACAAACCAAATCAACATTTCCCCAAATCCTTTCGGACAGCCAATGCCAATACTCTTTGTCCGAACTCTTGATGGAATCTTGTTTTGCCTTCATTTGGACGTCCGTTCTTGCATCTGGTTTTGCGTCTGATACTTGGTCAGTGGCTTTTGAATTTTTTCACTTAGCTATTTGGACATTATCCTTTGCTCGAAACTCTGTCTTTCGGACAGTCGTCTACGTTCGAAGAGTGTATCACCTTCAATGCTCTTTCGTTATATATCGGACAATCCTTGCGTTCAAGCTCCTTTTTTTTGGACAGTTGTTAGCATCCGTAAGGTGTTCTTCATCTTTTGATTGTCTTTACTTCTTTCTATGGTCAGCAATGTTCAAACTTCCTGTTGCTTTGAATTATTGCTGGACACTTAACTTTAAACTATTAGAAGGTATTTGTCATCAACAAAACATGATTGGGATTCTACAATCTCCTCCTTTTTTATGATGACAAATTAAATGGATAATCTTAAAACAAGAGACCATAAGAAACGAAGCGTAAAACAAGAAGTTATGTCCATTATTTCTCCCTCTTTTGGCATCATCAATACATTGGAAAGATTAATGCAATTTATTCACAAAAGACCTAGGAGCTACACAACGAAAAACACATACAAGCTCCTCCTTAATTAAAGCAATATTTCTTTATCAAATATCTCTCCCTTAAACTATGCATTTAATTCAAGCGAGTAGTAGTGGATAAATTAAGTTCATAACATTTCTTCCCTTTAACATATACTCAATTAGAAGCGAGGTTATTCATGTATAGAGTCAACATCAAGATTGTGCCATACAAAGTATTCTTTACTCATTTTTTCCTGGTAAACAATGAAGCATATGTGATGCAATTTCACATTTATCTCGTCATGATGTGATGTTATATACACACACGCACACACACACACCTAGGGAGACATTTTAGGTGCAAGAATGACAATTACCATCATGCAAAATATTTCACTTGCCCAAAAACCATAAGCTAGATTAAAATGTATGAATGCTTCCCCTCTCTTTTGCAAGTAATGAATGAATCAAACAAAATTGGAGGTAATCAACATCATTTCGAATAAATCATTTTATGAAGATAAACATATTTCTATTACATAATTGATTAGCACACAGGAGGTTACATTTCAAATAGGCAATTAGAGGCACATTCTTGACAAGAATTTTAAATGTTACCCATCTATGTCATCTTAACTTGTGTTTTGAACACCCTCCCTTGATAATCCATCTTGAATCCCTTAGTGCTCTCCAAGCATACTTACACACAAAGTTAGATAGCAACTTTTGGTATCCAAACTTTCTTGGGTCCACTTGAGTTAGTAAATTTACTTAATATGCACATAGATTTTATTCATAATTTTTCATTTATTTTAACATTACAAAAACAATTCACATGACCATGTTGATGCAATAATAGCACATAATATTCTTAATGCCATACAAAGAAGATTTAGATTTAACAAAGTACAAATCATCCTTTCTAAAGGTGATAAAGTTCTTATTGATAAGCATGTTCTGAATCATTTTCTTTTCAACAACATTTTGTTTTTCTTTTTGCAAGAAAAAACTAAGATCATCTATTATTTTCTTTAACAAAATTTGTTCTTCCTTGATCTTTGCCTTTGCATTGAATCCCTTTTTCTTCAATGCATCAGTTCCTTTTGTCAACATATTATTTGCATGCACAAGTTTTGAGTTAGCACTCAATAAAGCATTAACCTTAGTTTTTAGCTCCTTGTTCCTAGCATATAATTCTTTCAAACGTTCATGCATTTTTAAAACAAATGATTCAACATCATCATCAAAAGAATCATAACTAGAGGATACCTTACTATCTCCAAAGGCCATGAAAGCTATTTGGGTAGCCTCTTGTTCTTCTTCAACTTCTCCATTCGAATTGTGATCTTGCCATATGTATTTGGAAGCTGAAATTGATGACCAAAGGCTTCCTTGACCCTTTATTCTTCTTGGATGGACATTCATTTGCAAAACGTTCCAATTGGCCATATTCATAGCATTTTTCACTTGTCTTCTTATGTATTTTTTTGTGAAGCCTTCAATGCTACGTTTCTTTTTGCCCTTGCCTCCTCATTATCTTGTACCTTAGATTATTTGCTTCAACTCATAGGAGGTTAGTGATGTGATCAATGATTCAACAGATAAAGAATTCAAATCTTTAGACTCTCTAAAATTTTCACTACCTTCATGAATTTCTTTTAATAGATCGCAAATATTCTTGGCCTTACTCTAGTGGACTCATTTACATCTAAGGTACTATACAAAATATTCCTAATTTTAGCATTTAAAGATAAATTTATCCTATCTTGTGGAGTTAATTCATTCTTAGTTTTAGGCCTTAATCTATTTGTATTTGCATCTAGGATATTAGCCTCTAAAGGACTTTCATAGTAACCTCAAATCAATATCAATAGACTGAATAAATATTTCCATTCTTTCCTTCCAACTAAGAAAACTAACACCATTAAATATGGGAGGTCTAGTAATTGGATTGTCATTCTAGAAACAATGCATTATTGATTGCCATGATATTTAATATAAAGCTAATTAAGCTCAATATAAGAGACTAATGCTCTGATACAAATTGTTGGCCTAAAAGCAACCTAAGAGAAGGGAGTGAATTAGGTTATCTCTAAAAACAAACCTTTTAATGTGCTTAAAGAAAATTTAAACTTTATGCATCAAATAAACACTTAAGCACAAATAATCAAAGATAAATATTCAATCAAATAATGCTCAAAGACAAATGAGAAATATGGAGATTGAGATTGAGAAATATGGAGATTGAGATTAAGAAATGCAAACAAAACTCCCAAGCAAGCTTCTCAAGTTTGGAGTGTACATCCAGGATCACTTTTTGTACCAATTAAGTCCCTCTAGTTGAGTCAAAGGGTTTTACATCACAACCTCATTTTTGTACATTTGTTATCCCTCCACTCTTATACTTGAAAATCACTCACTAGTCTACTCTTGCTCATACTAATTCCCTTTATTCGGTTGAGCCAAGAGTGCTATTCTACCCAAACCAATACAACCCATTCTATTTTAACCTATTTCTCTCCAAAATAGCCCTCATAAGTGTTTGTATTGAATGTAGTAATTTTTTTTAATATTTTTCAGTCTAAGGGGTATTTATAGATGCCCAAAAACTGCCTCCAACAACTCTCCAATGGCTATTTCCTATTTACTGAAAAACTAGCCATTAGAGCTTTCGAACGGCCAATGCCAATACTCTGCGTATAATGGTCCATCCGAACTCTTGATGGATTTGTGTCTCGCCACATCGATCGAACGTCCAGAGAGTATCCGGTTTTGTGTCTGATACTTGATTAGTGGCATCTGGATGAATACTTATTTGTTCGGATATTATGAGATATCCGAAAAATGATCTTTCGAACAGACCATCTGTGTCTGAAGAGTGTATTACCTTCAATGCTCTCTGGTCATGTATCAGATAGTCCCTTGCATCCGAGCTCCTTTCTTCCGAACGGTCTTTAGCATCCATCATTAAGGTGTTGTTTATCTTTTGGTTGTATTTGCTTCTTTCAATGGTCAACAGCAATCGAACTTGTGTTATACACTTAACTTTAAAACATTAGAAGGAATTTATCATCATCAAAACATGATTGAGATTCAAAAGATAACATTCACTTCAAGACTTCATTAACGTTTTGAACTTTTTTTGGGACTTTTTGAGCTCTTTTTATCCATCCTAAATGCCATCGAAGGTGGTTACCTCCAAAATTTATTTTGATATAGTATTCTACTATGAAATTAAATTTTCATTTATTAAATACATAAACAAAATGTGAAGCCAGTAAAAATACATGAATTTTAGTTTTTATTTTTTTGTATTCTTTCAATCAATTCCTTGTATTGTTTACTCTGACATTTAATATAAATATTTGTTCTTTTATTTTATATTTTAACAATTGCATTGTAATTTCTAAAGTTGACATGAAAACTCAATTGTATTTGTAATTATTTTAGAGTATTAAATAGTATGGTTTTATTATGGTAGTATAAATTATGCTATTTGTTTACATTACTTACCTACTTATTCATACTACATTGTCAATCCTACCATTTATACATATAGTATTCTTATAGGTCTTACTTTGATTATTCTACAACATTTTGAGTATTATATCATACCACGAGTTGATATTTTTTCCTCATCAATAGTTACTCTAATCTATTTTTTTTGGGTTACAAATTTTATCAAATGCTCCAATATTATTAGACTATTTAATAAGATGCTTAATTTGCATACAAAATTATTTTTATACTAATTATTTAGCTAAGAACTTTTTCTTTGTTGTCACTCAACAAATTATATAATACAATTCCTATGTCCCATCGTTTTGCTGTGTAGGCATATGAAAGAAGGCTGTTGAGTTCTTTGCCTTTTCACAACAGATGACGTTATTAAAGTATGCGCAACTTACATTAGAAGAACGATTATTTCCATATGAAGTGCCGCTATGCCCTTTGGCATCCCCCCTACAAAGCCCTTTCACTACCCAATCTGTCACGATCGGTTTTATGCAATTTGCTGCTATTTTCTTTGAATTTCTTATCTTAATTTCTCTTCTTGTTCTATTATCAGAAGCACACAACAGTTCTGGAGCGGCAACTAAACTAAAAAGGTAGCGAGACTGACCACAATTGCAGTAATAGGTTGACTTTCTTTCACTTGGGTTATTCGTTTAGTATGAGATCGCTTTAGAAGTCCTGATTTTTACACAAGGTAATGCAATTAAAGTGCCATAGCTGATCGACGAAAAGACTCGCAGCATTTGTCCACTTCTCCGACTTTGATTATTTAACAATATTTTGGGCACTCATCGTATCATGAGTTGAACATTTTCTACCTCATTGATAGCTACTCTAAATCAATTTTCTACAAAATGGTGTTATAGTATAAGAGATATTGGTCACCAAATATTCTTACTTTATTGAAGATTTTGTCTTAAATTGATTTATTTATGACTTGTTGGTAATAAGGTTTGAGTCACTAATGGGTAGGGAGGTGATTTTTTTTTCTAAAAAATAATAATATTAAAGACATATAAAATAATGAATATTTTTATGTCAATTAAAGATTAGGAATTTTTTATATAAATTATAAAATTTGTATTGGTATGATTATTAGTTTTGTAATTTTAGGTTGAAACAAAATTTTGATATTAAAAATAGACTTAATTGAATTTAAACCAAGTAAAGTCAAACATGATGCATAGAATTTATTAGAGGCATTTCCTCTTCTTTTTTTTTTTTTTCTTTGGTTAATGTTAGTGAAGTTGAATATTTTTTGTAAAGGTAAACTTAATTCTATAAGGAAACGGAGCTATTAGCACTAATAAGTTTGAAAGTCCTACAACTTAACTTATTCGTTATGATTAACAACTAATTAATTATTATATATTGATTGTAAAGCATATCACCTCATTTTGTATAAAAAACAAATACATGATTAATCAATTACAATAGAATCAAAAGTTTTATCTTTTATTCAAGATATTTATTATTTGTTATTAAAATATGAAAATATATAAATAGCATACTAAAAAATGAGTATAATTAACTAAAATACAAGAGTATAACTTAATGAACTATTACAGGAAAAAAAATAATTGTGGTGAAACCGTAGATATATAATAGTTGTAAAAAATATAAATAATTTGAACACTTATAGATGTTATAAATAATATTTTTTTAATATTTTCTAAAGTATAAATGATTTTTTTTTACTCTTAAAACTTTCAACCTTCTTATTATATATTTATGTCAAAATTACGTAAAAATTCAAGGAAGAAACAATTTGAACATACATAATAGTTATAAAGACTACTTTATTTTATTTTTGCTCAAATATAATTTTTGTTTATAAATAAAAATTTCTATCATCTTTTACGCATCTATTCCATATTTTTGTATAAATCTTAGGAATTTTTTTATATTAATTAATTTGAAATGTTTACAATAAATATATAGTAGTAATATAAATTATAAAAATATATAGTTTTATTAAATTAAATAGAGAATATTTTAGGTGGATCAATTATATTTGGAGATCAAGGACGACTTACAAAAAACAAATCATTAAGCACTTGTATGCATGAAAGTATTACACATCAGGATACATTAAGCATGACAAAAAATAGTTGATAGTATTCTTAAAAATAAATAATTAAATAGATGAGGAATAAATTAATAATATTTTTTTTAATAAGAATTTATATTTCATTAAGGGTGAATATTTTAGATATCACAAAAAGGGGAAACAAAAATTGGTTTTATTTTCCTATTGAGATTGAGAATTATATTTATCATTTATTCGTATATCAAACTATATAAAGAAGGCTTATATTCAATTAATGAATTGGGTTATAACCAAATTCAAAAAACTTCTTAAACATTTTTGAATTAATTAGCCAAATTCATGAATTTGATTAATCCAACGACTTCTGGTATTTTTATCAAAATTAAGTAAACGAAATTCATTAACCAAATTTAAGTAGAAATTGATTGCAAATTTGATTAGCTAAATACTTGCTCACTCCTCTTGTGGTAAACAGTATGACGGCCACGAAGAATTCAAAGTTGCTCATTTGGAAGACATATATATAGAAAACACTTTTAAGTACTTGTGAGGATATGCAACAGCAATTTAAGAAGAACAAGACAAGTAATGTGAATATTGAAAGAATATCAAACACTTACATTAACGAGAAAATGTAACATGACAATACAAAAACTAAAGGCATATAACAAATATCACAAGACAAATTCTCCTCCTATTCATTCCATCATGGGCTTCTTCAAGATGGAGTTTGGAGATCGACTTCAACATAACTGATCCAGTACTCAAGGAGCGACAGAACCAGCCACGCATAGCCATTGTCCTTCGAAGATGCTATTGCAAACTAGATTGGGATTGATGGCACTAAAGGCTTGGGCTGTGAGCTTGAATTGCTGGGCAACACTGAAACATGTATCACCAATTTCTGCTCCATGCACCGAGGTGCAAGCCACATTTGGTGTTGCTAATGGATTGCCGTTTCCAGCTGCATTATGCAACATTTATACGATCAAAAAATTATTTAGAATAAGAAGGGAAAAATAAATGAATGCTTTGCTACATATGTATAAGAAAAAATTTTGGGCTAACTTCACCTAAAGTATTTCCTAAAAAAGAAAATTATGTACAAGCACATTGCGAGTGTAACAGATGATCCATGTCAGATGAAATCTTATATAATGTGGGGTATATACTGATGTCTCACATTATATGAACCATATATCTTATTGAATAGTCACAAGATACGGATACTCTTCCCAAACCAATGTGACTATACAAGGCCCAACATTAGTAGCAAACTGCCTTCATATGAGCCATTATTGTCATCTCTACGTATTTAATAAGTATTAATTTTCAAGATAGTATGAAGAATAGTGGAGTTATAGGTTCCAAAGATATCTATTTATAGGAAAAACATAACATTGGAGATACCTAATTGATTGGGATGTGGCCGGCTATTCTACTGTTTCTTGGTTGCACAAGTTCTTAATTAGGCAACAAGAATCCTACTGGGTTGTGCTTGTCCAGTTATGGAATCCGAATGAAATTAGGGAAAGATCCATAAACAAGCGGTCGAAATATTAGAATTTTGGCGACATTTGTCTAACTAAAGTTGGAGAATCCACTAGCATAGGTTACATTGCGTTTATTTGCTCTTCAACTAAATTAAAGTTTTTGGATTTTATTTATTTAAAGTAATTACACATCCAAGATGATACATAAATTAGTAAAGTTATAATGTATTAATATGTGGTTAGTTTAATATAACTCTTTAAAAATAAATATGTAATTTGTATACGAGTTTGGCTTTGAGATCGGTTCGAGCAATGGAATATGAAAACCCGGATCACATGACCAATCTGTATAAATAGGAGTTTATCCCTCAATTGTAAGAGGCCTCCAATTCATTTACATCAAATACAATAAACATCACTTTTTCTCTATAATTATTCTCTCTTTCTTTTTTTTTTTCCTCTCTCTAGAATCCTCTCTAGATCTAATCTTGTTTCATCACAGTACTTTATTTTCCAACTGCATAATTATTAACAAAATTTTTTAAACTTACTTTGCAAATGTAATAAATCTATGTGTATGAAACTAAAAAATTTTCATCGTTATGTACTATTTTCCGTCTACTAAAAGAAATTCTTGAATTGATTGCCAGTAAATGTTGTACAAGGAGAAATGACACGGTCATGAAGATTATAAATTATTAGAGACCCTTTATTTATTTATTTAAGTATTTTTTTTCTTTGGGAAGTGGAAGGTTGCTGGCTTCGGTAATGACTAACTGCATTGTTCCTAGTACAACTTAATGAATTAAAAGCTTGCAGATTATGAAACTAGTAAATGTTCAATTGATTAATGTTTCTCACTAAAACCAAATTTTGACTAGGTCGCTTTAAATGTTGTCAGTATTTGGGCCTTTAAGTACAATATAAACAAGCACTAACTTGTTTAAATGGTAAGGATTTGGATTCTCGAGATTTGTCCTCAACAGCGTGAGGCTTGTCATTGTGAGTACATCCATACACTATCTTTTTTGCCAAGGGAATTCTTTTGTACACTTCAATATGAGTGCAAGTGCATTTTAATAAAATTACTGGGCAGATTTAATCTAAGCTATTCAAAATTTGACGTGATGAGTGGTTTAATTTTATTTATCATTCGTCTTAGGAATTATTCAACATTTGACGAGATGTAGTAGTCTAATCCGGACAACAAATACCCTTATTATTATTGATTTAGAAAATTTTCACACTATCATGTCTGTAAATGCATGTCAAATAATTATTTTGAATTAATCTATCCTTCATTGGCCGTATAGAAATATTTTATATTATTAGGTGGAAATGCATATTACGTAATCAATTTCTAAATTTCAAATGTTATTTTTCACGTGACATGCGCATCTATATTTGATGGTATATAAAATTTTCTGCACAGTCGGTATTAAGGAAGACTAACTCGATTATGTATAGGATTTCAAATCTTATTTCCGCACAAGTGGCAATGATATGCATTTATACCTAATAGTGTAAAAAAATTCTACACCGACGCTGCAAAAAATATTAACTAATATTGTATGGATTACGCTGGAAGTGTTATTGGGTGGGCCGTGAGAAATTCTAATTTCGTTGAACTTTTTTTAACAGGATCAAGGGAGCTGCTGTACTGCTGTAATGACTACAGCAGGCAGCGATGTGTACATTTTGTGATTTTGGCGCAGAAAAATTGTGAAGCTAAAATTACATCACTTGATGGCAAAATTAATTTGAAGATAATGTATACATCAAGCCACTCATTGTAAGCATTTTTATTACCATTTTAAACATCAAGATCGTTGGATTTTAAAGTAAGTATAGCTTAGGTTAAAGCTTCTTATAAGCCGAACCCTTTAATCCGTTCGATTACTATTTTTGCATTTTCTTTTTTGGGTTTAGATATTGCGATTTCTCAGTTCTTGCATTAATGTACTGGGATGCAATTTCCATGGTATATGAAACATCTGTATATGGAAACAATGGAAGCCTGAATATATAGATCATAAATTATTCCTTGCACATGCAAATGTGATAACCTTATCTTATGGTTGTTGATGCTTCCACTGTTTCAAACGAATGACAAGGCAATGTATATTTGTCACACAAATTGAAGATTTTTGTCACGTACAAAGAACAATTTCGTCCCGTGAAAATAATTTATTTTTAATTCAAATGTCGCATGAGGCCTTGAATTATAGATTGTTTATGTTGCATAAATTAAGTAAACGTCCTGGTATAACTATGATCTTAAATTCATGATTCGTTGTAATTGAGACTAATTATTTCGATAAAAGGAAAAGAGTTAAACGTACTGGCATAAGGAAACCGAAAAATTTGTCATTAGTTTGTTAGAAATTGTAAATGAATCAATATTAACACATTGTCTTTGTTGTGGTCCTCCTCAAAGAGGAGTGGACACACAGCAATAAAAAGAAAATCCCAATCCTAAACAAAGAAGTGCTATGTGTTTGTGTTAGAATTAGTAGTTGTAAAAATAAACCCAATTCAAGTAGGTACAGAAGTCTTATTAATAGGACTATAGATATGCTTGTGTTAGGCGAAAATAGCTAGAAAAGAAACAGCATACAATTTCTTTCTGTTCTTGATAGTAGTGACGCCAACAGCTTATGAATTTGAAGTACAAAAAAGAGTGTTCTATTTTTTACCACGTGAATGATTCAAGGGTGTTTCGACTATAAGTCAGGCATGAATGTCAGATTTGAGGATGAAATTATTGGACCTATTTAGTTGCTAAATATTCTATTGGATTCTTGAATGTCAATATCTGCGTCACATTGACCAATTTTGTTCTTCTTGATGCTGTGACAAGAGTTATGTGAAGAAGGCGATCTTGAATGAAGAAGTGTTAAAAAAAATTTTGTTAATAATTATGCAGTTGGAAAATAAAGTCTGAATTTGATTTCAACTGGTGTATTGGATGATAAGAGTTATATTAGCACCCAAGGTAATAGGCAGTGTAAGATATCAAAGGGTTCTTTGATTGTGGTTCATGGGAAGAAGCGTTCAAACTTGTATTGGACCAAGGCTTCCATGTGCATTGATAATGTCAATGTAGTTTAAGACAATGCCTTATCAACGTTATGTAATAAGAGGCTTAGCCACATTAACGAGAAGGAACTTAGTTATTTGGCCAAGAAAATTTATCATTGTCTAGTTTGAAAGCTGCCTTAAATTGAAAAGGTGTACACATTGCTTAGTAGGAAAATAGAATAGGATCTCTTTAAAGATCATTCTTCAATAAGAAAATCAGAGCTTTGCTTGAGTTAATGCATTCAGATCTCTGTGGTCCAATGAAAATGAAGACGTTTGATGGTGCGCTCTACTTTATCACATTTATTGACGACTGTTCAAGGAAACTATAGCTATATGCCTTGAAGTCAAAAGATCAGGTGTTTAGTATCTTTAAACAGTTTCAGACTTCTATTGAGAGAGAGACATGTAAGAAGTTGAAATGTGTTTGTACTGACAATGATAGCAAATATCTTTGACCATTGAATGACTACTATAGACAACAGGGTATAAGACACAAGAAGATGCTTCCCAGGACTCCTCAGTCGAATAGCCTAGCAGAGAGGATAAACAGAACTTGGAGCGAGTCAGATGTTTGCTTTTTGAAGCAAAATTGCCACATATATTTTGGAGTAAGGCATTATATACTGTTTCACATGTTATTAATTTATCTCTTGCTACTGCTTTGCAGTATGATGTTTTTGATCGTGTGTGGTACAGCAAGGAGGTATCATAGAACTACTTGCTCCGATTTGCCAGTTGCAAAGCATTTGTACATGTGCCTAAAGATGGGAGATCCAAGTTGAGAGTCAAGACAAGACAATATGTCTTTGTTGGCTATGGTCATGATGAATTTGACTATAGATTTTATGATCCGACTTCTAAGAAACTTGTGAGAAGTTGTAATGTTGTCTTCATGGAGAATCAAACCATTGGATATATTAACAAGGAAGAAAAGTCAGAGTCTATAAGCATTTATGGGTTGGTAGACTTAGATCTAATTCTTGCTATGTGACTCGTATGCCTAATGTAGTTGATGATGAAAATCTTGATGATATATGACATCAGGATAACCAAGATGAGGGTGATGCTGACTATGCTGCTGATAAGGCAGATGATCCTACTGGTAGAGTTAATAAACCTGAAATTCCATTAAGAAGGTCGACAAAGGCTAGAATTTACTCTACTCATTATTCATCAGATGAGTACGTATTTTTTACTGACGGGGTAGAACTAGAGAGCTATAATGAGGCCATGGAAAGTGCTGCAGAAGGTGAAATAGGTTGATGCTATGGATGTTGAGATGAAATCACTAAATGACAACACCATATTTGAGCTGGTGAAGCTATCAAACAATAGAAAAGTTTTGAAAAATCGGTCGATCTACAGATTGAAGAATGAAGAAGAGTCTTCACCTCCATGATATAAAGCTAGATTGGTTGTAAAATGCTTCAGTCAGAAGAAGGATATTGACTTCGCGGAAATCTTCTCTTCTGTAGTAAAGATATATTCTATCCGAGTGGTGCTTGGATTGGCATCGAGTCTTGATTTTGAGGTGAAGCAAATGGATATGAAAACTACATTGCTTCAAGGTGATCTGAAGGAGAAAATTCATATGGAGCAAACGGAACGTTTTGTTTTGAAGGGTAAGGAAAATTTAGTCTGTAGGTTAAAGAAGAGTTTGTATGGCCTAAAACAAGTTCCTAGGTAGTAGTACAAGAAGTTTGAGTCAGTGATGATCCAACAAAAGTACAAAAAGACTACTTCCGCTACCATTGTGTTCTCATGCAAAAATTCTCTGACAAAGATTTCATCATGTTCCTACTTTATATTGATGACATGTTGATTGTTTTGATCATAATTTTGACAAAATTGACAAGTTGAAAAAGAACTCAGTAATTCTTTTGCCATGAAAGACTTGGGACTAACCATGCAAATTCTTGGTACGTAGATTACTTGAGATAGAGTGGCCAAGAAGTTGTGGTTATCTCAACAAAAGTATGCGGAAAAGGTTTTGCAGCGGTTTTGTATGGATAAAATTAAGGTAGTAAGCACTTCTCTTAGTAGGGGTGAGCATGAACCTAGTTAATCGCATTCGCAATTGTTTTTACTTCTAGATTAAAATTTTGAAATTGGTTAATCGAAATTCATTTAATAAATTGGTCCTACCGAATTCTAAAATCGAAAATCAATTATGGAATCAGAATTAAAATCTGAATTCTAATTAACCGATTTTCGAATTCAATTTACATTTGAGGAATTCAAGACCTCTGAAAGAAAATCTTTAATATCTAACTTACAACGTTACATTTTTTTTTATATAAATATACTTTTTATATAATATGATCTTACAAATTAATACTATAATTTTACTTGTAAATTACATATATAGCCATGCTAATGATACTATATATGTAAACACAATATAAACACATGTATGCATATAATTTATGTATTTACAATCCTATTATATACTTTTTTATATATCAAGTTTTAGAAAACATTGCATCTATTCAAGTATAATTGAGTTTTGATGATATAAAATTATGGACTATTTTATTGTTACTTGGATTTTGTATTAGTTAAATTTTTTAACTTTTCTATAAAGAATTTCAGTCCAATGTCAATGAGTCTAATTAGCGAATATGGTTAATCGAATTCGAAATCGATTACAGAATTCAAATTTGGTCAACCGAATTTTATTTTGAATTCAATTCAAAATTGAAATTGGTTAATAATTTTAGATATTTTTTCAATTTTTGACCTAATTATTTGACACGATTGACCGATCGATTAACCGATATACATTCCTACCTCTTGGTATGCACTTCAGGTTTAGCACTAGAACTCCAGTTTGTAATACAGAGAAAGAAGACATGCAACATATTCATTATACATTAGCAGTAAGTAGTTTGATGTATGCAACGGTTTGCACTAGGCTAAATATTACCCATGTAGTTGGTACTGTTAGCCGGGTTTTAAAAAATCTAGGCAAAAAGTATTGGAATGCTGTGAAGTAGATTTTGAACTGTCTCTAAAGAGACACATTCTAAATTTACTAAACTATGTTTTGGAATTGGTAAACTTGTTCTCTATGGTTACACAGATTCAGATATAGTTGGGGATATTGACACAAAGAAGTCTACTTCAGGGTACCTGATTACATTTACAGGGGAGCTGTAGCGTGGTAATCAAGATTGCAGAAAAGTGTTGCATTGTCTACGACTGAAGTTGAGTTCATTACCAATATCGAACCTTACAAGGAGTTGCTTTGGATAAAAAAGTTCATGCACGATTATTAATTGATTTTACTCAAAGGTAGTATCTATTGTACCGTGATAGGAATCTGACTTTCTATGGGAGATATAAGCACATTAATGTGCAATATCATTATATATGGGATGTTCTGGAATCTAAGGCGATTGAACTTGCGAAAATGTATACAGATGACAATAATTTAAACATGTTGACAAAATCTCTAATAAGAAAAAAAATTAAAATTTGTAGTTTAGTTGTCGATTCAACAAATACCTCCATTTGAGTTGGAAGAGGTGTTTGTTGTGATACTCCTCGAATAGGATTGGACCTACAGCAATAAAAAAAATCCTAATTCTAAACAAAGAAGTGTTGTGTGCGTGTTTGTGTTAGGATTAGTAATAGTAAAATAAAGTTGGGCGCATGACCCAATTCAAGTAGGATACAAAAGTCTTATCAATAGGACTGTAGATATGCTTGTGTCAGGCGTGAATAGCAAGAAAAGAAACAACAAACGATTGATTTTCACAGTAGCGACGCCAACAATTTTGACGAGAAAATCCGAATGTTCGTATTTTAATTTAACGGTGACTTTTATTCTATTTGTAATGAAATTTTAGTATAATATTTTTGATAATATAGGCTATATTTTATATTGTCATATCATTATTTTTTCTTGTCATTTAGCTAGACTTTTATGTATGTGATTTGGGTTATTTTTGTACTACTATTTTGTTTATTTTACTTTTAGTAGTGAGTATGGGCCTGTTTGAATTTTAGGTATTTACTGAAAATTCGTTTTATTGTACTCATTGATATGTTGATAGTGAAATATCTTTAGATTAGGTCTCATGATTTTTACTCTTCATATTAAAGAGGTTTTCTACATAAAATTCATGTATTCTATGCTTGTTGATTTTATTTGTTGATATATTTACTGTTTGGGTTAGTTTTATTATTTATTCGAGTGATGGAAAAAATTTTCCTGTGTTATTATTTCGCTTATGTTATTTCGGTTTTTCCCAACAGTTTTATTAATATTCTTTGGGAAATATTTCTTAAGTAGATTTGGTCTACGATCTTACTTGTAAATCTTGTGATATAAATTAAATATTATGGAATCTATGACATCAGCTGATTAAATCAAGATTTTATAAGATTTAATTTTAACCGCAGGGTCTATAGGTGAGATCCAAAACCGAATTTATAGTAATATTTTCCATATTATTTTACCCCAAAAAAATGTTTGTGCCTTCAAAGCCAGAGACAGCAAATAGTGTGGAGAAAAATTAAGGGAGGACTGCAGCTAGCTCTTGTTATATTATTTTACCAAAAAAAAATGACAGATTATAAACAACAAAGAACGCGTACACTGTTACAGATTGAAGAAATTGAAATTTAACAAGTCCATATGCTGCATTAATTAACAATAGTCGAATTTTGTTCTCTTAATTGGTACATTGTTTTGCTGCTGCTACACCAAAACAATTCTGGATGTCAACTTAATTAGGCAGCTAAACCGTCGAGGCAAATCCATTCGCCAACGAAGACACTGCTGCAGTTGGTCTTTAGATTGGGATTCAAAGAACTGAAGAACTCAGTTGTTACATTAAACTTCTGAGCAATGCTAAAGCAAGTGTCACCATTTTGTGCCCCATATATCTTATCACATATCAAAACTGAATTTTGCTCCGATCCAGCTGCACGTGAATAAAATACGAAATTGCATGTTATTTGATCATAATTACACTTATCAAACCAGAAACTTCTCATTTTCTTATAAGTTTTAGAAAATATAAAAACTACTTTATAATTAAGCGTTTTATCAATTTTAATAGCAAATTTTAATTATATGTCTTGATTATTTGATCAAATTTGCAAATTATACTAATTTAGCTAACGTGTAGGGATTAATTAACAGAATAAAATTAGGATAAACCTTTTCAACACCGACAGTATAGAAATTTTTTATACCATCAGGTGTAAATGCATGTCACGTAATTAATTTTTTAATTTCAAATGATATTTTTGCATATGTGGTATGCATGTATCTCGATGGAGTCAAAGATTTTATGGTTAAATACTGTCTCTTATACACATCTAGATGTGTATAAGACACAGCACTTACACACCACAATTTTTTCTCACTTTACCCCTTTGACTAATCGGTTAAATGTAACTCACCGTTAATTTTTTATTGAATAGATGCAATGCTGTCTCTTATACACATCTTGAAATCTCTCTTAAACCTTAAAGGAGTTCACCGCAATTAAATTTAGAAGAACATAGTGAAGAAGTTTTTTATTAATTATTGCTTGGGATAAATAAAAAGCAATAATCTTGTCAATATTGCTAAAATATAATTATATAAGTATGCTCTAAATTAAGTAATATTCCAATTCTATAATTATGCTTTCTTCAATCGCCTTAGATTCCAGAACATCCCATATATCTGTCAATTAAACTTTTTTTGACAATTGTTAAAGCTATTTCATCTAAATTATTTGAGTTTTAGTTTATATGTACAAAGTTACTTCTTATAATTTAAATGATAGTTGACTTATATTAACAAAGAAAAAAAAAAGTCTAAGAAGAAAATCATTTTAGATAAACCTAAAGAAAAGCAAAAAGAAATGAGACTGATAGAATTTTAATAGATGATTATGGCGTCTCGTATATTTAAAAGTTTTCTTTTACAAGATAATAAAATATGATAAAAAGACTGAGACATACCGATAATATTAGGTTTTTGTATTTAAAATTTTTCACAAGTATTTTCAAAAAACCATTGGTGTTGGTAGGCATCATTATATTACAAGTTGTTTTGATAATATTTTTATATTCATTGATGACAAAAGTAGGTTAATAGACACAAACTAGAATTAGAGACTAAAATGACAAATATACTAAACTTTAAGGGCTTAATTTTATGTTTTCTTATAGTATTTAGGGATAAAAATATCTTTCTTGACTTTTTAATAGTCAAATTACTAAACGTGTACTAACGGAAGGGACAAAGATAGAAAAAAATAACGTTAGGAGATTTAGTATAAAATAGCTCAAATCTTAAGAAAGTCTAATATATTTAACTCTAAGATTTTATATACTAATAGTATAGAAAAGATTGACTCATAAAATTATACTGTGGTGACAATTTGTGTACTGTTGAGAGTTTTAAGAATTTTTGGAATTGTTGAATTCATAGTGGCCATGGAAATTCGAAATGTAAAGACTTACCCGCAAGACTTCTATTCTCAGTCACAGAGATGATGAGAAGGAAAGATAGAATTAAAGCAAAGTTGAGGAACACGGAGGCTTTGATGTTTGCCATTGACGAATTTAATTTTGTGTTTTATGTATCCTTGATTATTTTGTGTAAAGCTATCACATTTATATAGGGAATATCCACTAATGTGACAACTTTATGAAGCAAAGAAACCATATTTTATCTGAATTTCACAAGGAGGCGGCTTGATATATACAATGTATAACTTTGTTTTTCCAGACATTTCTTTTATGAATCTTGGAAGGTTGTGGAATATGCACGGAATGAGGTTTATACAATACTTTGTTGCAGGCAAAGATAGTCCAGAATAACCAAAGATATGTATACCAAGTGCGACATTCTTTTTAATTACTAAATTTTAGCTTTCCTCAAAATTAAATGCATGCTTTAAGATATGGTGCAGATCTAAAATTAATGTGTTTAGTCAATAAGTTCAACAATTACGCAAAAAAAGGGGCAAAAAAAAAAGTTCAACAATCATCCAATTATCAAAGTAAGTTTGGAAAAATATACTTGTCTCCATAATCAATGGTTTCAAACGGCCTCCCAATTTTTTCACGAGTCTACTACTTCAATACAAAACTACATTAGTTCTTACTAATATTTTACGTGTATAAGAGACAGGATAAGATAGGTTATTTCATCGCGATACATATAGGGCAATTGGCCCTAGAGTCAGGACCCTATAGTCAGTGAGCGCAACAATTTTTTTGATATGTAGTAAGAGCAAAATTTACATTAATGATAAACACTAATAAAATTATATAAATTTGATGGTTTAAACTTAATAGAGTTTACAATAAACCAAGCTGTATCTCTAATATTCAATTATGCTAATTATGTATTATGAGTATTTTCAAAAAGCATCCTTTGTATATGAAATATCTAAAAGTTTTTTTGTAATAAAGGGGCAATTAAGTATATTCTAACTTTTTAGGGACAATGCATAAAAGAGACCAATTTTTAGAAATTTAAGAAAGTAATGTAAAACAACTTTAAAAAATTTTAAAACTTTTTAGGTTGTTTTGCCATTTTTTCAAAGTTGAGGTAGGGCCAATTGCCCTCCTCAATTCCACGTGACTCCGCCAACAAGCCAGAGCCCAGGGATAGCTCAATAAATTTGGGGGCCTAAAGCATATTTCAACATCAGGCCTTTTATTTTGTTAACAAAATAAATATAAATCTCATGCAAATTTTGTTTTTCTAATTTTTTTGAGATACAAATTACTAATTAAACTTTTATAATCAATTTCTTCTAGTGAGTCTTTTTCAATTGGTAATATAGCTAACCCATTTAATCTTTCTTCAGACATTGCTGATCTTAAATAAACATTTTATTAATTTCATCATCAATATTATTATCAAATTATTTTACGAGTCAGGTCTGTTTCTCACAAAATTTAGCCTGTATATTATTTCACATGTAATTTAAGATAGCAAATATCATAACAGCTGTATATCTGTCTTCTAGATCTATATTTTTTTTTTATAAAAAGAAAAAAGATTTGTGGTTGATCTATAGCAACATCAATATGCATATCTTTTCTTATTTTCAAACTGTATATGTTGCTGACATAATTAGCTTCAGTTTTATTTTTTGGATCTTCACTATGTTCTTCTAATTTCAACAAAACATCTCTTATTGATAGAGTTTAAAATCTTATTGCTTTAACACTTCTAATACAACTTTCCCAACGCGCATGTGACAATGATTTGAGAGTTAGATGGAGTAAATTATCTTTTATAATTTTCCATCATTTAGTAGAAAAATAAAATAGTGAATATATATATATATATACACACACAAATACGCACACGTTGTAGCACTCCAAGAAATGAGTGTATAGCTTTAGTACAAGTTAGTTATATCACAAGATTAGAAAGTTGTTAGATAGTAGTTTTTTAATTAATATGGAGTCTTAATTAATTTTTTTTAAAGAAAAAAGTCTCTTTAAAAGAAGTAAAATTTTGGGATCTAAACTTTTTGATTAATTAATAGGAAGATTTGATTACATCTTTTCTAACAACATTTTTTTATAATTATTATTACAACTATAATAAGGCCTAAAATTTTGGTCCCAAATTAATAGGGAGTTTTTATTAGATTCTTTTAACAACAAAATATTTTTTATAATTATAATTACAATTATAATAAAGCCTAAGATTTTGGAGCCAAAATTAATAGGCAGTTTAATTAGTGTTTTCTAAAAACAATTTTTTTTAAAAATTATTATTACTTATAAGAGAACTAAAATTTTGGAACCTAAACTTTTTGAGACTCAAAGTGATAACTTTAGCTGCCTTGCCCTTGAGCCTCTCCAAGATTTCGAAAACCTTTTGTTTTGAACTTGCATCTTTTTTATTTATACACCGTGGGCTTCTGCATAAACGAGCATTGGGTTTAACTCACAGGCTTTGGACACTGCACAATGCCATGCATTTGGACAGTCACATTTATAGAGGACAAAAATCCGGCCCAAGTTCACTAAATCTCGGCCCGCCTTTCTACAGAATACGGCTAATGCTATGTTTATCCAAAATGAAAAGGACATTGGATTTATTTATCCGAGTCTTTGAGTTCATCATTACAAATTTTCTACAACTAGTTTTCAAGCGCAAAACACTACACCAAAAAGTGAATAAAATGCTATAACAATTTTATAACACTTGAACAATTAATCCGCTAAATGACCTTTATTTTAATTGTTTGGTTGGGTATAGATCTTTGATCTTACTCTATTGTACACCTCTTAACTTGTACTTGACTATCATTTTGAGCAATATACTTATTTTTTTGAACATACACATCTAAAATTGTATAATTCACAGATTTCCAATTTTTAACATTCTTCGTCAATCCTTAAGAGATGCTAAGTAAGTGCATAAACATGCGTTTATTTAGGGGCGTATCGCACCAATAAAAGCACTTATGACTAATTTTGCTTTGCATCCCTTAACTTATGGTCAAGAGCAATTACACTCAATTTTAACTATTAACATTACACCCCTAACTCTTACATTCATCTTGCTTTGGCCCAATTTTTAACACATCACCACGCATCTAAATGTTCTGTTTTCGATCATGGTGATAACCATGGTCTAAAACACATCTAGATGTGTATAAGAATTAGACCAGTGCCGTTCAAGCAAATAAATGAGAATAATACAATATGTCTTAAAAATAAATATGAGGTGGAAAGTATACAAAATAAAGGTACAAAGTGAAATAAGCCCTGGAGCTTTCTAATCTCGGTTCTGCCTGCACATTCCTACTAGTAATTGAGGTAATAAATTAACTTAAAAAAGGTATTCTCGACACACACAAAATAAAGATCAGCTAACTAGAATCACAGGTATAGTTGGCGTGCAAATTTTGCTCCACAAATACCCATAATTTCTTTTTGGAAAAAAAAAAAAATATAGTTCACTTTTAAATCTGGGACAATAATTGGAGGACTTGATTGATCATAAATTAATCCTTGCTGATGCAGACAGGATAAAGAAGCAAAACAAGTAGTAGCTGAGTTGCTACACTGGAATTTCAACCATGATAAACGAGAAAAGGAAACATGGGGTTACAAAGCTAAAGGAAATGCAAAAACATCATAAGAAGACTAATCGTTCTTTTATTCAATCTTATTTTTGGCTGCTTGAACATGAGATTGGAGGCTTCATTTCATTACATCTGATCAAGAACTCAAATGGAACCAGCCACGCATAGCCATTGACCCGCGAAGATGTTGTCACAGACGAGATTTCTCTTATAACTGAAACCTTCAGCTGTAAGCTTGAATTGCTGGGCAACACTGAAGCATGTATCACCAATTTGTGCTCCGTACACCGAGATGCAAGAGCTGGCACGGTATCAACTGTTCATAAGAAAAATATCAAGAAGGAAAATATTTAAAAACAAAAAAAGAATCTTGTGGATCCAGTGACTCGTCTCTTATTCTATCCTATTTTTGTACTAATCTTAGGATTAATCTTTGAATACTTGTCACGTTTACGAATAATAAAAAACTGTAATAGAATGACAAGTATCTTGAGTGACTGTGAATTACGAGATTAATTTAAAAAATAAAACACAAGAATATTCGAAGGGTGAGTAAGTTTTGAAATTTAATTTTGTTACATACATTACATAAAATAATTTTTACATCAACAACCTTTTTTTAAAGTTAGGATGCTTTAAAATTTACAAATAGAACCAAATTTATCCGAATGTAACATAGTCTTTAACACGAACTTATAGAGATTTTGGCATTTATCCAAGATTATGAAGCTTAAGTAAGGAAAGTTGAAAAAAAATAAAATGTTATAATATTCGTAGACACAAACTCGCTTACTTCCAATATTTCTGCTCTCAGCCATTGCGACAATGAGAAGATTTTTAGAGCACTAAAACCACCTGCATATGAGCCATTGTCAATTAATGTTTTTATTTCTTTTCAAGCTGCTAATTACTTTATGGCTCGTGGAGTCGGTGTTTGAAGAGGGAACTATTTATAGGCACACACTGAACATTGGATAGACCAACATATGCATGAAATTTTGGCCGGCTACTTAACTATATATTGGTTGCATACTAACTAAATTGATAGTAGAGATCGAAACCTGCTTGTACCGTTCGAGAATAATTATTATGAATGAGAAATGGGAGACATTCATGTTCCTAACTTCAAATAGTTGGAATCTCCCATTTCTCTTGTCAAACTATTTGAAGAAGACACAAGCATAGGCTTCGATTTGTTTACTTCCCTTTCATATTGGTAAAGAAAAAATATATATATTCTCTCTTCCAAAGAATTATAATTTTGTTCGTTACTTGGTAAAACCTGAAAACAAATCTGCAATACAATTTGACCCAAGCGAGGTAAGAAGTGGTGTCATGCTTATCCCATATTTCACAGACACGGATTAAAAAAAATGGGAAACCGTTAACTACTTCTGGACATCATTCTTTGTAATTGTTTATGTGATAATATATTTCTTATTAACTAATCAAAATTAATAAAAAATTTTATTAGACCTTTTATTCTTTTACCTTTTTAAAAATAAAGATAGGATCGTGAGGTAATACTATATTATCGGTCTACAATCTCCGTTCAGCTTATTGTGTGTCTCCCTAACTATAGCACATTTAAACTGATATTCGCATTCATTATAAGATTTTATTATTCTTCTTGCATTTAGTGAATGCATGTTAATTGAATGTGATGTCAGTTTACAAGGATTTTAAATAGAGAGATAATAAATTGGACACTTCACTTGCTATTATCAGGATTTTCTTGCTCAAATGATGGCACATCTGACAGGCCATTAGACCATCTCCTTCTTCCACCCAACACACCGAAAGAGAAAATAGAAGAACATTTTCTTGAAATTATTAAAGACGACATGATGATGTCAAAATAATATATTTAATGAGAAACGTACATATAGTTTGAAATTTAGACCCACCAAAGACATTTTGATAATTTTAACTTAATACTTGAAATATGCTTAATTCAATCAAATAATTAACTTTAAGCCTGTGAATCCGTCAAATCAATTATTAACAGGTGTAAATAGTGAAAAGGAAAGGCCAGTCATATATACACAATATATTCCTATTTTGACAAATTTTAAATTCTCTCTGAATTTTTTCTCTCATCTAAAATAATTTACTTTAGCATCAGAGTTTTTTCCAAGAGATAAAGCCATACTCTATGTTTTTTATGTATTCCGAACGCGAATATGCTCAACTCTTTATTTAAGTTCTGAAGAATTGCTATTTGGACTCTATTAGACGTAGACTTTGTACTTGATGAAAAATAGCATCAACAACTTAGGAATGTCTTGTAGCATATAATCCAGAATTTGTCGCACTTTTACCTCGAATTCTCCATCTTCTCATTTATTTGCTTGAACGGCACTGGTAGGATCCCTTGCTACAATATACAAAGCAAGTCTACCACTTAGATATAGTAATTCAAACTTCTATTTGCCTGATCATTACAATGTCGACTGCCTTCCTGCCAATAAACATGTTAATTCATACATCATTCCATTTGTAAGATAATTAGTATGAGTCATTCATAAATGATTCCACATGAATCATTCATAAATCATAACATTAAAATCTTAAGAGTAAAATTGATTAGTAGATAGACAACAATGGTTTAGATGAAGTTGGCTTTGGTTATACCCCATTCTTCTCATTACACCACTGGCTGAAAGTAGAAATATTGGAACTAAGTTAATTAGTAGAGTAAAATATATCAATGGTCACCAAATTATTACACATTTGTTGTATACAATCTCACTGAACTATTTTTTTTTTTTTTTTGTAAAATCGATCATTGACTATTTTAAGTGTGTGCCTAAAAAGATTACTATTTTTTTCATGTGACTATGTGACTAGCAAATCCACATTTAAGGTAGTTCAGTGGCCAAATTTACAATTTGAGTAACTCCAGACACATGCTTAAAGAAGTTTAATGATTAAATTTGCAATACTAATAATAATAATAATAATAATTCAATGACTTTGTATGTAATAATCTAATAATTTAGTGATTATTAGTGCATTTTACTTCAATTAGTATCATATTTTTATGTTTAGTTTGACCTATTGAAGCTTCTTATGATATTTATCTTGTGTGGTTGAAATCAAGAATAAATGTTAGCCTTACTTAGCCTTTAAACTTTCACGACACGTTCACTTATTTTTTAATCATTCAAATAAAATTTTGCACTTAGCAATTAACTGTTCAACCGTAGCATGCATCTCCCAGTCCCTTGTCTGCATTTGACCACCAAAATGAATAGATTGGAAGATAAAATAAACTCATTGCTAACTAATATTGCGTTAACATTTTAAGCATGTGCTGGCTCAGTGACTTGTGCAGCTAGATGTGTAGGGTTACTTAGATAGACCCGATCTTTGCCCCTATTTGTAGATTTTGTAGTGTGAATTAAATTTTAGAGAATCTATAACATCAGTTGATGTAAGCAAGATTCTTTAAAATTTAATTTTGACCACAAGCTCTACAGGTGAAGCTAAAAATCGGGTTTACCTAAGTATTTTCCAATGTTACCCTACAATTCAATCTGACAAATCTCAACTCATTCTTCTCCAAAATGCAGTGGATCAGTCAAAACATAAGTATTTCATATCAATTAGCTTAAAAATCTTGAACTAGATAATAAGTTTCTGAACCACACTACTCATCACTAATTGATTTTGAGATAAAAGTCTATATTCTTTAACATGACATCAAAACTAGCATCAGTTTTTCTCACATTCACACGTATCTTAGGTTCTGTCTAACTGTCTAGCCTCTTCAAATGGCCTCTCTCACATCCACATGTAACGGGTTCCAATTTCACGTCCAACCTGCGTAACAAGGTCCTCAACTAACCTAAGACACGTTTGAGAGGCGGTGTCAAAACATAAGTATTTCATATCGGTTAGTTTAAAGATACTGAACTAGTTAATAAATTCTTGATCCACACAGCTCATCACTAATTATTTTTGAGATGCAAACGCATATTGTTTAATAGAATCAATTTCAGTTTAGTCTTCTACATTTTAATTTTAACAAATTTAATTTATCTTCTATAAACTGAATCTGCTTTTGTTTAACAAGTCTCTTGTTTTTATTTGACAGTCTTGTTCCGTTATGTTCACTCGAGCTGCATAATTTGTTTCCTTTGAATTCTTCTCGCATGTAGTTTGATT
Organism: Cinchona pubescens; assembly: GCA_025175665.1. Taxonomy (NCBI): domain Eukaryota; kingdom Viridiplantae; phylum Streptophyta; class Magnoliopsida; order Gentianales; family Rubiaceae; genus Cinchona; species Cinchona pubescens. The sequence goes on from JANKKI010000157.1 coordinate 101,038, forward strand.
TCCCAAACGTAATGAAAATTTGTTTAAGCAGATAAAAATTTTACACAAATCAAAAGATGAGTTAACTTAAGAAAGACTTCTTGAAATGAGTAGAAGAGACACGGATAACGAGATGATCTTTATCTCAATTGTCTCGCCCAACAAAGTGAAAAAATGAACGGGAATTAAAATCAAGCATCGTATCATAGAAGCATTGCTTTATTTTTTTATTAAAGAAAAGCTTGATCTAAAAGGTTTATTCTACTTTACATCCTCTAATTTGTACCTGATTCTTTCTCTAACTTAGTAACCGATTCTTACTTTGCACCTTATATTTATTTTTGAGACATATCACACCTTGAACTCTTTGATTTATTCATTTTAGTCAAATTTTTAACGTCATTACCAAAGCTAACAATGTTCTAACCGTACATACCACGCACCTAAAATATAACATTTGTCAAAAAGGATACGAGGAAACTCAGTACCAAATGCTTGGCAATCCTTGGTGGAGCTTCTTTATGATTTCTGTTGAACCGGGTAAACGGACAAATAGGTGGTTTTTCCGGAAATGTAGAGGTGTAATGATTCCACAATTTAAAAGTTGGGGTGCAAAGTAAGAATTAATCATAAGTTAAAGGTGTAAAGTGAAATTAGTCATGACTACTTTTATTGATGCAGTACGCTCATAATACAAGCGCATCCAAGTAGGCACTTACTTTGAATTTATTAACTTTGGTAACAATGTCAAAAATTGGACTAAAATAGGATAAATATGAGAGTTCTGACTGCAATATGTCCAAAAAATAAATATAGAGTGAAAAGTGAGAATTAAATAGAAATTAAGGTGTGCAAAGTAGAGTAAGGCCTTATCTAAAATTTTTCATTCAAGCTAATTTTTGTTAGTATTATTAAATAATTTTAATATATTTGTCAATAACTTGTTTTACAAATTGTTATAAAACTTAATATGCTAGATTCCACAAAATTTTTGAGTCAAATCTAAAATTCACAACATTTTACTGAACTTAGCTTTTGTTTTTTTTTTTTTAAAAAGAAATGTACCTATTCTTCGATAAGTTTATGCCGACTTGAATATAAAACTTACAAAATTTAGACTGTAAGTGTGGCTTGTTCTTCAAAGATGATTAGATCAGTAAAACTTACTTTGTTAAACAAATTGTTGAGCAAAACATATTTTTTTTTTTTATGTAATGGGAACATTTTAAATCCAAGTTTGTGATTTTGGAGACTAAAAAAAGTTTCTTTTGAAATTTGTGGGACTAAATAAGATCTGGTTGCAAAGTTTAAGGGACGAATGGAATAACTTACTAAATAATTTTTCCAACCACGCCCCTGCACAAGTCATATGAGATGCACGTGACTGACATCCATTAATCCGTAACTAATGAAAGTTGGCTTTGGAAACAATTGATAACCAAATATTAAAGTTGAGGATTTTGATAGAATCTTTTAAAATATTATGGACGAAATAGGATTGATGGTCAAAATTGAGGGACGTATAACGTTATTTACTCTTATTAAAAAAAGAATGGCTAACACGAGAATCAGGATTCAGGTGTAGTTGGTGTGAAATTCTTGTTCCATATGTACCAAGAACTTAAAAAAAAATCTAGTTCATATTTAGGGTCGGCTACATGAATATTGTTGTGCTATTGCGCTCTGTCATGGACTATATCCTCCTCAATTCCTAGATGGGCTAAATAGAATTCTTTTTTACAAATTAGATGTGTTAAGTCTTTTTCGGTCTTTCCCTACCTCTCTATATTGACTACTCTCTCTAAAATTTACTCGCTTGACAGGCACTTCTACTAGACATCTTAACACATGACCCAACCACCTTAAGCGTGTTTCTCTCATCTTATCATCATAGGTGCTACTCTAATCTTCTCACGAATATGCTCATTGTGTATCTTGTTCTTCTTAGTGTACCCACACATCCATTTTAATATTCACATTTCTAAACTCTCATCTTTTGCTGGTGTGTAATTCACTGGACCCAATAAGAGACCCATATAGCATCGCTGCCTAATTGTCATTCTATAAAATTTACCTTTAAGTTTGAGGTCGCATAATATTTTCGATGTCATTCTCCATTTATTTTAACCTGCTTGTGTCCGCTGTGTAACATTTCGATCTATATTACCATCACTCTGAAGAACTGATCTTAAATATTTAAAATTGTCACTTATGGTATCTCTTGATCTTCGATAGTACTGGAACCCCTATTCTATTCCTACGCGTAATCTTGCTAAACTTAACTTGAATATATTCTATTTTTGATCTACTAATTCTAAACCCTTCTACCTCAAGTGTCTCTCTCCAAATCTCGAGTTTAGCATTAACCCCATCTTTTAAACATCTACTAGAACAATGTCATCTACAAATAACATAAATCATGGTATTTCTTTATATATATATGCCTTGTAAGTTCATCTATGACAAATGCAAATAGATAAGGATTTAAAGTTAAACCTTGATGTAAACCTATGTTTATAGGAAACTCTCATGTCAACCCTCTTGGTGTTCTCACACTTGTACTCACATCCCTATATATCTTCTTTATTGATTTTATATATGCTACTCTAACTTATTTTTTTTTCTAAATTCTCCACATAACTTCTCTAGGGACTCTATCGTATGCCTTTCCAACTAAAACTCTCCACATAACTTCTCTAGATACTCTATCGTATGTCTTTCCAAGATAAATAAAAATCATATGAATAGATCATTTTTCGTATCACGGTATCTCTCGGTAAGTCTCCTTAAGAGATGTAAGGCTTTAGTAGTCGATTTCCCTAGCATGAAACTAAACTAATTATATGACACCTTAGTCTCGTTTCTTAACCTTCTTTCTATCACCTTCTCCCAAAGTTTCATCCTATGGTTCATTAGCTTAATACCTCTGTAATTCACACAATTTTGTATACACCCTTTGTTCTTGAATATGGGTATGAGAGTACTCTTCTCCCATTGGTCAAGCATATTTTTACTCTTCAATATTTTATTGAAAAGATTGGGAAGCCAACTTATATCCTTCTTTGTTAAGTATTTCCATACCTCAATTGGAATATCATTTGGGCCAACTATTTTTCCTTTCTTCATCTTCTTCAAAGCCTCCTCCACTCTTATTCCTGAATCTTCAATAATACATTAAATTTGTATACTTCTTAGACTTATCTAATTCTCCTAAAATGATATCGTTTCCATTGCCTTCATGGAATACAGTTAATGGAAGTATCTAACCCAACTTTCCTTAATTTCCTCATCTCTTACTAGCATTTTATTATTTTCATCTTTGATGCACTTGACTTGGTTAAGTCCTTCGTTCTATGGGCTATTACTTTAGCAATTTTATAAATATCTTGCTCCCCCTCCTTATATTCTAATTTTTGGTAAAATCCTTCAAAAGCCACAACCTTCGCTTCACTTATGACATTTTTTGCCTCCTTTTTAGCAAGCTTATATTTCTCAATATTTTCGTCACTTCTACAATTATATAGAGTCTCATAGTTAGCCTTCTTAACTTCGATTTTATCTTGTACACCTTCATCCCACCACCAAGATTCTTTATTCATGGGGGTATAACTTATTGACTCTCCAAATATCTTCTTAGCCACTGTTCTCATTCTAGTTGTCATGTCATTCCATAAAGTGTTAGATTCATCTTTTACGTCCCAAATACGTTGCCCTAACAACTCTTTCCTAAAAATTTGTTCTTTTTCCTTCTTTGAAAATTCTTCCACTTAATTTTAGGTGATCTAGGTAGGTTCTTTTGCCTAATGTGATGTTTAAACTTCAAGTCCACCATCAAAAGGTTATGTTGTGAGGTTAAACTTTCTCTAGGTATGATTTTGCAATCTCTACAAACCCTTCTATTTCTCTTTCTTGTGAGGAGAAAGTCAATTTATGACTTTGTTTAACCACTTTTGAACTTAACTAAATGTTCCTCCGTCTTCTTATAAAAATATTTTATAACTAAGGGACAATATACGTCCTACAATTAGTTTAAGTTAGACATAATCCATTATCCTTTCCTAGTCACCGCACTTTTCGTCCTTCAACGACCCATCTACAATAATACCTATTCTATTTCTAGTCCTGTTTACTCTTGTACCAAAGTTTAAATCTTGAATTATCCAATAGTTTAACCTTTTCTCCTACCTATTTTATTTATTGTAAATACAAAATAATAATTCTTCTCCTGATCATTGTATCTACACCTCTACCGATTACCGAAAAGTTCTAATATTCCAAATTCCTATTCTAATCCTATTTTCTAGAACATTTTTCTTCCCTACTACCCTCCCTCTATTTTGTGAGGACCATTGCATATTTTCACTACACCCAAACCCCCATGGAGATGTAATGGCTCTTACGTACTATTCGTCGCACTCAAACAATGCGACACGTCGCTTACGGGGAACGCTCTAACATTAGCCCAATATCGTAGTAGATTCATCTCATAAGATTGATAAAATTTTACGCTGACTGTCGACTGATATTGTCTCATTAAGTCTTTTATGTAATCTTAGACAATATCCAATCAATCCTAGATGTGTATTCGAGTTGTAGATCTAGATTAGGATAAAGAAGTAGCTGATTAGTTGCCAGCTGGGTACCTGAACCATAATAAACTAGAAAAGGAACGTCGTACAAAGCTAAGGAAATACTAAAACATCGTGTGGCTAGTTCTCCTTTTATTCAATCCAACTTTTGGTTGCTTCAAAAGATGGAGAACTAATTGTAGATTTCAAAAACAACTCAAAGAACTCAAAGAACTCAAACAGTCAAACGACAACCAGCCACGCATAACCATTGACCCACGAAGATGCTGTCACAAACGAGGTTGGGATTGATTGAACTGAAACCTTCAGCTGTACGGAAGCTTAAATTGTTTGATTACACTGAAGCATGTATCACCAATCTGTGCTCCATGCACCGAATCGCAAGCTGGTGCGGTACCTAATTTTCATAATAAAGAAGATAGTAAATTAAGTAATAAAGTATTGAAAAAGAAATACTATTCTTTGTGGCACATTTCAATATACATTGCATCTATACAAAGTGTTAAAATGATTGATGTGTCATAGATTCAGAAAAGGAAGAACAAAATCTGGCCGAATATCTAAAGTTAGGATGTTAGTGATTCAATATGATCTTGTCACATGAAATATTTTCGTCAAGTAATGTTGAATTTGTAATTTATAAATCATTTTATTTTTCCATATTTAGTGTCAACACACACAAAATGAGTACCACTAGATACCATATCTTATTTTTTATAATAATCTCTTATCAAGTATGCTCTAGTGTACGAATATTTATAAATTATAGCATACATGAAAAATATTTAAAGAATAAGATAGACGATTAGTCCAATAAATGATGACATAACAAAATATATATATATAAAAGAGTACGTCCTGGAATTGAGCTTGTGTCAGATACTAAATAAAGGGCTTTGTGTACCAACAACCTTTTATGGAAGCACTAGTATAAATTTTACAAATGCAGCCGAATTTGATCCGAATGTGACATGGTCTTTAACGTTAATTCTCATAGATTTTTATCGATGTTTATGATGCGTAAGTAAGGAAAATTAAAATTAGTCAACCGTTACTTAGAAATATAATTAAAAGGACTTATTTTAAGACGTTTATAATTAAAAGGACAAACAATATTAAGACGCTTACTTCCAATATTTGCGCACTCAGCCATTGTTACAATGAGAAGAGAGAGAAGAGTACCAAAACCACCTTCGTCTGGGGCATTGTCTTTGTATTTACTTTGTATTCAACTTGTTAATTATTGATATGGCTCGTGGAGTATTGATTGGAAATTGTAACTATTTATAGTCACACGCTCAGTATTGGATAGACCACGACATGCTGAAATTTGGCCGGCAACTCTACTATTTATTGTTTGCATACTTACTAAATTGGTACTGGAGAATCTTAATTGTGCCTTTCTCTTGAACACGAATGAGAAGAGGGAGACTTTCATATTGAAGTGACCAAAAAGCTGAAATCTCGGCAACATGTCGAACCTAATTGAAGAAGGCACAAGAATAGGCTTCGATTTTGTTTACTTCCATTCCCTTTCAAATTGGTAAAAGCAATATTATATTATCCCTTTCAAATAAAATCTTGGGTTAATTTTACTTTATTTCTATTAATCTTTGTCTTAAAACTAATATGTTTTAGTGACAAATTATATTTTTATATTTATACATATTTTGTAAAATGGCATTCTTTATCAATCCGATAGGATAAATCTTTCGAATAAAGTATATTTGGGAAAAATCATAAATAGTTATGATGGTGAGATTCTCTACATAATTATATTTTATTCTTAAATATTCCTAATCATAGGATTTTACACAGATAGATTAGCACATAATTGTGTATGGATACTTATTGAGAATAAATACATCGGATTGACCCACTAAGAGTATTCTACACGGATTATTATGCAAATGCCAGTGGATTAATTTTTTTGTGATAGTATTGTAGTGATCCTTGGACTTGTTGTCATGAGTTTATCATGATTATGGACTACTATACTTTGGCTCTATTAGTTGTTGCTTTTGATGAGTCACACATATTGTATAATTCGGTATAGTGTGAATCATTAAAAGATAAGATATGACCAATATAGGATTCACCACTCCTTATAGTGGAAGAGTATATCCTAGTATGACTACTTCTTGAAATACAATTCAGAAATCTTTATGCAAAGTCAAAATAGAATTAAGAGTGTCTTAAATTCTATTTCAAGTGAGATATATGTTGGAAAGAAATAAATTGATTATTGCAATAAGAGTCGATGCGTTATATCTGTACTCTTAAAATAATCTGGATATTGTGGAGTGAAAGAATAATAATTACACGGGTAACTAAATCACTGATAGGTAAAGTCGAACCACTTGACATATCTCACACTTGGGTGGCCATGATACTTTACTAGATGTCAATCTTGATCTATAAGTATAAATTAATTAATTAATTAGTGAATTAATGATAAACTAAAATTGTTTAATTTATCTTTTCCTAATTTATTTAAAGTTATAATTTATCTAATCCTAATTAATTTAGGATTATAATTTATACTTATTGCCAACGTGTCTAAGAACTTAAAGGGTCACACATTTTGGGATGATTAATTTCGGATTAAATTAATTATTTGATAAGTATGAGATACTTATGGGTTAATTTATTAAATAAATTAACTTTTGGTTCTTAATTATAATAAGCCATAAATCTTAGGGGCTTATGTGTGGTATCATAAATCTCTCAGGGTTTATATATATATGCACACACATATATGCAATTCGCTCCGCCAGTAGTTGAGAAAAATATAAGAAAACATTTTAAGAAAATATGATCAAAGGGATGATAAAATTTGCAGAACAAAATAAGGGAGTTAACACTCCGTGACCTAGGTCAATCAATCCTGAGAGGATCTTGAAGTGATTATCTGTGTGGATACCATTAGAGGCCGAATGTTTGTGAGGCTTGTGGATCGATATCACTGACAGATCGAAAAATTTATTGCAGTTTTGAGATATAATCTTTATACTTCTCTTTTACTATACATAAATTAATCAAGATGATCCTTATTAGGAAGTAAAAAATTTTAAATTCCGCTACATTGTATGATTTACTTTCTTGAGTATGTATTAGAGCCATATAGATTGATTAATTTATGATGTAGATATGTTTAGTTGTCATGAATATTAAATTTGTTCAAGCTATATGTATTTTAATATTATTTTCAAAATATTGGAGAACAAAAAAAATTTGATTGTGATTGTTGTGAATTTGATTCACAACTTCATGATGTTGACAACGTCATTAGATGATGTCATCAAATGACATCATCACTGACTTCATTTAATGACATCTATTATCCACGGTTATTTCTGTCACTAAAAGTGTTTAATTAGTTAAATAACTTTTAGTGACACTTAGTCTTATAGTCTTTTCATTTAAAAGATTGAAATTGATTTGATTTTTAAAACCATTTATTTTTAATTACTTGGAATATGATGTTGTTTTTATTAATTGTCCCTTATTTAGATTTAATTGTCTCTTTTATTTTAATTTGGTAAAATTTAGAAAGTATAAGACCTTTGAAAATATTTATTTAATTTTGATGAGATTAGAATTAAACAGTTTGTTTAAATTTTAGAAATTTATTATTTTTCAATGATATTGAATTAGTAAATATTCAAAAAAATTTGAAAATTGTTTCTAATATAATTTTTAAAATTTTATTATTTAAAGTATTTATTTTCTAATGAGACTGAAAAAGAAAATTTCTCTATAAAATATTTTCATAAATAATTCAAGAATGATAACTTCAATGAGATTGAAATTATCATGCATCATGATTCGTGATTAGATATTTAATAGGGGTTTTTGTGCTTTTAATTAATTATTGAATTATATAATAACATAGATGATTATGGATTTAAGACAATGTGATTGTGTATGGTTTACTTTGAAGAAAATACAATGGTAGATGTGTATAAGAGACAGGCTTCCATGTTCCTGTCTCTCTTATACACATCTATACAATATAGTTGAATCATATTGTAATATATAACTCAAATTTCTTCAATTAGGTTCGACATGTTGCCGAGATTTCAGCTTTTTGGTCACTTAAATATGTAAAATATTGTATATATCATTTGTGTTCAAGAGAAAGCTTCTTCCATTAAGGTGCTCCTTACGTAGGAAATTTTATAAGAGTTGAAGATTACTCTTAAGATTTGACACCTAGTTTCCTTTGTGACTCGAGGAAACAAGTTTAAAAAAAGTCCATAATCATCGATGGTTTATGCATGTTTTATTTGTTATATGTTAATATGATAATATTGCATTGTTTGACAGATAAAGGTTACATAAATTAACACAAGAACAAGTGATAAATTTAACCATACTCTACTTAACCAACACCCACACACTCACAAATATATGAGATAGTTTTGTAGGTAGTGGTGAGTGGATATCATTCCTGCAGAAATTGATTGATGACTACTAGTCTAATCGAGTCTATAAACTAGTTAGACAAATTGAAAAGAAGGAAATTTCTACTCTACTAAAGCAAGTAAAGATGCAAAATCAAATAATGACTAAGCTAAATTAAAGGGCGATGGAGACTACACTAAACAAGCTAGGTAAACAATAAGCATATCTAAGCAATTAAACGGGCACGTTATACTAAAGCAAGACAAAAAGTACACATGGAAATGAATAGTAAGATGATTGGTAATTAAGTACTATGCTAAGGTCGTAAGCTAAGGAGTAATTGAAAATGCACAACTAAGTAGTTAACTCTAAACAGTAAACTAAGAAATAAAAGTAAATAAGGTAAGTAAACAATTAAACGACACTAGTCTAGTCTTTATACATCTAAGGGATAAATTAAAATGTCTACTAAATATGGAAGAAAAAGCATTTAATGTGACATTAATGTAAACTACTCTAATTAATTCCTTAAGAAAGCATTTAAAGGTAATTAACTAAAGATTGGAGAAATAAGTGAAGATACGAAGAAATTCACTAAAAATAGAAGATCCTATACTAAAACCTATGAATGTTTTTAAATTTTGCTATTTAGGGAAAGTAGCTTGTATGTTAGATTTAGAAGCGTCAGTTAATGTTTAAACTGAAGCAATGAAATTAAATGAAAGCCCACTACTAATTAATGTTTAGAAATAAAGAAAACTCAAGAGTGAATGCAAGATTAACCACTAAAATAAAGAATTACACTAAATCTATGCAATTAGTGGAACTAGACTAAAATAAAAATGCAAGAATCTGTATTGAATAAAAACATGTGCTTGAGATGTCAACTTGTAGGGAAATAAAAACCCAATAAATTAAGACTAAAAGATTAAGTTTTTACATATAAATTACTGGAGATTATAGCTGGAACTTAGTCAAAGTAAAAAGCTACTTTGACAAGACTATACTGTCCTATCTAAAATTACAACTAAGCTGGACCTACTATTATATGTTAGTACGTGTGTTTCTAGGTTAATTTGAAATTTTCAACTAAGTCAAAGAGCTGACTTTTTCATCATCACCACGGTCACCTTTCTAATATATAAATTTGGTGACTGCGATATTGGAGTGTCTTTGTTGTAGCTTGAGAACCGCAGCTTACAAATTTGCTTGTATGATTGCTGGACCGCGGTTGTTGCATTTTGAGATTGAACAGGTGTAAACCACGATCTTGATCTTAGGCATGTAATTCATGACCATGGTATTGAAGTAGTTGACTGAACTTTGACTCGTCCAGCTATTTGCATTCCAGTCCTTGGCTTCTGCCATTTCTACAATTAGCATCTAATCCTTGAAATTACCTATAAAACACATCATAATCCATAAATCAAAATGTACCTAGCATAATAAATGTCAATTATATTAAATTTAGTGCCTATAAGCAAAACAAGAGAGGAAATAACTAAACACACTACCAATGGAAAAGAAAGCAAATTGCCAAAGGAAATTAAAAGCATTAAACATGTGCAAATGGCGATTTAACTCAACTAACTAAATATATGCGATCACGTGCTAATTTGGAAAAATATAGAACTAGTTTAAATACACGGCTCATGTTGATAAGGGAAGTATTAAGAAAATGAAAGTCAATTCCAAGGTGATTAAAAATAAATGCTCAACTTTGTAGAAATGGCAGAAGTCATTTGATAGAAAGATCACTAAGACTTATTTTAAGAAGCACTAGGATGCAAATAAGAACATGCAAGGATATTTGTGGACACCATGAAACTTAGCTAAAACACTAAGCAAGGCAATGTTTCACCCCATGAATCTTTGAACTCTTATAGTCCAGATTAAAGATCCCATACGACTTGTAGGCTTGCAATATAGGCTAGGGTGAAGGGAGGATATAATTTTGGATATGAGTGACTCAAATTCACCTTAGTCGTTCATAACAATTGATAGGACCAGAACCCTTGAACACAAGTGCACATACATACAAAAACTACACATCGCTTGAAGCATTAAAACAATGCATGGAACTCTAAGGAGATCTTGTGGATTCTCCTTTATTACAAAATGTATATACAACATTGCAGAAATTTAAATAAATAAGATTTTTTTTTGAGAGAAAAGATATATTACAATATGATTCAACTATATTGTATCTAATTACATGAAGGAAATTGATAAAGTATTTAATCAATGACAACACAATTTCTAAAATGATACACAAAAGACATATACTAAATCTAATCTGTTGTTAAAGAAATAAAACTTGAACGCTCAAATGGGGAGACTAGGGTTGTATCTGAACTTTTGAGTAGGCATTTTGGTTCAATTGGTTCAACAAGATGCCTAGTTCAATTCCAAAATCCGATTATGTCATAATTAGGGGGTCTACTCTATCTAGCTAATGTCCTAACTAACTTTCACTAGCCCACAAAACATCCAACAATATAACTCGTGCAAAATGACCAAGGATGCTTAAATAACTTCTTTCTACACTATCTACCAATTTCAAAAATTTCAACACATTTAAGTAAAATTAACTAAGAGATGAATAAGGCATTCAAATAATATTTGCAATCAAAATAGAGCATAACACTCAAAGTAGTCAAGGAAAAGCATTTCTAACAAGTGATAGACATTGGGTAAAGTAATTAAAAAGTTAACGGCCATTTTTGCACAAGTAATGCGACCCAATTTACCAAGACAATTCATCTAATCCCAATACATCGACGAAACACACACACATATAATCACCACCTTATTTTCCATTTTATTAGAAGTAATAAGTACTACTCATCCTATCACTCATCGTTGAGTACAGGAAACCTAAATAAAGCAACTAGAATATAAGTATAACAATAAAATAAGCCAAACTCAGATAATGCCGATAAGGTGTCCAAGCACCAAATCCATAAATAACAAACTAAGGGTTGACCAAACTAAAATATCCCAATGGTCACCCTTTTAAAGCTACCAACTATGTTGAGGGGTCAAACCAATCATCATACAACCAAACCCCTCAACCAAAAGCATTATTCTAATCAGGGTAAGTAAACTACTCAATTACTAAAGTATCCATCAAGATGCAAAGCAAAACAAAATGGAAATATTGCGGTTAGCTTTTGAATCTCTCTTACCAAAGCATGATAATAAAAAAGAGTAAAGGGGGGATAAAAGCAAAAAAGCATAGATCTTAGGGTCTTCTCAATGCGATGTTTTAAATGGAGATTAATAATTATCTTTCTTTTCCTTCTCTTCCTCTCTATATATCGAGTATATGCCATGGTTTAAGTCCTCAATAGGGTTTATGGTAAACCATGTTATCTATCCTATGGCCTCTCATTCGCCACTATGACGTCTGTCTCTTATACACATCTAGATGTGTATAAGAGCCATGTAGTGGTCCAAAATGCCAACTTGGTGCAGGTTTAGGGTGAATCCAAGTGTTGAAGGCGATGATTTGGAGGACTCGGCCAATTAGGATTATGTTGTTATGGAGTGTCGATTGATTGTACATCTAGATAGGACAGTCTAGTCTCTGTCTCTTATCGTATGTGGAGGATTGTACACATATTCTCTAGGTATAGTAATGAACTACGACTGGGAAAAAGGGACTTGAGCCGCTTGTGAACCTGAACCAGAGGCCTCTTTACTAGTTATGGATGATACCAATTGAACTCATTTACCATGTTGCGCACATAAGGCCCATTGATTGGCCCCTTTGGTTGGATCTCTTCCTCACCTGTATTAATAATCTCAACACCTGCATCCAAACATAGTTTAGCAACAAGACTAGGAAGAGTCTTAGTGGGTTTTGAAAATTGCAAGTTCTTCAAAAATTCTAGGCAAATGATTCTTCCTGGATCAATGCTCAAACTCACAAGTATCCTAAATACTAAGTAGGCTTTATCACGTTGTACAAACTAAGTGTTGTAGTCCCCATTATCCTACAACAAATAAAATACACCAAACATTCGGTAACAATTGTAGATGTTCTCTATGCAATCCTAAATGCTAGTCTTGCTTGTATTGTATTCCCAATTGGGTTCGCCACCACACAATCATGCCCAAATCTTAGTGTAATCAGGCCACCCATGATTTGGATTCATCAAGTCCCCATATGTTGTGCCACTGTGATGAGAAGCATCCAACATAGAATTGTCAGGCCATTTATCTTTCACTCATATCCATCCATTTACCTTGCTCAAAAACATTATCATTCACCATTCCACTCAAATTACATCGGAATTCTTTCACAAGATTTACATAGCCAACCCATATTGATTCATTAAATTTTGCCTAGTTTCTCTTAGTCAATTGATGCCCAATTTCCATCCTTAACTCCCTCATACGCACCCCATCTTCCTGATACATCAAATCTACGCTCAGGTATAAGACACCAAATCCTACCCGTTTTGCTATATATTTTGAAGCCTTATTGGTACACAAGTTCTGTCTCTTATACACATCTAGATGTGTACCCTATTCTGACTGTCAGTAGGTCCTATTTTTCTCTTTTTACTAGTCGAAGCAGTAGACATTGCCTTATCTTTCCTTTTATCCCCTGCCATTTGTTGAATTTTTCAACAATTATACGCAAGTGAGTACCAATTAATGAATAAATTCAATCACTACAGTCAACACAATCAATCACCAACAAATTTTTTGTACCAAAACCAAATAAGCACAAAAGTTTAATAGATATCCAACTTACAGCCTAGGATAGAAGATTTGGAACAAAATTACCTATAAAAATGCATATTGAGAGCCCCTTTAATAATGCTCTTGATCGATTACCCTTCCAATCCTTGATTTGGGCTGCTATGAATGATCATTTTACATCATTCAGATGTGTATAAGAGACAGGCTCCTATAGAAATGTGATGTATTAGATCTGTCAGTTAGGACACAAGAAAAATGAGTATTTTTAGAAAATTTTTAGGTTATGAACTATTTATACCCGGAGGAGTCAAATCATGGTTTTCAAATTTCATGTTTGAAAATTTTGACCATGATTTGTAGCAGCACTTAAATCTGTCTAAGAGACAGGATATTGGTGTAATCAAAAAGAGACAGGTCAACACTGCATGTTTAAAGACTGTCTCTTATACACATCTGATGTGTATAAGAGACAGCTAGAGATGATGTATTTTAGAAATTTTCAGAAATTAACTTCAGATTCTACAGTTTTAAAATGCAGTTAAATTTATAGAACCTCAAATTAACTTTTAACTATAATTCATAAATTGTGAAGACCACGATTTATAAGACTTAGAAAATTTTAACCTTGAAAGCTCAGTCTCAACCGCAGTTTACATTTTTCCTCATTCAAAAGCTAAACCGCAGTATAACATAGAAAAATTTTCAACACCACACCTTGTTTAACCGTGGTTTATAATCGAGGTAAACTTTCCAAAAGCCTTAGGTGGTTGAAAACCACGGTCTTGAGAATAGACAAACCCTGGTTCGCCATATTTAGAAAAAAAAAAATTTCTAGCATTTCTCAAACTCCTTCTTTGATATCCCTTTCACCTAAAAGCATAAAAGCACATGAGATTAGAGAGTCATTCTTACACTATTCCAAGCTAAACTATTTCAAATTAGATTTTAAACATGAAAACATTAAAAGTTAGCAAATTAAACCTATCTAATCCTAAACCAAGAAAATATTAATAAGTAAGGGGAAGAGAAACTCCCAAGAAGCACTTTTTTATAATTACTAGTTTGACTATGGCCATGATTGATTAAGTTGTTGTAAAGTGAACAGTTTCCCGTTCTTCTTCAATCACTCCCCCATAGTAGAGCTTGAGACAATGGCCATTAAACTTGAAGTTCCCCTCACCTCCTTTTTGCTTTACCGCACCATAGGGAAACACTTGCACCATTTCATAAGGCCCACTCCATCTTGACTTGAGACTTAGGTTCTTACAACTTCAAACTTGAATTGTACAACAATACTAAGTCCCTAGACTTGAGCTCTTTCCTTAAAATGTGTTTGTCATGCCACACCTTAGTCCTCTTCTTGTAGATCCTTGAGCTTTCATATGCTTCTCTCAAGAAGAATTCATCAAGCTCATTGAAATCAAGGAGTCATTTCTCACCCGTCTTCTTCAAATCAAAGTTAAGACTCTTCACAACCCAATATACCTTGTACTCAATCTCAAGAGATAGATAACATGGTTTACCATAAACCATCCTATATGGGGATATTCTGATAGGTGTCTTAAAACAAGTCCTATATGTCCATAATGCGTCGTTAGGTTTTTGGACAATAAAGGTGAGTACACGGTCTTCTCAAGTATTCTCTTCAATTCCTGGTTTGAGACCTCTACTTGATAGGATGTTTGAGGGTGGTAGGAAAAGGCAAGCTTATGGGTGACTACATATTTGGATAAGACGGATTCAAACAATGAGTTCTTGAAATGCATTCGATGTCTCTTATACACATCTAAGTATGTGTATAAGAGACAGGAGATGTGACTTGTCTCACAAAGTTTACCACCAGGAGCATCATTTGTTGGGAGTGTCATAGCTTCCACCCACTTGGAAACATAAATGCACTCATTACATTGAAGGATAAAACTTCTTGCAACTTTGAATAATGTTGGCCAAAACAGTCCACTTTGTAGCACTTTAGGCACCGTCCTTTGTTGCACCATGGTGTCCTTCTACTGATGAGGAATGACAATTGTAGAGTACACCTTGAACTTCTTTCTTTGGAATGCACTTCTCCATCACTTGCTCTTTGCACTGATGGTAAAGGTATGGATCATCCCACATATAGTATTTGACCTCTGAAAGGAACCTCTTCCTTTGATTGGAGCCCATAGTTGAGAGGATCACCTTGGCTACTAGAAGTTCACTAAATTTGCATACCAGGGCGTAGACCCTCAAACCACCAATAGTTGTTCCTCCTAAGGTGAAAGTACTCCTTAATTGGCACTTCTTCACCTAACTTTTCCCTCGGCCCTTCTAGTTCTTGAGACATGATCGGCCATGGTATTCTCGCTACCTTTAATATCCACCACGTCCCAGTCAAACTCCTGCAATAACAATATCCAACATATAAGTCTAGGTTTGGCATCAATCTTAGAAATAAGATATTTGAGAGCCGAGTGATCGATGTAAATAATCACTTTGTTCCCAATAAGATAAGACCAAAATTTATCAAAATTTATCAAAATTAAACACAATTGCAAGAAGTTTTTTTTTTGTTTTTTTGTTGGTTGAGTAATTAATTTGAGTACAATTCAATGTATGGCTAGCATAATAGACTAATGCAAACTTTATCAATAAGTCCTCACAAAACTGCCATCTCGGTTTAGGAATTTGCCTCACACAATTGTTCAAAACTTGCAAATTCCAATTAGTCTCAACTATACATCTTAACATGGTAATGAAAGCCTTTTTCAAGTTACAAACGCATGCAAACACTCATCATTAATATCAAAGCGAACATCCTTTTGTATTAGAAGAAATCCTATGACCTTGGACAATTTCTCAATGATTTCTATTTTAGCTCTATCCACTTCTATGCTATTAGAAGAAATCCTATGACCTTGGACAATTCCCTCTTCGACTATAAAATGGCAATTCTCCTAATTCAAAGCCAAGTTGGTTTCTTGACATCTTTTAAGTACACAAGAAAGGTTTTGCAAGCAAGAATCAAAAGAATCACTGAAAACACTAAAATCATCCATGAATACTTCAATAAACTTTTCAATCATGTCGTGAAAAATGGCAAACATACATTGTTGGAATGTGCTAGGAGGATTGTACAATCCAAAGGGCATCTGCCGATAAGTAAAGGTTCCATAGGGACAAGTAAATGTGGTATTTTCTTGGTCTTCCAGGGCTATAACTATCTGAAAATAACCCGAATAACCATCCAGAAAGCAATGGAAAGTGATATTTCCTAGTGGTTTCATTAACCAAGCTTTCTAAACACTATGCATATTGGCTACTCGGTTACTATCCTAAATGGTATCAATTCGCTATTCTTATTCACTACTACTGTCATCCCCCTTTCTTTGGTATCACTTGTGTCAGGCTCACCCATTCACTATCACTTATAGGGTATATGATACCGACATCTAAGAGTTTAAGAACCTCCTTTCGAACTACCTCTTTTAAGATGGGATTTAAACTACATTGAGATTTTCTACAAGATTTAAAGTCATCATTAAGAAAGATTTTGCGCGTACAAAGGCTTGGGATTATCTTCTTTATGTTGTCAATGCTCCAAGCAATAACCCTACGATATTTTTCCAACACAACAATCAATTTTTTCAATTTAATACAAGAAAGCAAAGAACTCACAATAACCAGATAAGACTCCTCATCACCAAGAAAAACATATTTAAGATATGAAGGAAGTGGTTTGAGTTTAACTTTGGGGGTCATTAGTCTAAGACTCCCCTTTACCTATACTCCTTGGCTTATTTGTTATCTCACACCTTTGCTCAAGTCTTGATCACCATTGTCTATGCTTTCTTGTTTGTCTTCACCAAGTTGGAGCTCAACATCAGCCTGCAAACAAGTCAAACTATGGGGTGCTCCTTGAATGTTTCCCTGCAAAAATCATCAACTAGATTATCAATCAAGTCACATCTCATTAATATTGATATTTAAGTCTCGGTGTAGACTAATATGAAATAATTTGTAGTAATAAATAATGAAAAATGAAATACTAATTAATAATCTTTAAATAATAAGTAATAATTGGATTAGTATAGTAACTTAGAATAAAAAAGTAATAACTTGGACTACTAAATACTAACTTCAAATAAAATAAGTAATAATTTGGTTTAATAACTAAAAACTTGTTTTCTTTTGGTTATATATAACTTATACTAATAATTAATGAAAATGATGTATTAATTAAAAATAAATTGAAATAATAGGTAATAAATTCAACTTAAGTAATAATTTAGAGTGTTAAGTACTAATTTGAAATAAAATAAAAATGACGTAATTTAATTTCAAGTAATCGGAAGTGAGCTAGCTTGTGGGGCAGATCTTGAAGTTAGCTTGAGGATCAGCTGGCAAGGCATGAGACGTAGTGGGCCTGGCACGAGGGTTCAAAATGGAGAATTAGAAAATTTTCTGATATTCAGAGAATTGATAAAGGAAAATTTGTCCGGGAAGTTGGATTTATGGATGGTTAGGTACAAAAGTACCAAGTAATACTATGTTAATCTTATTGTAATTAACTTCAGAGGTCAGAGTCTTTAAAATTATCCTAGATCAACTGGAGTGTTGATTTTCATTTTGAATAAGGAATAACGTGTGATTCTCCTCGATATACATTCAAGTCAATAAGCCATGGTCTTATTACTCCTGCAATTCAGATTTTTTAAAAAGGTTGCTTTGTGTTAAGTTACATTCTCCCAACCGGTAGAAATATTAGTTAAATGAAATACTAAATATAATATAAAATTAATCCATATATATATATAACAAAATTTTGGATGTAGCAAAGTGAATCAAGACCGTAGATTGTAGCTAATGATTTTTTATTAAACCAAACTTCTCCTCAGGAGGAGGATAGATAGGACAGTTTAAGCGGTAGATTGTAGCCAAGGATTTTTTATTAAACCAAACTTCTCCTCAGGAGGAGGATAGATAGGACAGTTTAAGCAGTAAGATCTAATGTAAATTCAACAAATTCAACTTTTTATTTATTTGTGAGATCTGGCGATTATTAATTTGTTTTTATTTAGTAAACTGTGCATTTAATTAATGTACTTTCATGAAAACTACACCTTTAATGCATGTTGCATAAATTTTTATGTTGTTTTTGCATTTTTGAGGTACTGTTATTTTTTAAGAAAAGATAATTCCGGTCATTTTTGGTAGCTTGCCCGGGGATGTATTATTTTGGGTTGAATATTGGAATTCACTCTCATGTCAAACATATGATAGAGTGAAGAAAACTTCAATGAAGACTCGAGGTTTTATTATAATTACATTAACCACAAAAAAAAAAAAAAAAAGAAAAAAAAAAAGGCTTGTTGTATACTCTTACAGATTGAAGAAATTGAAACATATAACAAAGTATTTATGCTGCATCTCTGAAAAAATCAGAATTTGTTCTTTTTGTTCATGTATTAAATTCTTGATCATTAACTTAATTAGGCAGTTAAACCGTCGAGGCAAAGCCATTCGCCAACGAAGACATTGCTGCAGTTGAGATTGGGATTCAAAGAACTGAAGAATTCAGTTGTAACATTAAACGTCTGAGCAATGCTTGTTATACAGTAGCTATCAAGATTAGAATAAAAAGTTGTTATTGGTAGGATTAGGATAAAAGTTATGTTATCTGTACAGCCTGTAGATTGGGTTAGTTTGGATAGGTACTTTATCTTGTTACCCAGATTGGATAGGATCTGCTTGTAAATATGCCTATATATACTGTCTCTAATTGGAGAAGAATGTATGTACATTTTTTCTACATGCAACACAACATGGTATCAGAGCAGGTCGAATTTGGCATGGAATTATTGTAAAATGCTGCAGTAGCACCCTATTTCTGCCGAATGAATTATTTTTTGTTTCTTGCCGAATTATTGCGCTTCTACTGCCGCTTCTAACCTTCTAAAAATCACCAAATGGCTGTCTCTAACCCTATTGTCCCAATTATTCAACAGAATCATCCAATTATTATCCACCAGGATAGCTCCACCTTCCCAACCAGTGTTATACTTGATGAAACAAATTACCCACTGTGGTCGGCTCCCGTAATAAGGCCGGATATCTCACCGAAGAAACAGCAAAGCCATCCCCCGAAGACTCCGGTTATACAACATTGATCACTGAAAATCACAAGGTAAAAAGCTGGCTTATTACTCAATGAGTTCGTTGTTGATGCAGCGGTTCATTCGTCTTTCCACAGCCAAGGAAATTTGGGAAGCAGTAGCCAAGACCTTTTATGACGGATCAGATGAGACTTGTCTCTTTGAGTGTTAATTGAATCGAAAGTCTTTCTCCACGACACAGCATGGTAGACCATTATCCACTCATTATACCGAACTCATTGCTATTTTCCAGGAAATAGATCACAGGATGATCTCCAGGAAGGAAAATTTTAGGGAGTAATTCTATTAAATTCTGCGATGGCTCGGCTTCGGGTTCATAATTTTTTTAGCGGACTTGATCCTGAGTTTGATCAGGTTCGTAGAGAAATTTTGCTGATGGACCCCAAACTTTACCTAGAACGTACCTATGCCTATGTGAGACGAGAATACCAGCAGAGACGAATAATGGGGGCTCTCGGTCTACCACAGTTGTTCCTAAAAATTCCGCTATGGAGGTAACCAAAAGAAATCAGCAAGCACCTTCATTTTCCCCTACATCTCGAATTCATAATTCGAAATCTAATAATTTAGTTTGTAGTCATTGTGGTGAGACAAGGCATTCCAAACAGAGATGCCATGAAATTATTGGCTATCCTAAGTGGTGGGACTTCGTTTACAACCAAGGAACAAGGTTACAGGAATTGTGGCAAGCAACGTATTTTCTACATCTTCTAAGAATAATACTTGGATAATTGATACAGGGGCATCTGATCATATGACTCGAGATTCAGGCCAATTACAGTCCATTTGCCCTTCTTCACAATCTGTTATATCTACAGCCAATGGAGGTACTTCTCTAATTACTAGAGAAGGATCTGTCTCTTTATCTTGTACTCTTACCCTAGATACTGTCTTTGTTGTTCCATCGCTCACATATAATCTTTTGTCAGTTAGCCAAATACCTCTTCTCTTGCTAACTTTTTGGCCCTCATTCTGTGTTTTTTAGGATATTCTGACACAGAAGATTCTTTGTTATGGTGTTAAAAAGGGCAAACTCTATTACCTAAATTTGACAAAAACTGGGAGACGAAGAGTTAGTCATGTCTATCTAACTAGTAGGGAAGACAAAACTCAAGCAACTGTTTGGTTATGGACACTTTTCTTTAGCTATCTTCCTAAAAAGCTTCGACTGCATCTTTTTTTGAACTTGAATGTTTCAGACTTTCATTGTGATATTTGTGCACTAGCCAAGAGCCACCGTATTCCTTATTTGCCTAGCTTGAATAAATGTTCTGAACTTTTTTTTTGTTAGTATTATTCTCCAATGCCTTAGACAGTCTCTATCTGTCTCTTATTGTTCTATTTTGTTACTTTTACTGATGAATGCACTAGAATGACTTGGGTCTCTACTTTACAAAAAAAAATTGGTGTCTTGATAACATTTCAAGAATTTCATCGTTTGGTAAACACTCAATATCAGAGGTAAGTTTATGTTTGGCAAACTGACAATGCATTCTGACAATGCATTGTAGTTCTTAGATACGGCCTGGAAAATTTCTAAGTACATCCTTTTTTGGCTTGGCCAAGAGAAAAAATAGGCAAATCTTGGAAATTGGTCGTGCGTCTCTCTTCGGCATGAATTTGCCTCGATCATACTGGGGAAAAGCTGCGAAGTCTGCTATCTTATCTACTGAATCGGGTTCCCTCCCATGTAATTAGTTTTCAAACTCCTCAACAGAAGATGTAGTTGTTTTTCTCACTTCCACATATCCCAAATCATGAACCAAGGGTCTTCGGTTGCACCGTATATGTTCATATTCCAAAAGTCTTGCGAACTAAACTTGATCCCTGTGCAAAGCGATGTGTATTTGTTGGCTACTCGGATTTCTAAAAAGGGTGCCAGTGCTATGATCCACACTCAAAGAAATTACATGTCACCCCGGATGTGTCTCTTCGGGAATCAGAACCATACTATTCAAGGGGAGTTCCTACTTCTTCCCTTCAGGGGGAGGGCTCCAGTGACGCAAATGTGCCGGATTTTTTGGAAAGGTTTCGGCGTATTGGCCAACAATAGTTCCATCTGTAGAACTCCAGAGACTAACATCTTCTGCAGAATCACCGACATCTGAAGAGTTGCCCTTGTTAACACCACTGACCGAAGAGTCGACCCAGAATGTCCTAGATACTTGTTATTGTGATTCTACTCAAGTAAACTCAAATGTCGTTAATGAGCATAATGAAACAAATACATCTTCTAACAATTTGACTCCTAGGTATTCTCAGAGACCCAATAATGGTGTACCAAGAAATTAGTATGAACCTGATCTTAGAGTAAATGTTAGTTATCCGATTGGTAATTATCTATCTTCTCATAAATTACCCGAGTCATATGCACTTACTATTAATCAATTATCCGAAGTATCTATCCATGTAATGTGCAGGATGCCTTGGTAGATCCCAAATGGGGATGCCTTGGTAGATCCCAAATGGAAGAAGCAATGAATGAAGAGATGGAGGCTCTTCAGAAGAATTCTAAATGGAAACTTGTCCCATTACCCGAAGGAAAGAAGGCAGTTGGATGTAAAAATTATACACTGAAAGTTAAAGCAGATGGAAGCATTGACAGATATAAGGCAAGGTTAGTTGCAAAAGGATATACGCAGGAGTATGGAATAGATGTGTCAGGAGACTTTTATATGTCACCAGAGGCCAAGCTCCACACAATCTGCATTCTTATTTCCATAGCAGCAAACCAAGGGTGGCCTTTGAACCAATTCGACTTAAAAAAATGACTTTCTTAATGGAGATTTGGAGGAGAAAGTCTACATGGAGCTGCCGCCAGGAGTTAAACGTCATATTTCATACAGGAATGAGGTATGTACGTTGAAAAAATCACTGTATGCCCTCAAACAAGCACCTCGAGCCTGGTTTAGGAGGTTCACTTCTGCAATGAAGGTGTTTAATTACAAAACAAAGTAATGCAGACCATACTTTGTTTATCAAACACAAAAAGGGGAAGGTAACAGCTTTAATTGTGTATGTTGATGATATGGTCCTGGCAGGAGATGATTCTTGTGATGAAGTTATTGCGGGATTATTTGCCCACAGAGTTTGAAATGAAGGATCTAGGCCAACTCAAATATTTCCTAGGAATTGAGGTAGCAAGGTCGGATCAGGGGATTTTCCATTCACAACTGAAATGTATGTCCTGGATTTGTTAACTGAGACTGGGATGCTTCCTGGCAAACCAGTAGAGACTCCAATATAGGTGAACCACAACTTGGGTTTATTTTCGAAACAGGATCCAATGGATTTGGGACCATAGACAATTAACTAGTTGGGAGGTTAATTTACTTGACTCACACAAGGCTAGACATAGCATATTCTATAAGTGTTGTAAGTCAATTCATGCACAGGCCAAGTGAAGAACACATGAATGCAGTATATCAAATCTTGAGGTATCTTAAGGGAGCTCCAGGCAGAGGATTACTGTACTCAAGGAATGGTGTCTCGAACATTGAGGGGTACACAGATTCTGATTAGGCAGGTGATCAGGATTTGGGGATAGATTATGGAAACCCGATAAAGCTTTATTGCGACAACAGAGCAGCCATTGAGATTGCGCAGAATCCTAAGGCCTGGACCGCACCAAACATGTGAAATTGATCATCATTTCATCAAGGAGAAGTTGATCAAAAAAATTATACAATTTCCGTTTGTCAAGTTAGAGAATCAGCTAGCTGACATACTAACAACTGGAAGTCATGTTCCATGATATGGTGGTCAAGTTGGGCAACTTTTATCTCGAGGGAAGTATAAGAGAGTTGGTGCATGCACAGATTAGAATAAACCATATTACTTCCAATTAAAATAGGCAGTCTACAGGCTGTCTTAACTACAATTTTTATTCTAGATCCTGTATAACAACTTTGGTCTAATCTTATTACCCTATTTCCAACATCTCTTATACACATCTAGATGTGTATAAGATACAGCCTCCAATTGGAGAAGAATGTATGTAGATTTTATACATACAACAATGCTAAAGATTCACCATTTTGTACCCTATATATCTATATCACAAATCAGAACTGATGAGAGGTAACTGCAGAATTTTGCCCCGATGCAGCTGCTCATAACTCGAAAACAAAATCGCATATTAAAGCAAGTTCAAAAATTTTAATGTGTATTTTTCAGATTTATAATTGTTGGAATTTATTATTTTCTAGTAAATCGGCCATGCAAATTTAAAAAGTAAAAAGTAAAAACTTACCCGCAAGATTTCTTTCAGACACTGAAATGATGAGAAGGGAAAATAGATCTAAGAAAATATTCAGAAAAATGGTGGTTTTGTTGGTTGCCATTGAAATGAAAACTATTTAGCTGATGCGGTCAGATGGAAATTTACTCTC
Organism: Cinchona pubescens; assembly: GCA_025175665.1. Taxonomy (NCBI): domain Eukaryota; kingdom Viridiplantae; phylum Streptophyta; class Magnoliopsida; order Gentianales; family Rubiaceae; genus Cinchona; species Cinchona pubescens. Next base: position 125,272 of record JANKKI010000157.1, read on the forward strand.
ACATTTAGTTTTTTTTTTTTTTTTCCTTTTTCTTTGTTATACCAAAGCTGAGATTAATTGTGACACATTTATATAGGGGAAACTACCAATGTGGCTTTGTTGCTACTAATGTCACAACATTTGAATGGCTAAGAATTTTTTATCCCATGTTATGTGTAACTCTTTATCGAATACAGTCAAATTAGTTCATTAAAATGATTCCATAAAATCTTAATCATTCATTTGATATTATGACAAAGAATGACACAAAATATAAGACAGAAGACCCTGTGCCCATTTAAACTAAAGGAAAACAATGATTTCTCAAATCTAACTAATATATCCAATATATTACTAATAATTAACTTTCCTACTTTTTCTTTGTGGATGTACAGTAGATTGTGAGATATGCACCAACATATATATATAATTTAATTTTTTCTGCACATTTGAAATTAGTTGATTTACAAAAAAGTTAAATACATCAAATTAACCAAGGTTCAGAGTGTTTTGCACTATAGTCCTTAAAGTTTTCTTCAATTATCCCTATGACTAATTGTCATAGCTAATAGTTCCATTAGTTTATTGAAAGGACAATTTTATCCAAAAAGATTAGTTACACTAAGAACCCTTAAGTTTTAGTGTACTTTCAGTTTATTCCCTCACTCAAATTTTGTGATATGTTACTATATATAAAGTGCAAAGTTTCTTTCTGTCCAACATTTTTAAAGATGTGTATAAGAGACAGATGGAAGGTGGATAAAAGAGAAGTTAGTGGTTATATACAACAGAAGGTGTATAAAAGACAAGTTACTGTATGTTTCCAAATTATATTGCCTACTATTTTATTGTTTTAATCAAATTCGATAAGAGACAAATTTCATTCTTTATTTTTCTTTTGAATTTTAGTAAAATTAGTTTCAATTTAAATTGCACACTCATAAGGTGTGCGTTATACTAATATAGTGTAACCCCTTGGCCTGCTGGAAACAGTAATGGTGCTGCCAATGTTACAGAAATACAAATATACTCTTATTAACCTGTTCTTTTACATTACAAATTAAAAATTATGGATTGTCAAACTCAAGAAATAGCAGTAACACATTTAGATGTGTATAAGAGACTTGATATAGACTATATGAATGCATTACTTTAAATTGGAGTTCAATTCACATTTATGAAATTATTCACATATTATACATTGATGTATTATTGAAAGATATGAATTTTGAATAAGTTTTTGTATATATTTTTAAGTGTTTGAAGGTGTATTAAAGTAGTTGGACCAAAAGGTCCAAATTAAATATGGAATTTTGAATAGTGTAAGATGATTTCAAGAGAATTTTAATGTTAAAAAAAATTGCTTTAAAAATGAATTTTTCAATTAGGGGAATACTGTTTTTTATCAAATTTTTATTGGTCAAACTGCTAAATTTGATTAACAAGAGGGGCAAAAAGAAAAAGCACTATAGTTCAAAATTCTCTAAACCTTAAGGAGGTTTAAATTATATAAACCTTTACAAAATAAATCTCAACTATCCCAACCAGACAACAAGTTGTATTTAAATATACGGAAGCTTTAAGTTCTACAAGCATATTAGGGAGCCCTTATTAGTGCTCCACCGGGGTTGGAGCATGCACCCTATCTTTGTCTTTCTCTGTTTGTCTATTCTAATATATTGTCCTATAGCCTTAAATTTGCCTTTCTCTGTAAGAATTCCTTTTTTATTTGTTCTTCTGTTGAATATAGTCCTCTTGAGCTTTATCTTTTATTTAATTTTCCGAGGAAAAGCTTTGTGTAAGATTTTAATTGATTTTTTTTTCGGTCGACATACCAAAGCAAAAGAAAAGAAGAAGAAAAAAAGAAAGAAAAGTAGATCTCAAAAGAAACTTTCATATGTAGGTTCCTCAGCAACAAAGATGGTATGGTTGGTCGGCTTGTGCTCTTATTTGGACGGGAAGAGATTAACATAGAGACTACTGCTATTTGGGAATATCTTTCTATGTTAGCTAGCGGTGGCAGGCTTTCGACCAATTCTTAGGTTCAAGGGAAGACAATTAAGGGGACTCTAGACTTTTGATCTCCTCTCTATGGCGAGAGGGTATAAGAGACAGAGTTTAACCGCACCCAATCGAAGTTCCAGACAAAGTGCACCCAACATAAAGGAAAGCAGATTACTAGCTAGGGCAACTTAACACATGTTAGTTGTGACTTTAAGGCTTGTTAAGTAAAAGTTTTTTAAGTACAATATATTATATTGTACAAGTCTTTCAAATACAACTAGATGATTACTTAAAGGGACCATAAAATTTCTCTAAAATGTGTAGTTGTTTATCCATTATTAATTATCTTAAACAGACAGTCAAGAATCTTTACAATTGTTAGAAAATATGGGACTAAACTAGTTTTTATTTGGGAATTATATGAAATAATAATAGAGTAAGTACTGCAATAGTGTATAAGAGACAGTTGCAACTCACTCTGTATTGCAAAATGTCTAATAATTATTGCAAGTTCTTGTTCAAATGGAGCCAATAGATGTAGGAGATCTCAAATGATGTGGATATTGGATTAAGCTGCTCATTTTGCCATCTTGGAAGTTGAGCTTCTTTACCTTGTTCTATTGATTATTGTTTTGTGAGTCCTATGAAACTTTTTATTAATGGTGAGGAAAAAAGATTGTACAAGCGAGGAGGTTCACCCAGTGGCAACTTAAGGGTTTCATTAAAGAAGTAAGTTTTGGTTATTCACTCCATACCGTAGAGTGATTATATAGTTGTTGAAATGATTAAAAAGTAGGTAAGTCTCATTACTTTTCAATCATCCAACGGTCTACAATACTCATTCTGCAATACAGAGTGAGTAGCAAAGAATTTTTTCTACTAAAGCACTTGTGTTGGACTCCAAAAATAGGCCCAAAATCTTAGGCCTTATATAATATATTATCTTTTAATTATAACTACTAAATTCGGGAAAAAAAAGAATGAAATTTGATCGAATATCGAATTTGATCCGAAAAATAAATTAGTGATTCAATATAATTTTTACACATACAGTAACTCTAGGAAGTATTCTAAATAATGAGACTTTGTAGATCATTCTTCCTTATGTATTCCCACATTTTTATGGCTCTATTTTGTCGTGTTTGTTAATTTTACATGTCCACATGATTGTTGAGTGTTTTCACTTCAGGAGTAGAAACCATTTTCATTTAGGATTTTTAAAAATGTTGGAATATGTGAAACCAAGTTCATTTTAGGACTAATTAATACTAGTACTTGAGACACAATCGATATATGTGTTAAGAGGACAATTTTGTATAATTTGAGCGATTTTATGAAACAAAAAAGTATTATATTATGGGATCAACATTATTAAAATGACATGTATTGATTCTAAGTATGTTTTTAAAGTTATTTCTAATTATTTATTGGGGCAATACTTGATGCATGCATGATAAGAAAGAGGAAGAAAAAATTTATTGAGTATTATTATTTTTTAAGAGTCAATAATTTTGATTTGATTATGCTTATTTAAAATTTAAATTAAGCAAAAAAATGTAATTACCTAGTAATCATTTCTGATCTTGAATTCCATCATGTAATATCAAAAATAAAGTTGTAAAAATAATTATATAGATAGAGTAGTCATTGTAATATTTGTTATCATAAATCAAGAAACCAAAATAAATTAAGCAAACGTTAATATTACTTTAACATGCATATTGAGTAAAAGGAAAAAACATTATGACAATTAATGAAACTTTCGCACTTGGCATTTTAATTTACTTTAACATGCATATTATGTCTCTTAGCTAAAAACATATGAAAATTAATGAAATTTTCGCACTTGGTATTTTAAACTTCCAAGTGCGAAAATAGCTAAAGAGACAGTTCAAGGAAAAAAATGTGAGAAAGAATAGTCTCAATTTGGTTTCTTGATTCATAGAGTTACACAATTGGATAATGAAATCGAATCTATTTTGTGCCCCCAAAAATATATACAAAAACTTATTCAAAATTCATATCTTTCAATAATACCTGTCTCTTATACAACTATCTAGATGTGTTTGAAATCATCTTACACCTGGGTCTTATCCCACTTCTAGATGTGTATAAAAAAAACAGCTATGAAAACGTAATCTATATCATGTAGTGATAGCTATTCATTCCAATAACACTTCTCTCTTATCACTATTGATACACTGCTCTCTCTTATACAATCCTAATTTGCCATAAAATTGAAGTAAATATCAACTATTTTACATCCCATACACATACAAAAACTACTAAGAAATAATACATTTTAATGAGGGCAATTTAAACCCTTTAAATAACTTTCAATGAGAGTTCTTTCCAATTGACATAATTATTTAAAAAGACGTTATTATTTTCTTAATCAATTTAATGCTTGTTAGGTTTATCCAAACTAAGTCTAGATGTATTCTACATACACCTTTTTAAATAATTATGTCAATTGGAAAGAACTCTCATTGAAAGTTATTTAAAGGGTTTAAATTGCCCTCATTAAAATGTATTTGGGGACAATTATAGATTGGATGGAGTTTTCTAATTATTAGGGTAAGGTTAAACTAGTGTATATGGCAAGTTTTGATTGGTCATCCGAACAAACCATTTATCATACTCATCCTAATTTAACTTAAACTATTTCTTAATATGTATATTGTCATAGAACTAAATAATTTATACTATATATAAAGTAAGAGACCCCATTTGTGTGATGCCCTTTATGTTATCCCTATTTTACCCATGGTAGTTCTAAAACTTCCACTCATAACTACTCCTAAAACTTCTTCCTATTTTTTCTAATTAATTATTTTTTTAAATTACACACACATATTGTATGTCTTTCCCACTTGTCTAAACTATGGAAGGGTTGGCCTCGGGTCGTAATCTGCTTGTGTGCTGTTTACTATCGTTTGGTTGTGTTTTACTCTTGTGTATTGCCTAAACTTCGTGCTTGTGTTGTTGGTGAGTGTTTGTGTGTGCAACGGTTGTCATAAACAAGTGAAAACTAAATACGAACGTGGGACAGGTTGATTGACCGAAGTTTGCTGGGCGAAATTTTGGTGTCATCGCAGGCTTCTTCTTCCGCCTTGGCACGTTGGGTTCATGTCAAGTAAAAGTTTGATAATTTTAAATCTTCACTCATAATTACTCCTAAATCTTCTTCTCATTGAGTTTATTTAATTAATTATTTTTTTAAAAATCATATACACGGTGCATCTTTCCCACTAGTGTTAATAATGATTCGTGTTACTTTTGATTCGAAAGAAGTTTTGTAAAACTAAAATTCATAAAATCTTATTTAAATCAATGATGTCTCAAGAAAAATTAAATGGGTTAGTTAAATTATAATTGAGAAAGAAATATTATAAGAAATAGACTACGAGAATTTAATTAATAATACTGCATCTCAAAAATCCAGAAAAACAAATTTTAAATGAAATTTGAAAAAACCCAATTTAGTTCTTTATTTTTTGGCAGTGTCCCAATTTAGTCCCTTATGTATCTGACCAAGTCAATTTAGTGTCTCATCTTTCAAAGTGTTATCCAATGTAGGACTTTTGAAGAAAAATTAGATAAATTAATGATGAAAGCTACGTAAATTTCACGTGACTATTTAAACACAAATAACTTGAAGTTAAAAAGTCTTACACCTCATTACGCTCAATAATGTTTTTCGGGCTTTTCTCTCATGTCCTTAACTTTAGTTTTGTTTGATCTTCTTGAAGTAATCCTCAATGATAGAAATAAATTAAGTGAATTTCATGAGTTTTAATTTTTTAACCTCTGGTCATTTGTGTTTAAAAGTCAAGTGATATTCGCGTAGCCTCCACCTCTAATTTGTCCAATTTTTTTCTTCAAAAGACCAACATTGCCAACATTTTAAAAGATAATGGACTAAATTAGTTTATTGTGATACATAAGGAACCAAATTAAAGCATACCCCAAATATAAAAGACCAAACTGATTTTTTTCCCTCAATTTTATTGAGGAGATAAAAGGCCTTACGTTTAAATTTGACTTCAACCCTCTAAAACCATTGAGATGCCTCTGAATTATCTTCAGTATTTTTTTGGGTTAATAGCACTAAACCCCCCAAACTACACCTTTAGTTATACTTTGCCCCTCCAACTCATTTTATAGGCACTTAACCTCCCATTTTTTGTATTTTTTTCAACAATCAACAGTTACTTAACCCCTCATTTTTGTATTTACTGGATTTCCTGTATCTTATACAATCTATTGATGTGTATAAACTATTCTTATCACATTTTTTTCCTTTTCCACTTCTTTCTTTTTTTTTTTTTTATTTTTTTCTCCCTTCTCACTTGCCATTAGCTACTTCCTTCATTTTGTTATAAATATTTGTACACTTAAAATAAATTTTTTAACTTTCATTAACCAATTATTTATTTTGTTGTCTTTGTTTATAGAATTGTATTATTATAAACATATATAAAATTTATGTATTAATAGTAATAATTTTTTTATCTAAATTAAATTATATAAACATATATAAACAAGTTAAATTATAATTAGTCCACTAATAAAAACAAATAAGCAAATTAATCAATTAGTAATATTTTTATTTGCTATTTTTTTATATTGATAAATTATTAACCCTTATTTTTTTTATCTATTTATTTGAATTTTTCAACTAATATTTGATTTATTGAGACTCAAAATATGAAATGAATTATTGAAACTCCAATTACTTTATATGTATTTAAATATTTTAATTAACATTTTAAATACATTTTAATGTAACTAATATATTCTATTATAAAATAAATTGTAATGAATTTATAACAATAAAATTTAGGAAACGAACTAGCTATTACTAGATGAGAAAAAGTTAAGTTGAATTTTCTCCCTTTTTCTCATATTAATAGCTAGTTCGTTTCCTATGTTCTTATTATTCGTATAATAGGACATATAAATTTTTTAATTTGATTTAACTTTTTTTTTTTGTAACTCGTTTGTTTCATAAATTTTAACATTGTAAATTCATTACAATTTCCTTTATTTTAGAATATATGTTAGTTCATCAAAGTGCATTTAAACTACTAATTAAATTATTTAAATTCATATAAAAAATTAGAGTTTCAATAAATCAAAATTTTGAGTCTCAATAAATAAAATATTAGTTTTAAAATCCAAATAAATAGATAAAAATAAAAGTAAGGGTTAACAAGTTGTCAATGTAAAAAAAAAAAAAAACAAATAAAAATATTACTAGTTGATTGATTTCATTATTTGTTTTCAATAAACTTGACTAATTATAAATTCAACTTGTTTACATATGTTTTTATAATTTATAATTTATAATTTAATTATATATCCCCTTATAAAAAGAATTAAAAAATAAACAAAGTCAACAAAATAAATAATTAGTTAAAGAAAATCTCTTATACACATCTAGATGTGTATAAGAGACAGGTACTTAACCCCTCTTTTTTCATAATTGGACAAAATTACCCTTGCTAAGTAATTTAGGAGCTTTCTCTTTTCTTTTTCTAGATGTGTCTTTCCCACTTTTTTTTTTACTTTCCAAAAAGTAGTTCACGTGCAAGTCCAAAGAGGGGTACAAAGTCGAACATCTAGAAGTGTAAAGAGACAGCCTCAAGTTCCTATATAATGAGTTGGAGGGTCAAAGTGCAACTCATAGTATAATTTAGGGGTTTAATGCTATTAATCCTATTTTTATTTGTTGAAGTCAACCCTTCCAAAATTACAGTAATTTATTGTTGTATCAAATTATGATTTGAATTTATGAATTATCTGCACGAAATTTTAAATGGTGCAAGTAACTTCTATTTCGACTTTGTACCCCTCTTTGGACTTGCACGTGAACTAGCAAACTCTGAAGTACATAGGACTTCTAATATAATATTCAGACAAGGTGGCCTTAGCATGTCATACTAAAGACCAATGCAAAACTTTCCCAAAATATAACAAAGAAACCCACTAGTATAATTAAGTATTTCAGACTTTAAGCTTTGTACTACTTCTATCAGAAGTGTTAAGTGACAAACATCATCGACAGGAACAAAAACGAAATCTGAACAAGTATTCAAAATTAGGATTAGATGATTTTTTTCACGTCAGTGATCTTGTGTTCCTTACTTGCTTTCTTGCTTTTTATTGATGCTATGAAAGTCTTATGATACATTTGTATGTGACAAAAATTTTATTTGTGTAAAATTTGTATAACTGTAATTTAATCATAAATAGTATATTGAAAGAAAATGTTGCCAAAAAAATAGTTCCATACTATTAATCTGTTGCAAATCGATGATACTATGAAAAAACACCTTGTGATTGACTTTTGTCACAAAGAAAAGAATATATTAGTACAGCAAACTTGATTGACTTTTGTCACAAAGAAAAGAGCATATTAGTACAGTAAACTTGCAAGAGTACTAGAGAAATGTCCAAGGAAAACTGGAATATAAAGATTTAGATACAAGTGGTCTGTATCCTTGGAATGTTGTTTACATTCCAATTTAATGGTTTGTTGTGCATTTCAGCCAAATAACAGTTTTAGGATTCACCAAAGCTTACCAAGTTAACTTGCTCAACAATACAAGAACAAGTATGAATAACTAAGAAAGAACAAGTATGAATAACTAAGAAAGAAGCTGAAAATGAACAATATTTTTGTTGGGTATGGAAAATGAACAACTAATTCTATAAATTGGTTACATAAGCATATTTGTTGCACTTGTCTAGGTTTATGACATCAAGTAATCATATTTGCTATGTTACTATATAGTGGAGAAAACGAGAAAAAGATTGTATGTTGGGTAACATATACTATTAGTAAGGATTAGGGGTATAAACAAGTCAAATCAAGTATGAATAGTGCTTTACTCGAACTTGAACTCTTAATTTTTTTCTCATACTTGAACTCTAGCTCGAGCTCGAGCTTGAACTCAAACGTCAATGTCGACTGGAGCTCGAGTCGAGTTTTTGACCGAGCAGCTCGATTCTTTTACAGGCCCAGTAAGGATTAATATCAAATGGTCAAAAGCAATCAAAGTACACAAGATCTGTCCGAATATAGAAAAACATTGTTGATACAAAGGCGAAGGTCAAGTCAACATTTTCATCCTTGGGTGGAGAAGAGCTCGTATTAGTGAGTGCTTCCCCCTTAATCTTGTTCCCTATAGAGTCTACAAATTTACGCAAGATAAATATCCGTATTTGTGGATAGACTATTACTTAGTTGAGAAAGATAATGCCCATAGGTTTTAGCAATAGTATTTTCAAATTCGTTCGACTCTTGGCTTGATGGTTGCAAAATAATGGGATTAATTGAAGAAGAGTTTCACACAGCTTTCAAATTTTTCATGAAGGTTTTAGTCATGCCACATCCATCTTGGTCATGGCAACTTGAGATGAGCTGTTGGAATCACAGATAACAATGAAGCAAAGTTATTTGGAATGATACAATTTGTAACTAAGAAAATCATACATATTTTTTGGTTTGATGATTAGAAAAGTAGAATTTTAACAGATGATCGATGATTTTAGTAAACATTTGAAAAAAGTCTCAGAGTTTGAAGACCATCGGATAGTAAGAAGAATATGTTTGATGACGACTTGTCTCTTATTATTTATTACATACATATATGAGAACTATAGCATGCCTTTCAAAGACAGAACCACCCAAAAAATATCGAGACATTTATATTCTTTAAGGAAAAAGTTAGTAGATGCCTCCCAGGTTTCGTTATTACCCATAGACATGTTCCATCACTCTAAATATTATTTACAATTCATGATGTTTTGTTTCTACACCCTAATGCTATCACAAACATAAGTTACCATTAGCCAAAAATTTTTGTTTTTTCTTCCCGAACTGGAGTGCATACTTTTAGTTAACTAAGAGTTTTTGGTATTAATTAAAGAAAAATTTGTCCTATTTTGTCAAAAACAAATTCCTTAATAGGTTATTTTTGCTAGTTCACCCTACCCACCCATCATGCATAACCACCCTGTGACCTTTTTATGATTATTGGAAGTCAACGAGCTAGTACTATTTTAGTGGTTGATTCTTGGTCCATTGCTTTCACTAACAAATTACAAGATCTAATTTTTTTTTTTCATCATCACTAAAATTTTTTAAAAAAAAAACCAAATTTTATTTCGAATGGTCAAATTTACAACACTAATTTAGTATTGTTATTTATTTTTTTTCTATTTCATTAAAAAACATACATACCTAAGGCTCTTCCATTCTCATTCTTTGACATTGATTTGATATAAGGTGGATAGTAGCCTCACACCAGTACGAGATTGAAAATTCTTTGTTATTTTTGTACATATATACTAATATTTGCAACATATAAGTTTCATATTTAAAGGATGTTATAGAAATTTATATTACATAAAAATAATTAATGAACATTAAAGAATGTAGACAAAGGTTCATAGTAAACAAAAAATTAAAATGTTACTTAAAATAGAACTCTGACATGCTAAGGCCACCTTAGCTGAATTTTATATTGCCAAGTCCTATGTACTATCCAAAAAGTCTGTCACTTAAAAAAACATATTATATAAAATATATCTAAAAACGAAATCACATGTTAGGATTCTATGATGAATATAAAGAAGCCATTATGATAATCAAGTATTCAGACTTTTATGTTTGTGCTTACTGGTTCATCATACCTATTGATTGTTGGCTAAATTTTATGTCATTTTCAAGGACAGATCAGTTATTAAAAAACTAAAATATTCATATCACAAAGCTAATCACTAAAAGTAAAGCATTAAGAAATTATTATTCAAATTTCTACTCTTTGAATGTGAGAATTGTGATTGTAAGCAACAGACTAGTATTACACATTAATGTTGTAGAGTAAAAGCCTTCCATATGCTTCATAGTGTCGTGTGTTTTTTCTTTTCAACAATAAACAGTATCTATTTTATGTCATATCAGCCCCAAAAAAAATACTCAAAGATTGAGTTACAAGGAGGGAAACTGTCCATAATCTTCCTTAACTAGATTCCGTAACCATAGGGGAAAATTGATTTTCCACAATATATGTTTAACAGGAGTTACAGAAAAATTAGTTATTTTATGGCTAATTATATTGCCACCCCTTTTTCTTTGAGTGAAAGAATAAACATGAAATATAGACCTTAAATTGTGGATGTCCTCCTGGATGCTAGCAATTCGCACATCTTTACTCCTACACTGTAGATCTGTATAAGAGATCTTATATCAGATTGTATCTCAAGTTTGGAATAGCCTTCTTAGTAGCAATAGTCATTGCATTTCGATTTCTAGGCTTTCTTCAATTATGGGATCACTGATTTTTTGTTCCTGCATTACCCGGACTCTAACCATTTTTCCATCATAATTCCTAGCTACTACTTCCCAATCTTTTATTTCTCTTCAAATTTTTGATGTAGCATCAATGTTAGTTTAATCACATCCATTTGTGAAGCATCCCATTTCCTATTTTCCAATTCATTTCTATTCTTCACATTCCTCCATTCCAGCTTTTTTAAATTCCAACCATTCTTGCCTCGCACTTCTCCACGGATCTTTGTAAAGAGACTAGCTTAACTTTAAAGTGCCAATTGTTCCTGTCTTTCCAACATCTAGATGTGTATAAGAAGCAGGATCTGAAATATTGCTATCACTGCGAACTTGTAGCCTATTAATGAGACTATCTATAGAAGAATTACTGGGCCTGTAAAAGAATCGAGCTGCTCGGTCAAAAACTCGACTCGAGCTCACAAGACTATTATTTAATCTTCAACAATACTCCACAGTCTCTATCTCATCTACCTATATCTGTGACATGCATATTGGGCTTCCCTTCTTAATTCTTCTATAGATAGTCTCATTAATAGGCAAGATGATGTGGAGGTATTTCCAGATGAAATGCTTGATTATGTACTTGATGTTCAGAGCCCAAAGTTGCTTACACACTCTGGAGTTCTAGTTTCTATTGGGTGCTTCTTCCATTCTTCCATTCTTCTTGTATTTTTTATCTGCTATCTCATCACACACCCTAATTTGACAATGTAAATCCCTGTTGAATCCTTACTCCACAGCTAGCTGTCTTTAGCTGTGTTAAACTCAGTGGGATTTTTATAATTGCATCCATATCTTCCTAATTGAATGTTTCTTAGGTTCATAGTCCATCTATTTTGATCAATCAGGTCACTTACTCTTTTCAACCTATAGTTATTAGGTCTAGCTGAGGTAATTTTTCCATTTTCTTCATTCATCAACCATCTATCCTCTCATACATCAATTTGATGACCATCCTTACCCTCTTTCTAAGCCTTTTTCCAGGGAATGTAAATTGGTAGCACTTCTCAAACTTTCCTACGCCAAGAGCCACTTTTTGGAACTTAGCACTAAAGATACTCCTATTAAAATACTTGGCTTTCATTACTTTGTTGACTAGAAGACAAGGGCAAACTAAAAATCTCTAGCACTGCTTGGCAAGCAAAACATAATTGAAATGTTCAAGGTCTCTATACACATCTAGCCCCCTATAAGAGACACAATTCAGCTTACCTAAAGCCATCTAGAAAAGACTGCTGCCAGTATAAATGCAAGAAATAGATAGAAACACCTCTGTGGTTGCTATTAAAGAAAAGCTGGATGATGTTACTCAGGTTTCACAAAACAAATATCTTAGCCAAGGCAATGAGACTTCAATAACACCTCTCTCCCTACCAAGCTAAGAGCGTTACTCTTCCATTCCTATAGCTTGCTCTTCAACCTTTCCCTTATGAAACCAGATAGCTGACTTTTTTTATCTTCCAACAATCATTGAGAGGCCAAGATATTTGTTTCCTGTGAAACCTGAGTAACATCATCCAGCTTTTCTTTAATAGCAACCACAGAGGTGTTTGTGGTATTCCTTGTAAAAAATGCAGCAGACTTTTCTAGATTAACTTTAGTCCTAAGGCTTTTTCATACTTGGCCAAAATCTTTCTTACCAGTCCAGCTTTATAAACATCTGCTTTATAAAAGATTAAAGTGTCATCAGCAAAAAAAATAATGGGAGAATGTTAGCCCTCCTTCAGGATTTTTAACCCCATGCAATAGTTTACTTCTAAAAGCTTTGTTGATCAACTTTAAGAAACTTTCTGTGCAAATCACAAAAAGGTAAGGAGACAAAGGGTCCCCTTACATGATACCTCTAGTGAGTATAACTCTTTCTACATTCTTTCCATTAATACAAAAAGAATAAGCAATCATAGTAATATATCCTATTACCCATTTTATCCATTTAGCACAAAAGCCCATCTTAACCATAGTACCCTTTGTGGAGGGTACTCATAACTTAAGGAGGGTACTATTTAGCTGATTAACATATCAAGTTTGAGAACCATGAAGCCATCTTTATCCATTCTTTTATTTTTAAATAATGGATGCATTCATGAGCAATGATAATATTATCAAGCATTTTGAGTGGGGCTAATACAAACACTAAGGACAGATTTCAACCTATTAACCAACAGTTTTAGAGATGATTTTATAAAGCATATTATAGAGGCTAATAGGTCGGTCTATATTGGGTGACATTAATGGGAGAGTCTATTTTAGGAATCAAGGAAATAATGGTCTCATTTAAAGACCTCAACACATCTAAAGTGAATAAAACTTTAGCCACAATCAACAAAATGAGCACCATTAATAAATACCAAATCTTCTACACATCTATGACAGAGCTTAAACTGTTCTCTGGGATGCTTCACAAAAAGGGAAAAGTGAATATAATTTAGCCAAAATAAGCTAATCTCTTTTTAATCCTTATTCTCTCAAGTTCAATGTCAAAGATAAGCATTACATGGTCTAAAGCTTCATTTTGCTCATGCCTACATATTGTCCTATCAAAGTCAGTTCTCCATTTTACATTGCACATAGCTCTATCCAACCTCTTTTTCACCTCCCATACTTTGATCTAAGCTACTAACCCAGGTCCAAGGGGTCCCCACAACCCAAGTCAATCATTTGATTAGGTGTAAGTATTAAAGTTTCAAATCCCCAAAAGATCTATCATCCCTCACCCTACCCCTACCCACTTTTCTTCATTGCTAATCAGATCATTAAAATCGCCCATTACAACCCACTTATCTCCCCAACCTCTGATTCTTTTACTAATAATACTTTATTGCTACTTTCTGATAAGATTATCACAGCTACCATAGATCCTAACAAAAACATTGTTCACCATTCTCATCCCTTAACAACACTTCAATATAGAAATAGAGCAAAAATGGTTCAAAATAGTAATGTCATTCTTCCAAAATAGAGTCAAACCACCAACCTTCTCAACAGAATCCACCACAATCAGCCCATCCATCCTCAATTTTTTTTTGTATTCTCCATATAGAAGTGTTCATAAACTGTCTCTTATACACATCTAGATGTGTATAAGAGACAGTATGGTGAACCTCCTTGAGTTGGGAAATTGTCAATTGACTTCCCCCTCCTCGACAATTTCACACCACCACTCTTATTTAAACTTGGAGATGTGTATTAAGGACAGGTCCTCCACTTTCAGAAATATGAGACTATCTATAGACTGTCTCTTATACACATCTAGATGTGTATAAGAGACAGTAATGAAATGGTAGATGATCATCTTCAACCCTCAGCCTTTTCCCTCATTTATTCTGAAAGATAATTACGTCATTGCAGTTGAGCTAGCTATGCCTCTATGTCAACATCTTGTAAGATATGGTTCTGATGATTTTAGGCAATATTATGTATTAGTTGCTCATTATAATCATCACAAAAGTATTCTCTTTTTCTTCACAAGTTCTAATAGGCTGTCTCTTATACACATGGTAGATATGTGATAGTACTGAAGAGGCATGTAAAATAGAGTCTCCTTTACGCAATCAGCCATTCAATTTTCATGTTTGATATGAGAATTCTTTTCCAGAAATGGCCTAAGCTCCATCTTGTTGCTTCTTTAATATTAGATTCCCTATCTCAAAACAAGCTTCTAGATTTTCTTTATTTAGGTCACCTCTCTACAAGTGTCCTAAGAGACAGCTTGTAGAGGGGTATGAGTGGCAGTAGGAAGGAGAATCCTTCACACCATTAGTAGAATTGATAGCATTACCTCACTCTAAGTCTAAATTTTTCCTTACATCTCCTTTCCTAACCCTTTTAGAATCCCTAGAATATATGTTCCCCTCTTTAGACCTAATCATCTTTCTTGCCATAGTAGAACTATCTTTTTCTAATCCTATCAATGGCATAGGTTTTCTTGGAGAACCCCCAACATTGTCTGCCCTCAGCCAAGCTCCAAATTGATTCTCCTTCCTACTGCCACTCATACCCCTCTACAAGCTTTATCACCATGTCCAATAATGCCATACTTATGGCAAAAGTTCAGACACTCCTCATATGTAAAATCAACCCATTTTGCTTTACCATTAAGGGTCACGTTGGTACCTCTAACCTGGTGTTTGTCTATTTCCACTCTAACAACAGTTTTATGTCTACCCTTTTCCCACCTGTTTCGGAGACTATCACCT
The DNA here is from genome assembly GCA_025175665.1 of Cinchona pubescens. Classification (NCBI taxonomy): domain Eukaryota; kingdom Viridiplantae; phylum Streptophyta; class Magnoliopsida; order Gentianales; family Rubiaceae; genus Cinchona; species Cinchona pubescens. The sequence goes on from JANKKI010000157.1 coordinate 140,812, forward strand.
CTTTAACTTGCTCAAACCCCCTTACCACAATAAATCTCCCCACTTCTTCGCTAATTTAATGGATAGGAAGGTTCCATATTTGACCCCAAAGAGAAGGACTCTAAATGCATTCTTATCAAACTCAATACTTTATAACCATTTCTCAAGCACAAGAAGTTGATTGTCAAAGACCCAAGGTCTTCCGTTTAGAATTCTGTCCATATCACGTAAAGGTTGCAAAAAAAAATTGAAATAGATTTACCCCAACCTCATTACCTACAAGTTTTTGGGTAGGTCCAAACATGATTGACACACTTTCTGATTCTCGTGAAGTTCGCCATTTCCCTAATCAACTTTCCAATTAGAATATTTTGGCATTCTTCTATCTCATCTTCATACTTCCATCAACCAGAGAAATTCCCCTCGCCTCTTTTTCACTTAGATCAAATCTCTATGAGATGTCTGTAATTTCCTCCACCATTACCATAAAGTCCAAGGTCAATCAAAAGGCATCCCTAACCAGCATGAACACTCCACTTACAGATCCTATGAGAAAAAAAGATAAAGAGACTATCCTTTCCATGTGAATAAAGAAAACCAGAGATGAAAACAAAACAAAAAGAGTTAACTAAGATCTAAAGGTAAAGCAAAGGAACACCTTACTACTAAACTAAAACCACCAAAAAAAAAAAAACACACAGATAAGAAAGGGAAAAGGCAACTCTAAGAAAGAGAACGAAGAAAGCAAACCAAAGAAGATAGAATGAAAAAGTCACCTAATACTTAATTGAAAAGCTCCAAATGGTTTTATGGCTCTCATTCCCATAATTTAACAGGCAAAAAGCAACTACACTAACCGTAGCAGTAACTAAAGGTTAGAATTATTAGGAAGCATTAATAGAGATTTGAAAGAAAGGTTTAAGAAATTTGAAAAAGTTTGAAAATTTCATAAGAGGGGAAGGCTCTCAAAAATAGAGAAGCTCTCAAAGAGCTCGCCATTAATGACCTGGTATTGTTAATGTTGCTACATTTTGTTGTGTGTGGCAAAAGCTATAATTAAAAAGACAAATTTAGCGTTGTTGGCCCCAAATGCAACCTAAGAGGGGGGGGTGAATTAGGTTATCACTAAAGACAAACCTTTTTAAGTGCTTAATGGCAATCTCTTACTTTATGCAAGAAATGAATAAGAGCACAGAATATAATAGATATTCAACAGTTTAAGCTTAAAGAACAAATAAGAATGAGATAAAGAATATCAAACCAAACTCCCAAGCTTCTCATACATCCACTAGTATGCCTCTTCAAAGAAGGTGAGGCAATAACCTTCTTGTACACAAAGTAGGCTTTTGCACCAACTAAGTCTTAATTGAGCCAAAGGGTTTACACTACAACCTCACTTTTGTACACTTGTTATCCCTCCACTCTTAATGAAGAACTCACTAGTCTATTCTGCTCACACTAATTCCCACTAGTTGAGCCAAGAAAGCTAGACTTCTCAAACCAATACAACCCACAATATTTTAGCCTATTTCTTATAAATAGCTCTTATAAGTGTTTGCTTGAAGATCACTCACTAGTCTACTCTTGCTTAATCACCTTGGGGTATTTATAGTTGCCAAATATCAACAACTTCCCAACGGCTATTTTCTGTCTCTTGAAAACTAGTCGTTGGACCTTCTGACGGCCGATGCAAGAAATCAGACTAGCCGTTGGACCTTGAAGCCTCTTCTTCCGAACATGAAGCGAAGCTTCGAAATTTATCGAATTCTTCGTCCGAGGAGTCTCTCTGAAATTTATCTGTTCTTCGTAGGCTTGCTTCAAATTCTTTGTGTCGGACGATTACCATCGTATTGATTGTTTTGTTCGACGATCATTTGCGTCCGAACCTTCCTGTTATACTGCATCAGATGTGTATAAGAGACAGCATTAACATGATTTGGTGATCTATCAATACATGAATAAGATCCCATATAAGTCTACTTGCATTAGAGTCTGTCCTATGAACTTAAAGCAATACAACAATATTTTCATGCAATTTTAGAAGATTTAATGAGATAATTTTAAACAGTCTAATCGAAAGGAGAATTTTTTAGATTCTGATCAGTCCAACAATAAAAGTGAAGGTAGAAATTATTTTGAATCCTTTGCAAGGAATTGCATGAAACTCTTGTATGTACTTTTCTTTTATTCTGGACAGACTCTATTTTACATGCCTCTTCACAGTATCATATAGATTCACATACTCATGTTCATTGTGAAGATGAAGAAAAAAAGAATAGAAAAAATTCTCCTTTCTGATTGTATTGGAAGAAATTATCTCATTAATCCTCTAACTATTTCATGAAAATCAAAATGGTCCCCTAACTTTAATTTTAGACAGGTTAATCCCTAAACTAAATTTTTGTCTTCAATTTTGAATTCTGACCAGTGTTGACTAGGGGCATAATCGTTAAATCATCTGGTCATATGATTTTTGTTTTCTAAAGATCACCTCATTAGTTCTCCGACTATTTCATTGAAACCAAAATAGCCCTCCAACCTTAATTTTATCTGGATTAGTCACTAAACTAAATATTTGTATCCAATTTAATCCTTAAATGATGGTTCTACCCAAAATATAAATTTTTTGAATTTTGACCGGTGTTGACTAGGTGCATGACTGTCAAATCATTTAGTCCTATGATTTTTATTTTTAAAAATAATTTTAAACTTTATAATAAAAAGGTAAACATATTACATAGATTAATGATGATCTAGTAGTTAAGTGTTTGAGATTTTGTTTTGGGAGATTTTGGCTACAACCATCACCAATTCCTACTCCTCTCAATCCCATCCCTTTCACCATTACCGCCACTATCTCCTCATTCCTCATCACCCTCTCCTCCTTCCCGCTGTCCCTACCATTCCGTTGCAACTATCACCACTTTATCTCCCTCTCGCTTCCCATGTCCTCCATATCCAGTAGCCGGACTTCTCTCTATAGCCATCATTTATTCCTTCTAAAACACTATATCTACGATATTTTTGAAATCAGATCTATAACTAATAACTTTCTTACAAAATTCTACAATTCGATTTCCTCCTCTTTCTTCTCCTAGTAGATCCTAGTGTTTTCTGACAGTGCTCTCTTATACACATCTAGATGTGTATTAGAGACATGTCTCTTATACACATCTAGATGTGTATAAGAGACAGACTAAGTTCCTTAGTTGAGCCAAAGGGTTTTACACTAGCCTCTTTGCCTCGCCTTTGAAGAGCCTTATGGATGTATCCAGCTAAGTTTGGAGTTTGGTTTGATATTCTTTCTCAATCTCACTTGTATCTTTTATTGTACTTGCTAAGCTTTGATTGCTAAATATTTATCTTTGATCATTTGTGCTTAAGTATTCATTTGTTGCATAAAGTTTTGCACTTGAAAGGTTTGTTTTTAGAGACAACCTTTAATTACTCTTAGGTTGCTTTTGGGCCAACAAGAATAAACATCCATTTAAGGATCAAACTATCATAGATATCAAATTCCTTAGCAATATTATGTCCCTAACCAACACCGATTATTAAAATTAAAGAACTTTTATATTTTGGGTAACCACCATTTAAGGATCAAACTAGATACAAATATTTAGTTTAGGAACTAATAGCTAAAATTCGGGGCCATTTTGATTTTAATGAAATAGTTGGAGGACTAATGAGGTGATTTTTACAAAAAAAATCATATGATCACATAATTCGACGGTAATGCCCCTAGTCAATACCAGTCAAAATAAAAATAATAATAATTTTATGTTTGGGTGGAACCGCCATTCGGGATCAAATTGAATATAAATATTTAGTTTATGAACTAATTTGGTTAAAAATAAAGTTGGGGAACCTTGTTAGTTTTAATGAAATAATTGGAGAACTAATAATATAATTTTTTCGATTAGACTGTTTAATTTAAATTTTAAAATCTTCTAAAATTGGACGATATACCCAATTGCACATAGAACATAGGACAAGTTTCAAATGCAAGTAGACTTCTATGGGAGTTTTATTCATGGAGTTGTTATATCAAAATACTTAAATTCAATTTCAGTTGCTTAATCAAGGTTTGTCATTAAGTATCGAAAAGTTAGATTTTTGCACCTGTTTGAAATCCGATCAGAAGATGACAGGCATGAAAGGAACACATTATACGTTAATAATAAATTAAATGGACTTACCGGTTGAAATTGAGGTGTGTAGGGACAACTCAGCTGGAATGAATTATTGTGCAGGTCCCATAGTTTTGTAATGCACATAGAGTCGTTGAGGAATAAACCCCTTATGGCACGTGAACTGATACTGCTTCATATTTAACGTTTTGGAATTTCACTTAAGGCCCTTGCTTCCATTGGTTCTTAAAAACTGTACTCTCAAAATTTATTAACTAAATTGTACTCTCAAAATTTTAGTAACTCTAAATTGGCTTGGTATAAAACCAATTCCGTGAAGGTCATTGCATAGTTGTTAGAATCTAGATCCTACCCTTGTGATCCTATAATTCTACAATTCAAAAATACAAATTCGAGACAGATTCTATCTCTTGCATCATTATTATAGATAATCACTATCTGGGGCAATAGCTTCCTTGTAATTCTAACCTTTATTTACTAAATCGGTTAGTGTTTGATAATTAGACACATCAAATGTTGACTATATTTCATAGTTTATACAAATTCCTATTGTTTTTTTTTTTTTTTTAGTTTTTTCTCAATGAATTGTATTAAAAACTGAAAAAACGCAAAACTTTGTGTTGTACTCTTCATGACACATCATAGATGTGCTATAAGAGACAGCAAATAGACTTCATAATGTCTATTACAAATTTTATATGTGAACGGGATAAATTTTTGTTTGAATTTTTTATTTAAAAATAAATAAAAGTTGTATTTTATATTTTTTATAGGAACTTATTATCCTATCTACGATTCAACTACAAAATAGACCGTCAATTCCACTAAACTTAACCAAAAAGAAAAAAAGGAAAAAAGGAAATGCTTGTGACAGACATTATGAAGTCTATTTGACTCTATCTAGATCGAATTTAATAACACATCTTTTAGTCTCAAAATTTTGCTCAAATTTGAAAAAAAAATCACAAAACTAATAGTAAAATTTAAATTTATAAAATGAAAAATAATATTTAACACCATTTTTTAAACCTCTACCTTTCAATTTGTCTTGCAGTTAATTTAGATTTATTTTTCTCTTATACGAAGATAGAAAATTATCGAAGCAACAAAACCAAGCTCAAACTTCAAAATTTTTAACTAAGGCAAAAACATTTGTTAAATTTATATCTCTTTAGCTGTATATTCGATTAGTTAATCCTTACATCTAATAACATTATTATTTTTTAAAATAAAATATATTGATTTAGAGTAATTATTGACAAGATAAGAAACAAATTCAACCCATTATACGAATAGTCCAGGGACTAAAGTGTCTAAAAATTTAAGACTATTAGCTTCAACCAGTAATCTAGTGATTTAAATGTCTAAAAACTAATGTTAGTGACTAAAATGATATTGACCCTGAACATTAAGGGGTAAAATGAAATTAACCCTAATTATAATTACAATTGAGTATTTTTTTGTCAAATTCAAAATTAATTTTTAGACACTTTAGTCCCTGGACTATTCGTATAATGGGTTATGTGTATAAGAGACAGAGATAAGTGTTATCAATTTAAAAATATTACCCGTGTCAATCATTTTATAATTGGCATGACTCAAGTAACATATTTGTTGATTTATTTAATATTTGCAAATTTAATTTCATAAAACACTTCAATACCAAAATATTATTTTGAAATTAATCACATTTGATACCATTCGAGATGAACGAAAGAGTTTCAAATATCCTTCAATATTTGACACTAAACTCTTCAAAGTCTTCTTACCACCCAAAAAATAAAAAATAAAAAAATAAAAACAAAAGAACTTGTAACTCAATGCCATTTTGACCCCTCAATTATTATTTGTTTCATTGTATAATTTCAGTTATTAAAGTTGTCTGAATAAGGGTTCAATTTGTCTTTTCAACCATTTTTCAATCAAACAAGCAAAGTAATTATCCATTAAATAGTTGATTAGGGGGTGATTAAGGGGACTCTTATCTAGAGGAGAGAGGGAATGGTTGATTAGTAAAATTCCATTAAATTTTTGGATTAGGGCTTTCAGTAAAAAAAGTAAATTTTGGCTTTAGAGAAAATATCACAAATAGATAATGCCGATAGTAAACGGTTAGGGACGACTTATGAATTGTTTCCTTGAAAATAGATAACGCCGATCCAAAGACTAATAACAAATTTTAACAAATTGAATGGGCAGATAACATTTCAGACCCTATCCGACACAACCGTTTCGCCCTGCATAGCTATCCCTTGATCAAAAAGGATAATAAAATCCAAAAATAGATAAAACTCAGTTAGGACTGACACAAATATTTTATCCACCCACTGAAAAAGTACTTGTTAAGCAATAATTAATAGTCTACGTCGCAGCATAAAAAACAAAAAGAATGGATAAGCCCAAACCTCAATTGCCAAAGGCTAGAGCTACCAACAAATATGGAAATTCACTGAGATTTTGCCATTTAATTAGTGTTGCTTGGATCAACCAATCAAACAAGCAAAGTAATTATCCAAATAATTTCTAGACTAAAAGTACCAAGTACAACAAGGTACTAAGTACCTGTCTCAAGAGATACTAGATTTGTATGCTTGATTTCTCCCTCAATAACATGGACAAATATCTTGATGCCAATATCAAAGGTTCTGTCTTGATTTGGTTGATAATCTTGGAAAATTATTCACGAGTATTTTAACTTGTTGAATATTGAAAATCAAAAAAAATATGTATTCACATAAATACTAGAAACAAAAAATTCACAAGAAAAAGGACTGGAAGAGTAATTATTGCCAGAAAATAAGTCTTCTTTTTTTTTTTTTCTCATTTTTCTTTCCGGGATGATACCAAATTTACAACAAATTTACATTTGTCTCTCCATACTTTTTTATTTTATTATAAGAGAGGCCAAAAGTTAATTGGCCTAACTAACTCGGGTCATCTACTCTATATTCAACCCCAAGTAAAATCGGTCTGCTCCTCTGCTCTACCCGAATCAACTCGGTCAACTCGGTACTCAGCTGCAACTTCATCGCCGGAAAACTCTCCGGCAAGCCAACTCCGTCTGGAATAGATTCCTTCAAAACATCCGATCTTTCGAGAAAAATCACCGATTTATCCAGCCAGCAACTCTTCGCAAGAGAACTCAGCTGGGTCCCCAGCAGTTCAAGTACATGACTTGCCGGAGCGACTCATCGGCCTGTATAAGAGATCCTCTCCCGTTCCACTCGTAAAACCTCCCTCCATATCGGAGGCGAGGACGCCGGACAACGGCCGGATATCAGCTCCGTCGGCCGAGGAACCCAATAAACGTTTCTTGTTATGGTGGAGAGTTTTGATCCCGGATTTCCATTTATGCCCCTGATCTGAGTGGCTATTTACCACAGCAACACTGGCCGCCATCCAAACACGGCTAAAGTAACTCATTTTTTTTTTGATAAAGGGTATTTGGGGAAAGTGAATAATATTGTTGACGACTAGACGAAGTGAGCTGTGAGAAATGGGTGAAGTGGAAAAGGGGGTGCGAAGGCGTATTTATAGAGAGGGTGGGAAAGGCGGTTTGGTTGAACCGGGTGGATTTGGAATGAGAGCCGGTGGGCTTGGAGTTGGGGAGATAAATGGGGGGTTTTGGACGTATTGATGTTGTACAAAATAGATTTTCTCACGAGATATTATGAATTTTAGAGAACTGTGTGCATCATTCCAATTAGATCAACATTTTTATTTGGAGCCCACCATTTTGTCATTAAATAGAGAATCCTTTTAAAAACAATTATTTTGGAATCCATTACAATTTTTAAATTTAGAAATATGATACAAAGATGAAAAAGTGATCTTTCAAAAAGTTATTTTTGAAAAATAATATTATATAACATATAATCTTTGATTTACTATTTATCTAAGGACTATAAAATTGGCAAAATATTAAAACATAATCTATTTAATATGTCACTATTAAAATTTCTTGGCGTTGGAATAGAACTTTTAATTCAGCATATGTAAAGGATTAGATTACCTATACGTTATTTGCTTCATTGATTCAAAAAAATGTTAATTACTTCATTAAATGAAACAGAGTTGAGTCTACTGTGAGGAGTATTAACTACTAAGAATTCCGAGTTCAAAAGATATGACACTTGAGTATGCATTTCAAAAGAAAATGATTGACACGGGTAATATTTTTAAATTGATAACACTTATCTATACTATGTATAAATCAAAGAACTTTTCTTTGGGTGTGATTTCATTTAATATTTTACCTAATATACTCGTCTAAATAGTTTTAAATTTCTCTTTTTTCTTATTCAAAATAAATATATTTTTTTTAAAAGCACACACATAGAGTGTGTGTTAATCATTAGTACCTGTCTATCTATACTATATACAAAGTGAAAAGAGAGGTTTTGGTGTGTGTCATATTTTGATTTACCTATTATACTATTATCTTTATAATCACTTATAACCTTTTCATCCTATACTACTTATATTTTTTTAAAAAAACTTTTTGAGTAATTTCTTTAAACATTTTAACTACTTTTATTTATTTTTAAAATTTTGTGTATTTTTTTAAATAGCACACACATAGGGTGTACCTTTTTCCTACTAGTAGTATATAAAGTGAGAGAAAGAGAAAATTTTGGTGTATGTCATCTTTTGATTTGCCTATTATATGGTCCATCTTCATTATAACCACCTATAACTTCCCAATCTTCCACTGCATATATTGTTTTTTAAACTTTTTCAGTAACTTCTTCAAAAACATTTCTACTACTTTTATTCATTTTTGTTAAATTTTGTGTTTTTTAAATAGTACACTTATATAGTGTGTCTTTTATCATCTATACCATATATAAAGTGAGAAGGAAAATTTTGGTATGTGTCATCTTTTAATTTGCCTATTATACCCTCATTTTCATATTCACCAACTATAAGTTTCCCATCCTCCACTACCTATAATTCTTAAAACTTTTCGAGTAATTTCTTTACACATTTTCAACTACTTTTATTTATTTTTGAAATTTTGTGTATTTTTTTTTTAAATAGCACAAAATAGGGTGTATTTTTTTCCTCTTAGTAGTATATAAAGTGAGAGGGAGGAAGTCTTTGGTGTATGTCATATTTTGATTTGCCTATATATCCTTCATTTTCACAATAACCGCCTATAACTTTCCCATCTTTCACTGCCTATATTATTTTTTAAACTTTTTTAAGTAACTTATTTAAACATTTCAACTACTTTTATTTATTTTTTGTAATTTTGTATTTTTTAAATGGTACACTTATAGAACGAGTCTTTTGACATCTATACTATATATAAAGTGAGAGAGAAGATTTTGTTGTGTGTCATCTTTTGATTTGCCTATTATACTCTAGGGAAATTCTACGTTAGATGTTTAGGGAGAGACAGCCTTGTCTGTAAAAGCTTGTACATTATAATTATAAGCACATGATGTTATACCTGTACAAGTCCCATTTAAAACAAGGTGAATAAGAGACAAGCCCCATGGTAGCAAACGAAGCCCTTTATAGTAACCACCTATAACTTTCTCATCCTCCACTACCTATAATTTTTTAAAACTTGTTGAGTATTTTTTTAAACATTTCAACTACTTTTATTTAAGAGACATTTTTGAAATTTTGTGTATTTTTTAAATAGTACACATATAGGGTGTACTTTTTCCTACAAGTAGTATATAAAAGTGAGAGATAGAGAGGAAGTTTTGGTGTATGTCATATTTTGACACATCTAGATGTGTATAACTTCTTTAATTCTAGTGCCTATAATACTGGTACAAGTACTGTCTCTTATACACATCTAGATGTGTAATAATGCTAATGCATCACGCCAAACCCTCTGATGTCATTATTTATTCTACCAGATTTACTCTTATTTACATAATTAATGTTCCTCATACTTATAGACAGGTATATATTCTGTTTCTAATCACAGATAACTGTAAATAACAGACTATCTCTCCCCCTATATACTCGATATATTTTATATTTTTTATAAAATTTTTAATATTACACACTTATAAGGTGTGCTTTTTCCGTTAGTTATAAATAAACAAGTAGTCTTGATAAGTAAAATGATTTTTACTTTTTAATTCTGGATTGAAGTAATTCGGAACATTTTCAAATTTGAAGGCAAAAAAATAATGAAGTGGAGAAATAATATTTACTACATAACAAGATTTTCCCATAAATACTTTCATATCAACTAAAAGAATAATTTACCATGACCAACTATAGACAAAAAATTAGATGGACTTTGCTACCCATAATAGTAACAGAAATATCAGCACCACGAGATAATAAGATTTATCGCGAGATGAAATCGCCTCAGTTCCTGGTAACTTCTGTCAGTTATGTAGCATGAATAGAGAGGGCAGGTGGTAACCACGTCCCAATGCATACTTGTTGACTCATCAAAATCCACCAATAATCTTCTCTTTCATCTCATAATTCAGCTTTATCCAATGGGGTCCGCTTTTCTTTTTCTTTTTCTTTTTCTTTTTCTTTTTGATTTCTTTATATTTTTGTTGTTTTGTGAATATTGATGATGGGTTTCGAGAAAGAAGAGGACAAGACAGTCACGTGGGGGGTGGGCAACACTTAGCCCAGTGGCTGTCTCATAATATGGACCATTGGGGGCCATGGGTTGGGTGAGGGGTGTCACGTGTTAACAGGCTTCTTGGTGTTTACAACTATAAATTATGAAAAATTTTTTGTCGGTCATATAATTAATTTTTAATTAATAAATTTTTTTATTTAAAACGTAGAATTTGTAATTTTGAAAGATAAAAAAAAATTTCTGTTTAAAAGAATAAATCTTTTAATCTAAATAGAGAGATTTTATTAACAGAAAAATGACTATTAAACATATTTAAGAATATAATACATACTAAAATGTAAAAGAGACATTACAGTTGCTCTTTTATAAGGACTTTGTCATACGGTACATATGTATGTACCCAAATCCGAGGAAATATTTACACCGATGTATCGTATTATTATTATATTTGTGTATTTCGTCTCTTATACACATCTATGTACCGGAGAAATAATATTTGATGTAAATAAAATTTATTAAAATTTAATCTCACAATATCTACAAGTGAGAGTAAAGACGAAATATTATTTCATTAGATGAGAATGACCAATTTTGTTGAATTATTTCACAAATTTTTGCTGTTTCTTTTCTTTTCCTTTTCTAATTTTCTGTATTGAATTTTTTTAAATAAAGGATAATATAATTATGGAAAATTTCATGTTCCATTTAAAAAAAAAAAAAACTTTAAAAATATAACAAAATAACACATCATTAAAAACTTTTACTATATAACTCTTAAAATATAATTAATGGAATGGTCTCTAGTAGAGTAGTAGAATTTTTTTATTAATGATCGTTATTCATGGAGTATGAAAGTATAAAAATATTTCACATCGATTAATTTAAATATCTTATACTAATTAATAAATTTATGAGTCACACCACTCATTATCAATTGATTTTGAAAATTGATTTTGATATAAAAATACATTTTTTTAATATGGTATCAGAGAGTTAGATTCAAGTGTTTTTTATCTACACATGATTTATGCTCTTATACACATTAGATTTGATTTCATGTGTTTATGTTAGCCAATAACAAACATAAATTAGTTTATTGTCTTATTTCAACAAAGTCGTTTGTAAAAGTATAAAATATTTCCATTGGTTAATTTAAAATTTTACACTAATTAATAAGTTTTTGAGTTATATCACTTATTACTAATTAATTTTGAAATAAAAGTCATGATAACAATGAATCAAAATGATTCGTTTGCTACATTTGTTGTCGTAGACATTGTACTTACAGTAATACAGTAATACACAATTTTCTCGCTACCTTATCACCCGAGCCTATCGCATGCTACAATTCGTAAACTTTAACAAGACTCGTAGCAGTGCATCAAGTGCAAGATTTCCATCTTTTGTTGAATTGAATCGAAGCTATTTTGTTACTTAAAACTGTGTTTTTGGAGAAAAATGTAAGAGGGATTTGTCTCTCTCGTTTGATTTGTATTAATTATGTTATGCTATTTCTTTTTTTTCTACCGAAAAGAAAATAATAAAAGACTCGCTAAATAATACATTAGCATTATTTTTTTTTGCATTAAATTATTGACTTATATGTCTAGTCTTTCCCTATCATTTTTATTTTTTATTTTTTATTTTTTGGCTAGGTAATCTTTCCCTATCAAAATGGAAATGTTCATTGCCAATCATATTTAATAGGAACAAAGACTCTAAGCCAAACACATCTCAATCATGTTAACACATTGTTATCTGATTTTTAGGTTGGAAAATTATATGGTGCACATAAACGAAAGTGACAGATCATCCTTTTTCAAAGTGCTCGAATTTGACCATGATCCATTGGACTACTGATCAATAAGCTTATTAATATCTACTTCATGCATTAAAAACACCAAACAACTTCAAAAGAAAGAAAAAACAGTCATTTTCAAGCCTACCATTATTGCTTGTGATAATTGCATTTCCTTTCCACCAAGATGTTACCAATTCTTGCTGATTTAATTCACGACAAAATTAATTAGTTCATGATCAAGAGTAAAATGTGAAAGTTTTAGTCATTACTTAAATTTAATCCCAATTTTTAAATTGAACTCTTCAAGTTTGTTCATATAAGTAGTTCAGATTTATACTTTATTGGGAGAAAAAACACACATACACACAATAAATGGGAAATTGTACATCATTTTTTTTATAGACAGATGCGAGGATGGGGTTTCCATTAGACTTGTAAATGAGTCGAGTTTGGATTGAATCTAACATATCTAAACTTGAATTCGATTAATATAATCAAATTCATATCTAGATCGAATCTCGACGATCTACAAAATAGATTCAACGGATAGTTCTTAATATCTTTTTATAACTTTTAAAATTATATATAGAACTATTACAAATTATCGCCTGTCTCTTATTTCTAGATGTGTATAAGAGACATTTAGTATATAAATAATATTTATGCATGTATTTACATTAAATGTAAATACATGTATATATTGTGACAGCTCTTGGTTTTAAAAATTTGTTTGTAGAATTTTTTAATATTATAACTTATAAGTTTTTACTTATTAATACATACAACATGGCTTTATAATCCAACATCTTTTTGTGCCTTTATAGTTTTAGTAACAGAGTATAGACTTATCATACATACTTGTATGACTGTTAATTAAATTGCATTGCTTCTTATATTTAACTTTTATAATCCAAGGACGAATACACAATCCAAATGAAATAAAATACCTCAGTGAAGTCCTAATGTATAGACCGGTACATGTTATTCTACTAATTACAGTTCCATAAAATATAATTAATGATAATATTAAAAACTTATATTTCTTTCTAGTTATTGCCCTCCGATCCATAAAAGTACAGGTAAAATGTTAACATCTTTAATTGCTATAATTATCTTCTTATACCTTATTTAGTCTTGTCAAGCTAAATTACAATGTTCTTTGGATAATCATAGGGTTATATATTCAGTAAGATTCCAAAAGTCATCAGAGAATTTATGTATTAAAAATTTGTTAAAGTTAATCAACATAATTAAACCGACATGATGCTTTATATTCTACCCCGCAATAATTGATTCCACTTCAACTCATGGACCCACTATAACCAAAAGAATGGATGAGGTTGTCAACTTCAAAGAAGCTTCTTTCTTGGCGAAATAGGCCTGAAATCGATTAAGGCTTTATTACAATTTGGCCCCTGTAAATACGGGCAGTTGTAAATTATTATTTTCATTATTTATTTTATATGTAAATTGCCTCTTAAAATTTAATAAAGTTAAAATTTTCATCTAAAGAAATCAATAAAATGTCATAGTTACTTTCAATATTTTTAATTACACTTTGTAAATTTCTTTAACGAATTTAATTCTTAAATTTGTAAGTAATAATAAACTAAATTTATTATTCTAATTTTTTTTCCTATATAGCATAAGAGAGTGAGTTAGTTGATTAATTTGAATGAAAAAACGTTGTTATTTTTTAATAACAAATTTTTTATAAAATAAAATAAAATAAAATACCAAACTATAACTTACCCTAATTTTATATTGATTAAGACAATTAAAAAATTGAGGGCGATTATGATATTTTACTACTCACTTTAAATAAAAATTTTAATTTTATTTAATTTTAAAATGCGATTTATAAATAAAATAAATATAAACGGTCTCCTATCTACAAATCACGACTTACTCCGATAGGATTCGATCCATCAGACTAAGTCGATGGATTTTTTGTTGAATAAATTGGGCATGCAATGACATCCACTTGACCAAAGCTTCCTAAAATACCTAATTAAATAAAAAAAGAATAGAAATTGTAAGTGATAATCATGATAATGACAGCCTCTATCTTCTCCTTGAAAGCAATATTTAATCTGTTAATTTCTATATTTGCATCAGATAAGCTTCAGTCTCAACACAATTATATTAGAGATCCCTCGGTCCCCCACACATAAACCAGTGCAACACGACATATCAGCATAATATGTTTTGCTAAAACATTGAATTTATATTAAGAGACAAAGTAAAAAAGTCACTCATGCATCATTGAAATCATTAAAAAATGAACAAAATAACATTATATATCTAAAATCAAGGGTCGGTAATGATGAATAAAGTTAAGTGTGTAGAGACTGAAGCTTATCTCTGTCTCTTATACACATTAAGAAGTTTATTGAGACAGCTTGTGAAATATCAAGGTCAATTTATCTGCTTAAATAAACATACTTATGATTAACTAAGGGTCTTTAAATATTGCGAATTTTAAAAACAGCATAATGTTTTCTACAAAGTGTAAAAGTAAAGCAATCGATAGTTACTTTCACATTATTCTATCTAGTGAAAGGGGAGTAACACCTTTTGCAAATATAATGTCCAAAATGATCTAGTTAATGAAAGATAGTATGCATATAAAGCAGTAACCACATAACTCTAAAAGTTTATATAAATCATGATTAGACTACGGTGCAAAGAGATTTATACAGAATTTAAAATCAGTTCACCAGTACAACATGTAAGTGGCGTTTGATACGAATCTACTAGTGACTCATAAAGTGGAAAGAAAATAGATCCTCGTGGTAGATCAAAATATCCAACTAACAAAGTTAAATTGTTATTAATTTTAAGTTGTCGGCTTAATTTGATAACACATAGTATAATTTATGAAGTAATACGCTCACCTATTAGTGGTGAAATTACCTGTAAGTGTGAGTGGACGATTGTGCCCCCTCAACTTTTGAAAAATTAAATACAATTAGTTAGGATAAATTTTAAGAATTTTAATTTTATTCTCTAATTAGAACCTCTAAAATTTGTTAATTTTTCCTTTTCTTTATATTGCCTCCTCTAAAATTTTCAAATTCTTAAATTATGCAATTAAAAATGATGACATATTCAAAACTAAGAATAAGGGTCACTTAAAAATATAAAACATTTAAAAACTTTTGAAGTTTAGTAAATAAAATGGACATATAATGTTCATTCTTAAAAAGATTTTTCAAGAATGTGTATAAGAGACAATGGAACACTATGTCCTTAATTCTAAAATCCATTATTCTACCTTTTTTTTAATTCTGTAAAAAGTTAAAATAAATACCATCAGATTTCTATAATTGCATATAAAATTATTTATTTTATTAAAAAGTTAATGTTTACATGATTACTAAGAACCTATAAAATTGTTGCTTTCCTTTAAGGTCAAGGTCCTAATTTCGTCCCTATTAGTCATGGGTTTAAATCTCTATAAGTAATGGAATTTGAGAGGTGAATTTTTTCTTTTTTTTTTTTTTAAAAATAAAAAGGCTGTCGAGTTAATAATTAACAAGTAATTATTCAACGTTGGTAATAATTGGTAGTGAAGGGTGCCTCTTTCATGGCACCAGGAAATAAGTACCTTTTCCCCTTTTCAAGGTTATATGCTGCTTAAACCAGAATCCTAAGAATATAGGAAAGAACTCAAATAAGAAATCCTATATGAAGAAAAAGAATTGGAAAATAAAAAGCAATAATGTTTACGGATAAAGAATAATCCTAATCCTCTTATGTACATGAAACAAAGGCCTCAGACAGGACACAATTCTTGAATCAAAATAGTCATATTCTCATCCAAAAAAAAGGAGCAAAATTAGCAAATTTCTCTATGATGATTCAATAAATCCCTAAGATAGCTCCATGAAATTCTTGATTGCTTGCCTTAGTTTCACATCAGTTTTCTGAATGAATGTGAAGTAAATGAACCACTTCAAACTGAATCAACTCCAACCTGTAGATTACAAGATGTCTAGCAAGATATCTTTCCCTCCTTTCCTTCTACAGAAACGAACACAATAAAAGGCAATGAGATGTAACTAGCTAAGCAATGTAAGAGCAGTTTATAGTAGAAACTCAATCACAAATTTTGATAAAGATGTTAAAAGGGACTAACCCATTCATCAATTACAAGACCTTCCCCAAAAATTCTTGGACCTTTGTCCTCTGGAGGCTTTTTACGCACCTCGAGCTCAGCCTCGGCCTCGGCTAGTTGTCGATTGAGTTTTTCGAGTGCCTTGAGAAAAAATTTAACCACTAAATAAATCAAAATGTGACAAACTTGGATGAATAAAAGAAGCGAAATGGCGAAGATCAAATTTGAGTTTCTTGATGTTCAATGAAATGTACTTACAGGGCAAGGGCGATCAGGCTCGAGGAAAATAACTCGCAAAATCTGCTCAATTGCAACTTGATCCCTTTGCTCATCAAACTGCATATACTGTAAAGTGTCAAAACTGGTTAATCACTGATTCACTACTAGATTACATAGCTGACAAAAAAATTCCACAAAATCATCTACCGAATTCAACAAAGTTGGCACTTCTCTTGTCAAATCTTCGATGTAAAGTATTTGAAGAGTTAATTATTTGGTTTGATTTTTTAAGTATAGCATATAACTAAAATCTGAAACTTGAGGTCGATTTTTTTAAATGTAACATTCGTATTGTACTGGTAATAGGTCTTCATATCAACAATGTTAAATTATAAGTCTCCCACATCCATTAATATTAAAATTTAAATTTCAATTTAATAAGTTTTTGATCATATACCTGACAGGACCCAAATTGGTTTTGAACTGAAAACTCATATTCTTTAACACAATATCAAAGCTAACATCAATTTTTCTCACATCCACACGTCTTTGAATTTTGTCTAGCCTCCTTCAACGGACCCCCCTTCCAATGGGTTTCAGTCCATGTCCAACCCACGTAACGGGTTCTCAATAACCCAAATCACGTGTTTTAATCCACATCCAACCCACGTATGAACGAGCCCCTTCCAACAGGTTTCGGTCCACGTCCAACCCATGTAACGGGTTCTCAATAACCCAAATCACGTGTTTCAATATTCATCCAACCCACGTAACGAGTTCTCACATTCACACGTGGTTTTAGTCCACGTCCAACCCACGTAGCGGGTTGGATTAATTAACACGTGATTTGGGTTATTGAGAACCCGATGTGTATAAGGGTCAAGTTTGGACATGACACGTGCCTGGGTCTCTTCTAGTCCATTTAAATGTGTTTCAGTCCACGTCCAACCCACGTAACTCGTTATCACGTGTTTCAGTTCACGTCCAACTCACGTAACGAACTCTCAATAACCCAAATCACGTGTGAGAGGGGGTGTCAAAGTCCAAATCACGTGGATCACATGTAAGAGATTTTAAGATAAAAACTTATATTCTTTAACAAACACAAAGACTAGTACCAAGACATGATCGCAACTTACAATATGATTTTCTGAGAAGGCAATGAGCAAACATATACAACTGCATTCTATGACTTCAGTGATCACTGAAGAAGGTAATTAGGAAGGATTCAAAGTGGATTTTGCTATTCTATTCTGGCATGAATTTTTTGATTGGAACATCAACTTCTAGTCTTCAACATGCCAAACTATGAAATAGATTGTACACTAATTATTTCTTATAGTTGCCAATTTTTTTTTACAGAATTAAAAAAAAGGTAGAATAATGGATTTTAGAATTAAGGACATCTTTGTTCATGGTACTCTGTTGACTGACAGGATGTCACCACTAGGCATCCAGATAGAATCAAATGATTTGGTATGCTGTCACGCATGCATAATTCCACTAGGAAATATAGCTCGTGATGTGGAAACTCCAATAGTCAAGCGTAAATTAAGAATTTATAATAATTTCCTCAATACCCTCATAAACGTGCTTATGCAAAACCAATCACTTAAATCCAACAATTTCTAGACCATAAAACAAATTTCCCATCATTATCTGAATGTTGAAACGAATGAACAGAACAAGAAATATTTAGTTCTTGAAATGAGAACTGAACAAATTTTTCCCTTGTATAAAATTAAGGATCTCCATTGCTTCTTTGTCCAAGTCTTTCCAATTTTGCAGCTCCTTGTTTTTAGTCACAACTCACAAGTGGCTTTTTTTTTTGAAGATGCATGGCAAAGCCACCTAATTATTGGTAGAAATTACTCTGGCTACACAGGAAGAAAAACCCTGAACAGCTTTAGGCCTGGTCTTTTACACATCTAGATGTGTACTCACTTGTTGTATGTGTTTGAATTATTATGAACTACAGTTTTCATCTCAAAACCAATTTGTAGTTCATTAACTTTTTAAGTGCATATTCATCTTTCG
Organism: Cinchona pubescens; assembly: GCA_025175665.1. Classification (NCBI taxonomy): domain Eukaryota; kingdom Viridiplantae; phylum Streptophyta; class Magnoliopsida; order Gentianales; family Rubiaceae; genus Cinchona; species Cinchona pubescens. The sequence goes on from JANKKI010000157.1 coordinate 159,690, forward strand.
GAACTATTGAGCAGAAGAATTTGAGGAATAAAAGGAGCAAAATATGGTTTAAGACCAATGAAGCATTAAGAGTAAGTAGATGGCTCAGTTATGTTGAATAGAAAAAGGCATTTGGCCATTATGCTGAATAGAAACAGCAAACATTTGGTTTCGTTAAGCCAATCATTCAGCCAAAACTCAAAAGTAGAACATGCAACCGTATCATTCTAATCAATAATTACCAACCAAAAGAATAAAAAGATATGATGTTCCAGTTACAGATCATTTGGATTGCTGACTATGGGGAGGAAATAATTAAAATCTGATAACTGTGAGCAATTAAGTTATTAACATGATGAGGCATATATATATATATATATATATATATATATATATATATATATACATCTATATGTATATAAACATGAAAGGATTGATCCCAAGGCTATAAAAATAGGAAATTCTACTTCTGAAAACGAGAAACAGAAATTAATTACCAGCTCTGGTACATAATCGATGTCTTCTTTTACTTTCAAGCTCATGATCTTGAACTTGACTCTGCACTTTAGCCCATCTAGTTTCTCATTATTGTTCTCGGGAGGCTCCACAAACTTGAAAACTGATCAATAATTTGTTATCCATCAAAATGTTCAGTTCAAATAACATTTGTATGTATTCACTTATATAGTTGACTGAAGCTTGCAATCCAGACTAGCACAAAATAAATGGAGAGAAGACCAAGAAGGATGAAATTAATTACCTGTTGCGATAAGAGTCTCATCAGGAGCAAGTATGCCCCCTGGAGGACGCATGTAACAACTTTTTGGTGCAGTTGTTTGGAACTAAAACAACACCAACAGATTAACAATCAATTTACTACGTTCAAAATGAGTACATCTTTAATAGGTAAATGTTAAGTTGGGATCGAACATTGAACTCTTCCACGTACACCATGTATTTACTTGTGGAGACAGTTTGTTCAAAATTGGACTGCAAATAACAATTTTCTTTGATCCGTACAAGAATAATGTTGATTAGCCAGACAGAGGAAGGTTATTCCCTTTTCGCCAGCAAAGACAGGCTAGAGGAAAATGGACATCTGTAATATGAAATGTACACAATCTGCAAGCTCGAATGATGATAAAATATTGCCATTTCACTTCATCTATAATTGCAGCATTCATTTTGAGACATGCAGCCAACAAAAAATGCCAGGTTATTCAATCAAGATCGAGGCAAATGCTGCTTTGCAACTCATACATTTTATGAAATCTAAGTTTTCAACCTTAACTTTTTTAAATGTCTTGCACTGATCTCGAATGGTCATCATGAATTTAAAACTTATAATTCCAAAACTCAAAATGCCAATTGAATTTCATAGATAACAGCATGTATTCTTCATCCTCCGGCAAATGACTATCCAATCATCAAAACCATTTGAATAAATTTATTATTTCTCTACCTGACTATAGCATTTCCCCCTTCCTCACAATGTGAATAGTTAAATGGCCAACAATATACTCATGGATGGCATCATAAAACTGTTTGGTAATGCTAATGAGAATGAATGAATGGAAAAGGGACATAGTAAAGATATTACATGTCATACCTTGAACGCAACACGAGTCTTGCTGATGTTCTTTATCCGAATTGCACTCTTTACTTGTTTACCAGGTTCATCTTAATACAAAAATAGTGATCAGTGAGGAAAACAAAAGGACAAGCCAGTTATACAGCAGCAAAATTTTCCATAAATTTCCAACCACCGAACTTCTAGCTCCGTCGCACTTATTTTGACATTTTTTTGACTTTTTTGTTCAGTGTGTCAAATTTTTAAAGATCCATCTTGTAGAGGTCTTTTTAACTTCATTACAATTTCAAGCTTATATGCGGCAATATTTTATATAAGTTTTAATTTTGTTGAGAAAATTTTATTAAAATTAAATAAATTTATGTGAATTGAAAAATTAAGCGAGACAAAGGGAATGCTAAAGTTTACTATCCCAATTAAACAAAAAGACATCAAGAGAAGAAAACGAAAAGACCATCTAATTAAGAAAAAGAGAATCCATGATCCACTATTTCTTAAAGGGCTCAAAATGCAGCAATCATTCTTAACCAAGTAAATAGAATTGTATATCAGATTAATCAAGCAGCACCATTAATCTTGACCATACAAGAAAATGAAGTGTGCAAAAAAGAAATTAAGAACAATAGTCCACATACGTACAGGGAAAGTAGAGCTTGTTGGGGGGATCAAGACCGAGCCTTCGACGCGTAGGAAGGAGCGACTTAGCAACGGAAGCCACCTTGATTGAAGAAGGCTGATGATCGGCAACAAGCTGGTTCTGCTGCTGCGAAGATGTAGAATCAGCAGCAGCAGCAGCAGCTGCAGCAGCATGTGCTCGAATGCACAGAAGGGCAATCTACACAAACTCCAAACCTTAACTTCTGCCATTGATTTCTGATCATTTGTCGACACTGCCATTGTTCTCGATCCCTTACGTTAATTAAACACTTCGGTTTGGTCTGTATAGATAGAGATGCACGAGAAAAAGAATACGACTACGCGTGAAATGGAATCATGTAAGAATGATCTGGCTGTCACACTACTGTCGTTGTTTCTAGGTGTGTGCCTAGCGTGGCAGGGATACACGGAAAAAAACTTGAAATCTATATATACTTCATACTTCAAAATCTTTCAATGTAATTTGGTTTCGGACAGTCATATAAAAGATGAACGTGCCAAATTTACTCACGATTTATAAATTTGTATATTTGGCTGCATTTCTTTTCTTTTCTTTTCTTTTTAAGCAGATTTAGTAACATGTCATACTGTACACAGCAATTTCACCTTCTTTGACTCGAATGAACTTTTTGATAAAACTTTAAATTTAAGTTATTCTTATATTATAGTATAAAGGCAGAATTAAGATCTTAAAATTGGGTGACAATTATTTTGACCGTGTTGGATAACTTTCAAAACAAAAACAGTTACGTATAATAAACGAGTTTATAAATAAGAATACCATACAATGTTAAATTTTATTACAATGCGTACTTAAAAATAAATTTAAAATAAAAATTTATATGTTAATTTTATGCATAAAGATCAAAAGTTTTTGAAATTTCTATGCTTTTAAGTTACAATTATTATTGATTTTGAAAACATGATCATTAACTCTTCTTTTTAAACTATGTAAAGAAAAAAAAAATTAATAATTTTAGGATGTGCAATTATATGATAAAATTAAAATTATTAATTTTTTTTATATCTTTTTATTAATTTTCAAAGTTGAGGGGGCAGTTGGCCACCCATGTATGTGGGTCCACTCCTGATTTTGAATAGATACACCCCTTCCTGTTTTTATGTTGAGAAACTTGAACTCAAGGACAATTTATTCTCAAATTTCATCGATATTTAAGTCTTGAACTTTTATAGTTAAGTTTTAAAGAATGAATTTTTAAAATTCATAGGACTGGTCAGTTTGTATCGACAAAGAGGAAGTGGTACAACAAATCAAACAATTATAATATATATGTCATGTGATCTGTAAGAGTGTCCTTTTAGATATTGCATTATTTGCTAGTTGGCTTTTAAGTAAAGCAGTGCTTTATAAATGGATGTGGCAAATAAAGATGAATCTTTATTAAAAATAACAAGTTTGTATGTGCCACAATACCCAATGATATAACAACAGAATAAAAAAATTTATTTTATTACGTTGTTCTTTTAGTGATTATTATTAATATCTTAGTATTATTGCAAATGACACTGCTAGCTTTTTCATTCTAATTGTTGTTGCGGGATTGTTTACCATCAATCAATGTTTTAATTGTGAGCCACTCTAATTAAACCATCTTACAAGATCTTACCATCTTATTGTTACATAACCGATTTTCACTAATTGTATTCTTTATTGTTGTTTTATTCATAAAAAAAAAAAAAAAGGAAGCACGATGGACTATTTGTCACAAAGTAGTTGAATGATTTAATTTAATTGTCCCAAGTTTATACGCAAGATAAAAATTGAAGCTTAATTTGGTGGCTGAGATTGTAAAAGATTAGTACAACCTATTCCACAAGGCACTAATTGTCAAGCAATACCAAAGACAATAAGTGCGGTCATATGGATGTGGTCCTTTTTCACTAAAAGCATCAATCCTTTCTTTTAAGTAAATCCATAAGGTCTAATTTCGAACTATTCAGACTTTTACTCAGTTGCTTTCTAGTGTCTTTGCCTTGAACAACTTGCTAAAAACTGCTGAATTTAGGGCAATGATGTAGGGAGAATTATTGAGGAAGAGCATGCGTACATCACTAATCATAGAATCTTTGTTGGTGAAAGAACTTTAGATGGCATGGGCTTTGCAGGATTCTATGTTCTGAATCATTGTTAATTAATGGAATTGCAATAAGAAGTTACATTGAAGAAAAAACAAAAGTTTTCTAATTATATTTTTCCATGGATTTAATTTGGTCATGATAAGTTGTTCTCATGTTTATTCATCTAGTTGTTTAGGATTTTATGCATTTAATTTGGCTGCAATCATTTTTATTCTTTTGTTACACAGTAATGTTTGGGTAAAGTAGCATGGAACCCCTTAAAATGCTCTGATAGTAAAGTTTTGCCCATCAAACAATTTTGGGTAAAATGCAAAAAAATTCCTGTGATTTACTATATAGGCACTTTACACTTTTGTAGTTATTAAATGTACGTTTAATTCTTTGTGTTTTAATTTTATTTGCAAAATAGATGGGATCCATCTCTTACTTAACTGTGTTTGGTACTCATGCTCCAAAATTGTGATTAGGATTGTTTTTTGGAAAAAAAAAAAAAATAGCACTAACGTAAGATGAAATTGACATTTTGACCCAAAAAACTCTATCTCTTCCCATCCTTTTCACCACACTACTTGCTACCTCCTTCTCTTTCCTACCCTAGCCACCAACACCTTAACAACAGTCTTGCCACTCAGCTCTCTTTCCCATGCCTAGCCGCCATTCCCCACCCCCATCCTTACATTTCCCCAACCCAGCCCCGCCACCCACTCCTACCCTAACCCCATCCCAAGCCCCACACCCTTACTTTGTTTGAGGTTTTATTATTGTAATATGTTGAAATTAATATAATTACAGGTCATTGAAATCTGTGGATAACTAATTCTCAAATGCAAATTCGATCATTGAGTGGCTGATGCCTACTTACCCAACATATTTTTTGAGTCATAGGAAGAGATGACTTTTTCAAAACCAATTTCACGATACCGTCATTTCAGCAGTTGTTATGTTCCCTTCACCTTGGTGCATATGATTCTTTAGTCACAAACATGTATTGGCCCTTATCAAAATCTCCAACTCCTCCAGAGGAGATAATCGTATATGAACCAAATTTGTCACCAATAAGTCGTTGGTGGGAAATAAAAGAGATGTAAGATTATAAGGGGGCGATGGCAGTGGTTAGGATAGTTGGGTTAGCGATTGGTGGGAAAGGGTAGGGTGTGGCGAGACTTGGAGTAGGGGTGAAGGTGGGGGTTGCTATGTGATAGAGGGAGAGGGAAGGGTTTCTAATTTTCAACTGACCCCTTTTAATTCTTAATTAGACCCAAAAGATTTTTTAACCCTTTTTATTTTTAATTTGATCCCAAAATTTCTCAAATGCTTGAATTGGTTAGGGGCATATATGAAATTTCACATATCAATGTTAATTGTAACAGATTCTATCTATTTTGCAAAAATAAATCAAAACACAAAGGGGTCAAATGCATATTTGATAACTACGAGATGTGTATAAGTGTCTTTTTGATAAACAACAAGAGGGTTATTTGTATTTTACCCAATAATTTTTAGTCTCTTATTTTTTTTTTCAAAAGAGTAGAAAGTATATAAATAACAATCAACAAAGACATACACTTCGAGTAACTACTCAAGTTTCAGAGATAAGACAAATTAGCTTAACCAGTATGGGAAACTTTTTTCCCACATAATCAAAGAGACTAAATTCACAACAAAAGTGTATAAGTTTCAGAAGTCTAAATCAACTAGATTTTGGTAAACACAAGAAGATACAATAGAAGAATAGACACTTAGATGAATAATGTTCCAAAACATTGGCTAATTTGACATTTGCACAGTCTCTGTTTTGGAGCTTTTGAATGATGCTTCTATTGGAGAAAACTAACACAATTCTGTCCCAGTTTGTTGATCTAGCTCTAATTAAAGCAGTCTTTAAAGTTAATGCTTCAATTAGAACGGGATTAGTGAGTTCTTCATCCCCATCTTCCCAAGCTTTCAATAACTTTTCACTTCTATCACCCACAATCCCATAACCTGTTCTATTTCTAATGTTGTTTACTATGCTTGCTACCTTTACCCAAACAGTAGCACGTTGATCTCTCCTCAGATCCATTTGGAGATGGATGTGAGAGGTCTCCCAAGGCTGCATTTATAATTTTAATCAAGCCATCCTAGTCCATAAAAGCCAGCTTCAAAGTTGATGCCAGGGTTCAATGACAGAAGAAGAATATATGCTCTATGGTTTCAGTTGATCTTTCGCATCTAGACAAAATAGATGCCTTTGATTCTCCTATGAAAATTTGCATTTGTTGGCAAAATTCTATTAAGACACTTTCAAAGAAAGTGTTCAAGCTTGTGCTTGACATTGAGTCCCCAAGTCAATTTCCAAAGTTCTGCTTGTTGATTTGTCCTGTTAGTCTCTCCTCTAAGCTCAGGCCTTTGTTTCTTTATTTTCTCCTAATTCTTCAGCTCCTTATATGTAGAGTCCATAGTATAAAGTCTTGATGGAGAGTGAGCCCAGTATAGTATGTCAGTCTTCCTAGTAAGAGAAATAAGAGTATTAAGAATATTGGCCACATCGGTAGAACAGAAAACTCCTTGATAAGTTTAGTATTCCACTTGGTACTTAACATGATCTGGTTTACTCGAAGTTCTCAAAAGTATAGGTACTAGGTCTACTTGTGATCATTTTTCCCCCCTCCTCCATTTCCAGACAACCATCTATCCTCCCAAATATTTATAGTCTTACCATTCCCTACTCTTGTTTTGATCCCCTCCCTTATCCCATTCTTAACACTAAAAAGATTGTATCAGAACCACGATGATCCTTTAGGCATAATAGAATCAAAGATATTAGATTGGGAGAAGTATCTTGCATTAGAACTCTAGAGACAAAAAGGTTAGGATGACTAATAAAAAGAAAATATTTGTTTAGCCAAGAATGCCTCATGGCTAAACAAATATGTCTAAATTAACACCCATCTTCATTTTAGCATAGAATCATGCTTCTCCCAATTCAGATCTGTCTTTTATACACATCTTCTATGATTAGGGACCAAAAATCTATAGACGATATTATTTATGTCCAAAGACAAGGCTCTCTCTTATACACATCTAGATGGACATAACATATGCTAGCATAGCTAAAGCAATAGATTTCAGAAGAACTTCTTTACCAGCCATATTGAGAAAGTTATTTTTCCAGCCTTTCACTCTTTTAGCTACCCTATCATTTACAACCATAAATATTTTTTTCTTAGACTTAGTAATAACTATAGGCAAACCCAAATAACACCCCTAGGAAACTAGCTTGACACCTTCAAAAATATTACATATCTTATTTATAGAATCAAATGTGGTGTTCTTACTGAACAAAATGGAAAACTTCTCAAGATTAACTAGTTGAGTTGTAGCAGACTCATAAAGTTTGATAATTTTCATAACATTCCTAGCCTCTTCACCAGTAAATTTACAAAAAAAAAAAAAAAATGATTGACTCATCAACATAGAAGATGTGTGAAATAGTAGGACTATTCCTACATAGTTTCAAACCAGTAATTTATTTATTTGAACAAGACTAATTAAGAAGAGTAGAAAAACATTCAGCACATAAAATAAAAAGGTAAGGGGACAATGGATCCCCTTGTCTAATACCCCTAATAGGTAAGTCAAAAAACCAACTTTTTCACTATTCAAATTAAAAGAATATGAAATAGTGATTACACAAGTCATAATCCATTTGATCTAGGTTTGACAAAAACCAAATTTAGTTAAAATAGCTTGCAAAAAAAGGCTATTCTAGTCTATCATAAGTTTAGCCATATATAATTTTAAAGCTTAAAAACCAGTTTTGCTTGGCCTTTCATTTTTAAGATAATGAAGACACTAATGTGCAATTATAACATTATCCAAATTCTGTCTATTGGACAATAAAACTGATTGATTTTCACTAATGCAAAAACTAAGTAGGGGCTTTAACCTATTAGCTAAAAGTTTAGAAATTATTTTGTAAAAAACATTACAAAAACCAGTTGGCCTATACTGAGTGTGATTTGTGGGGATCTGAACTTTAGGAATTATACCAATCAGAGTATCATTCATAGACTTACGAATATAACCGGAGTGGAAGAAACTTTGTATGGCTTCAAAAATTTCCCTGCTAATCAAATGCCTAATAATTTTGGAAGAAAATAGGGACATATCAACAGGATCAGGGGCTTTATTGGGATCTATAGAAAAGATAGCAGCTCTAATTTCTTTTTCTCCAAAGGGCCTAGTCAGCTGCTCGTTCATATGACTTGTAATTTTGGCTAATATCCCTCCAAACACTTCATCCAATTTATCAATACCATTAAAAGCAAACACCTCTCATACTAGGTAATCAATTCTAGTTAAATATCATCCTCCTCTTGACACCACTGATCGTCCATTTTCTACAAGGAACTAATGTTGTTTCTTTTCCTTCTTTCTACAACACTGGCATGGAAAAAAGAGGTGTTTCTATCTCCATCTTTCAAACAAGAAAATCTAGATTTTTTGCTCCAAAAAAATTCCTCATTCTTATAAGCCTGATGAAGCTGAACTTTGAGGGCTACTTTAGTGCTTCTGTGCTCCTGGTTGCCTAGCCTTTGAATTTTCTCCTTTAGTTCCCTGACTCTCAGCTCAGTACTTCTATTGTTCTTTCTTAATATTTATTCTAGTTCATAAGTGCTGCTCTCCAGGCTTTAATCTAGTAAGCCACCCTTAACATTCTTGATCCATTAACTTCAAATTTCCATGCATTTTTTACTACATCATCTACTTTAGAATTTCCGATGTCCATCTCTTGTCAAAATAAAACCTCCTAGGGACTTCAAAATCTATGCTGAACAAAAGAATTTGATGGTCAAAGGCCTCAATGCTGATATCGGAGCAATTTGATCTATCGAAAGCTTGAAACCAATTCCTACTACAAAGAACTCTATCTACCCTCTCTCTGTGATCTTTTTATCTTCTTCCTAACCATTGCAAGTTCAAGGCTTACCATTGAACCCAATATCAACCAATTCATTAGAAATAATAAATTGACTAAAATCCAAAAAAGATCAGTCTTCTCTAACCTACCAACCCAATTTTCCTTGTTTGACCGAATGTCATTGAAATCCCCAACAAGAACCCGAAACTTACCCTACAAAACTTTCCTTTTCTGAATCACTCTTCCATTGTTCTTTCCTAATCTTAGCATCTAAATTCACATAAATGCCTATAAACCACTAGCTATTGTTTTTGTCCCTATGTCTAGCTTAACTTCAATAGTAAAAGAAGTAGAAATGATTTTCTGAATAGGAAGATTGTTACCCCAAAAAATAGCCATCCCACCAGCCTTTCTAAAGGCATCCACCACATATATGTTGTCAAATTTGATTCTTTTTCTAATCTTATCCATCATTTCTTTTTCATTTTTAGTTTCAAAACTAAAAATAAGATCGGGAAGAGGAGAGAAATATTCTCCTTCAACTAAAAAATTGTCAAAGGGCTCTCTATACCTAGACAATTCTGTACCATAACTCTCATTAGAAACTTGGAGGCTCAAAATTGTTGGTCCCTTCCCCCATAAGTGTAGACAAAGTCTCAGAGTTAATACCTGCCAATTTTTGCTTCTTCAAGTCCGCATTGGTCTCCATGTCCATCTCAAATTATTCATCTCTCAGAAAAATTTTCCAAAATTTTGTGTTGACTACCATCAATTTGCATCAGGTTAGTAACATGAGAACAAGGTCTTCTCAAAGTCAAGGTAGAATTCTGGCTTTCCTGTTATTCATGTTTTGCACCTTAGTGCTATTAGCAGCTAATTCTCCTAGCTAGGAATTTTCGGTCAAAATTGAAAAGATATGATATCTCTCTTTGGAAACAATTTGGCTTTTCTAGAAAATTTCACTATCTTTCTTCACCAACCCTAAAGCTAGAGTCTTCTTAATATTGTTTCCTTGCACAATCTTTGAGGTCCCTTTTTGTTCTCCAATTTCACCCAAACCATTTACTATCATGATATATTGTTGTAGCAGGCTTGAGGATGTAGCCCTTTCATTGCCAGTACTACTTAAATCCAAATTTGACATGGAAGTCTCGCAGTCAGAAGCCCCATTCTCCAAATTCTTGTGTTCTTCCACATTGGAGTTTCTTATTGCACTCAAAGTTTTAGTGTGATTAATGTTCTCTGAAGCTTCAGCACTTAGCTTGCTCTAAGAAAAGGTGTCTTTCCTAATGGCTGAGTTCAGTTTGCCAGCATTTGCTTTCAGCTAGTTACCAAATTAAGGTTCTCCCTTTGTTATTGCATCTATTATCCCTTAGAAGAGAAGTTTTTCTGAGTGACCTATGATGCCACAATGATAACAAAAATAAAGAAGTTTCTCGTTATTGAAGTTGGAAAATACTTTCATAGACCAGGTCTTTGACCCCACCTGTAGACCTTGCGGTCAAGATTAAATCTTATAAAATTTTTCTTACATCAGTTGATATCATAGATTCCATAACATTTAATCTACACCACAGGGTCTACAAGTGGGGTCAAAGACCAGGTCTACCTAAGTATTTTCCATTGAAGTTTACCCACTTCCTTATCCCTTCAACTCGGACTATAGTACTTCTAAGTGGGGTTTGGAAATATCCGCTTCAACCCACAACTTCATATGCTTACCTTTCTTTTCCGTCCACTTGACTCAAAACCACATCTTTGATGTACACATAAAGTATAAGATCTGCATTTTCTTCGATGTTAGATTCCCATCTATGGATTCCCAACAATTGATTGTCCAAAACCCACAGTCTATTGCTCGAAAACTCTAGCCATATCACTTTCCAACCCAAAATTAAATTGAAAAGCATTTGGACTAAGTTCAATAACTGAAAGATTTTTTGGATAGCCCCTCTTTTGGTTTCTAGAAGTGTATAAGAGACAAAGGAGCCTACTTTTCTCCGATTATCTTCCTGATTAAGACTTTTCTGACAGGCCACAATCCCTTGTTGCAATTCCCCTTTTTGAAGATCGGAACCCAAAATTTCCTCAACCGAAATGGAAAACCTCTGCATGATTTCCTCCAGTTCCTCAGTCATCGCAAAAAGAAAGGACACTAGTAGATCTGGGTAGAGCTAAGTAGACCATGCAAGGTTGGAGCTAAAAATAAAATAGAGTGAGAAGAAAAAAAGGGAAAGGAAAATAAAAGAAACAGAAAGACATAAAAATAAAAAATAAAAACCATTTTCAAGCTTTAAATCATAAATAAGCCAAGCTCACAAATAAGTATCTAATCTTATATACATGTATTACTACTAGAATACACATAAAAGATATAATATGGACAGGAGCAATGAATTGGACAGGAAATTAGATGCAGTAAATTTGGATGATAAATGCAACAGCATACAAGTGTTTCGGCATTTAGATCATTGAGGAAAATTGAAAAACTTGAATGGTGAAAATGTCTCAAATTGCTCATTAAACTTGTATAAATGTCAACTTTTAATCCTTTTGTCCATTAACTTGTTATCATGACAGAATCAAGGGTATTTTTGTCAATTGTTTCTTCTTTCTTCTCCATCCGATGTTTGAGGGCTACCAGGTACTTTACCCTTTATGATTATTGTCTAGTGACATGTCATGAATAAAAAAATAAGGCTAAATATAATAAACTATTTAAAATTTGGGTTGTTGATACTAAACACTCTAATGTTATTTTTTCTCATTTTGCCCCTACCGTGAATATAGATCAGCAATTTGGCTATTAAAAAGTCAAGAATGAATCAATTTTACCCCTAGACACTACAAGAAAGGATAAAATTAATCTTCTAAAGTTTATTGTATTTGTTATTTTAGTCTCTAATTCTAGTTTTGTATCAATTGACCTACTTTAGTCATTAATCAATATATTGTCAGTGGTATTTTCAAAATACTTGTGTTGTGAAAAAATTTAAATATAAAAATTTCTAACATTATCGGTATTTTTCGATCTTTTCACCATAATCATGTAAAAGTAAATTTTTACTATTGAAGTTAAGCATAGACTGTAGGGACAAAAACAATAGCTAGTGGTTTTAGGCATTTATGTTTATTTAGAGCTGATTAGGATAGAACAATGGAAGGTGATTAAGAAAAGGAAAGTACATCTAAATTATATGAAGTAACTTATATACATATAAATTAAAACCCAAATTAAAATGATTTAGAAGAAATAGCTTTTATAGTTCATTAAAAATTTTATAAGTAATTATTTCACCATATTTTTAAGTTTTAAATATTGAAGAAAGAATAGTTGGAGAATTAGAATATTAATTAATTTGGAGCATACTTATATTTCTAACAATATTGAAAACATTATTGATTTTTATTTTTATCCAAAAATATTACATGATATAAAATTTACCTGAGGGACTAATGTGAAATTTCGTTAAAACTTTTAGGAGATTTACCGCGTAGTTAACCTTTAGGGGTAAATTTATATTTTTGAAAAGACTAACAGCGGAGGTACAGTTAATTATTAGTCAAAGGAGTAAAGTGAAAAAAAATAACGTTAGAAGGTTTAGTGCAAAATAGTCTAAACCTTAAGAGGTTATATTTAATCCTAAAAAATAAGGCCTAGTCCTAACATTCCGTGCCCTTGACCTATCTTGATTAAGACCAAAAAACTTATCTAACGTGTTACCTAACTCAGCAAGCTGGCAAATTTGATTTAAGTATCCATTGACTCTGTCTCTTATGTGTATGCCATGCACTTATTTAGGAGCCATTGTACCAATGAATATAGTCATAACTAGTTTCACTTTGCATCCCGCAACTTATGATCTATTCTCATTTTGTACCTCTAATTTTAAATTTGGACACAATACACCTCTAACTTTTAAATCTGTCCCGTTTTGGTCAATTTTTAGTAATTTTGCGAAATTTGATGAATATTTCATTTGAGGTATGTGGTGTGTATGGGTAGAACATCCACTAGTTTTGGAAATAATTTAGATTAAAATAAAATAAATCTAAAAGTTTGTGGTGCAATATGTACAAGACTTAAACATAAGGTGTAAAATAAGAATTAGTGAGAAGTTAAGGAATGTAAAAGGATCTATCGTGGACTAAAACATATAAACGAGTATAATGACCCCACGGTAGTACATGTCATGTGACGAGGACGCCAAGCTGTGGCAGTAGTCATAGAATTATTGCAGCAGATGTGGGACTTTGACTCGGAAGGATATTAAGCCAAGTAATAATAATCGATATCCAAGCAAAAAATAAATAAATAAATAAATAAATAAATAATAATAATAATAATAATAATAATAATCGATATCTTTGTTGAATCGGAATAGGATCGTAAAATTATATAGTAGAAAATATAAAAGTATAACTTTTTTTTGTGCTAATATTTTATGAAGCTCATGTAAAGAAATGAAAAAAATGATTATTAATAAAAAAAAAAAGTTTTTTTTTAATTCAAAATAGGGTATTTGACACTATTCTAAAAAAAAAAAAAAAAAAAAAAACTTTGCATTCCAAGTCAAATGTCCAAGAGACAAAGACTTCCCCTCCTTCCTTTGATCTGTGTCACTGCAATTTGAATACTATTTTTAATTTCAACTCAAAAAAAAATTAATATAGATTGTATAAACTAGTGACACATAAAATTATCAAAACACTAATTTGACTTAATAAATATAAACATATATCACACAATTCTAGTAGTAATTAATATTTTACCGATAATAATGATTCTACTATAAGGATCAAATTTGTAAATTTAAATTATAGAGTTTTAATAACTAGGTATACAACACATAACACTCCTTTCAAGAGGGCAAAAAGGTCAATATATTATTAACTGTTTTTAAGGTTTTCAATTACATTTTCCATGCCCTAAAGACCGAATTGGGCAAAATTTTTGTTCTCTTTATAAAACAAAGCTTCCAGCCCCCTTTCAAAAAATTTCCACTTCTTTTCTCTTCTAATGACTTTTGAATTCTCTTTGAACTTATTTGAGAGGAGGGACTTACGTGAATTTGTATTTCAATGTATCCAGAAAAATTAACAAATTTATTAGAAATTTCAAATTCAGTAACCATGATTAAACTTTAATTCAACTAAATTACTTAATCATTTGTTCCACTTCTTTCAAATTGATTCATTTAAAATCCTTCGTATAATACAAATCCAACCTTGTATTTCTCATTAGAATCAATGTCAACTGGAAGCCTTAGCGTCAATTAGTTGGTTCTATGCATTAACGTGTAATGATTGACTTGGCCAAAAGATTTGTCCAGTCATTTAACTTAGGTAGGCAAACTCTTTTGTTGGCAGAAAATTAACTTGCAAATTAAAATATATATCAAATTTCCTGTCCAATTCATTGCTCTGCTGGCCTCAAATTTTAGGCAGAATATACAATTCTTTTACCTCGAAGGGTACCAAATATTGCAATTTCATTGTCCTACATATGTTGCACTAGAACACTTAAAAAGATGGTGAAATAATGTACCCCATACAGCTCAAGTACATGACTTTCCTCAATGACTCTTCAGACTTCTTCAGTTTTTCTTGATGATCTTTAGCTTTACAAGTTGAAGCCACAGCAGAATAGAGTTGCTTGGACGACTGATGGACAAGGACCTGATCATGTTATTCGTGGCATGCTGGTGCATTGACCTTAATGTGTAGTTCCACCTACACAATCCCTGATCTTTCATTGCCTGCACTGCTCCTACACATACTGCTGCTGCTGCCCTGCTTGTTGAACTCATTTTCTTGCTAAAAATGAACTCCAAGATGTCTTCTTGTTTATATCAAATGTTGAGAGGTTCAGATGAAAATTTGAGACTTTGCTGAGACTTGTTAAATGATGTTTTGGTGTTGAAGCTTTTGGGATGGTCCGTCATACTTTGATACTTATATAATGCTTTATCTCAAGTAAAGTAGGTGACTTGACCAATGGATAGTGTATAAGAGACAGACCCATGAACTCCAATGGATTACAAGAAATTTAGAGCCCCTCTTATCTATCATATATAGGACAACTAAAATTTGAACTTTACCAAGTGACATTTTTGCTTCGTTAAGCAATTGGTAAGCATGTCACATTGCCGTGGCACAGATGGAATTCAACTGTTGCTAAAATTACATTAATTACACTATGCCCCTACAATGTTAATTGCATCTCAATTTGCCCCTGTAAAAGATTATAAATAGTATTTAAATCCCTCTGACTAATTATCAAAGCCAAACATTAAACAAAAAGTTAGAGGTTGGCGCAAAATAAGTGGCTTTTCTATTTGGACAGCTATTATTTAGGATATTCTTTTAAATATTATTTAGAATAATACCTTAACTAATTTAAAAATGTAATATATGTGAAATAAAAAATGGTTAGAAAATATATCTGAGTAGTGATGGAAAATATTATTGGAAGAATAATGTAAAATAAACCATCCAAATATAGCCAGCTGAAATCCTCATACAATTTTAGGATTAATTACACTTTACCCCATGTAATGACATAAAATTACGCTTTACCCCTATTTGATAATATTACTGAATTGACTGTAAACAACAACATAAGCTCATCAAATTCTTCGACTTTGGCCACAGTCAAAAAATTTTGGTGACCAAATTTCATTTTTAGATCATAAGAAAGTAGTAGATGAGTTATTAGACCACATTTGTTGAGTGAGATGTATGAATATTGCTATTTTGCCCCTACAAGAATAAATGAATTGTTGTAGACATAAGGAATTATTAAAGAAATACATTAATTTTGACATTACACAAAAATGTTGGCTTTGTGCTTTATATATATATATATAGAATTATTAAAGAAATACATTAATTTTGACATTACACAAAAATGTTGGCTTTGTGCTTTATATATATATAAAGATAGCAAGAAAACTAGACAAACCTTTTTGAGAACCTTGAAAGCTTTGTTTTACCTATGACTTATACTCTCTCTTTATACATGCTTATAATAAGGTATATAAATCCCACACCAAATTGCATCACTATGAATCATATGGATTATAAAACAAAAATAATGTAACAATTTCACCAATAAAATAAGAGAATATAAGTGAACGAGACTAGGTATGAGACTAACTCTAATGCCTAATTGCGTTAATTTTTGTACTAATATTCTTAAAAGGTCTATGAGAAATCATTATAAGGATGGTGACAAATGGATTTAACACATTAATTAACTATCAAAAAAATAACAAAACCTGTCAGAATAAGAAATTCCTTATTTAGGTATTCCTTTAAATTTAAAGGGGTAAAGTAGAAATATTTAGGATATTATAGGGTTAATATAATTTTGTACTATTATAGGGATAAACTATTACTAATTAATCTTAAAACTATAGTAGGGAAATTTAGTAATTTTTTTCCACTCTTAATGTTTTAATTATTAGTTAGTTTTGACCTAAGTTAAAGAGAGTTAAATGTATATAAATATTTGTTAGGAAACAAGTCGAGACGTGATTAAATTTAAAGAGAATAAAGTATAATTTATCCTAAATATTGTCCACAGAGAATGGTACGTGCCTACGTGGTGCAAATTTCTTACTTTGGACTTTGGAGTTATAAGACAAGGTCATCCTTCATGAACAGCTAGTTCTTTGGAGTTATAAGCCAAAGGTCACTTGGTGTGCAAGGTTAAACTCTTTTCAAGTACACTTATTTTCATGTCTTAAGGTTAGCAATTTTTTACGTAATCCGATAATATGATACGAATACGATACGAAATTAACAGGTTATGACATGACTCGAACTTTTTCGGCTCATTATTGGGTATAACCCGTCTGTGACACGAAATTAAATGGGTTGGGTTGAGTCAATCCATGAGTTGACACGATAACCCGTTAAGTTACTGTATAAACAGATTTTGCTGAATTTTTTATTTTATTATAATTTAATATAATATACTTTTAAGATTGTGAATAATAGATTTAATATTAGATTACTAAATCGAACATAATAATTGTGGTTTAAATATTATCCAAAAAAAGATCAATAATTTTAATTATGTGTTTTCAATTACTATAATAATAAGGTTAAGAGTATTAATAATTATTTGAGTTATTAAATAATCAAAATTTGAGATTTTAACTCAAATGGATCGTAAGTTATGCAATTGTCAAATAGGCTAAAACTATCTGTTAATAGTAAACGGGTCATAAACGAATACGACACGAAACCGAATGGTTTCAAGATATGTTGATTTATTCATCGCGACAAAATTATTGATGTAATTTGATAAATTTTATTAATTTTAGTTGTTTAAATATGATAGATCATTAGAAGAAATTGGAAGTGTCAATGGGTCGGTTTGTTAAGTTATCGTGTCGTGTCAAGTGTGACCCATTTCTCATCGTGTTCGTGTCGTAGCCGTTTTCTATTGATAGAAAGTATTAGCGTATTTAATAATTATATAACTTGTGATCCATTTGAGTTAAAATCTCAAATTTTGATTATTTAATAACTCAAACAATTATTAATACTAACCTTATTATTATAATAATTTAAAATGCATAATTAAAATTATTGAAAATTTTTGGGTAATATTTAAAATAATTATTATGTTTGATTTAATAATTTAATATTAAATCTATTATTCATAATCTTAAAATATATTATATTAAATTATAATAAAATAAAAAAATTCAGCAAAATCTGTTCATACAGTAACTTAACGAGTTATCGTGTCAACCCATGGGTTGACCCAACCCAACTCCTTTAATTTCGTATCATAAACGAATTGACCTAATAATAATCCGATAAATTTCAGGTCATATCATAATCTGTTAATTTCGTTGGTATTATGGGATCGTGTTAAAAATTACCAACCCTAATAAATTACATTATGGACGGATATAATTTTTAAAAAATATTTTCTAATATTATTATTTTTAAATGTATTGAAGAGAAATTTTTTTTTAATTATTTGAAAGGAGTCTAGCCTAATGTGTACGTCCTTCACTACATGTTTTTATTTAGTCTTTTACTCCAAAAAATCGCTCGATTATCTATAAAATATAAAGATTCATCTAAAAGATAAATTTTTTACTTTACGAATGATTTGATGGTTGATATGCAAAATTTTCACATGAAGCGCACTCGCAACCAACAAAATGAAAAGACAATAAGCACACGGTTTTGCCATTACTTCTAATTGGTCCATTGTATTTGTACCCAGACAATGGGATGTGATCTTGGAATCAAGAAAATCCTGTTGGCTGTTTGTCTTGTTTTAAAATTCGCATGGGACCAAAGTATGGCCAAGGGCCAAGTGGAAGAAAACGTTATCTAATCAATTTGAGGGTTTTTTTTTTGCAATATATATATATACATATATATATATATAATTTAACATGTGTATACATATTAAAACAACTAAAAAGTTAGGTTTAAAAAATATATATATTATTTAACATGTGTATACATATTAAAACAACTAAACCCTTCAAACTTTCATTTAAGTAGCAAGATGCTTTCATTTAAAAAATCAAATTTGAGGGTTTTTTTTTTTTTTTTTTGCAATATATATATATTATTTAACATGTGTATACATATTAAAACAACTAAAAAGTTAGGTTTAAAAACAAAATGTCCCTTCAAACTTTCATTTAAGTAGCATTTCACACCCTTTGACCAATTTCCATCCAAAAAGTAACTATTTTTTTTAAAGGTTAAATACAGTAAACTTTCTTAAGGTTTGAGTTGTTTTGTAGTAAACCCCATAATTTTTTTTTTTTTTTTTTTCTCACTTTACCCCTTCTGTTTGTACACATCATTAATTTGACTATTAAAATTCAAAAATGATATTTTACCCCTAGGCATTACAAAAAAAAAAAAAAAAAAAACATAAAATTGACCCCTTAAAGTTTATTATATTTGTCATTATAGTCTCTAACTCAAGTTTTGTGTCAATTAACCCACTTTAGTCATTAATTAATATAAAAATATTGTCAAAATAACTAAAAACATAATTTTGCCCACAACACTAGTGATTTTTTTAATACTTGTATCTCTTGCGAAAATAATTTTAAATATAAAAATTCCCTAAAAGAATCACTATTTTTTTTGTCATATTTTATTTCATGTAAAAATAAATTTTATTTGGAAAGGAAAGAAAATGACACTAGAATATATGTTAAATTTAATTTAAATATATGATATTCATAATCATCTATTAAATTTCTAACCTTCACTTTTCTTTATGTTATTAAAAATTATTTTCTTCTTTTTTGTTTTTTACATTGTTAATATATTTCAACTATCACCTAAATATGAACTCCCTCCATCCCATTTTATATGTCACTCTTTTTATTTTAGTTTGTTCCAAATTATTTGTCACTCCTTAAAATGGTAATTTTTTAAAGGTTATTTTACCTATTTTACCCTTCATACAAGTTCTAAAGACATAACATTAAATTTATGTTTTAACATTAATTACTCTCACAAGTCATTTCAAAATTTAAAACTCCAAAATTAACTAACAAATTTCATATCTTAATTGAAGGACAATTATTAACCAAAAATCATTTTATTAGTGTGTCAAACACTAATTTTTCTTAAACTGTGTGTAAGTTTGACTATGTCAAATATGGTGGTGGTGGTGGTGCATGAAAAACTTCATATTTATAAACTAAAAATCAAATTTAAATAACTTAGATGAAAGATCTTTAATAATTCATCAAAAATTTTAAAAGTAATTATTTCACTCATTGTTTGAGTTTTAAATATTGAATAAAGCATAATTTGAGAAATAGAATATTAATTAATTTCGAGCATTTTATATTTTTAACACTATTGACAATATTATTGCATTTTATTGTTCGTCTAAAGCATTAAATGATATATAAATTACATGAGGGACTAAAATGAAATCTCACTTTAACTTTAAGGGAGTTTACTGCAATTAACCTTCAGGGGTAAATTGTCTTTTTAAAAATACTAACAACAGAGTTACATTTGACCGTTAGTCAAAGAGGTAAAGTGAGAAAAAAATAACATTATGAGGTTTATTGCAAAATAGCACTAACAAACCTTAAGGGGTAATAATGTATTTCACCCTTTTTCTAATATCTAAATTATGTAGACAAAAATGCCCTTTGAGTTAAAAGCAAAATGCCTCCTTCATCTTTCACAAGTGTTGCAAAATATCCTGCTAATAATGATAATTGGAAAATGCTCTAATTAAAAAAAAAAAAAAAAACTAAGATGGTTCCATCTAATCGCGTACTGCTAAGTAATTTTATGATTTTTAGTTATATAAGTTAATTACAAGCTCTAATTTTTATGTGTCCATATTATTTAATTTATAAAACAAATATATTTTATATTACAAGCAAACATGTATATTTTTATTTCAATATATATATTTTGTGATAATTTATTAATAATATATTTTACAAACAAACCAACTACAACAAAATAAAGTATTGATGAGTATATTTTTTTTTATTTTAAAATTACTCTTAACATTGCACATAATTTATAAAATGGGAACTCATGTAGAATATTTTATTTTTGGCGTAACAATATATAAATCCTAACAAAATATTATAAATGATAACATAAGGTATAATAAATTTGGCCTAGGTATGTCAATTGTGCGACTATGCATACACAATTTTTATTTGTATAATTAGAATAAATTTTCTAAATTTTTAAGATTATAAATTGTGCATTTATTTGTTAATTTTAGTATTAATGTAATATACAAATCTGTATTACAATAAAAAAATATGTTTTTTTATTATAATATATTTTAATTTAAAAGTAAAATCATAAGACGTGTGTAAAATTAGATCTTATAGTTAATAAAATACTAAAAGTAGTATAAATTTTTATCAGTGGAAAAAAGGATAAGAAAAAATAAAATGAGAAACAAGAGAGAGAAAATAAATAAATGAAAAAAGTAGTTGAAATAATAGATTTAATATATGTTCCAAAACATGTACCAGGGGACTTAGGGTTTATTAAATAGTTTAGGAGAATAAACTACAGTTCTACCAAAAATAACATTTTAATTAGTTGGCCACGTGTCAATATGGAGCAAAATGCCTATTAAAATTATTTAGGAGGGGCATTTTGAAACTAGAATGATGGTTGGGGGAAATTTTGCTTTCAACCCAAAAAAAAAGGAAATTTTTATATGGATTCGATACACGGTAGGTGAGATGGACCCCTTGGTCTACATTCATCCACATCACTCTGATAAATTTTATTTTTAATGAGTTAGAATGATATAGATGAATGTAGATCAAGAATCCATCGAATCCATATAAAAATTTCCCTAAAAAAATACTATAGACTTTGTAGTAATTCTTTTAGATTTTCTCTTAACCGAGGTTACGTAGTTGGCTGGGAACTGTATATATAGTTTACCATAGTAACACTTTAATTGCTTCACACCGACAATTTGTTGAAATATTATGTGGATTTCATTTAAAATTTAAGGTGATGTAAGAAGCAAAGCTTGACCAGAATTTTAAAATTACAAATTTATCCACTATAATTATTGGATCCGTCACTGATTAGACATGAGAACTTTTTTGGTAAAGACATATGGCAACATTAAGCATTACACGGGAACAATTTAAAATTAGATTAATTACATTTTGAAGTTTGACTAAACTACCAAACCAATCCTGAAGTTTGACAAAATAACAAATGCCCCTTAAAAGTAACATCTGTTAAACTCTTCAAACGGGAAAATGAAATGACCAAATAACCCACAAATTCCTATTAGCTTCACCAAATTACCCTTGAACCACCATCCTTTGATCAACAGAGTAAAAGGCTAAAATAAAAGTAAAATCGTCTTTCCCTTCGTCGTCTCCTTTCCCTAGAAACTCACCACCACTCCCACTCCCACTCCCACTCCCACTCCCATTCCCACACCACCACCACCACCACCACCATTTTGAAACCTTCCACCGTATGCCCATGCCCTTTCCCTTTCCCTCCCTTTCTACCTACACCCCACCTTGAACACCACCCATATCCCACACCTGCACCACCACGCCTATCTTCCAAATCCAGCCAAACAGAAGAAAACTATTTTGTGAGGATAAAAAACAAACAAACAAAATTTAAAATCTGAAGCTATTAGTGAGACTGCAAATATAAAGCCGTGAGATATGGCATTTGATTTGTATGTACTCTATTTAGTTTGAAAGCTTTATGCCATGTGCTTTTTTGTCAATATTGTTTTCTTTCTATTTGGATTTGTTGAGTTTTGAGTGAATTTCTTTAAGTTGTGATTTTTCTTGTGGTCTAATTTGTAGTGGAAAAAAAATGATGTCTTGCAAGAATAATATTTTGTAGTCTAATTTTTTGGAGCAAAATTTGGAATTTCTTCTGGGATTTTAGCGATTATTAGTAGTATTTGATTTTACGACGATGGCACAATCAAAGTAGACAGCTGAAGCTGCCACCAAGCGAAGGAGGAGAGTAAGGAAGGGAAGGAATTATGAAGTTTAGAAGGGTAGTTTGGGTCTTTAAACATTATATTCTTGATGACATAACTAACAGATGATTAGTCAACATTAGTTGACTAACAGTAGGGGTTCTATTGTTATGGTTTTGTGAGTTTCAGGGGGGCATGTGTTATTTTGTTAAACCTCAAGGTTGGTTTGATAGTTTGGTCAAATTTCAGGGAGAAAAAAATGTAATTAACCCTTTAAAATTTCTAACATGAAAAAGTTTATGATTTCAAAAATCATTTTTTTTTTGGTGTGTGTTTTCGCAATACTTCATTATAAGGAGGTAACTTTATTGTTGTATGAAAATTTATTTTGTTGCCACAAACTGTAACCCAATTTCTCACATTGGGGGGAATTTCAATTTGACTTTCAGAACGAACAAATCTCAATTAAGCCTTCCAACTGAAACATTCGTTCTAAATAAGCCCCTGGTCCAGTTACCTTCAATCAATAACCAAACTTTGTCTTTTCATTTCGAGGATTTTTCTTTTGACACATTAAGTTTTCGGAATTGCTAGATACAGTAGGCAGTATGTAACAAAATTTAAGAAATAAAAGAAAAGGAACTTTAACAAAGGCATCAAAATTTCTCTCTAAATTCCAATTCATTGCCATTTAAGGCCTCAAATTATATAATTTTACAATTGTGTTAATTACCATAAAATATAGTACATGTCAAAATTACTAAGCACTGCTGAATTAATTAATTAATTGGGAGCCCAGCAGCTCAAGTACATGACTTTCCTTAATGATTCTTCAGACTCCTTCAACTTTTCTTGATGATCTTTAGCTTTACAAGTTGAAGCCACAGCAGAAGAGAGCTGCTTGGACTGAGCCAAGGCCCTGATGTTGTTCTTGACATGCTGGTGCATTGACCTTATGGTGTAATTCCACTTACACAATCCCTGCTCTTTCATTGCATGTACTGCTCCTACACTCAGTGCTGCAATCCATGCCCTGCTTGTTGAACTCATTTTCTTGAATATTAGAGATGTGTGAGACACTTTAGATGCTTTTCAATTGGGGAAATCTTTGAAGATGTTTAATTGGTGCTGGAGCTGAAGGGATGGTCAGTTATATTTATATAGTCTTTGCATCCTTTAGAGTCTGTGAGTTTGTGTAAATGGGATAAAAGAAAAACAAGGGGCTGTGTGGTTTTCCAGTGGCCCCGGAGAGCACGTCTTTTAAAGTTCTGGTGGGCTGTGGGGTTTTCCAATTTCCACTTGGCTATGTAGTAGTATATACGTCATATTAAGCCTTGTGTTTCAATTTATCGATAATCAGTTATTCCCTTCGTTTCACTCAAGGTGTTATATTTTTTCTTTTTTATTTGTCACAAAATATTATCATGCCAGGATGTCAAAGTGTAATATTTACTTTTTACCTTTATCTTTTTGTCTTTTTTGGAAGATAAAATTAGAAGGATTTAAACAACAATTATTATCAAAACCTAGAGCTGATTCTCCAAAAATTACTAAAAAAACAACAATTTCACTTTTATCCAATGAATATTATGTCATAACATGAAGAATTATATAACTATTCTTATATATGGATCGAGTCAATTACTTATATACTTAATTTAAAATTATATAATTATCTATTCAATTTTATTAACTGATTTAAATATCATATTTTTTATAATATAAAATGAACAAATGTAAAATATTTTTCCACTTCCAAAGCTTTTAACTCCATTGACATCCAGGAGTAACGGTTTTGCTAATCTCCTAGGTCCATTGCACCCAGGCTGTACAATGGGATGAGCCCTATTCTTATGATTACCTATTGGCTATTTTGTCCTACTAGGTCAAAATGGGGACGAAGCAAGGTGGATTGAGCTCGGACCAATTGGAAGAAACACTTATGCACCCGCTTTGAAGCTTGGTGTTGATTATGCCAATTATTTGCATTTGATGTTAGAAATTTAGAATAAGTTTTGGCTGCTCATAAATTCACCTCACATCAAGCCTTTAACATTTTTAATAAGGGTTCATTGCAAAATACCCCTATGTTTTTCAAGTATCATTTCTTTCAATAGATCCTGTAAAAGTCCATTCAACATTTTCAACAATCCAAATTGCTCCTCAAATTTTTTTTATTGGGGCAATTTAGTTCCCATGAAGCAATGCCACCCAAATTAACAAAATCACACACATTGCCCAATTTTAGCAAGGCCGTTTTGGCTGTTTCAGATATTGACCATCAATACTTGTCTTAATTCGATTAAAACAAGTTGAGAATAAGGTAAAAATAAATAAGAAAACCAAATCGTGCCAAATCTGTTAATAGTTAATCACCTGAAATATTTTGCTATTTTTAACTTTATTTGAATTAAGATAAGCGTTGAAGGTCAATCACCTAAAATTTCCAAAATACCCTGCTTGGAATTGTCCATGGTTCTGTTAATCTAAGCATTGATATATATAGGGAGCAAATTGGCCCGATAAAAAATTTGACTACTACACTATCCCAAACTAAGGTCAAGGACCAAAATTAGATGAGCAAAAAAGTTGAAGGGTTATGTTTAGTCATTTTAGATTTGAGTTTATAATTAATCTTTTATATACTGTCGGTATAGAAATATTTCTACACTATCAGTTCTGGATGCATATCACATGTTTAAAACTAAATTTTGAAATTTAAAGAACACATATGGAATGTATCTAGATTCGATGGTATAAAAAATTTTCTACACTAAAATATTAATCTTTACCCCTCATTTGGTTCGCAAGAATGACTTGGAATGGAATGGCCATTCCAAGCAGAATGCATTTCAATCCGAAATAGACAAGAATACTTATTTTCATTTTACGTTTGGTGACTAAAGGTAGAATGGAATAATTATTCTTTTTTTAGTGTTGGGTATAATAATTTTTATATATCAGAGTGGAAAGGATTTTATATTAATTTCACTTGCATACCCTGATTTTTTTAAGAAATATAACAATTTTTCATTTTATTTTTTTTTCAATTCATGTTATTAGCGTTTCTATAAGTGTGAGAAATTTCAAATATTTTGTGTTAAGGAGCTACAAATTTTAAAAAATGACAATAATAGTAATGTTTAAAAAGGTTTATATTTATTAAATAAACATAGATACCA
The DNA here is from genome assembly GCA_025175665.1 of Cinchona pubescens. Lineage (NCBI taxonomy): Eukaryota > Viridiplantae > Streptophyta > Magnoliopsida > Gentianales > Rubiaceae > Cinchona > Cinchona pubescens. The sequence continues at coordinate 185,576 of JANKKI010000157.1, forward strand.
TAAAAAAAAAAAAAAAGAGACTACATTATTTATTATTCATTTATTTATTTTACATATAATTATATTTGTCTATAGATATTATATTTGGATTCAAATTTTAAAATAATAAAATAAAATTAACATTCCATAATTTTTTCTTTCCAAGTTGAAGTTGAAATGAACTTTTCTCAATTTTTTTTTAAGGAATAAGCTTTTCAGAATTTATTTGGAATGACCTTTTCTAGTGGAATGGATTTTCCAACTTAAAGTTTCATACCAAATAGAAAATGGTAAATATAATTTGAAAGATCTTTCGGTTCCAATTCCCGTGGGGTTAGTTTATTAGAGGTGTTAGTTTTATTAGTTTTGTATAGTATATTTTTACTTTAGTTTCTTAATTAAGTACTACTAAATTTCGGATAATCTCATAAACTGAAAATCGAATCCCAGTTCCAAAGCGTGTCAAAAATCAATGAATGACATAACTTTTGGAGAGATCAGTGGCAAAGTTAGCTTTTGATAATACGAGAGGAAGACTGAAGACATCATATTTCCTTTCCAACATTGTTGTAGTTAAAAGATATTAGCCTCAAATATTAGCAGAATATACAGAATAATTCTTTTTTCACCAAAAATATCAAAATTGAAATTTTCATCATCCTATCTATTTAAAATTTACTACAATTAATGTAGCACTAGTGGGGGGTGTGCAATCAATTGGGACCCCAGAAGCTCAAGTACATAACTTTCCTTAATGACTCTTCAGACTCCTTTAGTTTTCGTTGATGATCTTTAGCTTTACTACTTGAAGCCACAGAAGAAGAGAGTTGCTTGGACCCGATGTTGTTCTTGGCATGCTGGTGCAATGACCTTAATGTGTAGTTCCACCTACACATTCCCTGATCTTTCATTTCCTGCACTGCTCCTACACATACTGCTGCTGAACTCATTTTCTTGAAAAATACTAGTATATGAACTTCAAGATTTCTTGTTGGTGATGAAGTCTTTAATTGGGGTACAAATTAATTTCAGCGGATATATATTTTGAGAGTTTCTTGGATAGTCCTATAGATGTTTTCCAATTGGAGAACCATGAGGAGATGTGTTTGGTGTTCAAAGTTTTGGGGTGGTTGCTCATATTTATAGTACTCTTTGTATCTGAAGTGTGTGTACGTGTGTGCGCGCAAATGGGCATTTGCAAAAACCAGGGGCAGTGTGGTTTTCTAGTGCCCCTAGAGAGTATGGTTTTTAAAATTTTTAGTTGGTTTGTGGGGGGTTTTGATTCCAATTTTCAGTGGACTTGGAGAGAATGGTTTTTTAAAGTTCTGGTGGGCTGTTGTAATTGGAACTTTCAGTTACTACTATTCTTCCCCACACTTAAAGAGAAGGTGGACAATCAATGATGAGAAGACCGAGTTCTGATAGTTGTATGCATAGTTTGTAGAATCGGGATTCTAGGTCCAATAAGATCGATTTGCTTCTGTCAAAATCGGATCGTAGGATCGGATCGTAGAATCGTAAGATCCTACAAAAAGTATATAAAATAAAAAAATAAATTATTTTTAAACTAATAAATAACAAAAACCATAATAAAAATTATATAATTTGTAAATTAAGTATAAAAATATATTATTTTGACCTATTTTATGAATAGTATAAGAAAATTGAAGCAATGAAGTTGAAAAAAATGAATTTAATAACAGAACCTCTATTTATTCTGCAATATTTTCAAAATAAAAATTTTCAATTCTCGTATACATCACATAAAAAGAAATGTTACAGTACTTTTTTCAAATAATATTTAGAATAATATCTTAATTAAATAATAACTGTCCAAATAGAGGATATTTTAGAATAAGTTAGGAGACAAAAATGCAAATCAAATTAAAGAATATATTTGTTAACAACATGAAATTAGGAGAAGATCTCAAGAAGCATCACAACTTTGGATTTGTCTTAAAAGATAAAAGATTTATAGTTAGACTATCGTCAGACTGTTTGTATGAGAATTAGATCTTCTCATAGGAGTAATGCCTTTGAATGATCTCATGTAAAAAATTTACAAAATCAATAAGAATTTAGCTTTTTCCCTTAAAAAAAAATAACATTAATCATAAGACGATAAAAGTTCAAGAAACAAATTAAAATAACCAATAGCACCAACTAATATACTAATACATCATTTTTATAACAAAATTTGTAGGGTAGATTTCTTAGTCACGTTCTCTAAATATGTTTAAATTTCAATTTTTTTTTTATATTTTATATACGTCACATTTTAAAAAATATTCTAATATGAATTTTTTAAAAGACTTTCTCAAATAGATGTTGAGTTCAACTGAGTTGTAGTTTTGTTAATTTTACACCATATCATATTATATCCATCTATTTAAAAAGATAAAATATCTACTAAGTTTTATGAAGATATAATTCGAGAATTTCTATTTTGATAAGGAAATTTCGCAATCCTGACAAGTATAGTGGTAGTTTGGAATTTAGACTTTGAAAAAGGAATTTGGTGGTTGGGCTAATGTAAATAGGTCACAAAATAAATTTATCCCTTTTAGAATATAAAACAAATAAATCCCAAAAGTTGGTGATGAAGTCTTTAATTGGGGTACAAATTAATTTCAGCGGATATATATTTTGAGAGTTTCTTGGATAGTCCTATAGATGTTTTCCAATTGGAGAACCATGAGGAGATGTGTTTGGTGTTCAAAGTTTTGGGGTGGTTGGTCATATTTATAAAACTCTAGCGTGTGTAAGTGTGTGCGCGCAAATGGACATTAGCAAAAACCAGGGGCAGTGTGGTTTTCTAGTGGCCCTAGAGAGTATGGTTTTTAAAATTTCTAGTTGGTTTGTGGGGTTTTGATTCCAATTTCCAGTGGACTTGGAGAGAATGGTTTTTTAAAGTTCTAGTGGGCTGTTGTAATTGGAACTTTCAGTTACTACTATTCTTCCCCACACTTAAAGATAGAGCGGACAATCACCTATGATGAGAAGAGAGAGTTCTGATAGTTGTTTGTCCGTCATAGAGAAGGATACCCGGATGGGAAATAGTTAGGCAGACATAATATATGATTTCACTTGTAAATTTTGTAATCTGAATTAAATATTATAAAATTTAAAATGTTAGTTAATATAAATAAAATATTATAAAATTCTCATTTGATTGCAAAATCTATAAATTAAGCTGTCTCTTTAACACATCTATAATATTTTCCTACCTAAATAAGGCTGTTGCATCACATTGTACGGGCAAATGACTTTTATGTAAATGATTTGTTCTTACACCAAGTTTTTTATAATAAATAGTATAAGATTTACATCACTATGGCTGGGCGTTCATTCTCATTCGTAGATCCGAAAATTCATCGAATCGGTCTATGTTGACTCTTCAAAATAGAGTATTCATGTTGTTTCTCATAACCCAATTGTGTATCGTGTCGGTTATTTCTAAGAGAAGATCAATTACCGAATCACATTTTAGGTATTCAGAGATGAGAACCGAATACTCGACTCGATCTATTTAGGAGATAAATCTATAAATTGGCATAATAACGTTATACTTAACATTACTGCATTAGTCCGCCACCCTCTCGAATCTCGCCCAATTTCTACAGTTAGGATTTTTTTTAAAAAAAAATTCATTACACATTAGAGGTTTTTTTTTTCACAAGGTAGCATATGTGAGTTTCATATTTTGAAAATGTAGAACTGACAAGAATCGCATCCAAAATGCATAATTTCTGTGGTTTTTCTTTTTTTTTTTTTTCTTTTTTTTTTTGGGTTTTTCGTACTATGAAATTTTAAAGTATTTTTTTTTTTAAGAAATAGGTGGTTTCGCATTTTAGAAATCTGAAAACCATTGTAGCTTTATTTTTTATTTTTGGTGTCATATTATAAAAATTGAAAAGAATAATAACAAAAAAAAAAGGTTAGGTTGCGCACAAGCAAGATTCCCAACAAATCTTCCCTTTTCAATTATGAGGGGTTAAAATAAGGCTTAATTATTGTTTGCAATCCCTGTAAATACGAGATAGTTGTAAATTCTTCATGTATTTGTTTTATCTACATATAGGCCCCAACCTTTAATAGAATTAAAATTTTCATCGAAAGTGTCATAATTACCCTCAACATTTTAAGTTACACTTTGTAAAATTTTTTTACCAAAATTCTTCTCTTAAACTTAAACATGAAATGGGTAAAAAACACTTTTTGTCCCCAAAGTTTGGCCTAGTGACATTTTTGGTCCATAAAGTTTCACAAAAAACAAATCACGTCCCTCATCTTCCAAATTTCTACTGGCTTAGAATAGTTGATAAAAAAATAGCATAATTTTTTGTTAAAATTTATGAGAAAAAATATTTTTTGTTAGTTTTGCCAAGATAAAGTAAAGATAGAGAGTAATTTTTGGGGATTTATCAGATAAAGAATTAAATGTTTGCCATTGTAGAGGCATAGAAAGTGCAAATTAAGTTATTTTTATGTTAATTGTCCTAATAGAATTAAAACTTAGAAGATGAGGAATGTGATTTATTTTTTGTGAAATTTTGAGGACCAAAAATGTCATTGGGCCAAACTTTGGGGACTAAAAGTATTTTTTACCCAAATGAAAATAAACTAAATTATTTTCCTATTTTTTTTTAAGACAGCATGAGTGAGTTAATTAGCTGATCAACATAAATTTGTATAAAATATATAATTATGATATCTCAAAGCAGTATATTTACTCAAATAATGTGAATATGTAATTTTTTAAATACAATATGATGAGTTAATTATTGAGAATAGAGAAAATAAAGGAAAAATTAATAAAACTAAAATAATGTCTTGAAATAAACAAAGTGCTTTATTCTATATGTAAAAATAATAATGACATAACAATTATGCGATAAAATGTTTGAAATGAATGTGAACAAGAAATAAAAATATCAGACTAATTCATGCACTTAATATTACATAACACACTAAAGTTATATTTAAAATACAGAATTTAAACAACATATGAAGGCCGATGCTAACATTAATGCATAAATGATATAGTGAAATCAGAATTCGCTTCATTTTAAATATTTGAGCATGGTACAAAGTGGAATGAGATCATTTTTTTCCAAAATGTAGTTACATTAGAGATTTACTATGTATGAGTATTGTTTGGACAGTTTGATGCATTATGCCCTAGCATGTGACAATTTTCACATCTTCTTGGTGAATCAAGATAACTTGTATCCATCTCGTTAGGGATCTGATATTTCTGACTCTACCCCATTTTTTGACATTCTGTTACTGAGATAACTCAATTCAAAATTAGTTTCTGCACAATGTTTTATATGACATAATGGGTAAAATCTACCAGAATATGTCTGTTGATAGTCTGGTAGATTTTACCTATTGCGCCATGTAGGTGTCCAGATTCACCCAGAAGAATGTGAAAATTGTGGCATGCCAGAAGATAATGTATCAAACTATCCAACAACACCCCTGCATACTAAATCTCTAATGCAACTATGTTTTAGAAAAATGATCTCATTCTACTTTGTGCTATCAGCACACTCAAATATTTAAAATGTTGTGAATTCTGATTTCACTAAATTTATGCATTAATGTTAGTATTGGACTTCATACGTTGTTTAAAGTCTATATTTTAAATGTATTTGTAGTGTGTTATATAATATTAAGTACATGAATTAGTTTGCTATAATAATAACGTAACAAGTATGCGATAAAATGTCTAAAATGAATGGGAACAAGAAAAAATAAATAAAATAGCAAACTAATTCCAAAATAAAGCATTTTATTTATTTCATGACATTATTTTAATTTTATTAATTTTACTTTATTTTCTCTGTTATTAACAATTAATTTATAACATTGTATTTAATCACATATTCACATTATTTGAGAAAATATGTTGTTTTGAGATGTAATAAATATATATTTTATATAAATTTAAGTTGATCAACTAACTAACTCACTCATAGTATTTAGAAAAAGATAGGAAAATAATTTAATTTATTTTCATTTTCAAGTTTAAAAGAAGAATTTTAGTGCTGAAGAAATTTACAAAATGTATCTAAAAATATTGAAGGTAATTATGACATTTTATTACTCCCTCTGGATGAAAATTTTAAATAACAAATCTAAAAACAATTTACAACTATCTCCAACTTAGAAGAGGCAAACAATAATGAAGCCCTTTTTAACCCCTCATAATTGAAAAAGCAAGATTTTGTTGGGAATCTTGACACCAAAAACAAAAAAATAAAGCTACAGTGTTTTTGCATTTCTAAAATGTGAAACCACCTCTTCTTTTTAAAAAAAAATAAAATAAAATAAGAAGATATACTTTAAAATTCCATAACATGAAAAAAAAAAAAAATACAAAATTACTCACACCTACTACCTTGTGAAAAAAAAAAAAAAAAAAGACCAATGAAATGCAATGAATTAAAAAAAAAAAAAAGATTCTAATTCGAGAAATTGGCCCTCAAATCTCAAATCTAACTTCTCTCTCCCTTTCTCAAATCTAATAGCCACAACACCAATCTACCACTGTCAGCGTTGATCTACCATCGATTGCCACTAGTCTACCAAGTTATTTTTGGAGTTATTTTTTGTCTCAAACTCATTTTGTTTGGGGTTACAGCAAATTTTAACTATTTTGCTAGGAAATTTATTATTTTGTTGGAAAATTAAGATATCCTCAAGCGATCTTTTTAAATATTTTGGTTCATAAAGAAATCTATATATACTGATTCGGAGTTCACAGTTACAAGTGCTGCTAAAATATATTTTTATTTTATTGTTTGTATGGTTTTTTTTTTTTTTGTTATTTTTGCTATTATTGTTTGTATGGTTGATGTTTTTTTGGGATAATTTCAAATGTTATTTAAGGGATTGAAGTATTGATTTTGACTTGTAAGGCTATTTTTCGTTTTTTCAAATTTTTTTTTTTTGTTTTTTTTTGGGTGAAGGATTGATTAAGTAGGGTCAGCAACCCGACTCTATCTGGCCGGCTTTTTCAATGGTATGGATCGGGTATCGAGTTAAACTTTTCACGGCTCAATAAGATAGGATCAGGTAATTTTTTGAACTCGTGGATCGAATACTTAGTCCATGATCACCTCAGGAACGTGGATGACAGACACTTGTGTGGTTAGGGGTGTAATGGGTTGGGTTTTCAGGTTCGAGTTTTTGGATTAAAAAAATAAACCCAACCCAACCCAAGTATTAGTCGGGCGGGTTACTCGAGTTAAAAATTTAAATTAAAAAAAAAATTATAAATCTATAATTATAAATCCATCCATTAAAAATATATGTTTGCTCAAATCTAAAATGGTTAGGTCAAGAATAAAAGGAAAAAAATAAACAATATGATAAATTAAATGATATTTTAAAAATAAAAGAAAAATAATATATGGTAGATGAAATAATTAGAATAAAAATTAAAATTAAAAAAAATATATAATTAATTTTTTTTTGTTATTCAGGTTATTCGGGTTGGGTTGGGTTTTAAAAGTAAAGCTCAAACCCAACCCAACCCACTAAAGTCGGGGAACCCGAAACCCGAAAACCCAACCCATTTAGTCTCACTATAATTCATTTGAGTTGGGTCGGGATTTCGGGTTGGGTCGGATTTGAACACTCCTATGTGTGGTAATGAAGAGTGGTTTAAAGTTATCATTTATAATATGATTTTCCTAAATATTACACTCCATTTTATAATTTTTGTCATTTTTTGAGAATTCTGTCTTTTATACAATATTGTGTTCATAATGATCATTGTTTAAATCTATTTAATTTTTCCCTTCGAAATTCAAAATTTGAATAGTGTACTCAAGCATTTGTCCTACAAAAAGATAAAGGATAAAGGTGATTATGCTTTGACTTGTTGAAGATAACAAATATTTTGAAACATGTAGAAATAAGAGAAGTATAGCACTTTTAATAAGACGGAGGGAATATTAGTTGGGAACCTAGTATATACACCACAAGTAACTAAGAGTTTTTCTCACTGACGGGTTTTAGCTATGGGAAATATTTAGATATATATGATTTTTTATCTCATTTATGTATCTTGTGATGTAGATTAAATACTATATTAAATAAATAACATCAAAATTTATATATAAGATATAAAATTAGATCTACCTAATTATTTTCCATTATCTAAAACATTGGCAGGCAAAAGAATATTCAGTATCTCTTGAGTATTTCATACGATATCTAACTATAGCTAACTAGAAGAAAGTACGTATGATACAATGTTTAATTGACAATTTAAGTGCCTTAAAGACATACTACCTGTTAATGCCCCTGTTGATATTGACTATTAGGCAATATTTGCACATGGTTTTGTTACACTATATGACTTCTTACAGATCCATTATACTACCTAGATAATGGGATGGGACATTGGAACCACAAGAAAAATACTTACATAGATCCGGTCTTTGACCCCCACCTGTAGACCCTGCGATCAAGATTAAATCTTATAAAATCTTGCTTACATCAGTTTATGTCATAGATTCCATAACATTTAATCCACACCACAAGGTCTACAAGTGAGGCAAAAAACTATATCTACCTAAATCTTTCCTAAACCACAAACTAAGACCTGTTGGCTATTTGTCTTATTATGACTAAATTGGAATTGCGAGTTTACTATCTTACTGTTTATCTTTTCCTCTTAATGTTGAAAAAATATTTTCATCAAAATGATAATTAGCAAAATGTGCCATAAATAAGTCTCCTGTTAATGATTCAAAATATTTAATTATAAAGGAAAACTCATATCCAACATATATTCTTAACCTTTTTTGAGGACCCATCTTTGTGCGTTGTGGTGGAGCAATTGGAACATATACTACACAACCAAAACTTCTTAGATAGGGATATATTAAACTCTTGACCAAAAGCCAATTATAATGGAGAGAAATTCAAATAACTACTTGGCCTGAAATGTACAAGTGCTGCTGTATGCAAAATAGTATGTCCCCACGTAGAAGTTGGCAATTTTATTCTCAAAGTAATGGTTTAATTATTAATTGGAGACTTTTTTATGAATGATTCTGCTAAAACATGTTGAGTATGAACATGTGTTACAGGATGTTCAATAGAACTTTTATATCAATTGAAATACAAAAATCATTAAATGTTTGTGATGTAAATTCACCAGTATTATCAAGACGAATTTTTTTAATTGCATAGATTGAAAATTATTCTCTTAATCGAATTATTTGAGAAAATAATCTCGCAAATGTCAGGTTACGAGTAGATAATAAATACACATGAGACCATCTAATAGATGCATTTAAAAAAATCATATTATATCATAATGGACATTACTAATAGTGTTGTCTCTTATACACATCTAGATGTGTATAAGAAACAGAAGATTATATATGTATGTATATATCACCTTCAATTCATTTAAAAAATGTAGGAAATTCAATCCCTATTTGAACTGGTGATTGTCTAAAATAATTTCTATTGAGAACAAACAGTACAAGAGAATTCACTTAATTGAATGATCTCTAGGTTCTTTTATGTGAATTTTAATGATTTTATGCATCATAATTGACTCAGGATAGTTTGATCGGTCATGCCAAACAATAAAATTTTTTAAATGAGTAAGTAAAAAACTGGTTACCCGATATTGTATTAGTATTGGTATTATTTTTTTAAAAGAGAAAAATATTATTATTTTTGAGTATTATCTATGTTATTACACTGTTAGTGAGATATATATCCTTATATCTCATATACATTTATATGTATATTCATATATTTTTCATTAAATAAGCTAAATATAATAGTACAGTAAGATAAGATAACAAATTAGTGTAAAAGAATAAGACATGCATAATTTTAAAACTATAACGAGACATACGAAATAAAATATCACAATATTTTCATTTTTAGATATTTTTGCCACTGACTAAACAGTCAATACTTCATTCAGGGAAGAAATTATCAATAGTACAACCATGGCAAAAATTATAACAGACAATTTATTTCTATAACTCTGAAATACGACATGTACACAAAGTTACTTTGTCTATACTTTGACATATAATAGGTATGTAAGCAACACATTTTTCATGTCACAACAATAATATTCATTTTTCAATATTTCTGGTGGAACTAGAATATTTTGGTTACTATTTTTTTTCACTTTTCTTCTTTAAAATTAATCTACTTCTGATAGTATGAGTGACTATTACATCCTCATCTATGGTCGCCGTCATGTCCCAATCATAATCATAATTACTATTTTTAGGATTATTATACATAATATTCACTTTAGAAAATGAAACTAATCCAGCCATGAATGCTTTTAGTTCAGGGAATGGAGCATATCTAGGTATGGTTGCATTCACTTCAGAAATATAATAAATATAGTGGGATGAGTTTCATGATTCATTACTTAATTCAACCACAATAATATATGAAATTAATTCAAATTGATTCTTAAAACTCTTTTAGGGTATTACTACTGCATAAGCATATTTGAGATATGAAAATTAGAATATATATATTTTTTCTCTAATATATATCGTTAGTAACTGTATAAAATTTTCCATATATCTGCTGGATATTTTACAGGAAGAAAGAAAAATCATACATTTTGTCTTGTTCAGATTAGATGTGATACCTGTCAATATTTTCCTTCTTGATGGTGTCTTTAAAACCAATAGATTCCAAGTATATTTCAACATCCAAATCTTGCATGTTTCGTTAAGGGCCATAAATTCAAATTTAGTAACATATAATCTAAACTAATTTAAATAATTATCAACATTGATATTGAAGTAATACAATTAAATCAAAGGTATATAAAAATTAAATGTAATGATAGAGAATACCCGAAATCAAACCATACCTTGGTTGTGATTATTTAAATTTCTACCCTTGTTATGTTCTTCTACCAGTTATACATCAATTGGTTAGAGTTTCGTGCTGATAACATGTTATAAAAGTTAAACAAAATATATGAAAATTTAATATATATATATATATATATATATATATATATATGTGGAATTAGGAAAGAAAGAGACAAAAGAAGTACGAAAGACTAGATACTCTGTTTTTTTATTTCTCATGTAAAGCATGTATTTTTTATAGTATAACGACTCATAAGTTACGTAATATAAATAACACTGAATAACTTGTGTTTACACTTATCAGATATTTAGATATAGATAAACTTTTAATACAACTTATCAAAATTAAAATACACGAGTAGACGTTCACAACCTATAGAATTTGTAACAATTTTTTTTTTTTGGGTGTGTTTTTGCAATATTTCGTAGATAAAAAAGAAGAAGAAGAAGATATTGTTCTATGAAATTTATTTTGTTGACCAGTTTCTCCTATTACGGAGAATTTCTATGCGGCTCAATTAGGCTTTCCAACTGAAACATTCTTTCTAAATAAGCCGTTGGTCCAGTTACCTTAAGTCAATAACCAAATTAACCTTGTCTATTCATTTTATGGATTTTTCTATTGACAAGTTTTCAAAATTGAAAGATACAGTAGTCCGTATGTAACAAAATTAAAGCTCTATCATTCTCTTTTCTTTATATTTATTTAAAATGATTTTCTTCTTACTTTTTTTTTTTCTCTTGTTAATATAATTCAACTATCATCTAAATTATATGAAGTAACTCTTATACATATAAATTAAAACCCAAATTAAAATGATTTAGAAGAAATAGCTTTTATAGTTCATTAAAAATTTTATAAGTAATTATTTCACCATATTTTTAAGTTTTAAATATTGAAGAAAGAATAGTTGGAGAATTAGAATATTAATTAATTTGAAGCATACTTATATTTCTAACAATATTGACAACATTATTGCTTTTTATTTTTATCCAAAAATATTACATGATATAAAATTTACCTGAGGGACTAATGTGAAATTTCGTTAAAACTTTTAGGAGATTTACCGTAGTTAACCTTTAGGGGTAAATTTGTAATTTTGAAAAGACTAACAGCCGAGGTACAGTTAATTATTAGTCAAAGGAGTAAAGTGAAAAAAAATAACGTTAGAAGGTTTAGTGCAAAATAGTCTAAACCTTAAGGGGTTATATTTAATCCTAAAAAATAAGGCCTAGTCCTAACATTCCGTGCCCTTGACCTATCTTGATTAAGACCAAAAAACTTATCTAATGATACTTTGCACCCTTTAACTTGTAGTTGATTCTCATTTTCTATTTTATACTTCAATTTTGAACATATTGCATCTCGAACTCTTCAATTTTTCTCACCTAACCCAACTTTAACACTGTTAGTAAAATTGACTCATGTTACGTATGTGTATGTCATGCACTTATTTAGGAGCCTATTGTACCAATGAAGATAGTCATAACTAGTTTCACTTTGCATCCCGCAACTTATGATCTATTCTCATTTTGTACCTCTAATTTTAAATTTGGACACAATACACCTCTAACTTTTAAATCTGTCCCGTTTTGGTCAATTTTTAGTAATGTTGCAAAATTTGATGAATATTTCATTTGAGGTATGTGGTGTGTATGGTTAGAACATCCAATAGTTTTGGTAATAATTTAGATTAAAATAAAATAAATCTAAAAGTTTGTGGTGCAATATGTACAAGACTTAAACATAGGTGTAAAATAAGAATAAGTGAGAAGTTAAGGAATGTAAAAGGATGACTAGGACTAAAAAATATAAACGAGTATAATGACTCCACGGTAGTACATGTCATGTGACTAGGACGCCAAGCTGTGGCAGTAGTCATAGAATTATTGAAGTAGATGTGGGACTTTGACTCGGAAGGATATTAACCCAAGTAATAAGAATCGATATCCTAGCAAAAAAACAAAAAAAAAAAATTTAATAATAATAATAATCGATATCTTTGTTGAATCGGGATAGATCGTAAAATTATAAAATTTTATAGTAGAAAATATAAAAGTACAACTTTTTTTTGAGCTAATATTTTATGAAGCTCATGTAAAGAAATGAAAAAAATGATTATTAATAAAAAAAAAAAGTTTTTTTTTAAATTCAAAATAGGGTATTTGACACCATTCTAATAATAATAATAATAAAAAAAACTTTGCATTCCAAGTCACATGTCGTTTATATTCTCTTATTTTATTGGTGTAATTGCAATTTGAATACTATTTTTTAATTTCAACTGAAAAAAAAAAATTAATATAGATAAATATTAGTATAAACTAGTGAAACATAAAATTATCAAAACACTAATTTAACTTAATAAATATAGAAATATATCACACAATTCTAGTAGTAATTAATATTTTACCTCTAATAGTGATTCTACTATAAGGATCAAATTTGTAAATTTAAATTATAGAGTTTTAATAACTAGGTTTACAACGCATAACACCTAACTTTCAAGAGGGCAAAAAGGTCAATATATTAACTGTTTTTAAGGTTTTCAATTACATTTTCCATGCCCTAAAGACCGAATTGGGTAAAATTTTTGTTCTCTTTATAAAACAAAGCTTCCAGCCCCCTTTCAAACAATTTCCACTTCTTTTCTCTTCTAATGACTTTGGAATTCTCTTTGAACTTGTTTGAGAGGAGGGATTTACGTGAATTTGTATTTCAATGTATCCAGAAAAATTAACAAATTTATTAGAAATTTCAAATTCACTAACCATGAAAGCTATTCTAATAATAAAATGATTAAACTTTAATTCAACTAGTCTTAATTACTTGTCATTTGTTCCACTTTTTTCAAATTGATTCATTTAAAATCCATCGTATAATACAAATCCAACCTTGTTTTTCTCATTAGTATCAATGTCAACTGGAACCCTTCGCGTCAATTAGTTGGTTCTATGTATTAACGTGTAATGATTGTGCGCTTTATTAACTTAGCCAAAAGATTTGCCCAGTTATTTAACATAGGTAGGCAAACTCTTTTGTTGGCAGAAAATTAACTTTCAAATTAAAATATATACCAAATTTCCTGTCCAATTCAAACTCTGCTGGCCTCAAATTTTAGGCAGAATATACAATTCTTTTACCTCGAAGGGAACCAAATATTGCAATTTCATTGTCCTACATATGTTGTACTAGAATTTTAGAGAATATCAATCAATTGGGACCCCAACAGCTCAAGTACATGACTTTCCTCAATGACTCTTCAGACTTCTTCAGGTTTTCTTGATGATCTTTAGCTTTACAAGTTGAAGCCACAGAAGAATGTGAGAGTTGCTTGGACGACTGAGACAAGGACCTGATGTTGTTCTTGGCATGCTGGTGCAATGACCTTAATGTATAGTTCCACCTACACAATCCCTGATCTTTCATTGCCTGCACTGCTCCTACACATACTGCTGCTGCTGCCCTGCTTGTTGAACTCATTTTCTTGCTAAAAATGAATTTCAAGATGTCTTCTTGTTTATATCAAATGTTGAGAGGTTCAGATGAAAATTTGAGACTTTGCTGAGACTAGTTAGATGATGTTTTGGTGTTGAAGCTTTTGGGATGGTCAGTCATACTTTGATACTTATATAATGCTTTATCTCAAGTAAAGTAGGTGACTATGAGTAAATGGATAGTTGCAAAAACCAGGGGCTGTAGCGATTTCCAGTGGTCTTGGAGTGCATGGTTTTTTAAAGCGATAGGTGGGCTGTGTTTGAACTTTTAGTGACTATTTTGCTTCGTTAAGCAATTGGTAAGCATGTCACATTGTCTTTGCACAAACTCACTGGAATACAAGTGTTGCTAAAATTAAGGGTTAATTACACTATGCCCCTACAAACTTAATTGCATCTCAATTTGCCCCTATAAAAAGATTATAAATAGTATTTAAATCCCTCTAACTAATTATCAAAGCCAAACATTAGACAAAAAGTTAGAGGTTGACGCAAAATAAGTGGCTCTTCTATTTGGACAACTATTATTTAGGATATTCTTTTAAATATTATTTAGAATAATACCTTAGCTACTTTTAAAAATGTAATATATGTAAAATAAAAACAATGGTTAGAAAATATATCGAGTAGTGATTGGAAAATATTATTGGAAGAATAATGTAAAATAAACCATCCAAATATAGCCGGCTGAAATCCTTATACAATTTTAGGATTAATTACACTTTACCCTTGTAATGATATAAAATTACGCTTTACCCCTATTTGATAAAATTACTGAATTGATTGTAAACAACAGCATAAGCTCATCAAATGGTCTTCAACTTTGGCCACAGTCGAAGAAAATTTTTTTTGGTGACTAAATCTGGATTAGAATTTTCTTCTGGATTATAATTACCAGTGAAAATGGCACATCGTATGTGTACAAATGTAGGGATTTTGATATTAAAAATTAATAATTTCAAACTTACTAGAACATAGATTATTATGAGAAGTTAGGAGTAGTTTTTTTTTTGTTTTTTTTTTTTTTGGAGAAAGCAGTAGATAGTTATTAGACCACATTTGTTGAGTAAGATGTGTGAATATTACCATGTTGCCCCTACAAGAATAAATAAATTGTTTTAAACATAAGGAATTATTAAGGAAATACATTAATTTTGACATTACGTAAAAATGTTGGCTTTGTGCTTTGTATTTTATATTAAGATAGCAAGAAAACTAGACAAAAATATTAGAGAACCCAAGCATACCTATGACGATACTCCCTTTTCATACATGTTTAAAATAGGCATATAAATTCCATACCAAATTGCATCAATATGAATCATATGGGTTATAAAACAAAAATAATGTAACAATTTCACCAATAAAATAAGAGAATATAAACGAATGAGACTAGGTATGAGACTCACTCTAAAGCCTAATTGCGTTAATTTCTATACTCATATTCTTAAAAGGTTTGTGAGAAATCATCATCGGTGACAAATGAATTTAACACATTAATTAACTATCAAAAAAATAACAAGACCTGTCAAAATAAGAAATTCCTTATTCAGGTATTTATTTAAATTTATAGGGGTAAAATGTAAAATTTTAGGATATTATAGGGTTAATATAATTTTGTATTATTATAGGGATAAACTATTACTAATTAATCTTAAAACTAATTAGGGAAATTTAGTAATTCTTTGCCACTCGTAATGTTTTAATTAATAGTTAACTTTAACTATTAGTTAAAAGAGAGCTAAATGTGTATAAATATTTGTTAGGGAACAAATCAAGACGTGATTAAATTTAACGACAATAAAGTATAATTTATTCTAAATATTGTCCACAGGGAACGGAACGGTTATGCCTACGTGGTGCAAATTTCTTACTTTGGCCTTCGGAGTTGTAAGTCAAGGTCATCCTTCACTTACAGGTAGTTCTTTGGAGTTATAAGCCGAAGGTCACTTGGTGTGCAAGCTCTCAAGTATACTTCTCTTTAATTCCTTTTAGAGTTTTTAACACGATTCGATTACACGATATGAATAAGAAACGAAATTAATAGGTTATGACATAATTTGAAATTTATCGAATCATTATTGGATCAACACGTTTATGACATAAAATTAAACGGGTTGAATTGGGTCAACCCATGAATTGATATGATAAACCGTTAATTTACTTATGAACAGATTTTACTAAACTTTTTATTTTATTATAATTTTGTATAGTATACTTTAAAATTGTGAATAATAGATTTAATATTAGTTACTAAATCAAACATAATAATTATTTTAAATATTATCTAAAAAATTTCAGTAATTTTAATTATGTCTTTTAAATTATTATAATAATAATGTTAGTATTAATATATTTTTTGAGTTATTAAATAATTAAAATTTGATATTTTAACTCAAATGGATCGGAAATTATGTAATTGTCAAATAAGCTGATACTATCTATGAATAGTAACGGGTCAGACACAAATACGATACGAAACCGAATGGGTCAGACATGAACACGATATTATAAGAAACGGATCGCACACGACACGATACGAACACGATAAAAAATTGGTCACATTTGACACGACACAATAGCTTGACAACCCAACCCATTGACACCTCTAATTCCTTCCAATGATCTATTATATTTAAACAACTAAAATTCATAGAAATTATCGAATTGCATCAATAATTTTATTGTGATGAGTAGATTAACATATTTTGAAATCAAATTTATTCGTAAATGCTTTATCATTTAATAAAAGGAATCTAACCCTAATGTGTACGTCCTCCACGAACATGTAGTTTCTATTTAGTCACTCCGCAAAATCGCTCGATTATCTATAAAATATAAAGATTCATCTAAAATATAAAAATTTTTACTTTACGAATGATTTGATGGTTGATATGCAAAATTTTCACCAGAAGCGCACTCGCTACCAACAAAATGAAAACACAATAGGCACACGGTTTTGCCGTTACTTCTAATTGGTCCAGTGTATTTGTACCAGGACAAATGGGACGTGATCTTGGAATCATGAAAATCCTGTTGGCTGTTTGTCTTGTTTTAAAATTCGCATGGGACCAAAGTATGGCCAAGGACCAAGTGGAAGAAAATGTTATCTAATCAATTTGAGGTTTTTCTTTTTTTTTTTTTGCAATATATATATATATATATATATATATATTATTTAACATGTGTATATATATTAAAACAACTAAAAAGTTAGGTTTAAAAGCAAAATGTCCCTTCAAACTTTTATTTAAGTAGCAAGATACCTCCAATAATTTTAATAGGTATTCACACCCTTTGACCAATTTCCATTCAAAAAGTAACTATTTTTTCTAAAGGTTAAAAGCTAGTAAATCCTCTTAAGAGTGGGTATTGTTTGGGCTGTTTTGTAATAAAGTCAATAACTTTAACATCATCAATTTGACTATTAAAAAATAAAAAATAATATTTTACCCCTAGACATTATAAAAAATAAAATTAACCCCTTAAAATTTATTATATTTGTCATTATAGTATCTAACTCAAGTTTTGTGTAAATTAACCCACTTTAATCATTAATTAATATAAAAATATTGTCAAAATATAAAGATGCCCACAACACTAGTGATTTTTTTAATACTTGTGTTGTGAAAATAATTTTAAATATAAAAATTCCCTAAAACAATCACTATTTTTTTTGTCATATTTTATTTCATGTAAAAACAAATTTCATTTTGAAAGGAAAGAAAATGACACTAGAATATATGTTAAATTTAATTTAAATATACGATATTCATAATCATCTATTAAAATTTTAACCTTCACTTTTCTTAATGTTATTAAAAATGATTTTCTTTTTTTGTTTTTTACATTGTTAATATAATTTAACTATCACCTAAATATAATACATAAGTACTCCCTCCATCCCATTTTATATGTCACTATTTCTATTTTTATTTGTTTCAAATTATTAGTCACTCCTTAAAATGACAAATTTTTAAAGGTTATTTTACCTATTTTATCTTTCATGCAAGTTCCAAAGACATAACATTAAATTTATGTTTTAACATTAATTGCTCTCACAAGTCATTCCAAATTTTGAAACTCTTAAATTAACTAACAAATTTCATATCTTAATTGAAGGACAATTATTAAAAAATCATCTTATTAGTGGGTCAAACACTAAATTTTTTAAACTGTGTGTAATTTTAACCATGCCAAATAAAATGAGACGGAGGAAGTATGAAATAACTTCATACATATAAACTAAAACTCAAATTTAAATAACTTAGATGAAAGATCTTTAATAATTCATCAAAAATTTTAAAATTAATTATTTCACCGCATTGTTTGAGTTTTAAATATTGAAGAAAGCAAAATTTTAGAAATAGAATATTAATTAATTTCGAGCATTTATATTTTTAACAATATTAACAACATTTTGCGTTTTATTGTTAGTCTAAAGCATTAAATGATATATAAATTACATGAGAGACTACAGTGAAATCTCACTTTAACTTTAAGGGATTTTACTGCAATTAATCTTTAGGGATAAATTTGTCTTTTTAAAATACTAACGGCAAGTTACATTTGACCGTTAGTCAAATGGGTAAAAGTGAAAAAAAAATAATATAGGGGATTTATTGCAAAACAGTACAAACCTTAAGGGGGTATAATGTATTTCACCCTTTTTCTAATATCTAAATTATATAGACAAAAATGTCCTTTGGGTTAAAAGCAAAATGCCCCCTTGATCTTTCACAAGAGTTACAAAATATCCCCTTAATAATGTTAATTGGCAAATGCTCAAATTAAAAAAAAAAAAAAAAAAAAAGAAGCTAAGATGGGCCCATCTAATCGCCGTACTGCTAAATAATTTTTATTATTTTTAGTTATATAAGTTAATTAGAAGCTCTAATTTTTATCCTGTGTCCATATTATTTAATTTATAAAACAAATATATTTTATATTACAAGCAAACATGCATATTTTTATTTCAATATATATTTTGTGATAATTTATTAATAATATACTTTACAAACAAACCAACTACAACAAAATAAAGTATTGATGAGTACAAATTTTTTTTAAAAATTACTCTTAACATTACACATAATTTATAAAACGATAACTAAAGTGGAATATTTTATTTTTGACATAATGATAATAAATCCTAACAAAATATTATAAATGATAACACAAGGTATAATAATTTGGCCTAGGGATGTCAATTATAGGACTATGCATGCACAATTTTTATTTGTATAATTAGAATAATTTTTTTAAAATTTTAAGATTATATTATGTTTGTTTATTTGTTAATCTTAGTATTAATAATTAATTACAAATTCTGTATTATAATAAAAAATATTTTTTTTTATTATAATGTATTTTAATTTAAAAATCAAATCATAAGACGCGTCTAAAATTAGAAAATATCTTATAATTAATAAAATATTAAAAGTAGTATAAATTTTTAACAATGGAAAAAAGGATAAGAAAAAATAAAATGAGAAACAAAAGAGAGAAAATAAATAAATGGAAAGAAGTAGTTGAAATAGAAGGGTTAACTTTTTTTTCAAAACATGTACGAGGGGTTTAGAGTTTATTAAATAGTTTAAGAGAATAAACTAAAGTTTACCAAAAATGATATTTTAATTAGTTGACCATTGTCAATGGTGTAAAATGCCTGGTAAAATTATTTAGGATGGGCATTTTGCAACTCGAATGATGGCTGGGTGGAAATTTTGCTTTCAACACCAAAAAAGGAGAAATTCTTATATGGATTCGATACACGGTAGGTGGGATAGACCCCTTAGTCCACATTTATCCACATTATCCTGAAAAATTTTATTTTTAATGAATTAGAATGATGTAGATGACCAAAAGATCCATTCCACTTACAATGAATCAAGTCCATATAAAAAAAATTTCAAAAAAAGTAACGGAGAAAATTCTACAGTCCCTTTAGGGAACCATTTCATTAACTTTAAAAGTTTGTACAATACAAGCATTTAAAGCACATGATATTATACTGTACAAGTATTTAAAGTACAAAAGAATGGTTCCCTCAAAGGGATAGTAAAATTTTCCAAAACTATAATCATTGTAGTAATTCTTTTAGATTTTCTCTTAACCGAAGTTACGCAATTGATTGGGAACTGTATACATAGTTTACTACAGTAACATTTAATTGCTTCACATCGACAATTTGATGAAATATTATGTGAATTTCATATAGAATTTAAGTGATGCAAAGCTTGACCAAAATTTTGAAAATTACAAATTTATCCACTAAAATTATTGGATCCGTCGCTGATTAGACATATGAATTTTTTTGGTAAAGACATGGCAACATTAAGCTTTACACGGAAACAATTTAAAATTTCTAACATGAAAAAGTTCATGATATCAAAAATCTTTTTTTTTTTTTGTGTGTGTTCTCGCAATATTCCATAGTTCATAAAAGAAGTCACTTTATTGTTGTATGAAATTTATTTTGTTGCCACAAACTGTAACCCAATTTCTCCTATTATACAATTTCAATATGACTCTTCAGAACGAACAAATCTCAATTAAGCCTTCCAACTGAAACATTTATAAATAAGCCCCTGGTCCAGTTACCTTCAATCAATAACCAAACTTTGTCTTTTCATTTCGTGGATTTTTCTTTTGACAAGTTTTCGAAATTGTTAGATAAAAATTTAAGAAATAAAAGAAAAGGAACTTTAACAAAGGCATCAAAATTTTTCTCTAAATTCCAATTCATTGCCATTTAAGGCCTCAAATTATATAATTTTACAATTGTGTTAATTACCATAAAATATAGTACATGTCAAAATTACTAAGCACTGCTGAATTAATTAATTAATTGGGAGCCCAGCAGCTCAAGTACATGACTTTCCTTAATGATTCTTCAGACTCCTTTAACTTTTCTTGATGATCTTTAGCTTTACAAGTCAAGTTGAAGCCACGGCAGAAGAGAGCTGCTTGGACTGAGCCAAGGCCCCGATGTTGTTCTTGACATGCTGGTGCATTGACCTTATGGTGTAATTCCACCTACACAATCCCTGCTCTTTCATTGCATGCACTGCTTCTACACTCAGTGCTGCAATCCATGCCCTGCTTGTTGAACTCATTTTCTTGAATATTAGATATGTGTGAACTTTAGATGCTTTTCAATTGGGGAACTCTTTGAAGATGTGTTTAATTGGTGCCGAAGCTGATGGGATGGTCAGTCATATTTATATAGTCATGCATCCTTTAGATTCCGTGTGTTTGTGTAAATGGGATAAAAGAAAAACAAGGGGCTGTGTGGCTTTCCACTGGTCCTGGAGACTGTGGTTTTCTAAAAGTTTTAGTGGGCCGGGGGGTGTTCCAATTGCCATTTAGATGTATACTACGCAATATTAAACCTTGTGTTTTAACTTATTATTAATTACGTGCTTCTTTCATTTCACTTAACTAGTAAGTGTCGTTTTTTTTTTCATTTTTTGTTGTCACAAAATATTATGACGTCTAATAAGTCAAATCATAATCATTATTCATTTTTTATATTTATTTTTTGTTTTTTTTTTTATATATGATAAAATTGAAAGGATTTAAACAATAATTATTACCAAAAAATATTCATAAAAAGCAGCCTCCCCAAAAGTGACAAAAATATGTATATATATAGCATGAAGGGAGTCACACGATACGTAATTGATAAAATATTTAATATTTGCTCTTCAATTGTGTAGAGATTATTTATAATACTGTACAAGAGATTGGACTCGGGTAAGAATATGTTTAGTGCATATTAATTATGGGAAAATATTTATATATATTCGGTTTTTAATTTTATTTGTAAATTTTACGGTCAAAATTAAATTTTATAAAATTTTTCTTACATCAACTAATATCATAGATTTGATAACATTTAATTTACATTACAGAATCTACAATTAAAGTAAAAAACTATGTCTACCTAAATATTTTCTTTCATAATAATTTGTATGTATTGAGATACTTAACTGTTGATAATATATGTTTTCTTCAAAGAGGAAAAAATTTAGGTAGACTTGATCTATCGTTTTACTTGTAAATTATGTGGTGTAAATTAAATATTATGTAATATGTGATATCAATTAATGTAAGTAAAATTTTATAAAATTTAATTTTAATATTAAAGTTTACATATACGATCTAAAATTAAATTTATGATAGTATTTTCCAAACAAAGAATTAACAAATGAGACAAACTAGTACTACTTGTTAATCACACTGACAACGGGGACACGGTTTTGCTACTTCTCTTAGGTCCGTTGCACCCGGACAATGGGATGAAATATTGGAATGACAAAAAAACCTATTGGCTATTTTGTCTTATTAGGATGTGGGTGGGGACGAAGTATGGTGGATTGGACTTGGGCGAATTGGAATAAACACATACCCAATCAATTTGAAGTTTGCTGTTAATCATGCAAATTTTTGCATTTTATGTTAGATTAGTTTTATAAATCTAAAGGCTACACATAAATGCACCTCACATTTAGCATTTAACATTTTTAATAAGGGTTAATTGCAAAATACCCCATGAACTATCTTCAATTCGATAATTCTTAAATGATCCTTTAACATTTCAATAATCCAATACTGCTTCTCAAACTTTTTTTTATTGGGGGCAATTCAATCTCTATGCAGCAATGTCATTCAAATTAACAAAATCACGATCATTGACTAGTTTCAACAAAGGCCAATTGACTATTCATGCCATTCACAATCAATACTTGAGTTAATTTGATTAAAATAAGTTAAAGGTAGGGTAAAAAATTAAAAAAATCAATTTGAGCCAAAACTATTGATGATCAATCACTTGAAATGTTTTGCTATTTTTAACTGGTTTAATTGAATTAAGACAAGTGTTGAAATTCAATCACCTAACATGGCCAAAACACCCTCCTTGGAACCAGTCAATGAGTTGTGGTTTTGGCAATTTAAGGGTTAATAATGTACATTGGCGAGATAAGAAAAAAGTTTTGAGGACCATACTATCCCAAACTAAGGTCAAGGGACTAAAATTGGGCAACCAAAAAAGTTGAAGGATCATTTAAGTCATTTGTTCTTTTAGATTATTAGTGGTGTAGTTTTAGTAGTTTTAATATCCGATTGTTTTACTTTAGTTTCTTAATTAACTATTAAAATTTTGGATAATCAGATAAACTAAAAATCAAAACCGAAAGTATGGAAAACATGACATATAATTCGATTAGGCCGGGGCGAAGTTAACTTTTGATAATTGCAGAGGAAGACATTCTAACATTGTTGTCATCAAACGAAATTAGCCTCAAATATTAGCAGAATATATAATTCTTTATCACCAAAAATATCAAAATTGAAACTTTCGTCATCCTATTTATGTAAATTTTAGAAAGTAGCACTAGTTGAGGTATCAATCAATTGGGACCCCAACAGCTCAAGTACATGACTTTCCTTAATGACTCTTCAGACTCGTTCAGTTTTTCTTGATGACAAATGTTTAGCTTTACAACTTGACACCACAGCAGAAGACAGTTGCTTGGACGACTGAGACAAGGACCTGATCATGTTATTCTTGGCATGATTGTGCATTGACCTTAATGTATAGTTCCACCTACACAATCCCTGATCTTTCATTGCCTGCACTGCTCCTATGCATACTGCTGCTGCTGCCCTGCTTGTTGAACTCATTATCTTGACAATTACTAGTATATGAGCTTAAGGATTTCTTGTTGATGATGAAGTCTTTAATTGGTGTACAAATTAACTTCAAAGGATGTATACTTTGAGAGTTTCTTCGATAGTCCAATAGATATTTTCCAATTGGATAACTTTTTTGGAGATGGGTTTGGGTTGGAAGTGTTGGGATGGTTGGTCATATTTATAATACTCTTATATCTGAAGTGTGTGCGTGTGAAATGGACATTAGCAAAAACCAGGGGCAGTGTGGATTTCTAGCGAGAGTATGGTTTTAAAAATTTCTAGTTGGTTTGTTGGGTTGTGATTCCAATTTCCAGTGGACTTGGAAAGAATGGTTTTTTAAAGTTCTAGTGGGGCTGTTGGGATTGGAAATTTCAGTTACTATTCTTCCCCACACTTAAAAAAGGGGGACAATCAAGAGAAAATCGCCAAAATAGCCCCCCAAATTTTTTTAATTAGGATTGTCCTTTAATTTTTTTTAGTCAAAATAGTCTTTTTGTGGTAGAACTACCATAGAACCTCTTTCTTTCTTTTTTTTTTTTTTTTTTGATAAATTTCGTATACTCCTCTGTAGTTTAGTTATTTTTCACACTAGCCTAATTTAAAATTTTACAAAATTTTATGGCCAACTTTTAAAAAAAAGACCTAGTGGTTGACTAAGGGGATCTGCCAGTAGGGTTATATGTGGCGGTTGGTGTTTGGTGGGTGAGAGGAGACACTTGGGTGGTTGAAGGGGTGGTTATAGAGTTAGATGGGTGATAGTTCGGCTAGAAGAAGGAGAAAAGAAAAGGGTTAGGATTTTAAGATTTTCTTTTTTTTTTTTTGTAAAAAACAAAAAATGTTTCTTGTTTTTTTAAAAAAAAAAAAAATTGTTTTGAAGTTTTTTTCTTCCTTTATCACTCCTTCAAATTAATTTCTTTCTTATTTTTCCTCTTTTGAACTGTATGGGGGTTATGTAAAAAATAAATAAACCTCAGGGGGTGTATGTGGAATTTATAAAAAAAAAAAAGAGATTTTTGTGGTGGTTCCACTATAAAAGGACTGTCTTGGCTAAAAAATAAAAATTGAAGGACTACTCTGACTAAAAAAAATTGAGGGACTATTTTGGTTAAAGTAAAAACGTTGAGTAACTATTTTAGCAATTTTTCCGACAATCAATGATAAGAAGACAAAATGAGAAGACAAAGGCCCTATATGGATTGTATTATTTGAATTATTATTTTGATGCATTATTCGAGGTATTATTTGAGTAATTTATAAAATAAGAAAAAAATTAAATAATTTGAATAAGTGTTTGGATTGTGAAAAATGCAAATAATTTTATGCAAATAAGTAAGAGACATTAGCATACATATAAATCTGTATAATATGGAATAAAATTACTAATATTAAAAAACATAATTCCTTATACTTTCTTTTTTACAAGAGAGATGTGTATATATTAAAAGTCTCACTAAAAGGTAGTTGATTTTTCGTCGCTTGAAATCTGAATCTCGAAAATATATGTGCGTATGGATATGTTAAATATGTATTTTTAAATACAAAATAAAAAATACAATTTAAAATTTAAAATTTACATTTTTTTTATCTATAGTGACATTAGATTCGAACTCCCCAACATAGGTTTGGAAATCCGAACCCTATAAACCATTTTAAATTTCACTTTTTCACCTATAGTTCGAACTCGACAACTTAAGTTCAAAAATCCGAACCTTATATATTATTTTAAACTCTACATTCCCGCCCATAGTTTGAACTCCCGAATCTACGTTGGAAAATCCAAACCTTATATACTGTTTAAACTCTACTTTTTTCGCCCATAGTTCGGACTCTCCAACCTAGGTTCGGCAGTCCGAAACTTCCTTCCTTTTTTTGCCAAAAAAAATTTAGACCAGTGAATAGTAATGAATTGTACAAAACAAACTAATGCTAATATTTATGAATAGTGAAATACTTGTATAGGTGAATAGTGTAAATAATTACTTGAACAATGTAATTAATGAATTGTGAAAGAAAATTTTGAATTGTGAAAATAATGAATATTGTTTTAAGGGGAAAAGTTAAAAAATTGACCAAAAAATCTTTTTATTGACCAAGCAAATTTTTCAACAACTATAATAATAAAAAAATAAATAGTAAACTAAAAAGTAATAAAAAAATTGGACCAAAAAACCAATTCATACGGAGTTTTGATAGTTGTATGTCCACCGTAGATAAGGATACCTGAATAAGGCTGTTGCATTGGACTGTACGGACAAATGATTTTTATGTAATTGATTTGTAACTACACCAAGTTGTTTATAATAAATAGTTTAAGATTTACATCACTATGACTAGGGTGATTATTCTTACCCGTCGACTCAAAAAATTTGTCAAACATGTCTATTCCGAATCTTTAAAATAGAGTATCCATATCATTTATCATAACCGAATCGTGTACGATCAACTATCTCTAAGAGAGGATTGGGAATCGGATCACATTTTAAATATTCGCCGAATACCCAAGATCCACTAGAGGGGTAAATTTATAAATTGTCATAATAGGGTTATACTTAACATTATTGCATTAGTCCGCCACCCTCTTGAATCTCACCCAATTTCTAGAATTAGGATTTTATCAATTTTATTTTTTTTAAGTTCATCGTGCATTAAGGGTTCTTTTTCACAAGGTAGCATGCGTGAGTTT
The DNA here is from genome assembly GCA_025175665.1 of Cinchona pubescens. Classification (NCBI taxonomy): domain Eukaryota; kingdom Viridiplantae; phylum Streptophyta; class Magnoliopsida; order Gentianales; family Rubiaceae; genus Cinchona; species Cinchona pubescens. The sequence goes on from JANKKI010000157.1 coordinate 212,330, forward strand.
CGCATTTTGAAAATGTAGAACTGACAAGAATCACATTTCCAAAATGCATAATCTATGTGGTTTTTCTTTTTTCTTTTTTTGGTTTTTATACTATGGACATTTAAAGTTTTTTTTTTTTTTTAAAGATGGTTTCGCATGATAGAAATCTGAAGAGACATTTTAGTTTCATTTTTTGTTTTTGGTATCATATTATACAATTGAAAAGAATAATAAATAAAAAAAAAAAAGATAGGTTGCACATTTCTAAAATGTGCAACCTGCAAGTGCAATGTGCAACCTGCAAGTGCAAGATTCCTAATGAAATCTTCCTTTTTCAATTATGAGGGGTTAAAATAAGGTTTAATTATAGTTTGCTCCCTGTAAATAGGAGATATTTATAAATTCTTCCTGTATTTGTTTTATCTATATATAGCCCCCAATCTTTAATAGAATTAAAATTTTCATCCATCAACATTTTAAGGTTGTAAAATGTCATAATTGTCCTCAATATTTTTAGTTACACTTTGTAAATTTGTTTACTAAATTCTTCTCTTAAACGAAAATAAAGTAAATTATTTTCCTATCTTTTTCTAGATAGCATGAGTGAGTTAATTACTTAATCAACTTAAATTTATACAAAATATATAATTATGATATCTCAAAGTAGTATATTTACTCAAATAATGTGAATATGTAATTTTTAAATACACTGTGATGAATTAATTGTTGAGAATAGAGAAAATCAAACAAAATTATCAAAACTAAAATAATTTCATGAAATATATAAAGTGCTTTATTCTATATATAAAATTAATGATGATATAACAAGTATGAGATAAAATATCTAAAATGAATGTGAATGAGAAAAAAATAAAATAGCAAACTAATTCATGCACTTAATATTACATAACATACTAAAGTTACATTTAAAATGCAAACTTTAAACAACATATAAAGGCCGATACTAATATTAATGCATACTTATTCAAATAATGATGGTTTTAACGTAGTGAAAGCAGAATTCACATCATGTTAAATATTTGAGCATGGCATAAAGTGGAATGAGATCATTTTTTCTAAAATATAGTTGCATTAGAGATTTTGTATGCATGAGTATTGTTCGAAAAGTTTGATATATTACGCCCTGGCATACCCCAATTTCCACATCTTCTTGGTGAATCTAAACAAACTGTATCCATCTCGTTTGGGATCTGGCATTTCTAACTCTACCCTACTTTTAGATAACCTGTTGCTGAAATAACTCAATTCAAAATTAGTTTATGCCTAATATTGTATATGACACAATGGATAAAATCTACAAGAATATGTTTGTTAATAGTCATTATTGGTGTATACATCACAATCGAGTAAAGTTGCATTTGTGTTGGAATGGTTGCTAATGGCCAATATATTGGAGCAAGGGAATCGAAACTCTTTCCACTTCCCACACACTCCAACAACGCATAACAACAGACATATTCTGGTAAATTTGTACCTATGGCGCATCATATAAAATATTGGGCAGAACTCAGAAGTTGATTTTAAATTGAGTTATCTCAACAACAGGTTGTCAAAAAAGTGCGGTAGAATCAGGAATGCCATAATCCCTAACGAGTTGGATACAAGGTGTCTAGATTTACCCAAAAAAATGTGAAAATTGTGGCATGTCGGGGGATAACGTATCAAACTTTCTAAACAATACTGATGCATACTAAATATCTAATGCAACTACAGTTTGGAAAAAAAAAAAGATCTCATTCCACTTTGTACCACACTCAAATGTTTAGAATGTCATGAATTTTAATTTCAATATATTTATAATTTCGTGTTAGTATCAGCCTTCATATGTTGTTTAAAGTCTGTACTATAAGTGTAACTTAGTGTGTTATGTAATATTCAATGCATGAATTAGTTTGCTATTTAATTTTTTTCTTGTTCACATTCATTTTAGATAGTTTATCGCATACCTGTTACGTCATTATTATTTTTATATCTAGAATAAAGCATTTAATAATTATTATTTCATGGCATTATTTTAATTTTATTAATTTTACTTTATTTTATCTATTATTAACAACTAATTTATAACATTGTATTTTAAAAAAATCACATATTCACATTGTTTTGAGAAAACAGGTTGTTTTGAGATATAATAAATATATATTTTATATAAATTTAACTTGATCAACTAACTAACTCACTCATGCTATCTAGAAAAAGATAGGAAAATAATTTAGTTTATTTTTTTTTCAAGTTTAAAAGAAGAATTTTAGTGAAGAAATTTACATAATATAACTAAAAATATTGAGGACAATTATGATATTTTACTACTCCCTTTGGATGAAAAATTTAACTCTATTAAGGAGGCAATATATAGATAGAAAAAATATAGAAACAACTTACAACCGTCCCCTATTTACAATGGACAAATTATAATTAAGCCCTTTTTAACCCCTCATAATTGAAAAAGCAAGATTTCATTGGGAATCACATTTCTAAAATGCGCAACCTAACTTCTTTTTTTTGATTTTGTTTCATTCTTTTCAAATGTACAATCCGACACTAAAATCAAAACATAAAGCTACAATGGTTTCGCATTTCCAAAATGCAAAACCACTTCTTTTTAAAAGAAGAAATACTTTAAAATTCCATAATTCGAAAATAAAAAAAAAAAAAAAAAAAAAACCACAGAGATTATACACATCTCCTACCTTGTGAAAAAAAAAAAGGACAAATGAAATGCGGTAATTTTTTTTAAAAAATAAGATCCTAATTCTAGAAATTGACCCTCAAATATATTTTATCTAAAATCTCAAAATATATTTTAAAAAATAGACTATGTTACACAAGAATTTTGTGATCACATGGCAATATATGAATTAAACACGGTAATAAATTAACTTTTCCAAGTATATATCAACTCTAGAACAACTTAAACTAATTCTATTATCAAATTGGATTGAAATAAAACTAATTAAACTCAAACTCTACTTAAAAAAAAAAAAAAAGAAAGAAAGAAACATAAACTACATCTGCAAGGAATTCTAATACCCAATTGTATGAAAAGAACTAATTTCATTTAGGCTGCCTGTACATTTACTTACAAATTTAATTTAAATATTTCAAATTTTCATAAATCAGTTCAACCAATAGTTTATTAGATTGTTGATTACCAAGTATCACTTAAATGCACCCTAAAGCTGTAGGTCGAGGGGTTCAAATCTTCGCACGTGTAGTGTATACAAATTTCAGCAATAAATTAAGAGCAAAAGAAGGAGAGTCGTATCCCAGCAAAATAGATTAGTACTGTAATGTATGATGTAGGTATGGAATAGTAATATGGTTCTGTCACATGTAATAAGAGTATTGATCACTCCAGTATGGTGGGTATATTTTCTACTATGTGTGGGTATTTAAAGTCGTATTAAATTCCACATTTATGGGTATATGTGTAAATGATATTTAAAATAAAAGAATTAGCTCAAGCATTTCAAAGACAATGTCTCATAAAAAGAAAAAGGGTAAATTATACTGAGGTTTTGGTTGTGGTTTGACTAACCTACAAGTTATCTCTTTGTGGTTTCAAAATAGGAAAATACTTACATAGACTCGATTTTTGACCTCACCTGTAAACTTTACGGTCAAAATTAAATCTTATAAAATATTTCTTCATCAGTTGATGTCGTAGATTTCATTACATTTAATCTACACCACAAAATCTACAAGTAGAGCAAAAAATCATATCTATCTAAGTATTTTCCTTCAAAATATACATTAAACCCCTTTCTTTGTAATAGTTTGCAAACTAAATGAAAGTAGACAACTGTAACAAACTTATGTTAAAAGTCATATATACCCCTGTATATATTTATAAAAATGGTCAACTTTTCTATTGAATTTAACATTGAACTAAAAATAGTCAAATCTTAGGGAAGGGGTCAAAATTGAAAAAAAAAAACCCCCACCATTCCCCTTCTTTCCCAACGCAACCCACTACCACTACCCATGCTAATAGCTTCCAACAGTAGACATCAACCTCTGTAGTAGCTATTTCCACCACCGCCAAACAACATCCCTCATAACTTCCTCTCCCCTACCCCAGCAGCCACTACAACAACCACAACCACAACCACCACTACCACCATCACCAACAAACAATCTCTCCCACCATAGCAGCCAGCCAACCACTACCACCACAAAAAGCCTCCCACATAACCTTCAATCCCCTACCGAGCAGCCACCACAACCCAAACCTACCCCTACGCCTGAACTTCCCTCCTCCCTCCAGCCCGACATTTCCACTCCCAGTCCCCTACCCCTGATCTCCCTGTCCTATCCCGTCCCTCCTCGATCTCCAATTCCTCAATCGTGATTTCCCTCTCCCATTCATGATCTTCTCTTTCCACATCCTCAATCCCGGCAGCCCTGATTTGAGGATTACATCCCGCCACAAGATTGAGCCGAGGTAAGCCCTATAGACAAAGAAGAGGACTGGCCACCGTCTTCGATAATTTTTTGTTCGATAGAGACAAAATGATCTCTGGACTGTATTTTTTTATTTTATGGTTATATTAGTTATTTAGCTATTAGTAGAGAAGGGAATGGTGGTGGAAAGAAGTGATTTTTGGTTGGTTTCTTCAACAGTGGTGGTTGGGGGTGGCAGTGCAGCTGTAATTGGTGGTGACAGCTGTGAGAAAGTAAATAAACAGATAACTCAGCGTAATTTAAAGTTTTACTTTCCTATTACAGATCACCTAAATTAATTTATGCGTAGTACAAGAAAAGTATAAAGATTATACCTTAAAATTGCAGTAAAATCTCCAATATGTTTGAGACGTCGATCCACAAGCCGCACAAGTGTCCGGCCTCTAATGGTATCCACACAGATAATTAAATCAGGAATCTTCACAAGATTGATTGACCCAAACCGCGGAATGCTAGTTCCTAAATTATTTTTCTTTTAACAAATGTGACTATCACGTTTTCCAAAAAGTTTTGACGGCTTTTCCTTTTTAATTCTCAGCCGTGAGTACTATTACGTCTAATAGTACTACCACTTCTCAAACATATATATATCATATATATTATATAATAATTTGGAATCCCAATCAAATTGGGTTTAGGGAATTACAAATCTCAATCAGTTTGGGTCATACACATATGAATAATTATAAAATCATTAGAGATATTAATATGTCTTACATATTAACTCCTAATATTTATAACTTATTATAATTAAACCCATTAGTTAATTGATATCTCATAAATTAACCCATAAGTATTTCATACTTATCAAATCATTGTAATCCTGAATTAATTATCTTTAAGTGTGTGACCCTTTAGGTTCCCAATTTCATTGGCAATAAGTATAAATTATAATCCTAAATTAATTAAGATTAGACAAATTAAATACCTTTAATTTATCATTAATTATCTAATTAATTAATTTACATTTATAGATCAAGATTGGCTTCTAGTGAAGCATCATGACCACCCAAGTGTTGAGATATGTCAAGTGGTTCGACATCACCCATCCGTAATTAGTTTCCCTGTAATTATTATCCTTTCACCAACTTATATCAGTTCCGATTAATTTAAGAGTACAGATATAATGCCAACTCTTATTTAATCAACTTATTTCTATACAAAATACAACTCACTTGAAATAGAATTGAAGACATTCTTAATTCTATTTCAACTTTATGCAAAAATTTCTGAATCGTATTTCAAGAAATGGCCATACTGGGACATACTCTCCTATTATAAGGAGTGGTGAATCCTCTATTGGTCATATCTTATCTTATCATGATTCATATTATACCCAAACTCTATAGTATGTGCGACTCACTGAGAGTAACGACTAATAGAGCCAAAGAATAATAATCTACAGTCAAGATAAACTTATGATCTCAAGTCACTGGACCATTACACTATCACAAAGAAATTAATCCACTGGCATTTAAATAATAATCCGTGTGGAATACTCTTAGCGGGTCAATCCGATGTTCTTATTCTCAATAAGAATCCACATGCACTTATGTGCTAATCTACTAGTGTCATACACTACGATTAGGGATATACACGAACTGATAAAATATAATTACATCATAACTCTTTATGATTTTACATATATATATTTTATTCAAAAATGCCATATTACAAAATATATATATAAATATAAAAGTGTAATTTATCCCTAAAACAAATTGGCTTTAGGACATACACTAACAAACTCCCACTTGAACTAAAGCCAATCATTCATGTGCTTAAGATCGAATGAGTTAACATGACTCTCACGTTTCTTCTGAGACAAGGCTTTAGTGAATGGATCAGCAATGTTATCATCCGTGGGGATCTTGTCTATCTTTACTTCATTTTTATCAATAATCTCTCTAATCAAATGATAGCGCCGTAATACATGTTTAGCTCGCTGATGAGACCTGGGTTCCATTGCTTATGCAATAGCTCCATTGTTATCACAATACAAGAGATATGATCACTAATAGAAGGAACCATTCCAAGTTCAGCCACAAACTTCCTGATCCAAACTGCCTCTTTTGCTGCTTCTAAAGCTGCAATGTATTCAAATTCTGCCATATAGATTGTAAAATCAGCCGTGGTGTCCGGTTTGAAACTTTTCTAATTGACCGCACCACCATTAAGAGTAAATACATATCCAGATTATGACTTGCTATCATCCTTATCAGATTGAAAGCTAGCATCTTATATCCGGAACCTGTCAATTCTTGCCCACCATAGATCAAGAATAAATCTTTAGTCCTTCTTAAGTACTTAAGAATATTCTTGACTGCTATCCAATGACCACTTTCTGGGTTAGATTGAAACCTGCCCGTAACACTTATAGTATAGGAGACATCGGGTCTAGTACATAACATAGCATACATTATAGAACCTATAGCAGAAACATATGGGATCCTTTTCATGCAATCTCTTTGGACATCTGTCTTAGGACACATGTCCGTAGAAAGGTACACATCATGAGACATTGGTAAGTAACTCTTATTTGATTGATCCATGCTAAACCTCTTTAGCATCTTGTCTATGTACGTTGATTGAGTAAGACCAAGCAACTTCTTGGATCTACCTCTAGTCTATAGATCCTCATTCTCAAAATATAGGTTGCCTCTCCTAAATCTTTCATAGCAAAATTTCTAGACTACCATACCTTTACACTTTGAAGCATATGTATGTCATTTCCTATCAACAATATGTCATCCACATAAAGCATCAAGAAAATAATGGCACTCTTACTCATCTTCTTGTATACACATGATTCATCCTCATTTTTGATAAAATCAAACTCTTTGATTGTCTCATCAAAACGGATGTTTCAACTCTTAGAAGCTTGCTTTAGTCCATAAGTGGACCTTCGTAACTTACATACTTTATTAGGATTTGTGGATGTAATCCCTTCAGGTTGTATCATATACACATCTTCCTGCAAATTCCCATTAAGGAAAGCAGATTTTACATCCATTTGCCAAATCTCATAATCATAATCTGCAGCTATCGCAAGTAAAATCCGAATAGATTTCAGCATTGCAACTGGTGAGAAAGTTTCATCAAAGTCAACTCCTTGTCTTTGTGTATAAGCAAAAATTCCTTTTGCCACCAATCGCGCCTTATAGGTAATCACATTACCATCCATGTCGATCTTTCTCTTAAAGACCCACTTGCATCCTATGGGTTTAATCCCTTTAGGTGGATCGACTAAGGTCCATACCTTATTGTCATACATGGAATCCATTTTAGATTTTATGGCTTCTAGCCACTCCTGAAGTCTTATCAGATAATGCTTCTTCGTAAGATGTAGATTCATCATTTGTAATGACTAATACATCATTGTGCCCACTTACAAGAAACTCATATTTTTTTGGAGTATGACGTATCCTAGTAGTCCTACGAAAAGCTTGTGTATTATTAGCTTCATCCTCTATCACATCATCATGTGATTGAAGCTTTTGTTCCATTTGTTGATTAATACCATACTGTGTTTCTTGATCTTCTTCAAAATCTATTTTGGTTCCACTTGCCCTTTCAAGAATAAACTCCTTTTCTAGAAAGACGGCATGTTTTGAGACAAATACCTTTTGCTTAATGGGATTAAGGATAGAAATAGAATCCAAACGTCTCCTTTGGATACCCCACAAATAGGCATTTATCTAACTTATGTTCAATTTTATCAGATTCTACCCTCTTCAAATAAGAACGGCAGCCCCAAACCTTCAAGTATGAAAGTTTAGGTTTCTTTCCAAACTATATCTCATACGGAGTGGAATCAATAACTTTTGATAGAACACGATTTAGTAAATGGGAGGCAGTATTAAGAGCATAGCCCCAAAAAGATTTTGGGAGTTCTGCAAAACTCATCATTGATCGAACCATATCCAATAGAGTTTGATTACGTCTCTAAGATACACCATTTAGTTGTGGTGTATATGGAGGAGTCCATTGAGATAGAATCCCATTCTCCTTAAGATAATCTTGAAACTCTTGGTTCAAGTATTCCCCACCTCGATCAGATCGAAGTATTTTCATACTTTTACCAAGCTGCTTTTCAACTTCATCCCTGAATTTTTTGAACTTTTCAAAGGATTCAGACTTATACTTCATTAAGGTGTATACATAACCATATCTAGAATGATCATCCGTAAAAGTAATGAAGTATGAAAAACCTCCCCTAGCATGAATTGACATAGGACCACAAACATCAGTGTGTATTAGCCCCAGCAACTCACTAGATCTATCACATTTCCAGTAAAAGATGATTTGGTCATTTTACCAAGTAAACAAGATTCACATAGATCATATGATTCATAATCAAATGATCCCAAATAACCATTGTTATGTAATTTGGAAATGCGTTTCTTATTTATATGTCCAAATCTACAATGCCAAAGGAAATATTATTTCAAATTATCAATTTTGGACCTTTTTAGATTTACGTTGAGAATTGAATTTTCTATGTCTAAAATATAAAAACCATTATTCAAAGAAGTAGCTCCATACACAATGTCATCACGTGAAAAAGAACAACATTTATTCTTTTGCATAATGACAAAACCATCAGTGTCTAAATACGGAATAGAAACAATATTTCTAATAAAAGATGGAACATAATAACAGTTTTTAAGTTCTAAAACAAGACCACTAGGCAAAGAAACATAGTAAGTCCCTACGGCTAATGCAGCAACATTTGCTCCATTTTTTATGCACAGGTCTATTTCTTCCTTAGCCAACATTCTACTTCTCTTTAATCCCTGCATATTTTTACAAATATGAGAAGCTGATCAGGTATCTAATATCCAGAAATCTGATTTAGAAGTAAAAATATTGATCTCAATCATAAACATACCTAAAGTAGAAGCTTCGTTAAGCCTCTTCTGCTTCAAGGTATCAATATAAGTCTTACAGTTCCTTTTCCAATGCTCTTCGTTTCCACAATGGTAACAATTACCTTGGTTTTATCCTTTTTGATAACATGTGTTGGTTTTAACCCAGATTTGGCTTTCATAAAACCAACCTTGGATTTCTTTTTCTTCTTTTTAGAAGAATCAACAACCATCACTTGTTTCCTTTCCTTTTTGCCTCAGCAATTTTTAGCATATTCAATAGTTCAGTGAGAGTTGTGGATAATTTATTCACATTGTAGTTCATCACGAACTGTGAAAAGCTATCAGGCAGAGATTGAAAAATTAAGTCAACATTTAACTCATGATTTTGCTTAAATCCCAATCGTTCTAATTTTTTAATTAGTCCAATCATCTTCAGTACATGAATCGCTACTGAAATACCCTCTGCCATTTTACAATGGAATAATTCTTTAGAGGTCTCATACCTCTCACTCCTACATTCTTCATCAAACAACTCCTTGAAATGAATAATCATAGAGTGAGCATCCATATTATCATGTTGTTTCTGTAATTCAGAACTCATAGCGGCCAACATGATACAAGAGGCAGTATCATTGTCCTTTATGTGCTTACGATAAGCATTCTGAACTGTTTCATCAGCATCATCCATTGGGACATCAGGAATATATTGATCAAGAACATAGCCAATTTTCTCGTGCTTGAGAACAATTCTCAGGTTACGATGCCAGTCTGAAAAATTTGGCCCAGTGAATTTGTTATCATGATAAATATGTATAAAATGGGACATAAATTGACGTTATTACTCATATTCTACAACACATAAATAAAGATAGTATAAGTATTTGTTATTTATGCATAAACAAAACCAAAATATAATCTGAATTTTCTTTTAATTCGGATTTGCTCCCACTATTTTAATTCAAATCAATAACCCCCACATATTGATTCGGGAGCTATCACATAACCCTTAATGGGCTAGGATCCCATCTAATTATTTGATCTTGGGTGTACCTAACAAATCAAAATAATTTCGAAAGGTAGATAACTTTTACCAATTACAACTCTTTATAATTCTTAGATAGTCAGGTATCAACTTTTTGATAGCACATCTTATGTGACTCTTAACCTTTGTCTAAAAAACATATAACCTTGAGTGTGCTCAACAAATTATATGCCTCCATTAAGTCATACCCATTATTTAGAAATCTCATTTCATAGCTAAAACATGTTCAACGTATATTAACCTTGGGTTTGCCCAACAAGTTAAATCTAAGAAGAACTCTCGTTTGTTGCTATAATAATGGAAAACAACTTATTTACTGACTTAATATTAATTTGAGGGATATTCTTTTATTTATTTTATTAGGTCTCATCAAAATTGCATGCAATATTATCATATCATCATATAATAAATAAAACATGCATAAAACCATGGATGATTATGGACTTTTACTAAACTAGTTTTCTTGAGTCACGAAGGAAACTAGGTGGTCAATTTCTAAGGGAAATCTTCAACTCTTGAAAATTTCCTTCTTCGTTGCACCTTTTCACCATCTCCATCATCTTGTACATTACAAATGAAATTCTATCTAAACATTTTAGATATTCAATCCTATCTCTAACCTACATCTATGTACATTACATGATTGGTTAAGAAATCTCGAGTTACATTCGAGAGGATTGAGGTGAGAAAAGAATTATATTCAGAATAATAGAGAAAGGCAGGACACACATGCCCTATTTTAAAAATTTACAACCATTAAATTTGAACCAAATAAATTAACGGCAAACACAATCACATTGGTCTTAAATCCATAATCATCCATCATGCTATTAAATAATTTAATAATTAAATAAAAGCATAAATCCGTATTTAGTATCTAAATATGAATCACTATATTTCATAATTTCAATCTCATTGAAATTATCAATTTTTGAATTATTTATAAAAATATTTTGTGGAGAAAAATTATTATTTTCCAATCTCATTAGAAAATAATCCTTTAAATAATAGAATTTCAAAAATTATATTAGAAACAATTTCTAAATTTTTTTGAACATTTATTAAATTCCAATCTCATTGAAAAATAATAAATTTCTAAAATTTAAACAAAGTGCCTAATTCTAATCACATTAGAATTAAATAAATATTTTCAAAGGTTTTATACTTTCTAAATTTTGATCAAATTAAAATAAACACTACAAAAAAATTGCAAATTTCATGCGGATTTTTGCTGCAGGATTTTTTCCCCAGGAATTATATACGGATTTTACTGCAAATTTTAGTTTTCCTAGGTTTGGGATTAAAATTTTACTGCGGATTAAAAAATCTGCATCAAAATCCGCAGATAACATCCCTCCATAAAGCGGGAACGTATTATGTACAAAAATTACGCAACAAAAATCGAAGAAAAAATTATGGACAATAGCAAATTTGCTGCGGATTTAAATTCCGTCTCTTAAATTGCTGCGGAAAAATAAATCCGCAGCACATGTGCTGCGGACATTTAATTCCGCAGCACACTTGCTGCGAAAATTAATATAAATTCCGCAGCACATGTGCTACGGACATTAATTCCGCAGCAAATGTGCTGCGGACATTAATTCCGCAGCAAGTGTGCTGGGGAATTAAATTTCTGCAGCATATTTGCTGCGGAATAAATTTTCTGCAGCAATTTGCTAATTGCGGAATTTAAAGTTAATTTCCGCAGCAATTTTGCTGCGGAAATTCCTGCGGTAAATTCCGCAGGAAATTTCAATTCTGATCGAAAACCCAGCACATTTTGGACAGATCTAATTGGGAAAAAATCACTTTTCCTCTCCACGCGGCTTGAAGAAGCCGCGTGAACTTGGTATTCATCTTGGATTCGAATGAGGAAGAAGGGATGAAATCTAGTGCTTGGAAATAGTAAATGGTAGTTGGAAGAAAGGTGGAATGAGATGTGTATAAGAGACAGATCTGCATCTTTGGTTGAGGATGTGCACGGTTGCAGGTAGATTTTTGTGGCTGGTTTATTTCGTTATTCCAAGTTTTTTATTTTTTTTGTAGCGGCTTCTGTCAATAAATTGTGTAGCAATTTTTGCTATCTTATTTTCATTTTTTTATCCCTAATTTCTGTAGGATTTTTGCTATAATTTTTGCGGTTTTATTTTTATTTTAATTTTTATTCAGGAACTGATCGTAAAGATACCGAATAATATGGATTTTGCACTCTATGATCTGTCTCTTATACACATCTTGCTATGATTTTTGCAGTTTTATTTTTATTTTTTTTATTTTGTTTGTTATCGTATAGATTTTTGTTATGTTATTTACTTTTTTTTTTCAACTGTTTGTTATCCATAATTTGTCGAGGATTTTTGCTAGGTAATTTTCAATTTTTTTCCATATAATGACAATATTTAACACCTATACTAAACTTGTTTGTTTAGGGATTTCCGTGTTCCTACAAGTTTCGTACTTTAATTAACATTATCATAAATATATCATCAACCTTAATATAACAACCAACTAATTATATGAAAATTAAAATAATAACAAAAGAGACTTCTATAGTTCATCTAATTAAATTTTCTTATCTACAATATATTGTTGATTTCAGCACTCTTCGGGCCGAGATATAGCCTATCATAGTACGCGATTCCTAACCTTGCCATTTGTGCCTTAATTGAACCAAGTAATATCTGGAAACATGTCCCTTGAATGAAAAGTTGGAATGATTAATTTTTCTTATTATTTTTTAAATAATATTTTATAATTATTTTATATATTTTTTATATATATATATATATATCTTAATAAACATTATTACAGTACTCTTTTAAATAATATTTTAAAAATAATAACTATTTTAACAGAATATGTTTCAACCTTTTGTCATTACAGAATATTTAAATGGAATAATTTTCAACCTTTAAAAAATCTTCCGTTTAACTATTATTATAGTTTATTTGTCTTTCGTTTAAGTAAGTAATTTTTCGTTTTGTGTTTACGAAATAACTCCTACTTTGAGTTGGTGGATACGGATTAAAAAAAACAAATAAATTCGTTCAATTTTACTAAAATATAGGTTAAAAAGTGACCAAATTACACTTATTTTTCCTAACGACATAATTCGCTCCTTTAATAGATATACAAACACTACATTTTTCTTAAAACAATTCCATTTCATGAGATATTCAAGTTTTTTACTAGGATTATACAATTTGGGCTGAACAAGTAATATCATCATAATGCATATTATATGCAAAATACTAAACCATGAATAATGTTTCTAAATGAAATGTTATATAAATGTATGTATTGGAATGATACTTAGTAGACTTTAATTATGAGATAATAGGGAAAAGGTGATTAAAATAGTTGATTCCGGGATTCCGACCAAAATAAGAAAAATCGGGATTCCAATGCAGGTGCATCACTGCATACAGGCGGTTCTATACCACACAGAGTGCATTTCAAGAAAATGGTAATACTAATTAATTTCTTGTACTTTTAATACTTCATTATATTACAACGCCTTTGTTATTGATGACTTGAAAATATTTATTTCTTTTAATTACATGTTGATCTTTGTTATATGACTTTTGCAGGAGAACTTTGAGAAGAAAAAGACTGAAATATCTTCTCAAAGTCTAGATGTTGAGAATGATAATATGTCTTCTGGTGGTTCTCAACACTCACAACATCTGCCATCTGATTTGGATATTTGGTATGACGCCGTGGGAGGAAAAAAGAAAGGCAGAGTTTCTAGGCTTGGTTCTTTAGGTAGAACCATGAAGGGTCGTCCAGACCTTCACACCCATACGACCTACCTGAGGATGTTGATGAGAGGATTAGGAGCATAGTCCACTCCCTTAGTGCCGAACTACAAGCCCAACTGGAAAGGGAGAGATTGGAAAAGGAAGAAATGAAGAAAGAGCAAGCTTCACTACAAGCCCAACTATCTGAAACAAGAAGCCAGTTGCATACTTTGATGGAGCGATTAGGCGTTCTTCCTGGATCCTCTCGCCACTAGCGTTCCCCACCCCTTGATGCAGATGATGAGGATGACGCAGATGGTAGCTGCTCTGTCGGATGATTAGACTGTATTTGATTGTTTACTTAGATAACTAAATGTTATATATGTATTGTATTTGAATTTGTTTCGTATTATATTTCTTTCAATGCGAATTGTTTTTTGAGATGAAATTGCTCGAATGTGACATAAATGTGTGGGGAACGCTTTTTGTGATGAAATTGCTGGAATGTGGCATGATGGTACAGGGGGAAGAAAAAACCAAACAATACTAACAAAAATTTTCTGTGAAAATTATTTGGGGATTTTGCTGCGAAAAATATATGGAGATTTTGCTGGGGATATTTGATGGGGATTTTGCTGCGAAAATTATATGGGGAATTTTGCTAGGGATTTTGCTGCGGAAATTATATGGGGATTTTGCTGCGGAAAATCTTTGTGCATTTGTGGGGATATTTGCTAGGGATTTTCTTTGTGAAATTTACACAGGGATAATTTCCGCAGGATTTTGCCTGTCAAAAATCCTTGTAAACATGTTTTTATGACAAAATTTTGATGCGGAATTAATGATGGGGATTTTGCTACAGAAAGTCTTGTTTGCTGCGGATTTTTCATTATAATCCGCAGCAAAATATGCAGGTAATTAACAGTTTTTTAGTAGTGAAAGAAAGTTTCTAAACCTTATCAATTAATTTTAAACAACAATTGTCAAAAAATAATTGGTGATTTCAAAAATCAAAATTTAGAAAAACCTTTATATGAAAATATTAAATTAAGTGTCACTAAAATTATTTAACTAATTAAATACTTTTAGTGACAAACATTAAGTGTCACCATAAATGACATTTAATCAAATAACTTGCAATCAAGATGATGTCATAAGATGACATCATCTTGACATGCAAAAGACGTGAATCAAATTCACGTTCCACTTTTTTCTGTTTTTAAATTTCTCCAATGTCTCTTAGATTTTATAAATAAAACTCAAAAATTCATATAATTTGAACAATTCAATATTCATGACAACTAAATACAACTACATCATAAATTAATCAAGGGTGGCTCTGATACCACTGTGAGAAAGTAAATAAACAGATAACGCAGCGAAATTTAAAATTTTACTTTCCTATCATAGATCACCTTGATTAATTTATGCGTAATACAAGAAAAATATAGAGATTATATCTTAAAATTGCAGTAAAATCTCCAATATGTTTGGAATGTCGATCCATAAGCCGCACAAGTGCCCGGCCTCTAATGGTATCCACACAGATAATTAAATCAAAAATTTTTACAAGATTAATTGACCCAAACCAAGGAATGTTAGCTCCTAAATTATTTTTCTTTTAAAAAACGTGACTATCATGTTTTCCAAAACGTTTTGACGGCTTTTCGTTTTTAATTCTTAGCCGTGAGTACAATTACGTCTAATAGTACTACCACTTCTTAACCATATATATATAGCTTTTTCTATATATATATATATATATATATATATTATGATAATATAATATATTATATTATATATATAATAATTTAGAATGCCAATCAAATTGGATTTAGGAAATTACAAATCTCAATCAGTTTGGTCATGGACATATGAATAATTATAAAACCATTAGCATTATTAATATGTCTTACATATTAACTCAAAATATTTATAATTTATTATAATTAAAACCAAAAGTTAATTTATCTCATAAATCAACCTATAAGTATCTCATACTTATCAAATCATTTTAATCCTGAATTAATTATCTTTAAGTGTGTGACCCTTTAGGTTCCCAATCTCGTTGACAATAAGTATAAATTATAATCATAAATTAATTAAGATTAGATAAATTAAACACCTTTAATTTATCATTAATTCTTCAATTAATTAATTTACACTTATAGATCAAGATTGGCTTCTAACAAAGCATCATGACCACCCAAGTGTTGAGATATGTCAAGTGGTTCGACATCACCATCCATGTAATTAGTTTCCTATAATTATTATTCTTTTACCAACCTATATCCCGATTAATTCAAGAGTACAGATATAATGCCAACTCTTATTTAATCAATTTACTTCTTTCCAAAATACAACTCACTTGAAATAGAATTTAAGACACTCTTAATTCTATTTCAACTTTGCACAAAGATTTTCGAATCGTATTTCAAGAACTAGCCATACTGGGACATACTCTCCTATTATAAGGAGTGGTGAATCCTCCATTGGTCATATATTATCATATCATGATTCATATTATACCCGAATTCTACAGTATGTGCAACTCACTGAGAGTAACGACTAATAGAGTCAAAGAATAATAATCTACAGTCAAGATAAACTCATGACTTCAAGTCACAGGACCATTACACTATCACAAAGAAATTAATCCACTGGCATTTAAATAATAATCCATGTGGAATACTCTTAGCGGGTCAATCCGATGTACTTATTCTCAATAAGCATCCACATACACTTATGTGCTACCTTATCTACTAGTGTTATACACTACGATTAGGGATATACACGAATAAAATATAATTACATCATAACTCTTTATGATTTTACATATATATATTTTATTCAAAAAATGTCATATTACAAAATATATATAAATATAAAAGTGTAATTTATCCCTAAAATAAATTAATTTTAGGGCATACACTAATAAATAGGGTGAGAGGAGTAGGGAAGAGGAGGTGGTGGCAAATAGGGTAAGAGGAGAGATAGGAAGGGTTAGAGTTTTTTGGGGTAAAAGCGTCAATTGAAGTCTAATTTTAACGTCGTGGTAAGAGGAATGCTGCTGGTGGAAGGATAAGATAGGAAAGAGTAGCAGTGACAGCAGCTTCGATTGGTGGGATGGCTGTTGGTAGAGAGAAGGAGATAAAAAGGGGTGGCAGTGGCTTGGGTTGGCTGCTGGTGGAGGGAGAAAAGGCAGTGCTGGCTGGGTTGGGTTGGGGTAGATTCTGGTGGAACGGGAGAGAGAAGGATGGATACTAGTGGACCTGGTGAGGGGGTGGCAGTGGTGTGGTAGGTTGGGGTAACTGTAGAGGGTGGCTACTCGTTGGTCAAGAGAAGTTTAAATTTTTTTAATTGAAAGGTAAATATGTAATTTTAATTAATTTCTACTCTAAAGTAGTAAAAATATCTGCATATATGGCGGGTGTGTCACAAACTACGTGACAGAGGTCCCCTTCCGTTAGTTTTGCAAATTAATACAAGATACAGGAGTTAAATGTATATTTTAAAATTATAAGAGGATAATTTATATATTGGTCAAACCATAAGAGGGTTGTGTGTATTTTACCAAAAAAAAAAAGAAGATAAATTTTAATTTTAATTTCTAATGTCTATTAGGGTATAATTTTTTTTTTATACTTTGGCTGCTTATATAATAATATAACAGAATATATTTTAAATACTTGCTAAATACAAGTCTTAAAAATAATATGAGACAATAAAATTCTCCTAAAAAACATGGGACTATCAAGTCTACAACCCCAAGGTTTTAAAAAATCCAACCACTAGCTGCCGAAAAAAAATTTCACATAAACACGCATGCTCGAAACTTTCATATATAAGCCAACAATATAAAACGCATACAAAAGCAATCCTTCATTTCCAGCCAATTTGGTACAAAACAACACAAACTATTTCAGTCTTATATTCTCCGTAGCTTTCGATCAGTTCGTTAACACAATATTCGGATCAAAGAGGACTCACTCCCCTCTTTTTAAGTCTTCATGCAAAAATTTAAGAACAAGTAGACAAATCAAGCATAATATATTTACATTATATTTTGCCACAGAGCATTTAAAGGTAAAGGGATGAAAGATCATAACTCTAGAGCTATGATGATGGCCGGAGTGAAGCCTTCTCCGGTGGAGCCGAGGTCGGAGTCCGGTAACACGACCAGCAGACAAGGAAGATGGGCTGTGGCAGCAGGTAATAGAGAGCCTTTGAAGAAGATTAATGGGTTGAATGATCAGCTTCAGAAAAAGCTAAGAGAAGAAGAAAAGACATCTGTCTCACTCAGAATGTCCTGCATCTCATCTTCTGGGGACCCAAGTAGCGAAAATTTTCAACTTTTTTTTCCCCTGTTTTTGACTTGTGGTTTCTCTATGATGGAGATTGGAAGATGCATAGATCTCTTGGAGAGTTGATAAATTGAAATTAATATATATTTCATGTAAAAGGGTGGTAATATTTAAAAGTGCTTTATTTTCTTTTTCTTTTAATTTTGTTAAGTTTATGTGGAGATATTATTACTTAATTAATAGTTCACATATTAATTAGAGTTTGTTGTTTCACTTATTAATTATTCCCTCCATTCTATTTTATTTAGCATGATCAAATTTATACACAATTTAAAAAAATTAGTGTTTGACCCTTTAATAAGATACTTTTTTCTTAATTGTCCTTCAATTAAGTTAGGAAATTTGTTAATTGATTTTGGTGTTTCAAATTTTGAAATGACTTGTGAGAATAATTAATGTTGAAACATTAACTTAATGCTATGTTTTTGGAACTTGCAATTGAAGAACAAAATAAGTAAAATGACCTTTAAAAATTTGTCATTTTAAGAAGTGACAAATAATTTGAAACAAATCAAAATAGAAAAAGGGACTACTTAGTTTTTATATTACGTTAATGATAGTTAATGTTTCTGTTCTATGTGAACTGGGCTAACTCATTAATTGGGTGTATCCTTTCAATGAAAAACAAAAAAAAAACGCTCCTTGCCTCATTGGAATGTTAGTCCATATTAGAGATGAAATTTTCATAATAGTATGTAAATTGAATTTTTTGAATTTTTAGTTATTTCGTGTTTGGTGAAATAATAAGAAATGTGCGGTTAAATATACAATTCACAATATTGCTATCTTCTTCCAATTTATAAATGAAATTTTATAAGTAACACGAGGACATTTCAAAACATTCTTTGAGCTTCGAAACAATCAGAAAACCATCGAAAACCATCCTGTAACCTAATATCTTAAATAAATAAATAAAAGAATACTAATATCATTCAAAATAAGAGATATGTACAAGAAGGCTGAATTTGACAGGGATAATTGGGTGTCACCAAAAGGCAAATACTTAGGTAGATTCGGTTTTTAATCTCACTTGTAAATTCTGTAGTGTAAATTAAAGATTAGAACATTTATGACATTAGTTGATGTAAGTATAATTATTTAAAGTTTAATCTTGAACGTAGAATTTACAGGTGGAGCAAAAGACGAAGAGTATTTTCCTCACCAAATTGTTCAAAGTACATTGGGCTTCTCAAACTCATTGAAGGGACCCATCTAAAGACGGACTTGGTGAAGTGGCTTAAAAAATAATTGAACTTCAAACTGGACTTAGACTGGGACATGGACTTATCTGGCACAATTTCCCAATGTGGTTTCACTTTCAGCCCATAATATTGGGCTAAATATCATCATAAATTGATCAAAATTGGAGTTTATTATTGTGGCAAGTTCATCAATATGAATATTTGCTCTTTGTATTACTTTTAGGGTTAATTACAATATGCACCCTTAAATTATACTAATTGATTGATTTTCACTGTCCTCTAAACAATCAGTTTTAGCACTTTACCTCCATCACACATTAGTTGAAAATTTTGTTTGCTATCTTTGAATGAATAGACTTCAATACCTTTAATTTACATTTGTTACTAAAATACTCTTATTCATCTATTGGAATTAAATTATTTTCATAAAAAAATACCTATCACTAATTTTCAACTAATTTAAATAATGTACTACAAATTATATGTACCAAAAAATAGTATAAGCTACTTGAACACTACAATTTACAGCTTGGGGTGTAAACGCAAATCGATAATTGTTCAAAGGTGCAAATAGCTACTTTTATGTATTATGTCGTTTGGAAAATACTTAGGTGATCCCGATTTTTGGCTCTACTTGTAAACCCTATGGTCAGGATTAAATCTTAAAAAATTTTGCTTACATTAGTTGATGTCATAGATTTTCTAAAATTTAATCCACACCACAGGATCTACAAGTAGGGTCAAAGACCAATCTACCTAAATATGAATATTGCCATGTCGTTTTGCCTATCTGTACAAGCTTCAAGAAATATTTCGTGCTTCCTATTTTTGCAATCTTGTGTTCGGCATTTTTGAAGAGTTTCTGAATAATATAAAGGACTAATTCTATTTTATAACCTTTTTAACTTATAATGGATTTTTACTTCACATTTCTAATTTTAATTCTGGAGATTTTATACTATTGAACTTACATCAAATTTTACTTTAGTCTCTCGATTTTAGTTTTGGAGATTTTTGTACCCCAATTCTTAAATTTGTCTTATTGTAGTCTAAATTTTAATACAATCATCAGAATTAACATAATCTTTTTGTGTGCACAATAGATTTAACGAGATGTTCAACAATGTTATCATATTTACAGTGCAAAAACAAAGATTTTATTAACTGTAATGACGTTGTTAAAAATTATATTGAAGTGAATCAAATTTGAAAATTAGGATACAAAGTGGTCTGAGAGTGTAAGAGAATTGAGTATAAGTTGAGCACAAACAAGTCCTGCTAATTTAAAAATCAAAATATTTACTCCAATTTTTTGGGTTGCCTACTCCGCAAGATAATAGTAACTAGTAAGTCGGTTGCAAAAGTTGCAACCCTACTACAAGAAGAGTCATGACTGCCCTTACAACAAGAATTTCAAATGTAAATTCTCTATTATTAATCGGTCAAAACCGACAAAGAAATGAGCTTAAGGCACATAAGCAGAGTTTACCTTCGAGCAGTTCAAGCGCTAAGAGACCAGAATTGCAAAGGGTCGTCAATTAAACCTCCAAATAATACTAGGCCACGCTCTGACTCCAGTACTGACAATTCCAACTATGTTAAAATGGTTTCTGGTTCTACTGTGTATATGGAGTCAGTGAACAAGGTGGATAGAACCAAGATTAGAGAAGCTGAGAAGGCTGAGAATGTTATGCACCTCATTTGCTGGGGACCTAATTAACCATACAATCTTTTTTGATTTAGTTTGGTAAGTATCTATTGATTGAGTGAGCATATGTTAGACAATCCTCATTACAATTGAATCTGAATAGAAACACATTTAGGTACAACTTTATAGTGGAAAGGGATTTCTTAGAAGGGGAAACAAGTATATGCATGAGAAAATGATTTAAAGGTGATACAAAAATCATCGGCCCAGTAATTTTAGATATTTATATAAATTTCTTTTATTCTTTTGTAATTTTTTCGAATTTAGTGACATGTTAGTAATATTTGTCTACTAAAAATTTTCTGTCTCACTTCCAATTTTAATTCCGATCCCACTATATAATGAACTGTCAAAATTCTTTTTAATATAATTATGAGTTTTAGTAAAAGAACTTTGACCATTTCTTAAGTAGTTGGATAAAGATTGAGATAGTGAATAAGATAGAAGATTCTTTGTCGTATTTGTCACTTTGTTACAATAAAGAAACTTTTATTTTAGCCATGATCAACTATTAGACATATTTAGTAGTTAGTCTTGGACTAAATAGAACTCCCTATTTGGAATAGGGGATCCACTTGTTTGAAAATCATGCCCTTAATTTTCAGTTAAATGGGCTCCTTATTCCAAATAGGAATCCCTCATTGATTCATAACCAACTACGACCAAAGTAAAACTTATTGTCACATTAGTGGCATAAGGGCATGGCTGTGTTGAGGTGTTCCAATGAAGACAGTCACTGAAAAAGGGTAAGAGGAAAGGCTAACTTATAATGGGCATAATCTGTTGTATTAGCATTCATGGTCTTTAGAATTTTCAATTGTACCATAGCAATAGCAGATATTATATAAGATTGAAGCCTCCATCGGCAATTTGACCCCTGAAAAATGAATGCACCTTGCCTCAGTCTCATACTTTGGCTTCACCCCAAGCA
This sequence comes from Cinchona pubescens, assembly GCA_025175665.1. Classification (NCBI taxonomy): domain Eukaryota; kingdom Viridiplantae; phylum Streptophyta; class Magnoliopsida; order Gentianales; family Rubiaceae; genus Cinchona; species Cinchona pubescens. The sequence continues at coordinate 234,652 of JANKKI010000157.1, forward strand.
TTCACTGTTACTTTGCTAGAGAGATTACAGTTACTAGGCAGTACAAGTTTCTGACTTTCTTCTCTAATTTATCAGCTGAACCACATTTTACAATTCTTGTACCTCAGTACATACATGTTGCATTCATTAACACTGCTCCTATGCTTGTTAGTGATTCTGTGCCAATTGATACTGCCAAATTACTTGGAGAATGCCAAATTGGCTATGCATTTTACATTTTAAGCCACTACCCTATTTGACAACACTACAATCTCCTGATTTTGTCATTTTTGCAGAATGCATCTTCAAGTCTTGATCAGCAGGAAGAGGTCTCAGCTCATACATTCAAGCCTGGATTATGCTCTCCTTAGTTGCAAAAGAATTTTCTAGAACACAAACTTTAGCTTTGCTGCCCTGCTAATATCGTTGGACCCTTTTATGGAATGAAGTGGTTTCGGAGTTCTTGAGCAACTAAATTGATCTGAATCTTGAAGAGAGTTGGCTATGTAATACTCTTATATATGCAGTTCTGGTATTAATGCTTTTAAGTTAGAAGGGACTCTTATTATCTGGAGAAAATCTTATGGCATGATTACATTATCTGTTAATCATTGTTCTGCAGTCAATTCCATCTCATGTTCTATATCCATTATGCATTTAGTCTCTGCTCCATTTAGTCTCCTTGCTGCAAACTTGACGTAAAGTGACAAAAATCACTCATGTGTCACCAGATCTGCGAAAGAAAGACGAAATCCGACTAAGTATAAGTTGGTGAGTTTGTAGCCTAGTAAATGATTTTCCATTTCAGTTTTTCTTTTTGTTGTAATTTTTATTTATCATGTTTAATCAGCTCTTTTGTCACCAACATTTATCGAATGATGCTGCTACTCACTGTTTCTTTAAAACCAATGTCTTTTCTCTCTTCCCCCCTCCCCCCTCTCGGGAAATTGAAGGTCTTTAGTTGTTACTATTCTACAATTCTGTGTCATCCCTTTTTGTCCAAGGTATAACTTCTACACGGTGGTCAAAACTAGTTCTGGAGACAAAAAAAGCACAATATATAGTATATCCATGCATATCTGTTGTTTCATACATCTATTGCAGAATGTGACTACAAAGATGCTCAAAACAAGCACTCAAACAAAGAGCTCAAGTCAACATGATTTAGTTAGGACCCCAACAATTGGCTTAAATACATTACAGTTCGAAGCGATGCCTCAGACTTCTTGAGCTTGTTTCTATTGGCATCTTCAGCAGGCTTATTAAGGACATTTGATTCTGCATGTTCAAAAGGTTCACTATTTCGAACACAATTAGCCGCTTTTCTGGTCTTTAAATCACATTTTTGGAACTTGGCTTTGATTTCTTCTGTTTCTTGCACATTGTTTAGAAGCTGAACTTTTATATTCCTCAACATGATCTTTAACTTAGGATCTACTGAAGTATAAGGCAATGGAAGAAAGAGAAGTAAAGATAAACGGTACTATTTGGTTCAATGTGAATGAATATGGTGATTGCAGTGGAACATATATATAACAAGAGAAAAAGGGATCAATTAAGAGGATTATAAATTCACTCTTGCCACATTAGCCATGCAGTTTATCATGAAGATTATCTGCATATATTAGAAAAGAATGCTACGTGATTTTATATTTTAATCTCTAGCTAGCCTTCTATTGAAGACTCCATTTAGGGATAGATACAAGGAAAGTTTTACAAATTCTATTTTGTTCTCATTAAAAATTTAGACAATACAAAATTTTAAATTATATAATATTATACTGTATAATTATTTAAAATATTTTTGAATAGTTCCTAAAGTAATTATTGAATTTTCCTATAAGGTCTTCTAGCTGTTGGTATCTTTCTTCAAAGTTAAGATCGCTTGTAGGTTATCAAGCTATTTAAAGCTAAAGGTGATAGTCAAGATTCTCACTGATAGAAAAAATATGAGGCACTTGGTTCCATAGCCATTGGAGCAGCTGGCATCCGACCATGTGAGCATCAATTCATAAGCAGCTAACATATTTTAGTAATCAACTGATTTTATACAGCTTAATAGTACTTTCATTAAATCTATGTGGATAAGATCACCACATAGATGTGTCAGATTTTGGAAAGATTTCTTCACAAGTTGGGATGGGAAAAAGAGCAAGATGAGATTGGGGAGGAATTTGAGAGAGTACTTTATGTAATACTCTGCTTTTAGAGTAGTTGTTTGCCAGCGAGATGATCAGTACAATTGTCTGATTATTCATAAAGTAGGGATTTCATCTAAAAATAGGGATTCTTTTATTTTATAAATGATCTAACAGTTGTTGTTAGTCATTCTACATTGTAGGGTGATTAGCAAAAAAAATTTCATAGTTGGAAATGTATTTCATGTTTCTATTCCAATTTGTGTCTCACACTCTAGGTATTATTTGACACATGTACTCTGACTTATAAATATTATTATTATACTATGGATGAGACAGGCGATTAATGTAGAAAGTGAGACAAAAGATTCTGTTCCAGGTAATTATGTGCTCTTATATTACAACATTATACACAAAATACACCTCTTGGATGTACCCCTAAAACCTTAGTGTCACTAATACTTTAATCTATAATATTATATTTTATGAACTTAACCCCTCTATTATGTCAACTCACCTTTTTAATTATTCTATTATTATTTTATTCTATATTTTACCTCCTGCTTTTGGGCTCCATTCCTCTAATAACTACTACCACCACTACCAAAAAAATAATAATAATACATTTTGTGTTTGTCTTCTTTAAAAATTTTCCTATTATTCTAAATTATAACTTCCCACAACTTCTAATTAGCCACTAAACCTTTGTGTTTTCTTATTAAATTTTCTTTTCTAAATTTTTATATATTTGCCCACTAGTTTAAAATAAATTCTGATCATCCTAACTAACCCACTATTTTGGCAATCAATAAAAATCTTCCACATCAGTGTTCTTATTATAGCCCTTATTTCTAAAAAAAAAGCAAAAAATTATCAATACCCACCACCTCCTTCCCATCAATTTTCCCATTCCTTACCTCATACATCTACATTACTATTATAATTTACCAAGAAAAGAAGAAAATCCCAAATTAAGATAAAAGCTTTCTCATTCTTCTTCAAAAAATCATCATTAATTCATCATTATAATTCGTATCTACTCCATTGGAATTCAAGGTTGACCCTATCATCGGTAATTAATACTTTTCTTCTTTTAATTCTTTGTTAGACGGGTACTCTTAATTGTTAAAATTTTGTGATGGGGTTTGGTGATGATGAATGGTGGTGGTGCATGTTTGATGGTGGTTATTGTGTGAATTGTGCCGTGGCAATTGTGGAGATATTTGATGCCTTTTAGAAAAACACTTAGTTATGAAATTTATAAAAACACCTATATCCTAATACTAATTGGGTGGCATCCCGCAAGTATACAGTTATCAACTAATAGTATAAGAAAATAGGGATCGAACCCACAATGGTTGGTTAGCGATTACCGATTATTTAGTTGGATTATTAGCTGAAGTGATTGATTAAAAAAGAGTTTTAACTAAAACTAGAATTTAAGAGGCTAGAAAAGCAATTTAAATTATAACTGGCAAAACAATTCTAATTAAACATTAACACTAAAAGAAGCACTTTAAAGAAAGCAATTAAAGAGAACTTGTGAAAAGAGGGCATTTTAGAAGGCAATTAGTGGTGGACAAGAAGTAAACGGGAAGCATCTTAGGGGTACAATTAATTAATTTAGACTACTAATTAACACTAAGGAAGCATCATTAAAGAAATCCCAATAACTACTCTACTTTGACTAACTAATCTAAGCACAAATTATCACTAAGAAAGTATTTTTAAAGAAAGTGCATATACTAAATTATCCTAATTAACTACCCTAAGTTACAAATTACTACTAGAAAGCATTTCTAGGAAAATATTCAATAAAGAAAGTAAAATTGAAAATTTTAAGAAAGCATTTAACCTACAAATTACTCTAAGAAAGCATGTAAAAGAGCAACAAAATAATCTACTAATATAATCTAAGAAAGCATGTAAAAGAAAGTATTTAAACAAAACTAAACTAAATTAACACAAAGCATATGATAAACATAAATTAAAGGAACTTAAACTAAAAGTCATTAATCTACAACGAGGAGGTTCGATACTACACTAATCTACAACTAATCGAAGAAAATACTCCCCTAAAATGGGGAGGGAAAATGAAGAGTTAAACTATCCTATTTCTAATCTACTTAAGCTCTAAAGAGATTTTAAGAATGTATTTATATGCCTAGGGTTGAATGGAGGAATTTGCAACCAACATTTGCCATATTCTGGACTATTTTACCCCTCAAAAGTCTTGAATCATGCCCAAAAATCGTTGCTGCCAGGAGTTGCAAACCCCGATTTAGAATTTTCCTTCATAAAAAGAAAACCACGGTTTCCTATACTTCAACAAATTTCTAACTTTTGACAGCTTGGTGACCGCGGTTATGAAATGACTTGATTTGATCATTTTTCATCATTACTGGGTTGTTTTCTCCAATCAACTCATACACATAAATACATTCTATTAATAACACAAAAACATTAAATTAACATAAACTAACACAATCTAGTAGAATATGAAAGCAAAAATAGGCAAAAATAACACTTAAACCATAAGGGCAAAACTACTTACAATTTAGAATACATATAACTCTACAGTTTCTTAAAGTTATCACACTTTCGAACTTAAAGTTTTGCTCGTCCCAAGCAAAATAAAAGACAAGAAAAAGAACAACAAAAACGACTAACACAAAACACATAACATCTCCAAGAAATTGAAATTGAAATGTTGAACTATAGTATACTAGTCAAAAGTAAAATTGAGATTTTAGCTCAATAAACTCAACATTTTCACCTACCTCTTTATTTACAAAAATATACACTAGTTGTAGTCACAAACTTTATTTTGAATAATGAAGTGTTTATGAAATATCAATTCAAATGTAAGTTGATCTAGACAAATAAGTCAAGTTATTCATAAATTTGATCCGAGTATAAAAAGATCCTTAAGATTTGTTTTAAAAAGCACAAAAGATGCAAAATGAACATGCAAAGATATTTATGGACATCGTAAGGCTTAACAAAGAACATGAACCAAAGCAATACTTCACCCCAACTCTCTAATATCTAATGGCCTAGATTAAGGACCATGTAGGACTTTTAAACTTGTAATGAAGTTTAAGATAATAGGGTAGGATGAATTCAAATATAAGTGACTTAAATCACCTTAGTTATTCAAATACAAACTCTTAGACTAATATCCCAAACATACAAGTCCCAACACTACAAAACTTAATCAACTAACACTTGAAAGACAAAAGCATCATTTATAACAAAATAAACTCTTGAAGGTAAGATGAACCTTCTTTATTCAATAAGAACAAAACACTTTCACTTTTCTAGTCTTTTTTTGGTGCTTTTTTTCTTTTTTCCTTTTTGGTTTTTTTTTTTTGAAGAATTTCATACGGAACTAAAATTACATAAATTAATCAACAAGGGAGATACAATTAATATTAAACATCTTAACTTCAATCTCTAAAGCTATTCACACAAAAATCTCTATCAAGCCATCATATAAACTCTAACTATTACATTGAAAAACTAGGATAATTCTACAATTACTAAAGGTGATGGGACGAAGAGATGATGAACGATTAAAATGGTTGAGTAATGGCTAAGTTATGCGATTGACAAAGAAATTAGGCCATACGACTCAATGAGGACACTGGGGATAAATTAATGTAAGGCAAGTTTTTTTAACTCAAACGATCTAAGAAAATGTCTAGATCATTTCCAAAATCCGGCTATTTGGCTAATGAGGAATTCTCATTACCCCAACCAATGCACAAGCAAAACCTTACAAACCTACAAAATATCCAAAATGCAATTCATGCAATATGACAAAAAATGCTTAATTCATCTCTTTTATACTCAAAACCAATTTCCAACAATCTTAAAATGTTTAAACTATGTCAGCAATCAATTGAATTTGGCATTGGAAAAATATTTACGAAAAAAAAAAGTTTGAGGTCAAAATTAATTGAGAAAAATATTCTATGGAGTAGTAAAAATATTATTGAGTTTCAAGAGTTAAATCTCATTTTTACTTGAAGTACAACTTGTGTTCAAGACCCAATTTCAACTTTCACAAACGACAAAAACAAAAACCATTAGTCCAAAGAACAAGACAATAGACACTACTACACTTTTCATTTATTTCAATGATAAGTGCAATTCATCCTACTACTTACCCATATCACAAGAAATAAAGTTACTACTCAAAAGCATAAAAATACATAACTAACTAAATCTAAAACGAGGCAATAATTTTGAGCATACACTTGGACAATCAAAAAGTTAAAGTAAAAGAATAACAATAACCAAGTGAAGGTTAATGCAATCAAGTAAACTCAATTTGGAATGCAATCAAGTAAACTGAATTTGAACTTAAACAACAATATTTTTACTCTTCAATGATGAATTTCATTAATATCTCTTACAACACTAATCTAGACTAAATAATGAGCAAATTTTAAGTGGATCATACAAATGCAATTTTCAATTAAGCACATACGTCCCATTAGTTGTCTATAATTTTTCAACCAATATAATTATACTAAAGAGGGGTTATTAGGTCTTTACGGGCGCCAAACAAATTAAAGAAAAAAGAAAAACACACATATAAGTATATGCCCAATTCATCCCCCAAACTTAATTTCATATATATTTGGTTTTAAAAAGATATTCAACAACAACAAAAATTCTCAATTTAGATCAAGTATTTACATGAACTCCTCAAAATAAGTTCACACATTTAGCTCATAAAGTGTACAACGACTAGAATGTCCACATGTAAAAAGTAAAAATCAAGTCCAAATTCATTCCATAAAGCATGTAAATCATTCACAAATCACAAAAAGTCACACATTGTCATCATCATTATCATCAACAACCACATGTGTCCAAGAAAATAAAAATCAATCACCAATATCAAAACACAAAGTAATTAACTAAACACAAGGCTATCAGCATTTATTACCCGCTGAATTCTTAAACTAAAGCAAGAAAACTAAAAGAAAGCATAATAAATTAAAGAGAAAGAAATATACTCTCATAACCAAGGAGGCTTCCCAAGGATATTGTAATCCTTGGTTAATTTATACTATTGTTGAGCTCTTTCTATTTTTGAAATCCCCAAGGAATTGAACTCCAGCATAAGTAAATTGTGCCTCCTCGGCCCCCTTAAGAAAGTATCCCTCTTGTCCTACTCCTTGAACTGGCTCTTTTCTAACTAACACTTCATAGGACACTTCCTTGTACATAATGGTTGTGAGATTTGAACATTTGTGCAGTTCTTTTTTGTTGCATATACTCAGTGACTCAGCCATATCATATTGGTTTTCAAGATGCCCATTGTCCTCTTCAGTTGATGGGAGTGTTGGAACTTCTTGGTCTTCTCAACCTAACATCCTTTTGAGTTTGAAATTTTGGTTTTGTATTTTCTTTGTATAATTGGTTTTATTCTCCATGAAGGTCATTACCATATACTCCAATTTTTTCTCATTTTTTCTTGGTCTTCTTGGGTTGGTGTATCGTCCCACATAGTATTAGGAGACCCGGTTGTTATGAAGTATGCTCCAAAAGATTCTTTATAGTTGACTTGAGCATACTCACAATCTACCAACTCAATTGATTACCACTCTATGATGGCTATACGCCCCAAACTTGACTTGGTCCATAGGTGTTGGTAAGGCTTTATGTTCCAAATGGGTTAGGATGGCAATGGAAGTTCTTTGAACTTTACCCACTAATTTTTCTATAATTTTGTTCAAATGAGATAGTGTATGATATGCATATAGTATGTTTGGAAGTCGAATTGGCGTATGATTTCTTTCTTAAAGTAGGTCATTTTCTTCTCCATTTGTGCCTCATCTAATTCTTGGATTGGTAGGTGAAAAAGTTGCGGTTCCATTGGTTTATGGTAAAGCTCTTGAGGTGAAGAAAAAGAGTAGGAATTTCCTTGGTAACTGTCTTACGGATATGGATAGGTAGCCCATTCCTCTTGAAAATCTAAGGGGTAAGGACAGTAACCATAACAAGAATTATGCTCGTTGGGTATACCTCAATTATCATAAAAATAATAATCTCCTTAGTATGACTCATTCTAATTAAGTCCTTACATGTTCTTGTATCAACAAAAGCAACACAAATATAAACAAGAGAAAGAACTAAAACACATAGACAAAAAAAAATTAGGAAAGCTACTATTAGCTAGTCTAAACTATCTATCAACAAGAAAATCTTTTTGGATTTTTCAAATAGGAACACAACTACAAAATAAAATCTTTTTATTTTTTTTTAAATAGGTGAAAAACTTTACAAGAAACAAAATATTCAATCTGGCAATCCAACCAAATTGTACCAATATCACCAAAAACCAATCCTTAGCAACGGTGCCAAAAACTTAATGCCTTTTAGAAAAACACCTAGTTACGAAATTTGTAAAAACACCTACATTCTCATACTAACTAGGTGGTCAATTAGTAGTATAGGAAAATAGGAATCGAACCCACAAGGATTGGTTAGTGATTACCGATTATTTGGATGGGTTATTAGTTGAAGTGATTAATTAAAAAGGAGTTTTAACTAAAACTAGAATTTAAGAGGTTAGAATGCAATTTAAATTATAACTAGCAAGGCAATTCTAATCACCCTAAACATTAACACTAAATGAAGCACTTTGAAGAAAGCAATTAAAGAGAACTTATGAAAAGAGGGCATTTTAGAAGGCAATTCTAGACAAGAAGTAGACGGGAAGCATCTTAGGGATGCAATTAATTAATTTAGACTACTAATTAACACTTTTCTGTCTCTTTAAAGAAATCTCAATAACTACTCTACTTTGACTAACTAATCTAGGCACAAATTATCACTAAGAAAGTATTTTTAAGGAAAGCCCATAAACTAAATTATCCTAATTAACTAACCTAAGTTCTAAATTACAACTAGAACGTATTTCTAGGGAAATATTCAAGAAATCAAGTAAAAGTGAGCAATTTAAGAAAGCATTTAACCTACAAATTACTCTAAGAAAGCATGTAAAAGAGTCAATAAAATAATCTACTAATATAATCTAAGAAAGCATGTAAAAGAAAGCATTTAAACAAACTAAACTGAATTAACACAAAGCATATCAAATTAGACATAAATTAAAGAGAACTTACACTAAAAGGCGTTAATTTACAATTAGGAGGCTGGATACTACACTAATCCACAACTAATATAAGAAAATCCTCCCCAAATAGGGAGGAAAAATGAAGAGCTAAACTACCATAATTCTACTCTACTTGCTTCCAAATAGGCTTTAAGAATTTATTTATATGCCTTGGGTTGAATGGAGGAAGTTGCAACCAACATTTGCCATGTTCTGGACCATTTTACCGCTCAAAAATCTTGAATCACACTCAAATATCGTTGCTACAAGGTTGCAAACCGCGGTTTAGGATTTTCCTTCATAAAAAAGAAAACGGCAGTATCTTATACTTGTAAAAATTTCTGACTTATGATAGTTTGGTGATCGTAGTTATGAAATAGCTTGATTTGATCCTTTTGCTACACCGTTTTTTCAATCAACTCCTACACATAAATACATTCTATTAACAATACAAAAACACTAAATAACATTAAAAATAATAAATTAACATAAACTAATAAAATCTAGAATATGAAAGTAAAAATAGGCAAAAATAACACTTAAACCATAAAAATGCTTGAAACTAGAGCAAAAATACTTAAAGTTAGGATACATATAACTCTGGTTTACTAGAGTTATCAATATTTTATCGACAAAATTAAAAAAAAAATAAAAATAAAAATAACAGTAATTGGAGTTTCAGGGTTAAGTGGCAGGCTTATGGATGCATCCAAACAAGAGCCTGATTCAGATCATCCGAACCTACTTTATACTTATTTTCACACATAAAGTGTTACACTTTCAGTAGTATCTATCCATACTATATAGTATAGCAAAGGAAGTGTGAACAAAAAGCAACGAGAGCATGACATTTGTTATGTTTTACTTTTTCTTCTATTTTTCAATTATATTTTTCCAAAAATAATTTAAAAGTTCAAATAGCAACAAACCTTTTTTTTTTTTTTCTAAATAACAACTATTTTTTGGGTTAAATGCAGAAAATCTCCTGAACTTGCACCCTAATTGCTGTTTGCCCCTCGTGTCAAAAATTTATTTAATAAGTACTTTACCCCCTTGCCCCTTGTTTCTTCATGTTTTGGGACAAAACTACCCCTACTATTTTAATAATTTTGTTTTCTTTTTTTCTCTTCTTACTAATTTTTTTTTTCTCTCATATTTTTCCTTGTATCTTATATATTCTTTCTTACTACATCTAAACTATTATACTAGTAGTAATTGTTTAGTTAAAAGCTCTACTTTTTTTTTTTTTTTACATGTGTATAAATAATTTATAGAATAAATAAGTTTTTTAACAGGGTTAAGTGCAGAAAATCCCCTGAACTTATACCCCAGTTGCAGTTTGCCAGTTACAGTTTGCCCCCCTTAACTTATTTAATAAGTACTTTACCCCCATTCCTCTTACTTTTTAATGTTTTAGGACAATATTATCCTTACTATTTTAATAATTTTGTTTTTCTTTTTTCTCTTCTTACAAATTTATTTATTTTTTCTCTCATATTTTTCTTTGTATCTTCTTACCCATTCTTTCTTGCTACCACTAAACTATCTTATAGTGATTGTTTAGTTAAAAACTCTATTTTTTTACATGTGTATAAATCAATTATAGAATAAATAAGTTTTTTAATACAAGCAACATATATTTTTATTGTATAATATGGATTTGTATGTTTATTAATACTATAATTAACAAATAAACAAACTGTAAAAAGATAAAGTAATTTGTCAAAAAATAAAATAAAATAAAATATATATTCTAAGTATGCAAATTTTTGTACCATATCATTCACGTATCATATTTTGGTAGAGTTTACCGTAATTCTAAAAATTCTTAAATTAGGTAACCGTAATATGTTCTTACTATATTTTGGCCGATATTACACCATAAATAAAAGGTTGTACATGTTTTGTCAATCTATAATTTTATTTGTATACTAAAATAAAATTTTTAATTTCCTCTAGCTCAAAATTTTTGTTTTTATCTGTTAAGATTATTATTAATAGTTAATTACAAACCTTATATTACAACAAGGTATATTTATTGTATTAAAAAATGATGTTAATCTATAAATTAAATTGTTTACACACATGTGAAAAGTTTAGAACTTTAATTTATTAATTATTAAACTAATGTAATTGTTTAGTAGTAGCAAGAGAGAACAATAAAAAAAAGAAAAAAAAATAAGATAGAGAAAATAAATAAAAGGGAAAAAGAAGAAGAAAAAAGGAAAATGGTAATAATTTAAATAATATGGGTAGTTTTGTCCTAAAACATAAAAGAGGGGGTGCTTATTAAATAAGTTAAGGGGACAAAATTGCAACTGAGGTGTAAGTTCAGAGGGTTTTCTGCATTTAACCCTTTTCTTTAAGACAAAAAGATTATAAATTATCAGCAAACTTTCAAACTGAGCAATGTTATAGAGTTTAACTTCAAATATGAATAGATTTTAGTAAATTATAGTAAAAGGGATGCAAGTTTGATGGACACATTTATATGGTGAGCAGAGTATTTTAGATAAGGGCCCTGTAAGTACATCAAGATAAGAGAAAAGGCATACAGTTTTGATGTTAAATATTAGCACTTATAGCAAAATTACCTCTTGAATATATTTTTTTTAAAGACATTTTTGCATATCTCTACCACATACTCTATATTCATCTACTTTTTAATCATAACCAACAACAAACTTTATTTTAAAATGAGCAACCTATTTGCTAATTTTTTCCCAAATAGCAACTAATTAAAAAAAACAATTAATCTATTTGCTAAACTTAAAAAGAAAAGGACTAATGACATTCAGCAACATTTATTTTGACGAATTATAGCTGGGATGGATCTGTATTCTATCTCCTAAAACTCAACAAGGAAAAATTAATAGAAGTTGGAATTGCATTACTTCCGCGGACGTGGTTTCATTTCAGGCCCTTTATATCTCACATTATAGTTGTAGGGCATAATCTTTTAGCTTGACTGGTGAAGAAAGATCTACAACACTGCCTAAAATACCAAAATTTGAGATTCTTCTTTCACGTAGTTTGCCTACCATATAGCACATAGATTGTGAATTTTTTGATCCATGTAGAACAAAATTTGCAAGCAAAAAACAAATTATCTCTAGTCTCCAACTCATAACAATACATAGTCTATGCTAGGAATTGAAAGTTCTCACTCTATATTTTTATTTTGGACAATTAGCCTGTCTTTCCATGCTAATTAGGGAATGATTGACAATTTTGTGTGTCTACCTCTAAGTCCAAATTTACCTTGCCTTTCAAATATTTTGTTGTTAGTTATCTTGTTATACACATAATATATAAGTTATCTATTACCGTAGCTTTTTGATGGATATACTTTAGCTGTTTGGAAACTATCTAAAATTTAATAGAAATTCATTTGGTCACTCTAGTATGAAATCATGCATATAAAGTTGTCTCTATATAAAGCTGCTATGGTGCATAATTTGTTCTAATCGCTTGGATTCAAGCAATTTATTTGTTGCGATTGATGTTCATATTGTGATCCATTAGATTTCAATTTTACTGCAAACATCACGGTTCATAATTGAAGACAAAAGAAGGCTGTTGACTGAAAAAACAAAGTCTCGAGCGATTTAGTAACATATTAAGCATACAAAAGTCGATAATAATCAGAAGATCCAAGAATTTATTCAGTGTATATATCTACTATGCATGTAAATTGCTCTTGAGGAAGCAAATGATTAGTTTAAACGCTTTCACAACATTATGTAATTTATTTCTTACTATAATAGGCTAAATAAAACCCAGTTGAATGCAAACAAAATGTTTAAGATGAATTATAGCTCTACAGCATTCACTGTATTTAGATAAATATTCTAAACATCTAAAAAACTAAAATGTTGGATCTTTTGAATTAATACTCTAGAATCTAATACTTTATTAGCTTCAAATGTTTCATCAATTAAATGGTCAAACATATCAGAGGTCTATATTTATTTCCTCTTTTTTCTACATTAAAAAGACTAAAGGTAAACTACAACCCTTGAAAGGGGCAGCAAATTTAACTTTAAAGAAAAGTTAAACAATAGGATCAACTACTAGATATCAAATATATAAGCAAACTATATAGAAATTAATATAGTAAATTTCAAAGTTAAGTAATAAATAAAACTATAAAGCATACCTCAATCTGGAGGGCCTAACATAAATGAAAATTGCAAAATTAAAAAGCACAATCCCCACATAAATCCAGTCATCTAAAGTGCCTTTTTTAAGCTATCAATAAACAAAATAAAGAAAATTTAAATTCTTCCGTAAAGTGTAAATCAATACAAAATGCTTGAATTTTGTGGAGGCACATATTGTAAATGGGAGCACATACCAAGAGAGTATAAGCGCAAATTTTTATTATCAGGATGTGTCTCTTACGGAAAAAATGAGGTCCATCCTTTTTTGTAGCCTTATGAGGAAAAAGAACACTAACTCCATAAATGACTATGATGATGGAAAATCAAAAGATGTAACTGTTGTTTTTGCAGTTAGGGTTAATTACACTATTCCTTTAAACTTTAGCGTCACTATTACTTTAGTTGCTAATATTATCTTTTGAACACTTAACCCTTTCTGTTTTATCCCAATTTAATATTTTGATCATTCTATCCCTATTCCATTTTACTCCTTTTTTGGTTTGATTGCTTTTTTCCCCTTAAATTTTAGCAAGACTAACACATTAGTCCTTAACATTATTTTTTATATTAAAGTCCTTCGGTTACGTTTGTTACATACTATAATCCTATTTATTTTAATCTCTTTTTTTTTTTTTTTGGTTTATTTTGGTTTTATGAATATATCTTTCATGAAGAGAAGATTTGATTCATGTAGAACTAAATCTGAACAAATGCCTAAAAATTGAATTCAATGTATTTTCTAGATTTTTTGTCGGAATTAGTTGAAGAAGATGACATAATATAACAAAAATATTTTTAAGCATTAAAGCCCCTATATGGATTGTCAATTAAAACTACATCATGTTTCTTGTCTAAAATGACTTTTTAACCTGAAACTTCGATTAAATAGACTGATATACCATGAATAAATAATTTGAAATAACTTTTATATTTAAATTAATTTGTGCCTGTTAATAGAATATAAAAATTATGTTTTTAAAAAGTAGAAAGACAAGGTAGTGCATTATTTGATGGTGTGGTGGTGATAGTGGATAGCGGAAAATTCTTACATAGATCCAACCCTTGACCTCACTTGTGTGTCTTGCAATTTAAATAGGATGCATCTAATGCTAAATGATGTATGCTAATATAAGAAAGTGTGGATATGACTCTTATTTTAACTATACGATCCACATATAAGACCTTTAGACGGATATATAAGAATTTTTCACAGTTATTAGAGAAATTTAGATCGAATGGAGGCAAAAATGTAAAAAGAATAAAATAGAATAGGGATAGAATGGTAAAAACGTTGAATTGGCATAAGGGAGAGGGTTAAATGCCTAAAAACTAATGTCAAAGACTAGAGTGTTAGTGATTCTAAAGTTAAAGGGGTAAAGTGAAATTAACTCATGGGTATTTTTGTCCATTTAGCCAAATTTTCACACGCCATTAATATTGACCGTTAGTTTAGCTGGATTTTAGTATTCAAAAGTTAACGTTTGAGAATAAAATATTAGTGAGATTAAAGTTTAAAAGAGTAAAGTGTAATTAACCCTTGCAGTTATTGTACAAAATGCCTTTACCATAAGAGATTTACATTTTCTGTCCATTTTCAATTGTTCGAATTTCTTGGGTCTTTCAGTTAATGGGTTAAATGCAACTTGGAGTCACGTGTGCCTTAGGTAAAAGTAATACCAAAAGACTTCTTGAAGCGGGTCTTTATAAGTGTAAAGGGCCTTCTTTGTTGGGTCAATATATACTTTAAATTCAGCCCATAGAAAAGGGGCTGCTTAATTGCCTTTGGACCAAGGTGGAAACAAAAGCCTAGGTGAAGGCTTGCAAGAAAATCAGCCACTTGTCAAGTAAAGAAAGGGCCCATCCAAAATCTCATGTCTTGCTGTTATTAGGTAGATAGATATCAAGTATCTCTCTCCAAGAAAAATAAATACAAAGTAATTAATTGTGACAAATATTAGCTTTTAATTGTTATTTTTATTGATAATTTATATCAATAAAATTAAGTTAATTGATACTAAAAAAAATAATATTTCTAAATATTTGTGTTTGTTTAACTATTTATAACTAACAAATTATGTTTATTTAAATTAGTTTTATCCTTTATCTATATATGAAATAGATGTAAATTTTCAAAACAATCATATATTCAAATCATATATTTAACTATTTAATTTTTAACTAATAATTAAGTTGTATAATTACTTTTCATTCATTTATATATGACAGAAATACAAAATCCACACTTAACATTTTGTTTTTAATTATTTTTTATTTTCTAATTAGTAAAATTTATTAAAATTATTATTATTATTTTTAATCCCAGATGTGTCTTAATCCATATTAACTTGAACTTATAACTAATAAATCATACGAAAACGTCTTACCACTTAACCTCTTTATGGAATGTAATTTATAAATATTTTATTGCATCATTATTACTTTATAAATAAAAATTTAATATTAAATTTTTTTTTTTTCGATGCATAGCATGTAATATTCTTCTTAGTAGTATATATAATTGAAAGATATATAACCAACAGAAAACAACTCGCAGCTGATGAGAATGGAAATAAAGTATTCTACCAAATTAATTGAGATACCGTAATAAGAAAAAAGATAAATACTACGACTACTAAATGAAATATAAAAGAAATACTCAAAACAAAAATCTAAACGAGAGGTCAGCTTCTACTCAACTATCCATGTGTCAATAATTCACTGGCCTATCCTTCTCCATCACGTTCCCAATATTAACTAATCTGAGCCAATGTAATATTATAAAGGACAATACAGTTAATATAAATGAATTCTTTTTGTTTTTTTTTCTGGAAAAAATTTTGATTACTTAGTAGATGAAATGTTTAATACATGAAGACTAAATTACAGAAAATAATAAAGAATTTATATACATATGCACATCAAATTATTATAAATACAGTAATCGGAATAATTTCGTGTCCGAAATTTAGTGTTTACAGAACAACGTAAACTAAAAAAAAAAATTACAAAATACAAGAATCTAAATCATTTTTAAAAGTAAATAAAATCCAGTAATAAGCACAATAGAAACAAAATCTGAAAAAACCAAAACATTTTAAAAAATAAAATAAATTAATTAAAAGTGGATAAAACCATCATCCAATTCCAATACTACACTTTCTTCCTTTCAAAGCCTCATCCACATTTCTTCTTCCTCTCCATTTCCCTCACTAACCCACAAAATACTATATAAAATAGATAAATATTTACATATATACATATAAATATATAATTTCGAAAATAATTGTTATTTTTATTAACACTCTGGTTAATAAAAATTCGATTATTTTTCTAAATTTTGGGTCTTTGAAAAACAAAAAAAAATGGCGGCTGTGAGTTCTGTATCAACGACGTTTTCAGGAATAAAGCAGCAATCTTTCGATAATTATAAGAAAATTCCGACTGCTGCTCGAAATTTGTCTTCAAATTTCGGAGCTTTTCAAGTTTCGTATAAGCTTTTATGGGTTCGATTCTCTTAACGTTAATAACTCCGAAAAATCTCGCTGCTTATCTGTCCATTGTATGTCTACTGCTGCAACATGTTAGTTCAATTTCTTTATTTACTAATAATAATAATAATTATTATTATTATAAATATTTAAGATAATTTCTTACTTAAGTTTTATTTGTTTGATTAATTTATGGGGAAATGTAGGATGATAAATAAGGAAATTGGGAAATTCATGTTTTTTACAACTTGGGTTTTTGGAATTATATGATTTTATTGCTGATTATTTTGTTAATTTGAATTTTTTTTTATTGCTTTTTGTGGAAATGTTGGAATTGGTGGGAGAAAAATGTTTAAAATTTTAGTTTTAATTGTTATTTTAATTTTAATAAGAGATCAAAAAAATTAGATTTTGATGAATTTAAATCTAAGTGGAGATATATAATTTTTGAATTTTGTTGTTTTTTGTTCATTACCAGCAAGTATTAGGGAGGAGTTCTTGCTTTTTGTTAAATTTCTTAGGTCTGTTAACCAAGATTCTATTGAACAGAATTTCATCAAACTGAACTAAAATGCCAATAGTAGTAGTTGTTGATACGTTGGAGGATTTTTACTGTAATGATCTTCTAGAATTATGTTTCATGTACTTGTATGATGGCGCCTCGAGGAGGTAGCTCATAGCTGCAGTCCGGGACATTACTGCCATGGATATTATGGACCCAAATTTTACTAAATGATAATGATGAAGGGATAACATATACTATTATGGAGATGTTGATGTAGCTTGTGATGTAATAACGGTTAAATTTCAGCTTATTAATCAACCTTTTGACAAAAGCTCATGGTAGTGAAGTGAAGAAAGCTCAATAAACACAAACAAACGGGATGCATGGTATAGCAAATGAAACGGCTGATTGTTTCATAAACAGATATGCTTGACCTTTCTTGACGTACTTTGAATTTCTCACCTCTTGGTTGAAAAAAAATATATATATGGGATTTATGATTAGATAACTTCTGGAATAGTATTTTAACTTTTCAATTGTTGAAAGGGATTAGAGTATTTGAATTTGAATTGTATTTTTTGTGGGATTGTTTCAGACGTGCCAACTGTATCAGAAACAAAAATGAACTTTCTAAAGGCTTACAAGCGGCCAATTCCTAGTATCTATAGCACTGTGTTGCAAGAGTTGCTTGTTCAACAGCATCTAATGAGATACAAGAGAACATACCAGTACGATGCTGTCTTTGCTCTTGGCTTTGTAACTGTATTTGACCGACTAATGGAAGGATACCCTAGTGATGAGGATCGTGAAGCAATATTCCAGGCTTATATAAAGGCTTTAAAGGAGGACCCTGAAAAATATAGGCAAGTAAATAAAACTGAATTCATTTCATTGTATAGTTGTACTTGGTTATAGTTTGGGACATTTACTTTAATTTTTGCTGTTGTTGAGTATGTTACAAAGATGTTAAGGAGAAGCTATGCTTGAAAGTTGCCAATCTCACTTTTAAAAACCAAGGCAGTTAATAATCTGCTTAGTTTCTTAGGACTAGCATTTCATTGTTGGACTTCTGAAACACAAAAATATTCCAGGATGCCAGAGAAGATGCTGCTAATATTGTTATGGATTATGCATATACGGTATTGTAAGGATTGATTAAGAAAGGAAGCAATAATTTTTTCTTTGCTTCTATATTAGAAATAATGATATAGTTAGAAATAATGATATAGCAGGTTTCGCAGAATCCAGTTTTGTGGCGAACTTTGAGTAGTTAGTTGGATAAAATGTTCATTAAGATCTACCGAGAAATTTTCAACAACTTTTCTCTGACTCATAGTCCTTCTGTCTGAAACATTATACTGCAGATCTGATGCACAGAAATTGGAAGAGTGGGCGTGTGCTCAAAACGCTAGGTACGTTAATTGATTTTTCATCCAAGGGAGGAGAAGTAGAAAGCATCTTAAAAGACATTGCAGAAAGAGCAGGAAGCAAGGAAAGTTTCAGCCTACAGTCGATTTTTTGCTATTGGTCTCTTCCGCCTTCTTGAGTTAGCAAATGCCACAGAACCCACCATATTGGAAAAGGTACGCTATATAATTTTGTAAGTAATAAAGCTGTATTGGCATCCCTTAAACGAAATGCATGACATATCAACTGCTATATTTAAGTTTCTAGTTGTACCTTCATCACGTATCACCATAAACAAAGAACAGGGATAGTAATAAAATTTGATGCTGTCAACGTAGAGCCTGATCACTTTATAATCTGGAATTCCTGGACTGTTATAGAAACTCAAGAAATCCAAATGCCATTCACTGACCAGACATTTAGTTTTTGAATAATTGCTTTTTTTATAACGTGCACTAAATCCTGACATTAGATATCATTCATTCATATGCAACGTAATGCAGGGAGGGGTCAGTCCAACTTCTCTGATTCACATAAATGTTAATCATGAAGCATTTGATCCTATCTTTCTTTAGACTGAGCAAAATTTGCATTTATGTCATAACTGGTTTTGCAAGGATTTTGAAGTTATCATCTATTTTAGAAAGATTACTTATGATTTATTTGTATGTATTCTGTTGGTTGTGATTCTTATGATTATTCTTTGCTAAAGTTGTTCAAGATGTGCAGTCTAGCTCATGATCTTTAAGTCGAGTGGGATATATTAGGTCCAACTTGTGTGTTATAAATCTTATGGAATCTCTTAACTGTTTGGTCAAGAAAATTAGCATTGAAAAGTTGCTTTATCATTGTATTCAGCTTAAAATGGAGGAATGTATAGAAGCAGTTATCCTGTTTCTGTTTAATTCACAAATAATTGTTTGATTGATCATAGGAGCCACATTTAACTAAGACTCAGAACCTGGTCATGAATTATGCTGATAACCACCTTCTTGCAGATTGATAAAGGTTTTGTCCTTGTCAATTGATTATGAAATGAACTTCAGTTTAACAATCAATATACCAGCTAACTCAGTCGTCTCTTAAACTTGGTTCTTTTAGTAGGTACCCAATCAATTTGGTGTCTGCCTTTTACAGATCTTCCTACAAGTGTTCCTTTCCTAATTTTTACTGCTTTCACCTAGCTGACAGTTTTCCTGTTCAAAACTCAGTTTCAGGATTCCTGTGAATGGTCTAAATCATGGTTGAGGTTACAGTTTAATGTGCACAAGTTTTCTTCATTAGTTGTGGATGATGCTGGATTGGGTTTAGCATTCTGCAAATCCAGGAATACCTCTCTGAGAATAACTGTAGCTTATCTTATTAGGAACTTAGATATTTATCTTAATATGATCTCTTTCTCTCATATAATATTGGATTGAGATTAAGCATTCTCATGTAGTTCCTTGCCTATACCTGGTTCTCTATAAGGCACAACTTTAGACACCTTTCTCAAATTGCAGTTTCTTTGAGATTTTACAGATTTAAGTATACTGTGGTTTAGTGAAGAGAAAGATCTACCTTAGAAACTATATAGTTCAGAAAGTATATAGTTGATAAAAAGTTTAGTGGCACAACATCTTCTATACGTCTCCTTTTCCTTGCCCCTTCAAGATGTGCAAATTGGTGTATATGATTTTAGCTTAAGATTGGGTTGATCAATTAGCATTGTGATGCAGAACAGATAGTGATATATTGAGATTCGTCATTCATTCTTGCCTCTTATTAGACTAATGATTTGAGAAATAATACAACGCACAAGTCGATATATTGATGGTTGAGTTTTTTGTCTATTTATTTTCATCCTTTTGTCTGACCTGATACTTTTATAGGGATCTTTAAATTTGCAACTGTGTATACCTTTCAAATGATTTGAATTTCGTGTACCATGTAAAAGTACGATTCCAGTTCAGGTGGCAACAACTGTACCTTGTGCTAAGATATATTACAATAAGTTTGATGATAGACAAAGGTAAAAGGTGGTTATTGGAAGGACATTGCATGTTGTCAAGGGTACCCTATCTAAATTACTTCAGAACAAGTTATTGATCAAGTATATAAGCCTTTTTAGGAAAAGTCAAACATTATTGGTTCTAGAGATGTAGAATAATTTTGACCTAGACTGGGAATTTTCTTTCATCAATAGATGCATTTACACAAATAGGAATTGATTTGATTATCTAAGTTGAGACGTAAATACATCGTGAACTTCTTGACCTCAAAAAAATAAAAAGAAAATGAAAAGGAAAAACCAAATTAGGAACATTTCCACATTGCTTCAATATGAGAAACCATCACCAAATTGTACTCACAGCATACATCACAGAAAGTAGCTAAACAGTCGCTCGCTTTAGAATCATGCCTATTAACGATACCCAGTATTGGGCTATTTTCCAAGGCAACAATAGGTGATCCCAGTGAAACTATGCTACCATTGATCAGAAGAGAGAAAATAATACTCCATGCTCCCTGAGGCACTTTTCACGCAGTTTTAAGATCTTAGATTAGTTAATCTGGTGAGCTTGGAAGTTGAATGCCAAATCAATTGTGCTTGAAGACACAGCTACTCGAGTTGTTCCAGGCTAGTCAGGTGGCTCAGAGTGGATATGCTGCTCATCTTCACGCATGCTATATTTACAATAGATCCTTTAGCAAGCGGATATTTATGGTTTTTATTACGTCTTGTAGCAACAAATCAATTGTCTTCCAAACCTTTGTATTCTTGATTGATTTCCAGGAATTGGATCTTTCACTTTCACCTGTAAGGGAAAGAAATGACTTGAGCTGAAAATGTATATAGTATATTGCAAAACCATGCTCCAGTCACACACCTGCTGCTCGTTTATTCCTTGTATAAAAGGGGTTGTGAAGGAATGCGCTTGGGAAAGAATGAAGCAATCTTTATCTTTGCTTTCTCCATCTGAGACCCCATCAGTATCATTTGAACTGGTGATACTGCTGTTCTTGTTAGACTTCTAAAATTTAGAGCAAAATGCACTAATGGTGTCACTAAACTATTAGGTTGTTGTATACAAGGTCACGGAATTATTTATTTTGCAAATTTGGTCATTGAACTACTTTACTTCTCAGTGTGTGTCTGGAGTTACTGAACTATTTATTTTACAAATTTGGTCACTAAACCACCTTAAGTGTGTGTTTATTCTATTTCCATAGTGATTGCATACACACACTTAAGGTAGTTCAGTGACCAAATTTGCAATGCAGTGACTCCAAACATACATTTAAGGTAGCTCAGTGACCAAATTTACAAAATAAATAATTCAGTGACCTTGTGCACAACAGCTTAATAGTTTAGTGACCATTTATGCATTTTGTTCTAAAATTTATGGTTCCTCCCAACAAACATAAAGCTGTGCGCTATTTCATCAAGTTAGTCTTACTTATATAACTGCCTAGTTTTTCATTTAACAGATTATCAAAGTTGGGCATAAAGAATAGCAAAGGATGGGGGACTGAAACCCCAGGAGAATTAGTTTGAATCTTTAACAATGTTGTTCAAGTTCTAACAATATAAGCTATAGTAAACGCTCCTTATACCTCCCAATCACTAAGGAAAGAGAATAAATTTTGAGCACACTCGGTGTGCACTGTATCAGTCTCAAGGTGAAGGAAACTTGAACTTTACTTATTTCAGAGTCATGTCTCTAGTTGCTGATGGAGAAGTTCAAATTCAGTTAAGTGTCCTCTGTATGCACGAGTGTGCATTTAAATTTTGAAAATACTCCATTGTTTATATCATTCATGACTTGTCCAATTGGTATGACAGCTTTGCACTGCACTGAATGTAAACAAGAAAAGTGTTGATAGGGACCTTGATGTTTATCGCAATTTGCTCTCTAAGCTTGTTCAAGCAAAAGAACTCTTGAGGGAGTATGTGGACAGGTAAGAATATCCTTCACAAACCCAAACTCAGATACACTTATATTTTGTAATTGGCTTGTTCTACTGCCTGCATGATGCTAGAGTGATTGGTTTCCTCCAAAAGGATCCGGTGCTTTTTAACTGCAGCTTATTTTTCGTCAATTTAACACAAATTTGCTCCCTATCTTGCTCACACTCTTCCTTCTTAGAATTATTTGTCTTTACCTTTTCCTCCCCCTTGTGTGTGAAGGGATTTCCTTAATCCTCACCGCATATACTATCCTGCCTGCATTCTAAGCTGATATCCTACTTTATAACTTGCCTAATGAAAATCTTTCTTAGCTAATGTAAAGATTACTATTATTATTAGCATCATCAACGTCACTTCTGTCTAAATTGCTAACAAATTTTTGCATTTCTGGCCTTTCAGGGAGAAAAAGAAAAGAGAAGAGAGGGTTGAATCACAGAAGGCCAACGAAGCTGTTAAAAAATGTCTTGTAGAAAGCTAATATCAGGCTTGTAAATCAAGTTTATATATCACCTCTTTTCTCCCTTCTGATTCTTTGGATCCAGAAAGAATAGAGGTTTAATTTCAGTGTCTATGTTTTCACCACAGTAATGGAGATTAAGTTTTTCATGTTGTATTCTCTGTAACACTCTGTAACCAAGCTCTTCAGAATGTAATTTTATGTTCATACCTCAAAGAAGCAAGAGATGAACGACACCGTGTTTATCTTTCACTTCAGATTTGTTGTCGTTCAGTTGGCTTTTTTGTTCAGGTCAATAAGGTGTTTTCATTTGTAGACTGTTAAATACCCTAGTAAAATTTCATACATTTCCTTCAACATCATAACCTAGTAGTAGTCAAGTTCTTGGAATATTTAAATATTTGAAATTCTCTAGTCATGATAGAAAATAAAACAGGTGCTCCTGCCCCAAAAAAATAAATGAGACAGGTGGTTTCTGGTAGTGGATCACTCATATATCAGATGTTTGGCAAAGAACTAGGCAGAAGCACTAAAAAATGCATTAAACTAATAGGAATAGTGCACAGATTGGGTCCTAAGGATGTGCTTCTGAACACTTTTTGATGGCCTCACATAGATGGAGTGGATTCTCTATAAAAATGGTATACTCTTAGTAAAGAAATTATTACTACATCCCAATCAATCATGCAAAACTAATGATACAACAGCCATGGCAGCTAAGTTGTCTTTAGTTTAATTACAATTTGGCATTAGTGGGTGTGTACAAAAGAGTGCTAAGATATCCAAAGCTAAATCTTTTTATGAAGTTTGGAGAAAAAATTACTCAATCATTTTATGAGCATAATTATAGAGGGCTTTCAGTGAATAATCAAGGTTTCCCAAAGAAATAATTCTTTAAATAAATATTACACATTTACCAAAGACAAAATAGACAAAAAAAAAAAAAAACCAAAGACAAAATGCAAAATAACCAATATGTCCAATGTACAAGCTGCAAAAACCATGTTTTAGCTACGAGCTGTCAAGTCGTGTCCCCAATTCTCAGAAAATAAGCGCCCCAAAGTACAAGTCTTCACCTATAAAATCAGCCCTTGACTTTGCCATTTACAGATTTACGCATTTGCAGTACCTTTCCAAGAATAAGCTTTGAATTAGGTAGAAATTATAGCTATAAAATATCTTGTTGATGCTGACTTCAATTAGCTGTTGCTACTATGTAACTGAAAATTAAGCTGTGCAAACTAAAAGCTTCATTGTACATAAAGGTTGTGGGGATGATAATTTCATCCTCCCACTAATTAACGGCACCAAATGCACGGTAAAACAATCATTAACAGCCAGTTAACTGAGATGAGAGATGTCAACCTCATCTGGGATTTTAAATGTGTCTGCTGCACCAAACTTTCTCCATTCTTCCCCAGTAGAATCTTCATCACTATCCGCCTCATCAATTTCATGACCATGTGGAGTGGTGGGAGTTGAGGGGTCATAGACGCTTTTGGATCTGCAATCATGGGTAGCTAGCATCTTGACCTGGCGAAGATGCGATATCTCTACCACAACTGTATCATCGTCCACAGGGAGTGGTTGTTTCCAAGGTTCGCCATCAATCCTCATGAATGTATGTTCTGCTGTACCCTTATGAAACTCAAATCTGATTCGGTGTGCCTATGAATGGGAAACAAAAACCTTATGGGGTAAAAGGGTACTCTTATATAGCATATTAATTAATAATTTCAAAAGAAATATTACATCCCCAGTCTACACACAACCAACATTATCTTGTGTAATATGATATGTTCCAGGTCTATACAATTAAGCCATAAAAAACATAATACTAGTCATGTGCTGGATGATATGATTTTTCTAACCATAACAACAGAAGTGATGTAGAATATAACAGAAAACACCAAGTACTTGCTGATTGGACTCGAGTTAAATAAGTCTTACAAGACCTGATCAAGCTTGATGCATGGAAATTTCTCCAGTCATTAGTTCCATTTTCTCTCAAGTGGTAATTCAATCTGTCGAGTCTTCTCATCCAACCAATGCATTCATCCAGAGAAGTCACAAATTACTTTATCTAATCAATTACTAGTTGTTTCAGCATAATGCCACACTGTTGCAGCCATTATAGTGTCAAATCATTGCATCTCATGTAGAATTTATGCCAGGTTGTAGAACAATTCAAGAACAGTCCTTGAAAGCATATCTTTGGGTTGCGTTTGAAGTTTTCATATTATTTATTAAACAAGGCAATACTGAAGAGTTATGATTCATTCAGTAATGACAAATACAAATAAATAATTCATCATACAATGGTCGAGATTAATTTCAAGAATTACAAATATGACAACATAGTAGATTATACCCATCTAGAAATCAAATAGCAAGCCACATTCAGATTTTCTAGTTCAGCCCAGTTGACAATAAAATGAACATGGACTCAGGCAAGATGGGATGAAGGGACCTCATTACATAACTTATCAAATAACTCGTGTAATGGGTAATATCTTGAAATATTCTTGATGATA
This sequence comes from Cinchona pubescens, assembly GCA_025175665.1. NCBI lineage: Eukaryota > Viridiplantae > Streptophyta > Magnoliopsida > Gentianales > Rubiaceae > Cinchona > Cinchona pubescens. Next base: position 260,410 of record JANKKI010000157.1, read on the forward strand.
TTATTTTAGGTGATGATATTGGAACAATTTCAACTTTTGTTCCACAGCTTTGCAGATGTAAATGAAACACAAGGATGGTGTAAATATTTTAGGTGATGATATTGGGACAATTTCAACTTTTATTCCACAGCTCTGCAGATGTAAATGAAACATGAGGATGGTGTAAATAGCTTAAGGCGACAGCAACTCCATGAACATGAAGTCATGAACCTTTCACTTATTTCTTTAGAATCTTCACTTTTATTCATACGATGTCAACAATCTAAAGTGAAATTAAATTTGTCAGTTTGACATTGGTGTACCAGTATGTTATGGAGCAACTCCATGAACATGAACCTTTCACTATTTCTCTAGAATCTTTGCATTCATATAATGTCAACAGTCTAAAGTGAAATTAAATTTCTCAAATTGACATTGGTGGACCAGTATGTTATGGAGAAAAGGCCACTACTCCACCTCTTAGCTGTCATAATTTATACTTGTATCATCTTGTCGCCTACCAAAACTCAAACAAGAGATCCAAACTAGGGGCTTCTCATTTATGTATAGGTTTTTCTTCTCATAACAACCAAAAAAGATCCATGAAGCATTAGATAATACAAGAGAAAATCTTTACCTGTGCAAGTCGAGTGCCATGTCCATTTGGAGCTAGCAATACCAGTCCATGCCAAGCATCCCTAAAGCCAACAACTTCGATAAGTCCATCATCCACATACGGAGGAGTCAAGTCTCTCTGTACAACAGTGTGTTCCAGCGCAGATGCCAGAAAAAAACATGTATGAGCAACTAAGATTTCCAGTAACTGTTATTTATACTGAATTTTCTTTAAAGAACAGAAGGCCAAAGTTAAGTGTACAGACATCACGGCGTTTGTTCTTGCATGGTGTTCCCCAAGGATTTAGTCCACCAGAGAAGCTTGGCAAATTAAGGCATACAATCGATCTGATACTGTATGTTCAGAAAATTCCCGAACCAAAAAAAAGAAAAACAAAAGAAAGAGAATAAAGAAATAGTCAGTCAATTTAGCAATCATCCTCAGCTTCTTTTTTTTGGGGGAGGGGGGGGGAGGACCAACTATGAAAGTAGACAGCTTTCAAATTAAGGACACGTTATATGCTTAATTTACCTTCAAGCAAGGGAAATCCCCAATTCAATTCCAATTAAATGATAAAATGATTTTGATGATTAGAAATGCTTTGAATCATATCTACTGAAAACTAGAAGATAACATCATTGAGAAAGCACAATCAATGGGAAATCACAGAAAATTCTTAAATTGTGATGAATTTAAAATCTGTTCTGCAAATATGGTGATTTGGGCATGGCTGCTGGAAGAGGTGTTTTGGCATCCAACAAATACAAGATCACAAGCTTGCATTCTCTAATGCGAAGCCAGTCAAACGTTATTTCATTTTTTTTTTTTTTTTTGCTTTCACATTCCACATGAACTTATGTCCAATTTGTTCAATTATAGTTGATTGAACTATTCAAATAAATCTTGTTTCTGCTGTCTAGGAACGATGCTTTTATCTCACACCTTCTCTTGTTTCATATCATCAACAAACGCCCTAGGAAGTGGAGATTCCATAACCCCCATCCATATTTTTTAATCCATCTCCATCATCCATTGAATGTGCTTCTTTATAAGCATTCTTAGTCATTTCGCTGGCTTCTCTACCCTTCTCGAAGATAAGATGTGGGGAGGTTTTTTTTTATTTTTATTTTTTCGGTTGGGTGGTCGGTTTGATTGGGGAAGAGATTGTGTGGGAGATTACAAGATAGAATAGGGAATCTAGGTCTCAGACTCAACCACAACCATGGCAACACCAAGAAATTCTACGTATCTTCTCGGATTCCTCTTTCTCTCTCTCTCTCTCTCTCTCTCTGGGTGTCACAACTCCAATTTTTGTCGAGTAGCAGATAAGTTCAGATCCTTTCTGTACTGTTTTACTCCCTTTGAGACTTTAACTTATACCTGTTTTTTAGCTAGGTAGACCTTGCATTCTGTTGATGTGAAGGGCTTCCGAAATTTAAAAGAAAATAAGAAATAAGGTTTGACTAATCACTGAGCTCATATTGATAACTGCGAAGACCCCCTTTCAGAAAATATACCCAAAATCACACCTTTTACAGAATAAATTTTAAGTTCACCTTAATTTAAGATTTTCTCATGAAATCCTGGGAGATGATTCTCTCTCAACATTACATGTAAATATGAGCAATGTTTTATAGCATGCTAAGCTCCAACAGCGAGGCACTTGCCTTCTGAAACAAAGTCTAAATTTTGTTGTGTTTTGAGTCCACACTGTATCACAGAATTGTTTCTAGGCAGACTAATGTTTCCTATCAATATACTATTAAACTAACAAAATAGCACTCATAGAGATAAGCACTTATTTAAAGATCTTAAAATTCCTGGAGTTTTAGGAATTCAGCATTGTCTGCATAGGCATATAACTCTTCTTCAACTCTATTGCACCATCGATATAGATCTTGTGTTCGCATATCAAATGGAAACAATAAATATTCCAGAAAAACCAGATTTAAAATGAAAATATTTATTACCATTTGAATAACAAAGTAACTGTTGATTGTTGAAAAAAAGAAAAAAAAATTTGAATAAACAAAGTGGTGACACAGCAAAGCACCAGATAAACCCAGTGCCATGAAAACTTGCACTAAGAAAAATCTCATTCTAATTCTCCAAAATTCAATATACCGGCAAGGTTAGTGCCTTAGTGATCATGGTTTCAGTTTCAAAAACTCCATTTATTTGTTTTCTCGTATCGGGGGATTTGTTTTCTCTTTTCCCAAGCATCCAATCTCCAACTGAAGCCTCAAGTATAAAACTATCTATGTCGGTTAAAAGTTTTCTAGATTAGAGAAATTTTAGTTTGATTGTTATGTTTACCAACTCAAACAAACTCAATGAGTTTTCAATGAGAGTCTAGCTCAAAGTCAAACAGAATTCTGGTACAAACTTGAAATAAAAAATTTATAAAATTGAGGAGCTAAGCCTAAACATCATGTGTTTGTAACCCTAATCACTCACAAGTCAGCCATCTTGCAAATACATGAACACTAATAAAAGAAGATATTTTTAGGTTTGTCCCAACTCAATACTACCCATACACTTAGCAGACAGAGTTGGGGTTTGGTAGTATATATCTTTAGAGTAAATATGAGTTCTTTTTATTTGGTTATTCATTTTGCAATAAAGAGAAGGTGAAGATTACATTAACAATCCCTTCAAAAAGAAAATTTGCTAGTGAATAAATAACCTGTGAGGAATATGAAGGTCTTCCCATTCACCATGTTTCTTCATGATCTTAACTTTTGCGAGTTGAGCTATATTCCTGCACCAGTAATACAGTTAAATGCAGTCAAAAATAATCATCGTGACAATAATAAATGAATATAGGATCCATACCAACTCCCTACCAAAGTATTGAAAGCAATTCACCAATCTGTTTCACAACATCCGAACCTAATAGTCCCTTTAACTGAAAAATGATAGTACTTTAATGGAAAAAAAGGACAACAAATCTACAGGAAATTTGTAGAAGACTCATTTGAGAGCTTTTCTTACATCTTGAAAAGTTCTAATGAGTCAAATGGAAGACTAGATTGATAAGAGTGACAGAGGGAAAATCACAAGGGATTTTGCCACCGTCAGGTGCAATGTACCAGTAGAGAAGCATACCAAATTAAGACAGCGACAACGAAAATTCATATGACTGATAGAATCAAAGAGAAATGACAGGAACGTTTCAAAAAACAAGATGAGCTAGACTAAGTGTTCAAGGACCTTTAGAAGATGTTGCACAGAGTTCAATGCACAAAAAATCTTGGGACTAAAGTCAAATTTTAAGAATTAGACATACCTGAACAAGGATTTTGTGGAAACTTGGTATACCTCTAAAAAGAGGAATAAAGTTTACTATAGCAGCAAGTTGTAAAGTGCAGAAACTGGTTGCTTTAGGAGTTTATATTAGGAACTAAGGGAGGTTTACTAGATGATTAATTAGGTGTTGCGAGAGATCTTTAATTCGTCTTTTAACCTTGCAACATAAAGAAAGTATGGAGAGACTGAAAATCAATGAGGTTTTTATAAAGTAGAAATGATACAAGCTTATTAGACTACTGGAGCAGCAAAACTGTATGCTAAAGAGATTATCAACCAATATCCCTAAGATACTAGTATGTCGTCTTAAGTTAAAATGCATAGAAGAGCCAAATTAACAACCAAAATTTTGTTCTTTTCTTCCTGATTGGAAGAAGGGAGACAAAGCTGAGTTAGAGAAAAAGAATTGTTATGCCATGAAACATTTTCTGTATCTTCATTTTCCATGTACGTGAAATTAATTAGAAGTTTGCAAATATGATAAGCACAGCACACTTACCTTGAAGACGGATGAACAAGTGAAGCAAAAAACCATCCTTGCGTGCATCCAAGTTTTGCATATGTACTCTAAGACACAGTTAAAAAAATCTATTTACCACAAACTCATGGTAGAACTTAACGCGCATATGAAAACCTGTTACTCATGCATAATGATTGCTCAAATGCTATAACAATGTTAAGAGTTACACCAGAGAGCAAATAGAACATCCTTGCATAAAAAGTAATGACTGACAAAATTAGTACTCTCAAAACGCCATCAACATGATATAGAAAGGTTTGCATATAAGTACTATTTATCAAAGATAAACTGAAGACTGGTTCCAAAAGCACATCCTAACAAGGTCCATTTCCATGGTCTTAACTTAGCATTACAGAAAGTAAACAAGAATGTGAACTTGAGAAGCTTGTGTAAGATGCCCCATATATCATTTTTCACATAAGCTCGCTCCCATGTTTCGCAAGATCTCTATCTATTAGCCACAAACGACATGACCCTTTATCTATTGAAAGAGTGCCAGTTGTTTAATCATCATACCAGTTATCCTAAGTAGGTCTAATTACCTTAGACTCCACAATCCTCATAAGCTATTTGAATCTAGATTAAAAAATCTGTTTATATGGGAAGGTACTTTGTTCATGTGAATGTATTTCTACCTGATTAACCAGCTGGTTTTTGAACTTCTCAGGATGCAGCTTCCTCTCAGAATGAAATGCATAAGATACTTGAGCATCCATCCCTGTAAAACATGGCAATGACATCATAAATTGCACAAGATAACATATAAAGCTACTTTCTTCAATGTGAAACAAGGAAGACTAATACTTTGGGCAACAAACTGCTGACAATTTATTCCCCAAGTTATCATAGCTATTCGCTAGAGTACGGTATGGTGCATTTATCTTATTGATCGCATGCACCTTATTCCATTAAAGCAATAACATGGCAAGGGAGAACAAATGAATAGTTAGCAAAAAATGCTTAAAAAGAAACTCATTTACAGAAAGCAAGTAGGATGGGGCTGAAACAAGTCATAAAAACATCTAGAAGGAGACATAAGCACAAGAAGGGCAGCTGATTATGCTTCTATCATCCAAAGTGTGCAATATGTAAAATATTAGAATTTGTTGATCATCTACAGAAAGCAGCAGCTCTGCTGAAAACTTTTAGAATTTCATGTGTCCTCAAAACAAATTCTACTGACAAATTTCTTGGATGAATAAAGGAGATTATCATGCTATTCTCTCCACAGTAATGTAATCTAGCAAATAAGCTCATATATCTAATCATGCAAGTAGGTCTTAATCGTAAGCGTGTGTTACTTTGTCAGTAGCACTTAGGTGTTATTCAAAACTATTTCCATTTACTTTGTCAGTAACACTTAGGTGTTATTCAAAACTATCTCCATTTAGAAAAACTTCACAGAAGTGAACACTTAAACTATCTAACCTTTTTATGTAGTATACTCAACCTGAAACAATCCTAATTACTTGAGTTACTCATTAAACAAGAAATTTATTGGATATATGCTGGTGATTTCATGAAAAGAATAAACCAATTCACCATCTTTAGACAAGAAGTTAACTACAGCATAGGGATCTTATCAGTCTCTATCCTAACACCTACCACTTAAATTTTCAGGTTACAACTAAAATTTTCTACTCTGCCAATAACAAGGGGTTTCTAGTACTATTTATAGCAAAAACATTCCTGTATTTGCTGTAGGGTCCCAGCAAACTGTTCTCTCTGACTAGAAAAAACCTATTTTGGCATAATACAGACAGATTAAATATAAAACTATATTTATCGATCACATGTTTATATGAAATAGGTTCAATAGAGTTTTTGTTTATATGAAAACCAGAACCATTGAACCTATTTCATGTGATTTTTGGTATTTATGTTATTAAACATTTCTTCTTCTATGTGATTTTTGGTATTTATGTTATTAAACATTTCTTCTATGGGAACTCTCGTCCTGACTCAAGGTTGCAGAATAGAAAGGAGAAAAAAAAATAGAATTTGGAAGAAAATTGCATGAAGAGACGAAGAATGGAGGAGCAATGTCATTCCGTGAGAATAAATGTCACCGAAAATGATATTTGTCTCCAAGGCATAACAGCCACATAGAAGAAGAAATGTTTAATAACATAAATACCAAAAGGCAAACACCTTGTTTTATTTATGACACAGTTAACACCAAAAATCACATTAGCATTCTTGTAGAGGAATCGAAGGTGCCATCGCCATTTACCAGACTCAAATAATTTTTAAGTTGTTTAGGGTACAACTCACTTCTATTCATTCAAGGTATGTATAGACAATCAGATATCTGCAACAAGCTCCATCAATCACCGGGCACTGACAGAAACCTATGCCAAACATACTTGATGGGCTATTCTCATGCAGATAGGTAAACTAATGATGTAAAGTAAGTTTTTTTTTTTATAAACAAAGCCTAGCTCCGACATCTTTCCCATCTCTGAGCTGTTATGTAGGATATAGGATATACTTTGAGGAAGAGATGTCCAGAGCTGAGTCCTTACTGAAGATAATAATATTTAATTAAATCACAAGTTCTCAACAACTAAAGCAAACAAGTTGAGTTGATAATTTGATAAGAGTCCAGTTAAAAGTAGAATATGTTATCAGAAAACCTCCAGATGACTTACCCATGCTGAAGTAATTCCAGAATCCTCCATGAAATGTATGGTAACCTTCCTGAGAAAGATTCGAACACTTGCATGAGAGCAGGTTATAGGGCAGATTTTATAGCTTAAAAGATTTATGCTTTCACTGAAAATGGGCAAATTTTTTCAGAAGATGATCAAGCCAGGAAATGCAGACATAAGACGTGAATGCACAAGAACTTAAACACAAGAAAAAAAAAAAAAAAAAAAAAGGCCCGAATGCACAATTGAATATCTTATCCCCCATTGATGCATTGTTTTGATCATGTAGATTTGATGACTTCCACATTTTCCAGTTCATTAAGTATGTAAAAACTTCATTTTATGTTCCTTACCCAAAGATACAACAGAGAAAAATAAATTTATTCATCTCTATTTAAGTGAGATTTTCACAAAGCACTGTTTTCAGCTAAAGGCCCAACCAACTTGGCCCAGATTTTGGTTAGCACTATGCACTGTGATATTATTCCATGTACCATGAAAATACAGCATTTCTTTCAGTTCTGATCAATGTTGTTAATGAATTTATCTGGACTGACAATGTAAATGAATCCACTGGCAGAATTTCATATATGCTCGCTATTGTTCCAAGATTATTACCCAATTTCGACAGACTGATCTAATAATAACATCAGTTTCAGAAAGGTTTCACAACAATTATTTGCTCATCGTGCTCAACAAATTATGCAAAACACTTGAAGGAAGACTCTCATACCACGTTATGCTCATCATTTGAAGAAACTCGTTGGAATGCATGCAAAGAATGGGGGCAACTCCAGGGGGGCAATAGGATCACAAGGATTTTGAGTTGATGCTTTCATCCTCATGAGTATATGCCAGCTGGTTTTCATCAATGACAGTCATTGAAAAAACAGAGATTTAGGACCCAAAAATGAAATCACAGGCATTCATTTAACAAAGAAGAATGAACATTTGCTCTTATACCTGTCTATCATCATTTCTTTTGCTTTCCTTACTTGATCTAAGAATGAGAGCACAGAGCTACGATCAGTCCCTGGATTTTTCTTTCCCTACAAGACATAAATCATGAGCAACATCTACAATGGAAAGGCATACAAAATTCTTTATCATTCATTCAAGATAAAAATATAGTTTGACATTGAAGTGCATCTCAAGTGGTAAGACATTTCCCCTATGACCTATTGGTCATGGATTCGAGTCACCAAGGGGGTAGGTGTTGGTCCACTGTAGATCATCTTTACAGGGAAAATTTAAAAAAAAAATGCCCAGAAAAATGAAATATACCAAGACGCAATACTTGTTACTAAACTGTAAATTCTTCATGTCCACTGGAACGGATTGCTCAAATATTCTAAATACCAACAACTATAGGGTATGTTGACATCAATCGCCACAACAAATGAACCATTGCTGAGGTAACAGGTGCAACACAGAAAGAAAAGATAACCGACTATAAGAGGAAAATTATATGAACAAAAACTGAAAACTCAAGGCGTCCAGAAAGAAAATAGGGAAATTTCATGCAAATAATCGTTATAAACTATATACATACTTTGCTCCCATATCAGGAATTTCTTCCACCAAGGAACTTTTGTATATATGGCTACAACATAAAGATGTCGCAGGGTCTTTCTTATAATTAAATAGACATACACTCTTGCAGCCAGAGATTATCTACTGGATAGTTGTATTTTAGTTACTAGATAACTGTCCTGATGCCTCATGCAGAGATAGTAGAATGTAATGGAGAAAGAAATAGAGTTTAATATACATAGGGTGCAATTGAGTTCTGCTATTATAAGCAAAACATAAATTCAGTGCACCAGAAACAAGAAGAAGCTCTTCCTACCCAACCAAATGCAAATGGAAGATTGTTTCCAGTTCCCAAAGGCACTGTAGCAATAGGTGGGGGCTGAGATAATTTAAGATCAGAAACAACCCCAAGAAGCCAACCAGCTGTGCCATCACCACCTGCAACCTAAGCATGTCACGCCAATCTCAGAAATTCAGTGACTAAAATAAAAAAGGAATGAACTTATTTGCGACTCTCTGCTATAATAAGGCATGCAAGGTAAATAAACTTGGTCAAGTAACTCAACTTACAATTATTCTCAATCTCTCCTCAATCTTAGGAGCAAACTCATCACCATTAAGCTTGAGAGTCTCAATGTTGACATATAGTCCACGCAACACACCATCAGGAGATTCCTTTCCCAAATCAAAAACCTGAAGTCATTCCAGTTCCAGCCTCCAATTAGCGCCAATTTAATCTTTTATTTGTTAACAGCATAACATGCTTTAGCGAAAGCATAAATGGCATAGATGACATTAACATATTGCATAAAGTGTCAAAGTACCTGATGCTCATTTAGAAGAGAACGGTAAGTAAGGAGAAGATCTCCCCCAAGTTGACCACCACTTTTGGAATTGACAAACACAAGCACCGGGCATGAAGGTATAGCTGGTAGTGTCTCAGCCTCTAAACCGGATTTAAGTATATAGGTCGGAATGTAGAATTCCTTCAATCCAGAATCAGACTCGAAATTCATGCTTGCCATAACTGATTCTATCTGCAGTACGTCTGATCAACAGTACATTTGAGACAACAATTTCACTGTTTTCTTTTTTCTCCCCAAGTGACACCAAATAGCTGTGGCATATCGACAAAACACTATCTTATTATAATCTCACCCAACAGGAAGAGAATATTCAGAAATCATAAGATAATGAACCTATTTTAACATGGTTATAGTTCAATGAAAATGGAAATCAATGGGAAATTTCTACCTAGTTATGCAATAAATACAACTTAATACACACCAACAAAAAGAAAAGAACAAATTGAAGGAATTTGAACACAGTCCACATATTTTAAGTGGAAATACTAACATTTCAATATCATGCAAGAAAATACAAAATTAATGAAAATAGTAAAAACAGTGAAAAGGGGCAGGGATCATAGATCAAGTACTTGAACAAATAGTAAATATTAGTGAAACATGAATTCAATCCTAGCTCCGTACAAGAGAAGTCAAATGCACATCTAAACGTGCCCCTCCAAAAAGAAAAAGTTGAAATCAAAAGGAACTCTCAAGTTACTGAGTATTGACTCACTTGGGGGCAATACATAAATAGACCAGCATATGCTATGTTTTTTTATCTATGACAATAATGAATAATCCGCAAGAAACAATAAAATTGGTTGTTGTGGCATGAATTTGAGAGCAGATCTTTTGCAGAAAGCAACAGAACATAAAGAAATAAAGGAAAACTAATTATTCTGAAATGCAATAAACATGGATTTGCTAGACAAATAAAAAATATGCTGCAGCAGATATAGAGGGAAATCATTCCCCAATTATCTTTCTCCATCAATACACAAACGGAAGTAGACAGAAGGTCCTTTAACATTATTGAAAATCAAATAGAGTTGTTATGAGACCAACACAAAGCTTTAAAAAAACCTGTTATTATCACTTCAATTCAGTTCCACTTTTCGTGGCAACTAAATAGAAAAACTACAAGAGAGAGAGAACTTTTCATACTCTTGGTGACATTTTGTTCTTTTTATCTCAGTTCCAACAAATGGGCCAATACCAATATCCTCTTCCCTCAAGCAATGTGTGCACCAGTTTAATAAAATGGTATCAGCCAATGGTTAATCAAATGCTACTATACAATAGTCACCAATTTGGTTTGGCATAAATCCTCCAATAACAAGATATTTGCAATTTAAGCTACTTAATTCCCACCTCACTTTCTTGATTCAAAACACATATGACTTGACAAAATAGACGGACTAAAGTCAATAACCCTTCCTAAAATCCATCTTGTTATTTTATAGTATAATTCTCTAAGGCCAAAAAGACTAAGAAAAAAAAAAATGAAAAAGCCCAAGAGAGAGAAAAAAAACCATCATTCTCAAGTCAACTAAACAAAAGCAAACTACGACTTTGGACTCGATCTTTCAACAAACATGAATACTGATTAATAATTCAGGCAACCCAAGAATAATACCTGAAAATCAAGCCTTAACAGCACAATCATGAAAACCAAACTCTAATAATTATCAAAAACCATTATTAGTATCCGATACAGCATAACAGAGGCAATCCCCAAAAGATTAAAAAAAAAAATCCACATTCTTGATGAACAAATGCAACTATCACTACAATTATGGAATCACTTTTCCAACACAAATCAATCACATAAACAATTCAAAAAGCACAAGAACTCATCCTGCAAATCAAGAATCTCATTTTGTATATGCAACAAAGAGGGAAAAAGAAAAAAAATTGGAAATTCACCAAGAAACTCAATTTTGACTGATTTTTTCCCCAATTCCACCCTCACTTTAAAACAATCCAAAAAACCAACAAATGTACCTGGCAAATCAAGAATTATGTATTTCCTAGTGAATACTCAAGTGGGATCTGCAATAAAATGCAATAAATACAATGAGAAAATCGGATCTCAACTGAAAGAAACAAGAAGACGGGATATGTGATCCACATATAACGTGTGAGAAACTTGACCAGTCTTACTTACCCGCGTGAATTATGGAAGTTTCTCACAAGGGAGGGGGAGGATCTTTAACTAAATACCTAACCAATTCAGGAAAGCTCCATTAATGTTCCTCTGGGGAAGAAATTACGTTGGTGGTCGTGGGTGGTTCAGTTGGTAGGCAGCTGTTTTTTGTCTCGGAATATGGGAAAAGGGCTTAGAATATCTCTAATGATTACGGGCTGGAATTTTAGGAAAAAATTTTTGTATGGATGGATATTCATCTAGAGTACATGAATTATTAGTCTTGAATTTATCCAAAAAAAAAAAATTATTTAGTCTTGAAGAGGTCATGTTATAGGCTAAGAAATTAATAATACAGATCCAAGATGGGTTTAAATAAACATTTTTTGAATATGTAGAATTTGGCTGAATATGGTCAATTATTATAGTATTCCTCATCTCATTTATCAATTTATCTTCTATCAAATTATAAAATTAACTAAATATAAAATAATATTTTTCTAATGTTTAGTTTTTGTGTGATTTTAACAAAAAGAGAGTTATATAATTGGGGATATTGATATAAGAAAATAATTTATAATTTCAGAACTACTTGCTAATTCATTTTGTATAGAAAAATCATATTCAATCACAATTCTCGATTTTAAATAATCAGTCAAATCTCATTTTCTTTTTTTACGAATTTAATAATATATCAATAATTTTATCAAAAATATATTAATTAATATAAAAGAATAAAAATTTCAAAATGATTAAAATAGAATGAGTACATGTATTACATTGGAATAGTGTAAAATTTATTCAAGCATTCCATCAATAGAATGAGTACATCATGTATAACCTAACAGTAGTTCATACTTGGATAAGCTGCCTATTGTGTGCATGCAATTTGTGTGAAATTCCGCATGTGTTCTATGGTCAATGGACAATCACATCACGTTTTGCTTACTCAGTCTGACAAAGATCACATCTTCAGCTAAATTATTTTGAATTTTTAATTCCATATAGATTCATTTTTATTTTCAATTGGCATCTAAAGCTACGGGATGACACCCAATTGCATATCCTGATACCATAATTTGATCAGTAACTCGTTTTAAACTTCTAAGTTTAGGGTTAATAACACTTTACCCCCCTGAACTAGGTAGGTAATTTCGTTTTGCCCCCTGAACTAAAAAAACTACACTTTGCCCCCTAATCATATGATTCATTCTTTAAAATTTTTATAATATTAAGTTAAATGATTAAAATACCCTTAGTATTATATTTTAATTTTTCATGTATTTAATTTTAATGGCCAATACGTAAAAAAGAATTAGGAAAAATAAAATATAATGACAAACTAATATTAACATAGCCTAATAAAAATTATTATTATAATAAAATATAATAACAAAATAATTAGGGAGTGAAAATTGGATAAAATCTCGAATTATATTATATTTGACATTGCAATTTGCACAAGTTCATCCAAATATTAATCACAAATTTTATTAAAAAAATATATATTGTCACACAATATATTTAAAGAAAAATTTTCAATAGAAAATATACACATTTAGAATTGTATCTAGACATTATAATTAAACATTCAAATTTGAAATAATATAAAATGAAATAACAAAATTTTAAAATTTGACCAAGATATATATTAATATAGATTATATAAAAATATTATATAATTTATTTTTCATTAGTTTTAAATAATTATCATATCATTATCAAAATTTAAATAAAAAATCAATATATAGTGCTAAGGGTATTTAAGTCATTTAATATAATATTATAAAATTTTTAAAAGATGAATCATGTAATTGGGGGACAAAGTGTAGTTTTTTTTAGTTTAGGGGGCAAAGTGTTATTACCCCTACTTAGTTCAGGGGGTAAAGTGTTATTAACCCCTAAGTTTATTAGTAACTCATTTAAACAAATGAATTACTTTTAGGTTTTTTTTTTATTATTGATTGAATTTTAGGTTATGTCAATCTAACAAAAAAAAACTGAAATATACAATTTACCATTTTTTTTTTCTATTTATAATTTGCATTTAGCCATAAATCTTGCGAATAGTCACAAGTGGGGACTGGAGATCATGTATAGTCCCACAAAATAATCTAGTTTGATTTAAATATTTAGGCAATTTGATAAAAATATCAAGGGACACACACAATTAAATAGGGTAAAATCCCATACACCTTTCTATGTATTAGCTCATGTGGTTTATAATTATTTCGTACTTCCATATGATTTTACCTCAAAAGGTAAAGTGGACGAGAATCATTTAAATTAGTAGTATTTGACATGCATATACTCATAGGCAAGTATTTAAAGAAAAACATCAATTTTCCCAAAAATCTTTAATGTTATGACCAAAACATCCTTGTTGTTTTTGCGTATCTAGTTCTATAAAAAATAAAAAAACCTCCAACCCTCTAACAAACCCTAGTCCTTCCTTCTCCCCCTCCCACCACACACAACTCATCCCCTTTGCCCCTCTATTCCCGCACGCTCCCCTTTCTCTAGAGTCATATTTTTTTAAAGATTGTGTTGATCGTCAAATTTGCAATAAAATAAAAGGTGGCCCATTTTGTTATAAATCTAATGGTCAAGTAACCTTCCCTCAAATTTTGTTGTAAATTTAATGGTTAGCACTAGGTAGTGAGCAAAGAATTTTTTTTCCTCCCCTACCCCTCTCTCCCAGTCTTCCCTGCTAGAGGTATAAAAAAGGCGAGTCGAGTACAAATATTGCATTACTCGAATTCAAGTTAGAATTTTTTCATGATACAACGAACTTTAAAATCTGAGATCGAACTCGAGGTCAACTCAAAAAATTGGACGAAACTCGAGGTCAATTCGAATTCACTCAAAAATGAGTATAACAAGTTCGAACTCGAGTAGTTCGAGACATTTTTTCGAAAGTAAAATATTTAATTTTTTAAAAGAGTATTGACATTTTAGTAATTTACTTATAATAAAAAATTTTAAAAAAATTATATACTGTTCGAAAAATTTGATGTGCACTCGAACATAATATACATGCATTTGAAATCGACTTGTTAAGGTTTCGAACTCAAACTCGAGTTGAATTTTTTACCGAATTACTCGTGAACAGTTCGATTCGTTTACAACCCTATTCCCCACTCACAACTGCAACCCCATCCTCTCCACGTAGTAGCCTCCTTCCCTTTCCCCTGTACCATCCCTCCTACCCCAGCAATCCATGTAGTTACCTTAACCCACAGGGTTTCAAGTACTTTTATAGTTCATGTACCTTTGCTAAAAACAGGAGAATGTAAATTAAGAGTACATCAATAATTGTATTAAAAACCATCATATTAGATGTTTTTCATCCAAATATATATTTCTAAAATACAGAGGGTTATAGGTTAGAAGCACTTACTAAGGATTTATGGTATGGATTTATCCTAAATTTAACACTTTAGGTATTAATTATAAAATAATTCTATTATAGTAGGTAAATTAAGAAATCGAAAATAGTTGCACAAATCGTTATGTGCTTCTGCCCTTTCAGAGTAATCAGTAATGTAATAACATAAACTAAGATTAGATTGACTGAATCAGCTTGTCTAATTGGGAAATAACCGAAAGTCTTATCTGAATTAATAGCCAAAACTGAACTAGTCATAGAAAAACTAACCCAATATAAAAACAGTGCACGTGTCATGAAAAAAGAAATAAAATTCAACCAATTAAACTATCTTAAATCAAGGTTTCATGATTTCCATGATTTTTTTACATAAATTGATTATGATAAATAATTTTGAATTTGTAGTTTAAAAATAATTTTTAACGTAAAAAACAGTCAAACCAGCCATCAAGAAAAATATTCCAGTCAAAATGATTTCCATGTTCATTCTATTCTTCTGATTTTCTTTCAGAATCTGAATCGGATTCCCAAACTTGGTGGGTCAGCAGTCCTATTCGGTTATCTTTTCCGAATTCAAAAAAATAAAAATAAAAATTGCTGTTTTACTTTTTTTTTGTTTTTTTTTGAGCCAAAAGTAAGAGACTGAAACTTATTTTTGCACATTGACTTCTTCTCTCTTTAGTTTTACACTATGATAATGTCCTTGTGTTGAGGAACTACTTTAATACGCCCTTTATCCAATAAACTGAACATAATAAAATCGATGCATCCGACAAATTCAGAGGATGGAATAGGAAGATATTTATATCAATAGATAGTGATATAACATTTTGAATAATTATTATTTAAAATATTATATAACTTTTTTTTTATTGGTATAAGATTTTCTATCTGACATCTTATATCACTTTTGTCACATCATCATATGAATAGTCAAAATTTTGTAAAATAATTTTGATTGTTTATTTAATAGTGTGACAAGAAGTGACACAAAATGTAGGATAGAAGATCTTTAACTTTTTAATATGTTATATATATATATGAAATAAAAAGATATTTAAAAAATATATCTAAATAATAATTATAAAATATTATTTAGAGTAAAATGAAAAGCTAACATGAGTCCATGGTGATTCTTTTCTTGGAACTAAAAGACTATAGTAGTAAGGCTATAAAGTTGGTCTTTCGTGCTGTAAAATTTGATTTTTATCGATTATGTGGGATTATTATTTTCTTAAATGTTTGGCAGTGTCTATCTAACCGATCTGAATTTCAACAGTTGCTCAATTGTGAATTTTGTTCATATGATATATATATATTGTACTGTATATAAACTCTTAAATTCATCTATTTCAATCTAATTTTAAAAATCGTTATTAAAATTAGTGGATATTCTAACCGTGCATAACACCATTCAAAACTAAACTAAAGTAAAATAAATCTAAGAGTTATGGGTTAAATACTGTAGACCCCCTTAAGGTTGTAAGAGTTCTTTCTTCGACAAAAATCACATGTTATACTATATTCTACTACATACAAGATTCATATATTTGTGTTATAATAAAAATCTAAGTTTTAAAAAAGGCTATATTTCACTAAATCCTCAAACATTATTTTTTTCAGTTTGGCCCCTCCGTTAATATAAATCAACAATTTGACCATTAAAAAGTCAAGAAAGACATTTTTACCCCTTTAAACATTGCAAGAAAATATAAAATTAATCCCTTAATATTTATTACATTTGTCATTTTAGTCTCTAATTTCAGTTTTGTGTTAATTAGCCTACTTTTGTCATTAATCAATATAATTTGTTAATACCAATATAATCTACCAGTACCAGTAATTTCTTTAAAATACTTGTATTTGGAAAATATTTAAATACAAAAATTCCCTAACATTATCGACATTTTTTCAATTTTTTTATCATATTTTATTTTCATGTAAAAGTAAAATTTTAAATGTACGAGACCTATGATCATCTATTAAAGTTCCATCATTCCTTTTTCTTTTTGCTTTTCTTTATATTTATTTAAAATGATTTTCTTTTTACTTTTTTTCCTTGGTAATATAATTCAACTATTGCCTAATTTATACGAAATAACTTCATACATATAAACTTAAACTCAAATTAAAATAATTTAAATAAAATACCTTTAATAATTTATCAAAAAAATTAAAATTAATTATTTTATCTGTTTTTAATTTTTAAATACTCTTATTAAAAGAAGCATAATTTGAGAATTAGAATATTCTAAAGAGCTTACTTATATTTTAATACTAATGACATCTTTACTGCATTTTATTTTTATCCCAAAATTTTAAATGATACTACAAAACTTACATGAGGAACTAAAGTAAAATCTCGCTTAAAATTTAAGAGGGTTTATTGTCATTAATCATTAGGGATAAATTTGTATTTTAAAAGTCTAACAAAGAAGTTATATTTGACCGTTAGTCAAAAGGATAAAGTGGTAAAAAAATAATGTTAGAGGGTTTAGTGTAAAATAGCCCAAACTTTAAGAGGTTTACTGTATTTAACCCAAGAGTGGGTTAAAGATGCAATGTGTCCAAAATTTAGAATTTGTAATGCAAAGTAAGAATTAATCATAAGTTAAGGAGTGTAAAATGGAATTAGTCATAACAACTTCTTCTTGTGTAATATGTCCCTAAACAAGTACGTGGTGTGCACTTATTGAACATTTATTAACTTTGATAATGGCGTTAACAATTAAACTCAAATGAGATAAATATGAAAGTTCATAGTATAATATATCCAAAAAATAGTATTAAGTAAAAAGTGAAAATATAATACAAATTAAGGAATACAAAATAAAATTAGGCAGATTTTTCGGACTAGACTCATTTTCCTCTAATAATCAAAGCCATCAAGCTTCGACAATAAATGTCCAACTTATTCACTGCTTCCTCACATATAAGTAATTTGCCACATGCAGATTTCGACTAGTCCATTAATTGCGAATAGTCTAAGGGAAATCGAATTAATAGTCAAAATCAGCCAAAACTGGCCACAATCATGAAAAGAAAGACCAGTCAATTAATCAGTTCAAGTCTCACCCAATTTGGTTAGTTCACAAATCAATATTCGATTCAATGTCTTATCCAATATATATATATAAAATGATAAATTGACCAAGTCATTAATGTGTTATTGGATTTGTGAAAGAATTAATAAAATTTAATTAAATATCTAAAATTAGATTTTAGTAATTTAATATGATTGTTACGTGAATTGATTTTGACAAATAGTTTTTGATTTTGTAATCTTCTATATTATATATAAAGGGAGAGGGATGAGTTTGGTGTCTGTCATTTTTTGAGACTGTCATTTATACCATTAACCAACCATAACTTCCTTCCACCAATAATACCTTTCACCCTCCACCACATATATTATTATTTTAATTTTTTGTATAAATTTTTTACTAGAATTTTTACTACATCTTTAAAAAAAAAAATTGTGTAATATTTTTTTTTTTAAATTACACACCAATAAGGTGTGCCTTTTCCAACTAGCATAAACAATTTTTCTTTAAAAATTTGTCACTATTCAACAATATTGGCTTTTTGAGACACTTTTCATGTGGCACAAGGTAAAATTGCCGCACATTCAACTACACAACCCAAATTATGTCACAAATTTAGAACGCTCTTCATCACTCTTTACCAAAAAACAATGTCGTTTTTGAAATATTAAAAAAAATGGTTAACCAGATCAAAATGACGACATTTAATTTGCCTGATTTAGATATTTTCTAATAGTCAAAAATCATTTCACATTTTCTCTCTCATCATTTCATGACTTTCTCTTTTCTTCATTAGGGCCAAGAGATGATCGATTGATCTGACTCATCAACTGCAGTCGCAGTGACCGGGACAGCGACATTATCGACCACAAGATGTAAGCATCGATTACCTTATACTTTAAAATTCCATCCATTTCACGATTTTCTCTCTTATCATTTCACGATTTTATCTTTTCTACATTAGGGCTAAGAGAAAACGATCCATCTACCTCATTGACTGCAACCACAGTGACCTGAACGGCGACACCATCAGCCAACAGTCTAGGACGATAAGCATCAATCATTTTGTACAAAAGTCAAAAGTCAAGAGTCAAGCCGGAGTTCCTAGAGAGGTCTATGTGTATATACTTTAACAACTCCATCTTAATTAGTTCTCAAGTAAAACCTAATTAATCAACCTAGTATGTAATCCAACAATCTAAGAGTGTCTCAATTTGATCATATTCAAATATTTTTACAACGGTCTTTTTAGGTTTTGTTTGGAAACATGAAAGTACTATGAAAACGGCACACGTGCACTTCTGTTGTCTACAACTTTCAAACTAACAACATTATTAAAAGAGTCATAGCAAACTTATCGACAACATTAGGTCAGATTAATAACATAATTTGGAAGGGTTGGGGGGACCATATATATAACTTAAGATCTATAATTGGTAAGTGCGAGTCTTTTTCTTTAGGGTTTTCAGTTAATTCAGTCAGCAATTGAGCATTTAATTTATTGATCTTTCCATCTTTTAGGTGTTTGAATGAAGTTTAGATTTAACTACAATTTTGGTTGATTATTTTTTATATATTTTCATGCCAGATTTATTGCTGTCTTCTAGTTTGTATGCTTGATGAGCAACTGATAATCTGAATCTGTAATCCAGATGATGTATTGCATTGATTTAATCTAATTTGAGTGGTTTTACGAGTCTATTTTGATTAGTGTTATCTATTTGATGAAATGTAAAATGCTTTGTTTTGCTATGAATAAGTGGATGATGGTGGTTTGAGTTAGTTTTAGAATGATATTTTGGTAATATGGACTTGACTAATTGTTTAACCTTTGTGAAAGTTGAATGCAGAAACATTTTTCTGTGGTTTTTAATGCTGTGGTAGGCCTTGTATTGTATTTATTGATGTTGAACAAGTATGATGTTAGAGAGCTTAACTCTTTAGCAATACTCTATCTTGATCTTGCTTGCTTAAGTTGTTTATTACTTGATATTTTGGTTCACCTGTGGTAATGCCTTAAATTGTGGTGACTTAACCCCACCTAAGAGATACTATGGAATGAAATCCAACATGAGGAGTGACAAATATATTTTAATTCATATTTCTGATGTTTTACATGTTGGAGAACTTGATTGGTTATCCCGACAGAGGGGGCAATAAATAGAGTTACCCAAAACAGAGTTATTGGCTTGTTCGACTTACATAAAGGTCAAAAAAGAGAAAGGTGTCATAGTAATTAAGTTTGAACTAGGTGATAAACTGTTATTACTAAATAGGTGCCAACAAATCTAGGTTTATGGAACAATGAGTTCAAACAATCTTACCATTAGTTCTGGGACAAGCAAGGCCCAACTTTTACGCCTAGTTAAGCATGAACTAGGCAAGTGTGAAAAGGTGCTCGCCTTAAGAGCCTAGCACAAGGCACAAGGCACAAGGCACAAGGCACAAGGCACTTCAGGCACTCACTTGTCTAGAATTCAAATGAGCCTAGTCAACTACTGAGATGATTATATTCTTTGTAGTTGGAGTCATGTTCCCTGACTCATGGTACTTGTCTCCCTCTCTCACTTCCAATATCCCCTTTGTCTCTTTTCCCTTCTCTTCCTACTTGTTTCATAGTTTTTAAACTGAAGCTAATTCTAAGACAATTCTGAGATACAGTTTTTAAGTTGTCAAAAATTTTCTTGTAGGACCATTTTCACTACCTAGCAGTGATACGAAATGGAGGATAGATCTTGGATCTTCACTGAAGATCAGGTAAACAATCCTTATTTTAAGAAATATCTGGATGACTTTCTTGACTTTGCTTACAAGAACAAGACGGAAGGGAGTTGAATATTTTGCCCATACAGGCAGTGTAGAAACTTAGAACGAAAGAAAAAAGCTGTTGTTTTTCAACATGTAATGATCAAGGGGTTCTTGACTTCTTACACCAACTGGATTTATCATGGTAAGGAACCATGGGAATTCAGTCAACAAAATGCTAGTAACATAATTTGTGAGACAGACGAAGAGGATGATACGCAAGGATTGACACATGACGTATTGGAAACATAAATTTCACTAGTGCAATTCATGGTGTTGAAGAGGATTTTCTTATGATTTTGGGTTGGAATTCGATAATGGTGTAGCTTGTGATGAAGAGACAACAAACTTCTTTAAGTTGTTGAAGCATGCCGAAGCAAAGCTATACAAGGGCTGTAAAAGTTTTACTTTTATATCCTTCCTTATTAGGTTATTACATATGAAGTCTCTTTGTCGGTGAAGTAACAACTCAATGACGATGTTACTAGAGTTTCTCAAGGAATCATTTCCTGAGAATGAAATATTTCCAAGCTCATATCGTAATTCTTGGAAGATTGTTAAAGATTTGGGTCTTAGTTATAAGAAGGTTCATGCATGTCCTAATGATTGCATGATTTATTGGAAGGAGACAAAAAATGACACATTCTGTAAGCATTGTACTACTCCTAGATATAAGTAAATTGATAAGCATTCAGATGATTGTGAAGAAAATGTGAGAAAAGCTCCAGCAAAGGTTGTTCGTTACTTTCCTTTGAAACCATAACTCTAGAGATTGTTTACGTCATCAAAGACAGCATCATTGAATGAGATGTCATGAAAAGAAGCATACCAAGGATGGCAAATCGGGGCATCTAACAGACTTTCTAGCTTGGAAACATTTTGATGACAAGCACCCAACTTTTGCAAGTGATCCCCGTAATGTTCATCTTGGACTTGCGACTAATGGATTTAATCCTTTCAAATTACTAACCAATACTCATAGCACATGGCCAGTGATTTTAACGCCATATAATTTACCCCCATGGTTGTGCATGAAGCAACCAGCACTAATGTTGTGCTTGCTTATTGATGGACCTCAAGCTCCAAGAAATTACATACATGTGCATTTGTGCCTTGTAATTGATGAATTGAATGAGTTGTGGGATCCAGGGGTGCCCACATATGATGCTGCTAGTAAACAAATGTTTTGCCTACGTGCAGCTCTGCTTTGGACAATCAATGACTTTCCAGCTTATGGGAATCTGTCTGGTTGGAGTACAAAAGGAAAGTATGCATACCCTTGTTGCAACAAAAATAATTGATCTCAATGGTTGAATCATGGGACCAGAAAACATTGTTATTTGGGCCATCAGCGTTTTCTTCCAATTGATCATCCTTATCATAAGGATCGAAAAAACTTTGATGGGACAATTGAGAGAGATTCCAAGCCTATTCGTTTGTCTAGAAATAACATTTTAGACCAATTAAAAGGTTTTAAAAATAAATTTGGAAAGGGTCAACCTCTTGCCCCAACTAACAAAAGGAGAAGGAAAGAGCATGAGCCTAAACCAAATTCAACATATAACTGGAAAAAGTTAAGTGTATTCTTTCAGTTACCTTATTGTGTGGATAATTTGATTCCACACAATCTTGATATTATGCATATTGAGAAAATTTTTTGGAGAATTTGTTGTCGACCTTGTTGGTTATTATTGACAAGACAAAAGATAACCTTAATACTTGATATGATTTAAAAGAGATGGAGATAAGGAAGGCACTTCACTCTCAATTAAAAAGTGATAAGGTATATCTTCCACCTGTTTGCTTCACAATGAGCAAAGATGAAAAGGTTAATAACTTTTTGAAAGGTGTTGAAAAATGTTAAAGTTCCGGATGGTTATGCATCGAACATCTTAAGATGTGTGAATGTTAAAGAACGTAATATTTCTAGCTTAAAAAGTCATGATTGTGACTATCCATGGTATTAAGTCTTTATCGACAAATATTGCACCTATGAAAATTTTGGAATTTCCTTTGCGAGTATAAACATTTTGATCTTGTAAATATAACATGTAGAATGGATCTAGAAAAACTGAAAGAACTGCTGATTATACACAGTAATTAAGTTGGAGACAGCTATGTTATGGAAAGTGGGAAAGTCTCAAGACAGAAGTTTGGTGGTCCTTATTAAATGGAATGGAACAAGGAAATATTGAATGATTTATAATGTAGATTTGCCCATCTTTGTGTGTTTGAGTCGCTTATTTGTGAAACAAGTATGAGCTGTTACTAGAGAAGAATAGGCATATATTCTATTTCTATACTAACTGTTGTGATTCGGCTCTTATTATAACTTTTTTTGAAGTTAAAGTTGTTTTTGGCTGTTTGAATTTATTATAACATTTATAAGTGGTTGGTTAATGGAAAAGTTTTTCTCTGTTCTTTTTACAAGAAAAAAAAAAGATAGGTGAAAAAACAGATGACCCAATTCTCTAAATAGCTGAAAAGCCAGAAGCAAATGATAGCTAGCCATAATATTTGAGTCGAGCCCAACTTCAATTCTTGATAGAAACCATTTTCTGCAATTAGGAATCCATTTTTGGTTAGATTTTTTAAGCACTCCTAAAAGTAAAAGTAAAAGTAACTAACAAAATTATAGCCAGAATACTTGGCAAATTCTCCTTGTTCTGCCAGATCATCTTTAAATTATGTGGTATTCTAAATTTTTTATTTTTTTCACTCCTTGTCACCTGATATTATGGTTTGGACTGGCTTGCTGGTTTTATTATATCTTCTTCCAATGCATGTCTAGGTGCTAATAGTGGTAGAGTACAAGCTAACGCAATAATACACCGACAAACTGACTTCAAATTGCAACTAACCTAACTTGGAATGATGTGTAGCAACCAAGTACTATTAAAAGTCCTTGTATAGCTAGAGTATTTGCAACCCAATTAGGAATACTTGTGAAGGATGGTAATAAGTTACCACTCACATATACAGATTGGAAGGCTATTCCAGAAGGAATTCAGGAAAGATTTTGTGAAGATATAAAGGTTATTCTAGTAATTACAAACGTTGTATATTTTTTATGTTATACATTACTTGTGTACTTCTTATATTCTAATATGTCTTTTTCTATGAATAGAGAAACATGACTGATGACTCGTGCAAAAAAAAAAGATGCACAGAGCTAGCAAATTGTGGAGAGAATGCAAATCAAAAGTAAAGCGTAAGTATTTTACTCCATGTAAGCGCAATAGGTCATGGTTATTGGCACATTGTCCTGCACAAGTTTATGAAGACCAATGACCCATATTGGTTGAATATTGGAGTTCAAAAGATGTGAAGGCAAGTGTTGATTTGTTATACCTCTTATACTTTTCAATTAAATTCTTGTGTTTTTTGAGATTTTGATGGCTATGATTGTAAAGAGATTGTAAATTCTTGTGTTAATTTTGTTCCTTTCTTTTGTATGTAATTAGGAACAAAGCAAAAAAAAAAAAATAAGATGAGTCATATGATGCAACAAATGCCACATATAACTGGGCGATAGGATCATGCTAACCTTCGGGAAGAGGTATAAGTTTTTGTTTCTTTCACTCTGAGCCTGATTCTTGACATATGTGACACTTTTATTCTGAAAATATGGTTTTGTTTAGAAATTAGGAAAGATTTTGCTTTTAAGTTGGAAGCACGTCTGTTTGGGATTACTATTCTGGACAAAATTTGGTTATGAATTCTGGACAGTTTGTACTAATATGTTGTAAATTACACATTGTCATTGTGTCTCATTTTGTCATCCATCCTGCAGACGTGCTTTGCGGTTGCGTGCTAAAACTAGAATGGAGCCTTCAAAACTTGATATTTTCATTCACTCAAGACAGGCAAAAAATGGAAAACAAGTGGACGAGTTCACTTCTCAAGAATGGAAACTTGTAAGAGTAATTTCAGGCATTCCATTCTTGATCTGTCGTCACAATAATTAATTCTTCTCTCTACTTCTTAATTTAGGCAAATTTGAATGAAGAGTTGCAAAAGTTGCCAGAGATAGCCATAATTGATAATACTGTGAAAGATAGTATATATGAGAAGATCATTGGACCTGAAAAACCAGGTCGTATGCGTACTTACAGCATGGGTCCTACTTTTAAAGATATCATGACTTCAAATCACACGTCTGTGGCACAAAAGCAAGCATTTGATGATGTAGTGAATAAGAAGATTGAAGCAATGCGTATTCAAATGAGTGCAGAAATGGATGCTAAATTGTGCCATTTTAAAGACGACTTGATTTCTTACTTTGAAGAAAGAATTCGTAAGTTTGCACCATTGCAAAGAGAAATGACTACACCACAACAATCTCTACTATGTGGGTCATTTGAGGTAAATACAATGATTTTGTGTTTAGAATTCCTTACAAGGATTTTTATGGTTTAATTTTTGTTTTGTAATAACAAATATTTTGTCTTTTGAGAAGGTTGGCGATGGAATCAACAACCAGGCTGAAGACAATGATGATGAAGTCAGTGAACCAAAGTGAGTGGTGAGTTAACAATCAGCTATTGTTTCTTTTTCTTGACGAGTATTTGAGATGTTTCCTTTCCTAAATGCCTTCACAAATTTCTGCAGTGACAGATCCAATGTTCCACAGTAATGCCATCAATTTGGAATTCATTTTTTTAAAACTTTTTTTGGTTCTAGTTAACATGTCTTTGTTCTGCTGCGGCACTTCTTGTTGCATATTTCCTCTATATTTTCCCCTGACATTTTAGTTAACATTATCTTTCAGGAAGAATGCAACTGAAGAAATGATTACATGACATTTCAGTGACTTTGAATCCAAAAACACTTGTACATTCATTCAATTGATATTGCTACTGGAAGTTCCATACATCTATCATTGAATTGAAGCAAGTTTGAATCAGTTCATCTTGCACAAACTTGCTAAAAATGACTCATCCGGCAACTTCTACTGATAGCTCCAAGTGAGATTTGGTGCCATAACTTGTTTGTCATATTTGCGATGGTCAAGTGCATTTGTCAAATTTTTACTTCAACGATTTTGCATTTGCTTGGTATTAGTTTAATTAGGCAGCTGCTTGACTATGCTTCTTCGTCCTATTTTTTGGCTTTAGTTTGCTGCATTTGATTGCTACAGTTTGCTACTTGCCTATCAAACAAACTGATTTACTTATTTCTTTTTGTCTTTAGATTCACATTGTAAAGAAGCAAAGGACAAAGAGGGCACGCAAACAATTTATCTTATAGGCATGAAATGGCATGTTGTATTTCAGAAAGTGGCTTCTATTTGTATACTTACTAGGAGCTTTAACTTGAGCAAATGTTAGTCTTAATTACTGATGTTTTCCATTAAATATTCATTCTATATGAGCAAGTTATGATTGATAATATTCACCTCTATTGCAGGAGAATAAGAAGAAATAGATACAAATTGGATGCTCCAAGAAGTTCATGGAGTTATCTTTTGGAAGTTGTTTTTGGAAGTTGTAACATAAAAAGCCAAGCATCAAATATATTTTTGGAAGTTTGCTGTTTGCCAATCAATTACTGATGAAAATGGATGCTAGATGTTTGTTTTGTATATGAAGAGCAGTATTAGTTTAATTGAAGAACAACTTAAAACTATATTCTTTTGTAGGATTATATGTGATTGAGATTCAAGGAGTGTACTTTGGAACTATGGCATTTTATGCTTCATATATTGTCCATTACTATATCTTAGCGTCATTGTTGTGCTGCAAAAGAAGTGTCGCAACTATATTTACACACTGAATTAGGTTGAAAATGATAAAATTATATTTACGTCACTAAATTGGGTGGAAATGTGCTGCAAAAGAAATACTGTAAACATTTGGCTCACTAAATTAGGTTGAAAGTGTGCCGCAAAAGAAGTGCCACAACTATATTTACCTTACTAAATTAAATCGAAAATGAGCTGCAAATGAAGCACTTGCCGCAAACATTTGCCACAATAAATTAGGTTGAAAATGTGCCACAAATGAAGTGTTGCAACTACATTTGCCTCACTAAATTAGGTTGAAAATGTGCCACAAATTGTGCTGCAAAAATTTTGTGGCACAGTAAAATTGTGCCGCAAATACCTGCGGCATAACCCAAAAAACTACCGTTTTTTTTTGTGATAGTTGCATTGGTGACACAAAAGTATTATACCGCAAAAGCATTTTTGCGACATATTTTTGACTTTTTGCGACACATTTTGTGTGTCGCAAATAAACAATTTTGTTGTACTATTACCCTGTTTCTTTCACAACAAAGAAAAAAAAAAAAAAAAAAAAATACCTGTGTTTTAGACGCTGGAGAAAGTTATGAGAAAGATTCAAGAGAAAAAGGAAACTGTTGTACCTTAATCTCACTAAAATCCTGAAACAGGGAAGAGAGAATATTCAATTATTGCTAAATGGATTACCAACTGCAAACCAAATAGCTCACTACACTGTGCAAGAATCCGACGTCCTAAATTATTGAAAGAAACAGAAAAAATGAAAAAGATAATATTAGAAAATTTTGGCCCGACATAATTGAAAGAGTAACAAATGACAAAAAATAAAAAACTACATTGAAACTATGCGCGAAAAATGTATTTCCTTTTAGTAGCTAGGTCCATGCTTCATCTACTGTAAAATTTCCTGACTACTAGATATTATATAGTTACTAAATAATTAATGTAAGTTCTCAAGTGGAATATAGGGCCCACTAATTTAAGAGGTACGATTCACTTATTTTTTTTAAAAATTAGACAATTCATTTTAAAATGAAAGATTCTTATTAATCATTAAATAACTGATAATTATATTCAGTAATTGTTTAATAATCACCATTAAACTTGCTGATAATTCACTGGAGGTACAATCACTTAATCCAGTGCATAAACTGCAATCAACTTAAACATTATTACCATCAACCAAGAATTTTCTTTTAACAGAGACTTGTGGTATACCTTTCAAACTTAAGGCTCAGAATATACTGAATTAGTTGCTTCAATGTGTATAACTCACCAAGAATATACATAATCTTAATTCAGGTCCTACAATATCTAGCTAATCGAATTATATACCTCATGTACTGTTTCTAATTTGGAATTCTTTGATTTTATGGGATTACTTGTGCAAATGCATCCATAAGATATTGTTTTCATAGCCAAAATAGCCATTCCCTTGATAAAATAAAGTGGGAAAATTCTTATATAATTGTGAATGACATATTCCAACAGCAGAGTTGCAAAATTTTGTTATTTACTGTAACTGAGACAAGTTGAAAGGCCACAGAAACACAAGTTGCAAAAATAGGGTACTTAACGGGAATTTAAACTGTTTATGCACATATTGGATCTGTATACTTTATGGAGAGAAAAAAATTTGCATGTATTATTTTGTACGAGTGATTGGTATAATACTATGTAGGGTTGAGTAAAAATATCTGCAAACCCGATGGCCCGTCCCGCAGCACTCCAACCAAAGGGAATACTTTGAAAAAAAAAAAAAAGTATTCCCCTTTCATGTATTGATTGGATCAATTGAGGAGGGTATCCTTTTTTTATGAGGGTATTCAGGTCAAGATTTTTAAAACGCACAGGTATCTGATTCGACACATACATATAATTTTTCTTATAATTTTTGGGTAAATAAGTTATTCATCCATTTTAAAAATTTTGATTTATATTTGTATTGATTTTATCGAACTTTTTTTTGGAGAAATATTATGCTACTTTTGTTTTTCTTTTTAGTTTCAAAATATAATGTGATTTTTAATTGATTTTTAAAATTTTTTCTTGGAACGAGCTAATAATATTATGTTTTCTTTTTCCTTTTTGACATTTTTTTCCTTTCTTCTTCTAGGTTTTGCATAGAATTTATTAGTTCTAAAAATTAATATTGATTTAGTGTTAGTTTAGTTTTATTTTTTTATTTTTTAAAATGAGTTATGATAGGTACTCGGCCATTTTCAATGAGTAGCCCTCCTCTGAATTAGTTTTAACTTTCATAAAATGATTGATTTGATATGAGGGTTGGATAAGTCAAATCTCATGATGGGTCGGTTACATGAATAGAAATTTGTACAATTTGAAAGACATATTTTAGATAAATGAATTGGAAAATTTTTTGGATGGATCTGGTCCATGACACTATATCATAGATCTCTTGGTCTAAAATTAATCACATTATTCAATTGGGTACTATAGTGTATAAATTCGATCCACCTAAGAATTTCTCAATGAATTAAAGTCTCGGTAGTTTAACCATTTCAATATCCTATCATAAGATAACAAAGTAGTGGTATTTTCTCCGATGACAAATATTTAAGTAGTTTTGATATTTGATTTTATTTATAAATTTTGTGATATTGATTAAATTTTAAAAAATTTATGAAATCATTTAATGTAAATAATATTTTTTAAAATTTAATCTTACTCACAAAATTTATAAATAAAATTAAAAATCAAATCTATTTAAATATTTTACTCCTCCAATAGTCCTCGAATTTCATAAGTTAAATGTATATTTCATCTACTTTATGAACAACAGAACGGACCATGATAACTCTCCGGTTACTATAAAGTTTGGTGACGCCTTAATTTGTTGATACTTAGCTGATTTTGAGGCCAGAAGTTGTTTCGATGCGTCAAAGCGTCTTCATAATTGACTTGCAAAGATATTTAGGTTTCAAGTTGAAGATTAGCTAGTTGGGCCAAAGAACTAATAATGTTAGAAAATTCTACAATTTCATAATAAAATCATATTATTGTATATCTGTATATTATATCATTATATATTTTAAAAATTTAGATACAAATTTTTAAAATTAAAAAATTAATTCCCCCCTATAAAACTGTTGAACTTTCCGTAAATATCTACTTCTCTTGCGGAACCTAGATAATTACATTGAAAAATATATTAGCTTCCATGATTATTAAACAATTCAAAGAGAGCAATAAACAACTAAAATAGTTCCAACTTTCATGAAAGGTAATTGAGGAGTGACATTGTATTGGTAGATAATTAGATGTGTAGACTCTAAGTGACATTGTATTGGTAGATTGTGATATTTGTGTAATTGTATGTCCGATATTTTTTAATTTGTGAATTTTTTTTTAAAGAAGATTGATATTGACACTTCTGTAATTGTCTTCTGAACATGAGTATTCCTATATATTTATTTAAGCATAAGTCAATTTCTTTTCTGTTGCAGTTAAAATCAAAAGTAGTAGTATTTTATTTCTTTTGTATTAATGAAAAATGAAATTGAGTGTCTTAACAAATATAGAAGTTCCAATATCAGCTTTCTTTTGCAAACATAGAGTTTGTGGTTTGGGATAATTTTAGAAACTTCACCTGAGGTTTATATTAATGTCACTTGGTGCCCTTGAACTCTTAAAATTCTCTCAAACCTCCCCTAATTTTCTTTTTATTGTAACATGTCAACCAAATTCTTAAAAAGAATATTAAACAATTCAATTTGCGATAGAGAAGTTAATTTAATTCCAACTTTACACTTTGTTGACCCAATAATTAACAGAGTTAGTACCAAAATTTAGTTAACTAGATATTTGGAAAAATGGAATTCTAATATAAATATGATTAATTAATGAATGGTAATTTGTTGACATATTATTGGACTTTAATTCTACGTTTACAATGCTTTGGAGATTAAATTTTACTTTGGAAGGAGAGAGATTTAGCATTTCAAATTAGACAAACATGTATTGAATATTTTTATATACAAATTTGGAAGGATTATGCTTCCGATCTAGTGTTATCGAATTAGTAAAAGGTATAAATAAATTATCTTTAAATTGAAATCCAAATCTTTTCATACAATTAAGCTATTTCTTTACTAAGTTAATGGACTAAGGAATTTAAATTAATTTAAAATATAGCGCTTAAAACTTCACCATTTATATTGTCAATAACAAACAAAGAATTCTAAAAAGAAAAAAAAAATCAAACTTGAAAAGAACGAATAAATGTACATGAACAAAAAAAAAAATCAAACTTGAAAAGAACGAATACATGTAAATGAACAAGCATATATGATAATACTTATCCGTTATATGTCTTAAGTACCAAGGGTAAAATTGTTAAAGTGAATTTTTTAAATATTTTTTTGTGACTTGGACTGACATGTTATAAGAAAGAGAAAGTCAAGAGAAGTTTGTAAAATTTTTAAAAGTTTAAGGGTATCAAGTGAAATTAACATAAATCTCAAGGGAAGTTTCTGAAATTATTGTAGTTTTTTTAAAATATTCATTAATTCTGCATTAATGAATTAAAAAGTATTTCACTTATCCCCATGAGAATGGTTTTCTTTATTGGGTATTAGTCGGTTATATGTGCAATTTTAAAAGATAAAAAAGAAATAAAAAGAGGGAAAAAGGTAGTTAATTGGTGGTTATATAAAAATGGTACTAATGAAAAATTATTACACTAATAAAGATAAATTTGACAAATCATATAATGACATCACATCAAATAATCTCTTATGCTTTATATATAACTAATGATTTTGGCACGCTCGTACAATTAAAGAAGGTTATAAAGATGTGTTGTGACAAAAAAAAAAATCACATAAAATATTACATAATAAATTGTCAACTTCTTGAAATTTTTCTTTCTCTTTTTCGTTTTTAAAGAAAATATTTGTTGAGATTTAAGTTACTAAAAATAAAAAAGGATGGAGAAAGTGAAGAAGTTAGACAGTTGTAAAGAGCAGTGAAAAAGGAAGTTATTATGCGGTAGGTAGGTTATAGAGTAGTTGACTAAGTATATAATAGACATAATATTAAAAGGGAATTTTACGGTCTTGTTCGTTAAGGGAATGATTATCTTGGATTTAAAAATTTATATAATACAAAATTTTAAAGTACATAGTGTTATATTGTATAAATTCTTAAAATACAAAGAAATGATTCTCTAAAAAAATTATAAAGTTTTCTAATTAAATTT
The DNA here is from genome assembly GCA_025175665.1 of Cinchona pubescens. Classification (NCBI taxonomy): domain Eukaryota; kingdom Viridiplantae; phylum Streptophyta; class Magnoliopsida; order Gentianales; family Rubiaceae; genus Cinchona; species Cinchona pubescens. The sequence continues at coordinate 292,213 of JANKKI010000157.1, forward strand.
AACATATCAAATTTTATACTTTATTAATAGTAAGATAATATAGAAGGTAGTATAAATAGATAATGTCCACGTGATTAATAAAATTTTACAAGTCACGTCTACCAACTATTTAGGTCCATCGTGGTTTAGTACAGTCAGATAATCGCTGGATATCAACATCAAGCAAGAAACACGCAAAACACGCACAATTATTTGAAATGTACGTTAAGGGAGGGCCTACAACTTTTCATATTATTCACGCCAAGCAATAAGGAAATAAGATGCTGAATAAGATTAAGGAGTTATTTGGTTTATCGATACGAGAGAGAGAATGAAAATTAAAATTAATGATATTTAAAGATGTTATTTAGTAAAATTTTATGGAAATAATTTTATAGGAATGAAAATATTAAAAAATACTTACTTTTATTTTTTACTTGTGATATGAATTTCAAATTGAGTAACTCATTAATATAATGAAACTCATTTCTATTTCAAACCAAAGAAGTAAGAAAAAATTATATAAACTCGTACCAATAGTGGAGTTTGTGATTCCCATTCTAATTCATATTCCCGATTATGAATCAAACACCTCTAAATTATTAACATAGGAAATTAAAAGATGACCTACATGAACTTCTAACCAAAATGGAAAAATTTAAAAAAAAAAAAGAAAAAAAGAATAAATGCCGAATAGTCACGAGATGACAAAAAGGATTATCAAATCTGTACTTAAAAGGACTAATGAACATCAAATAAAATTTTGTAATGTAAGATTCACCACAGTTGTAGTTTATTCGTTTCAATTTATTTAATAAGTACTTAATTATTTATTTTATATTTTGGAATAAAATTATCCCAACTATTTCAATAAACCGTTATGTTTATTTTTTCTCTTCTCTTTCCCTTTTATTCATTCCTCTATTTTATTTTTCCTTTTATATTTTTCTCATTCTCGTTTAGTAGTACTAAACAATTATACTACTATCTCTAATTGATTAATTATAAACTCCAATTTTTATACATTTATCTAAATAATTCATTTTTAGATTAGACATATTTTGTAATACAAGTATATGTACTTTTATTGTAATATAGAGATTGTGATTAATTATTAATGCTACATTAACAAATAAGCAGTACAAAAAGTAAAAGATTTGTTCAAACAAAATTAAAAATTATTTTAAGTTACACACACACATATATATATATATATATATATATATATATATTGTGCATAGTAGTCCTTTCAAGTATCATATTTTTGGCTTAAATTACCGCCCTTCAAGCCCCTTTGTTTTGCAACCTTATATATTTTACCTGTTAGATTCTTTTAGTTGTCACATATTGACTAACTTTACCGTATCTCTAGGCTCGATGTTAAGCACCAATATTTTGTTACGTTTTGGCATGGCCGCGCCATGTTCCATTGAAACTCCTATTCTGTAATTTTATTTTATACTCAGAATAAATGTTTATTAATTTCTTTGATTAATCCTTTTATTTTTATAGCTTAACTCTATATTTTACTTAATATATGTTCCTAGTATTTAAAGTATATATAATTTAAAATTATATAATTAAATGCATATATAAAATTCTATCTTGTAGTTAATCCATATTTAAGTAATATGTAATTATTTAATAGTGGGAAGGGGAAGAAATAAAAGGAAAAACCAAGAGAGAAAGAAAAATCAGTAAAAAAAAGAGTAAAAACAAAAAATAAAATAATTAAATAGCCGGGTGGTTTTGTCCCAAGACCTGAAGAAAGGAGATTAAGTACATAGTAAATAAGTTAAGGGATAAACTACAACTATGACAAAAGTTCATGGGGGTTTTCTGCATTTAACTCTTATTTTAATTTAAAATTCGTTATATGTTTTTGTTCTAAATAAAGTCTATATCATTTATGAAATCCTTCTACTTTCTTGCATGCTAAAGGGCACTATACAGAGATCTTGGTTTCAGAAAACAGAGAAAAACGCATTTTCTTCTAGAAGTAATATAAGAAATATTCCTCAACTAAAAGACAGTACAAATCTTATTCAATCACCGACTCTAATTTTAGATAAATAAAGATAAATAAGACAAAAGAGGTTCGTATAAGCATTTAATGGAGTAGTGAACATCGAATAAAATTTTGTCATTAATGTATCAGATTCATTCTTTTAATTTAAAATTCGTTATATCTTTTTTTTTTTTTTTTTGGTAGAAAGATACACTCTCGTTCACAATAAATCCTTTTATTTTCTTGCTTGCTAAAGTTGTCAGAATAGGAAAAAATAAAAAGCATTTTTTTTTTTATAAGTAACAAGAAACATTCCTCAACTAGAAATATAGAAATTAGAGCTTATTTCACTTTGCATTCCTTCACTTATATTCGATTCTCACTTTACATCATATATTTATTTTTTAGATATATTACACCCTGAAATCTCAAATTTACGTACCCATTTCAATAAAATTTTTAATAACATTAACAAAATTAACGAATGTTTTAACTATACACGCCACACATTTAAACCTAAACTAAGCCCATAAATTTTAGTTGACTTATGTCTTATTTTTATTGGTTGGTTTAAATAGGGTGCAGAGTGATAATTACGTGGGATTATATCCCTTATTTGTTGTAGTTATTGTTTTTACGTTTTCTTTAGAAGATGCGACATCTATGTCGCACAGGCATTATAAATGTGTAGGTCTTTGTTTTGAAGTCAATTACCGGCCTCTGTTTTGTTAAAAAGAATAAGTGGCCACCTCTATTTCGTTTATTGTGAAAACCACAGCCATTAATAAAAATTTTATGCCTCTTTTCAACTATTTTCCTTGTGGGTTTAATTATTATTTAATTGATTCTTGATTTGGATCCATTAAAGTGGTATCAAGAGTTATGGTTGATTTATAGTTATGTCACTCATAATTATTTGTTCATTCCCAAAATTTAAAAATAAATCCAAATATATTTTAGAAGAAATTGATAATAACTTATCTGAAAACACATGAGTTGGAGTATCATATATTATGAAACAATCGATGGAGATACTGATGTAGAAACGGTGAAGAAAAACATCAGGTATTGCCGCAGATTTATCAGGTAATTAATATTTCAACTTTTGAAAAAATTGTTGCAGCAGACACGACAAAAGAAACTGGGGATATTTTAGAAAAGATATACCAAGATAATTGATTCAAATTCAACAGAATAATCTAATGATATTGCAGAGGAAGTTTAAATTTTTTATAATAGAAAATTTTGAATCCATTGAATTTTATTTTTTCAAGTATTAGAGATTAAAATTTGAGATGTCATTTAATAATTATGAATTCACTAATGAGTTAATTGTTAAAAAAGTCTTAAATACCTCACTAATGAAATTTAATCATATTATCACAGTAATTCATGAAATGAAAGATACATCAAATTTAAACATTGAAGACTTGCAGGATTTATTAATTCTTCATGAATATAAAATTAATGGCAAGATGGAGAATACTGTGGAGAAGGATACAGTTGATAAGACACTGTAGACACAATCGAATTTGAAGGGAAAATATGAATCCAAGTAGCAAGGATAATCGACAAATCAGACCTATAACAATAGAGGTTGTGATTACAACAACAATAGAGATAGAGGCAGATGCAATCTTGGACGTGATAAAGATAACAATTTTAATTTTAGAGGTGGTCCCAATGTTATGATAGATGTAGAGGTAATAATTTTAGAGGAAATAATTTTTATTAGACCCAAGATAGTCAAAGAATTCAATGTTACAATTGTAAAAAATTTGGACATAGAAAATTTAAATGTAGATCTGTTTAACAATTTAACATGAATTTTCAAGTTAATGTTGCTGATAATGAGGCTCAGAATAATAATCAAAATATGGAGACTTTATTTTTTACTTATAATACTGCGAACATTATTGACAAAAATAAATGCTTTTTGAATATTGGCAGTAGCAATCACATGTTCGGTAAAAAAGAATTATTTTTTGAATTTGATGCATCTATCCGTGATAAAGTAAAATTTAGCAATAATACTACTTTGCCTATTTTTGGAAAAGAAAAAATCCCCACTAGCCTGAAAAATGGGTTTAGTAGTTTTATCTCTGATATTATTTATATTCTAGGACTAAGTCATTTTTTATTGAGTATGGGTTAATTGTCAGAGAAAAATTATGATATTATGATATTTATATCGAACATACACATGTGTACTATTTTTTATGAAAATATTAGGATAATCGTAAAAGTGATGATGACTCCTAACTGCTTCTTTCCATTAAGTCTAAATAATATTAATTTTTCTTGTTTGAATACTGTGGTTATTGACAATAATTTACTGCGGCATTTGTGGTTTGAACATTTAAATGTTGACAATTTAAAATTTTTTGCTAGTAGAAGAATGGTTAGTAGCTTGCCTGATATCAGTATTCTTGAGAGAGTTTGCGATACTTGTATTTTGGGCAAGAAGCATAGGGATGTTTTTCATATAAGAAAATTGTAGAGAATAAGGAGATCATTAAACATTATTCATTAAGACTTGTGTATAGTGGAAGTTCCTTCTAATGGTGGGTGTAGGTATTTTATCACTTTTATTGATAATTTTAGAAGAAAAGCCTATGTTTTTTTTTTTTTTTTTTTGAACAAAAAGTCTGATGCATGTGAGACTTTTAAAAAATTCAAAATTTTTGTTGAGAAACAAAGTAGTTGCTAGATAAAAATTTTGAGAACTGATAGGGATTAGAAATATCTTGTTTGTGATAATTTTCTTGAAGAATTCATAATCAGTTGACAGTTAAGCACCCTTCACAACAAAATGAAGTGATTGAAATGAAAAATAGAACAATCATGGATATGGTAAGATGTATGTTGAAGTTAAAAAAAAAAAATATGCCAAAACCTTTTTGGACAGAGGTTGTTTCTTGTGCTATTTATCTATTGAATAGATGTCCTACGAGAAGTTTTCCTAGAAAGACCCTGAAGAAGTTTGGAGTAGTAGAAAACCATTTGTTGGCCTTTTAAGAGTTTTTGGTTGCATTGTTTAATCTCATATTCCTAATCAGTTGCTTAGTAACCTTGATGATAAAGGTGAAAAATATATTTTTATTGATTATAGTGGTAGTCCCGAATTTAAAGATTATTCAATCTAATTTCAGCAAAAGTGATTGTTAGAAAGAGATGTGGTTTTAGATGGAAGAGGTATTTGGGATTAGTATTTGAAGGAATCGAAAACTGTAGAAATGACTTTAAATTATGAAGGAGATGATGATGATCATGATTTTTAGCCATCACCAGTTGCTCAGGTTTCATTGAGTGAGACATCTGGTCATTCACAGTTTCAATGCCAGTTGCCTACTAGATTGCAGGATTATGTTATTTTTTCAGATAATTCTCTTTCTGATGAAGGTATTGTGAATTTTACTTTATTTACAGAATGTGACCTAATTGTTTATGAGGAGACAGTTCGAGATGATCATTGGGTAAAGACAATGGGTAAAGAAATTCATGTCATTGAGAAAAATAATACATAGAAGCTTATTTCTCTTTTAACTGGTAAAAAGGCTATTGGAATAAAGTGGGTCTACAAGACAAAGTACAAGTCCAATGGAGAAATGGAGAGATTCAAGGCAAGATTGGTGGCAAAGAGGTGTAAGTAAAAACCCGGTATTGAGTATTTTGAGGTATTTACACCGGTTGCTCAACTTGATACAGTTCGTGCAGTATTTATAAATTGATAATTTCTCTTGCTACTCAAAATAAATGGAGATTTTATCAAATACATGTCAAATTTGCCTTCTTAAGTAGAGTACTCGAAGAGGAAGTGCATATGGAGTAGCTTGCAAGTTTTGTCAAAAAAAGTCAGGAAAACAATGAGTATAGGTTGAAAAGGATTTTGTATGGCTTGAAACAAGTTCCAAGGGCATGGTACACGAGAATTAACTCTAATTTTATTTCTCGTAGTTTTTGGAAATGTCCATATGAGCATAGTTTATATTTTAAATCTTTTATTTGTGGTGATATTATTATTGTGTGCCTATATGTAGATAACTTGATTTGAATAGGAAATAATGAAGTGATTATTGTTGAATTCAAGGATGTCATGATCAAGCAGTTTGAGATGATAGATATGGGACTTATGTCTTGTTTTCTTGGGATTAAGGTCTGTAAGGTCTTTCAGTTTGACAGAAGTATTTTTATTTCTCAAAAAAATATATAGGAGATATTTTGAAAAAATTCAATATAAATGAATCTAAGCCAATTCTGACTCTAACTGAAGAAAAATTGCATTTGACAAAGGATGGCACTGGAGAATTTGTGGATCCTACCTACTTTAAAAGTTTGGTAAGGAGTTTGAGATATTTGACTTCGACAAGACTATATATCACTTTTAGTATTAGTTTGATTAGCAGGTTCATAGAAATCCACACCAGTTACACTTGGAGGCAGGAAAGAGGATTTTGAAGTACATCAAAAGCATTTAAGGAGATGGTATATTTTATTTAGGCAGTGATCCAATTGAGTTATTTGGCTACATAGACAGCAATTGAGCATGTGATGTAGTTGAGCGGAATATTACTCAAGTTATGCATTTTTTACTGGTTTTGGGATATTTTTTCTTAGAGTTCTAAAAAGTAACAGGTCATAGCATTGTCTGTAGTGGAGGCAGAGTATATTGTACCAACTAATAGTACCACTCAATTATTGTGATTGCGTTGTATGCTTGATATTCTACAACATAAGTCAGGATAGTCCTACAAAGACTTATTGTAACAATAAATCAACGACTAAGTTGCCTAAGAATCTAATTTTTCATGGGTATAGCAAACACATTGATATCAAAAACCACTTCACACGTGAGTTGGTTTGAGACAAGGAGATTGAAATTGATTATTACAGAATTGAATAGCAAGTGACAGACATTTTTACTAAGGTTTTAAAGTCAGAGACACTTCTGAAATTAAAAAAGATGTTGGGCATATTCAGGATTGATGAGTTTGATTTAAGAGAAGTTAAGTAGAAAATAATAAATCAAGCCCATAAATATTAGTTTGCTTATGCCTTATTTTCATTGGTTGGTTTAAGTAGGGTGCATAGTGATAGTTACATGGAATTATATCCCTTATGATTGTAGTTGTTTTTACGTTTTCTTTAGTTGATGTCGCACATGGCGTTATAAAGAGAAATTTCTAAGAATATGCTTCTTTTCCAAAATTTTTCTATTTGGGTGCCTATTTGAAAGTGGAATTTTCCGATGCGAAGGAGTGGAACTCGCATTCGGAGAATGCGAGTTCCAGAAAAAAAAAAAAAAAAAAAAAAAAAAAAAATTGTTCTTGTGACCTCGCATTCAGGGAATGCGAGGTCTATGTTACTGACCTCGCATTTTCCTCTTTTTTTTTTTAACCTCGCATTTAAAAAATGCATTGTAATGAATTTTTGTATTTTTTTTTTTTTTTTGGTTATAGCAAATTTGACTATGTATATATATATATGATTTTTTTTTAGAATTTAGGAAATTTGACTATGTATATTGCGAATGGAAATCGTGCACTATTACAAAAATAGAAAAAATGAATAATTTAGCAAATTTGACTATGTATATTGCGAATGGAAATTGTGCACTATTACAAAAATAGAAAAATGAAGGATTTGAGTGTAAGATAAAATCATTTAAAAAGTAAATCGTAAATTATAAATTATAACATTAACGAAGTTGTACGATATTTGGGAATAGTAAACAATTATCTTTAAATCATAAACTATAATATTAACGAACATATTATAGTACGCGAATGAAATGTGTAAACTCGTTAATTTATTAATTTATTAATTTCTTCATTGTTTCTCATGCTTTCTCAAATTAAATCATTTGACTAATTAAAATGCTGTTGAGGTCCATCCTTCCGTAGCAGAAGATAAGTCCTTGCCGACCTCGCATTCGAGGAATGCGAGGTCGGTCAATTTTTTTAATGTTATAGTTTATAATTTACGATTTACTATTTAAATGATTTTATCTTAGAGTCAAATCCTTCATTTTTCTATTTTTGTAATAGTGCACAATTTCCATTCGCAATATACATAGTCAAATTTCCGAAATCATTCATTTTTTCTATTTTTGTAATAGTGCACGATTTTCATTCGCAATATACATAGTCAAATTTGCTAAATTCTAAAAAATAATATATATATCCTAGTCAAATTAGCAAATAACCAAAAAAAAAAAAAAAAATTCATTACAACGCATTTTTTTTAAAAAAAAAAATAGGACCTAAACCCTAAAAAAAAAAAAAAAAAAAAATAGGACTAGATGTGTCTGAAACCAACTTTCATATAGGCATAGATATAGAACACTTTTCAGGGAAAAGTGGCATAGATATAGAAATTTTTCCGTTATAAATGTGTAGGTCCCTGTTTTGAAGTCGATGGCCGCCTGTTTTGTTAAAAAGAACAGGCGGTCACCTCTGTTTCAGTTATTGTGAAAAACGCCGTTATTAACAAAAAAAATTTATTACCTCTTTCAACTATTTTCCTAGTGGATTTAATTATTATTTAATTGATTCTTGATTTGGGTCCATAAAAAACACTTGTCAAATTTTTTTAAAATTATTAAAAATTAGATAAAAGTTGACGAATCTAAAAGTTAGAACTGTAATATTTTTAAATTTTAAAATTATAAGTATAAAATGAGAAGTGATCATAACCCACTTGTATTATGAATGTAATAATAACTCATTTTAATCACACACTTGTTTATTCAATAAATCACACACTTGTTTATTCAATAAATCATCTAGGTCAATGGCAGCTAAGCCATTAACACCAGTGAAGCACACCATACAATTAATTGTACAACAATTCATTGTACCACAATATTTTTTAAAAAAAAAAAAAAGAAAAAAGAAAAAAGAAAACGGAACAAGGTCTGATATCCTTGATTGCACACTTCCACAGCAACGATCGTTGCTGCATGCTACGTGTTTCATTCGCACACTAATACACTCATTTATTCGATAATCATCGCGATTATCCTTAATGAAGAAGCACCAAAGAAGCTGATAGATCCACCATAATAGTCGACCAGCAGTTGACTAAAAATAGGCATTTTTTGCAGCTATTAGGCCATTGGCAAAAATAGTTGCAAAAGCTTCCATTTTGATTTTAGGAAAGGACAAACCAACCTCAAGATCTCCCTTGAAATCCCTGCACTCATTAAGAGAGAAATGGACCCCGAGGCATCAATTGAAACAACTTCACTTTTCTCAGGTTTTCCCCACCCAAAATCCATATCATAAACAGCAAATTTTGGAGATCCAGCCACTCCAACTAGCCTTTCTGGATTCAGATTCAAATTCTGTGACCCATTTTGTGTTGTGTATTTAAAAATCCATCTTTTTTATTATCATGCAGCTTGTCACGTATTGCTTCTCCCATCAACTTGGAAGCAATAAAAAATCCCCCTTCTTCTTGCATGAGTTGAGTAGTTTTTTCTGTAATTATACAATAAACTAAGCAATTTCCAAAATAATTTGGTGGCACTGGCGGAACCATGAGAGATCTGCAATCCGCACCAAACATAAAATGTTCCAAATCATTTTCCTTAATTTCCTCCCCACTTGCTTTCCTTGATTTAATCATGCACGTCCAAATATATGCACATGTGACAGTGAACGTTGTAACATGTGATAATTTCGGGCATTTTTCTGATACCATTTTCTTGAGCCTCCTCTGAATCGGATTGATGCATGATAAAAGTTGCACGAACATTGTTAGCGGGGGCATATAAGGGCTGAGCTCCTTCGAATTTCTTCTTGCGAATTTGGTTCCAGAAGATCGACTCTAAACCGTTGGGATCGTTGATTAAACTCCTGTCGTAATGAGGAAGTGTCCCACTAGCAATTAGAGCTTCATCATTTCCACATTTGAGGATTTCTGCCCATGACCTTATGAATCCATGAAAAGAACCGCCGTCAGCTGGCACTCTTTGGAAAGTGAATCCAACGGAAATGCCTGTATTTGGGAAAAGGGTTACTTGAACTGCTAGAAGTGGTGCCAATATCGTGCCTGATGGTTGGGAAACCGAGGGTGGTAATTTCGGTACCAAAGGGTAAAATTCATCACAATTACGTGCAATATTGCTAGTTAGATAGCTAAAATCTTGGTTCGACTCCATTATTGCTAGCGAAACTGAATCGCCGTTAGTGTAATAGATTTTTGGCTTGCTACGATGAATCGCAAGGAACCATCAAATGGCCAGCGAGTGGAAAATAGTGTTTGAGAGTGAGGGAGAGTGAGTCTTTGAGCTTAGGGATAACTTCGCTAGTGAAATGAGATGTTGAGTGGGAGTAGTTACAAAAGAAAATGTGGTGAATGAGAGGGCAATGTAGGAATGGTAGGTCGAAAAAAGTTAAAGGGACAGACTTCTCTTGGACGGTGTTTGGTGGTGGAGCAACCATGCATTTTTCAAGCACAGTCACCATATTGCTTGGAGCCTTAGTTTGCATGTGTATCAAAAGGTTAGGCAAGTGGCAACTCTCCCCCATTATGCGCAAGGATTGGGAGTTATTTATAAGGATCACGTTAAAGAGAGCATCCAATGCAAGTGGAAATTGGTAGTTGTGGATTGTGAACGTTACATTAATTGTACTCGCAATTTTTGGTTTCTTATAGAGAAGAAAATTAGGTAAAATATTTGAGGGTTTAGCAAAAATTTTAAAATGGAAAGCTTACGGATTGATTATTTTCTTGTAGTTGACAAGATCATTTTCTAACTAAAAGATAGTATTGTTACCTAAAAGAAAAATAGATAATATTGTTAAGGATATAAACGCGGTTAAGCAAGTCAAACACTTTCGTGTTCAAGTTTATTTGATTATTTTAATAAATTTGTAAATGTGTTAAAATTTGGTTTGTTTATTTTTCTAGCTGAATTAAAAAGAACTTTTACTGAGTCGAGTTCGAATCGATGTTGGGTAATTTGAAATTTTTATGTGTAAATTTAAAGTTTTAATTTATCGAAACGAATTTAAAAATTTAACGAACTCTAAATCTTATTGATCAACTTTTGTTTGATTATTGACGAACCAAAATCAGATGACATTTTATCAAGCCGAATTCAATTCAAGTATTTGAATTGTTTGGACTCATTTACAGCCCCAAGTACAGTAGCAATAGATTTTACTTAGTTGTGTGTATAAAATTTTCATGTACAGTTGGTAGAAGCAATGACATTGAGATCATATTCTTCAATAAGTTATCTCTCTCCCTCTTTTTCTCTATTTTATCATTCTTATTTCTTATAATGATATTACTGCTAATCTAAGATTTTCACTCAACCACACTTGATTTGAACTTTTCTACACTGGGCTTTACTTTATAGGTTCCAGCCAAATCAATGCTTCTCTTAGTTTTGGTATTGAATTTGACTTTATGAGTGTCGGTTATATTAATATATATTTATTGGTTTGGGTTTCGCTCTCCAATTTTGTTATTTCAATTCGAATCATGTGTGAGAGATAATATTAAGTATAAATATCCCATGTTAGTTAGCAAAAAATTTTGAATTAATTAATAAAGTTCGCAAACCACTCCATTTACTATCAATTAATTTTGAAATGAAAATTCATGTTTTTAACATATTTTTGTTTAGAATGTAATGGTATACCATAAACAGAAGTTATACCCTCGTTATGCTCTTTCGAAATTTATTTACTAATTTTATTTTATTTTTTAAACCCGTGAGTTATATTAGACTACACCACTATCTAATTATCTGTAAAATTTATACGAAAACTTAGTAACCGAAAAGGCCTCATATTTATATAATCCGGCGAAAATGACGAGGGACTTGAAAACCTTTCATCAGTTCTCTATAAATACATAAAAATGTATAACATATTGTGCACGAACAATAATGTCAGATTAAATAATTTATAAAAATATAAATTTGAACTACTTGTTAAAATGAGTTCATACAATAAAATTATATTTAATTGTCCAATTATTAATTTTAAATAATTAGATAAATTTAAATCTTTTTTAACAAATTTAATAATATATCAATAATTTTGTAACTTTATTAATAAAAATGATCTCATTGTTTTTTTTTTTTTTTGTTTTTTGTCAAACACGTGAATTTCTACAAGACACTTGTTCCATGCATTCAACGTGTATCGCGGTAGCTGTAGTTAGCAGGTAAGTAGGTGAGTGGGTCGGAGATTAATTAATTTATTTTTTGGGCTTTGTGCCCACACAAGATGTGGATCTTGTGCAAACAAATAATATCCAGCACGTACTTCAAATTTGTGCTGGGATCCGGAATAATATTGTGGTTGCCAAATTTTGATGGGACAATGAATGAAATCCTAGACAATCTACCCACGTGCAATAATTGCTAATAATGCACCATAAGTTGTAATAAATAAAATGCCAAATATGGAATAGGAAATAAGTTTTTTTTTTTTAATAGAATTTGAAAATATCAAAATTTGTAGAATTTGAAACGTGTATAACACTATTTTTAAGGTTTTGATTGCCCCTATTATACTCAATAGTTTACTTTTGGGTGAATAGCAATCTACCTCTACGATACAACACATTGTTGAAGATTTTTAATAGCAAAAATTAAAAAATTTTCCAAGAACAATGTATAAGGAGTGATAGATTTTTAATGATAATTGTTATGTTGAATTAGTGAGTATGAATCTTTTTTATAGAGATGGAAGTGTAGAAAAATCTATTAGCTTATACCGGATTTTTCAATCAATAGAAAACACTTTTTGAATCAAAAGTTGCAACTCCCTCCTTTTTAACCATTTTCCTATTTCAAACGGTCAAATTTGCAGGGACGCGTGCACTGTAGCAGCGCATGTTCGTTGAGCAGTTTTTGTTACTGCCTTCAACACACATGCGCTGCCACTATGCAGCGCATGTGCATTGAATTTTTTTTTTTGTTTTTAAATTGTAACTTATAACCACTAATTATTTTATATTTACAAACTAAATATTTATATTCCCCCACTTAGTTTGAAATATAAACAACCACTCACTATCTTCTTTTAACATCATGCATAAAGAAAAGTGACTCTCGTTTTAAACTTTTCTATAGTGTAAATAACTTACTAGATCTAATCAAATTAAGGTGGCATGGTTGCTTAAACTATGATTTTAAATTAGATTAGAATTATCACACACATGAACTTGTCAAATTTATACATATGTTCACCAAATTGGTTTAGCACTATTACCGACCATGTACTCTATTCTATAGTATTCATGATCATGTACAAAAGAGAACCCTAAACTTTTGTTAGAAGTAGCACCACTTCTAATGATCATATAGATGAAATCTTTTCAAACTTTTAATATTAAAAGTACAATAAGATAATTTCATTAAGAGTACAAATATTTATATACTCAACCTTCCCACTTAGGGGTTACTATTCGCACTAATAATATGGAATGGTATACACATAATTTTAGTGCTCACAACTACTTATTAGTAACTTGTTTTTACCCTTTTAACCTTTTAATCTAGTGCTAGTGCTAGAATAAAGGTTGAGTCACCGTTGCTAGTAGTTTTAGATAAAGGGTTTCAATCCCATTTCCAATGACGTCATTTTTACCAAATCTCTCGTAAGAGGTTTAGTCAACGGATTTGCTAAATTATTGTATGTTCTTACATATACAACAGTTACGACGCCATCATTTACTAATATACGTATGCCTTAAACTTATATGTCTAAATTTATCATTGTATATTTTATTCAATAAGAGGATGTATAAGACTCTAGATATTGTGGCTTCACTATCACAATTCAAAACAATGGCTGGCATTGGTTGAGGCCACAACTTGATGTCTAATAACAAGTCTCTCAACCATTCCACTTCTTTACAAGTTGAGGCTAAGGCTATGAATTCAGCTTCCATTGTGGAATAAGCAATCATAATTTGTTTCTTTGAAACCCATGAGACTGCTCTTCCAAGAATACCTTTCAAGCACAGTTGGAAAACTATTGTAAAAAAATCCTAAATCTTTAGTTCTTTTAAGACAACCAAGAACTCTCCCAATTACTTTCCAATGATCACTACTAGAATTTTTAGTATATTTAGATAATCTACACAAGGCAAAAGAAATATCTGACCTTGTACAACTCATTGCATGCATTAAATTTCTTATTACACTTGCATATTCAAGTTGAGCAATAGGCTTGCCAGTATTCTCACTTAATTTAAAGTTAGAGTCAAAAGGAGTATTTGCTTATTTCACATTTAAATGTTGATACTTATTCATAGATTTTCTCAGTATAATGTATTTGACATAAAGTATAACCCTCACTATACCTTTTAACTTTAATCCATAAGATAGTATCTACTTCACCACGATTCTTCATTTTAAATTGAGAAGACAGATATTTCTTAGTTTCAAGTACACCCTTATAAGAAGTACTAACAATTAACATATTGTCTACATATACACAAATAATCACATCATAATCTTCAATGAATTTAGAATAAATGCACTTATCAGCATTATTATATCTAAATCCATTAGAGAGTAAAGTTGATTCAAACTTTTCATACCATTGTTTGGGTGGTTGTTTTAGACTGTATAGAGATTTAACTAATTTATAAACTTTATGTTCATTTCCTGGTAATGTAAAACATTCTGGTTTTTCTATATATACTTTTTCATCCAAGTCACCATTTAGAAAGGCAGTTTTGACATCCATTTGATGTACATAGAGATTATAAATGGAAGCTAATGACATTAGCACCCTAATGGATATAATCCTATCCTATACAACAGGTGCATAAGTGTCAAAATAATCAATTTCTTCTTTTTTCTAAAATCTTTAGCTTCAAGTCTTGTTTTATATGTTAATATAAATCCATCAGTAGCATATTTACTCCTAAACACCCATTTACAACTAATAGTTTAGAACCAAGAGGTAAATTCGCTAGAACCCAAGTATTATTTGTAATATTGAGTCCATCTCATCATTTACAGTCTCTCTCCAAAATGTTGCATCTCTTGATGACATAGCTTCACCAAATGATTTAGAATCATCTTCTACATTTAATAAGATTGGTATTTTATTAAACAAGTAATCTCTATTGCCTTCAATTAAGAAAATAATAGCTAGTGAAAATATGAAATCAGAAGACAAGTGTTTCCCTTTCCTTTGTCTTTGACTTCTTCTAAGGTCAGAAGAAGTATCAATTTCCTTTCTTTTATTACTAGAAGAAGGATCAACATTTGGAATCGGTTCTTGTGCTTTAATTGGATCCACATCAACATTTGTATCATAGTTTGTTTAAGAAATTTATTCTCAAAAATTCAACATCCCTTGATTCAATAATAAAATTAGAATCAATGTCAAGTAATCTATAAACTTTAGAATTTTCAGCATAGCCAACAAACACACTTTTAAGTGCTCTCGGTCCCAATTTTACTCTTTTAATATCTGAGACTCTATAATAGGCTATACATCCCCAAATTTTAAGATAAGTTAAGTTTGATTTTCTCCCCTTCCATATTTCATATGGTGACACTTTAGTTTTGAGAGATGGAATCGATTATATAAATGACAAGCAGCCAACAAAGCTTTTCCCCACAAATTTTTTGGCAAACCAGAACTTAGGATCATGGTGTTAATCTTGTCCACCAAATTTCTATTCTTTCTTTCAACCAAACCATTTTATTGTGAAGTGTATGGTGCACTTGTTTGGTGTATAATACCATTTAGTTCACAAAATATGGAGAATTTTGTAGAAAAATATTTACCATATCTATCGCTCCTCAATATTTTGATTTTCTTAGTATATTCAATTGATTTACTACAAAAGATTTATAAGATTTAAACATATCAAATGCTTCATCTTTTGCTGTGATCAAATAAACATGCACATATTTAGAGCAATCATCAATGAAAGTGATGAAATATCTATTACCACCTCTTGTTAGAAAATCATTTACTTTACAAACATCCGAATGCACAAGTTCTAATAATTGTATATTTCTTTCAACTTTAGGAAAGGGAAACTTAGTAATTTTTGCTTGAATGCATGTTTCACATTTCTTCTCAAGATTATCTTTGATAGATATTAACTCATGTTTAAACATAAAATATTTTTTTTTATGATTAACATCTCCTAATTTATCATGCCATAAAGAATAAGAAGAATCCACAATATAAACCAAAACATTGTCTTTATTGATACTTAGTTTAAACATGCCATCACAAGAGTAACCCTTTCCTACGAATACACTAATCTTGAACAAGATAACTTTGTTTGACTCTAATACAACTTTCAACCCGTTCTTATTTAAGTGACTAATACATCGGTTGATACAAGATTTTTTCTAATTTCTGGAACATGAAGTACATTTATTAACACATGTTTCTTGCCGGAAGTGAATTGCAACTCCACACTTCTCTTGCCATGAACTTTGGCTGAAACATGATTACCCATGAGCACTTCATGACCATTATGACATCTTCATAAGTCTTGAATTGAGACTTATCGTTGCAAATATGCACGGTAGCACCAGAGTCATACCACCAATCATTTGATTTGGTTGAAATTGCTACATTCAATTCAAAAATCATACCAATGTGACAATTAGTTACTATTGCAACAATTTTAGCATATCTTTCAACAAGATTTGCTTTAGGGGCATTATTTTTATTTTGTTTATTGTTGGAATTGTACTCATTCTTATAATACCCTTTCTTGCCGAAATGATAACATATTCTATTCCTTTTGAACTTGTCCTTAGAATTAGTATTTTCAGAAAACTTTCTTTAGAACTTGTGATTTGACTCTTATTCTCATCATGTGCAAACAAAGTTCACTTTTGAAACAAATTCTAAATCCTTCTTATGAAGATTTCTAGTATCTTCTTCAATTCTTATATATTTTAAAACTTGATCAATTGTTAAAATTTCAGTGGTATGAAGCATTTTCTTTTGATAATCATTCTAACTTGAAGGCAATTTTACAATAATTGCCCCCACTTGCAATGACTCTGAAAATTCAACACCTAGATCTTTTATTTTTGAAACAATAATTTGAAAGTCATGAACTTGATCCAAAATAGAAAAAGAGTCAATAATTTGGAATTCAAAATATTTCTTAGTAAGAAATATGTCCGTACCTTAAATTTGTGTAGCATATTTGTATTCCAAGGCAGCCCAAACTTCTTTTGAAGATTTGACAGCTATGAAAAGATCATAAAAATAGTCTGAAAGGGTGTTAAGAATGTGACCTATACAAACGATCTCATCTTCCTTCCTTTTCTCGCGTTATGCCTTGAATTCCTCCGAATCACCAACAGTTGGTGTAGCAAGTCTTGATAATGAATTTCGGTCAATGCATGATCCAAGACATAAGCAACTTTTAGTGCAGTGAGAAAAAAATATTATTTTGTCTTTTCACCGGTTCAAATTTATTCCGGTTCCATCAAGATGATCTAATTTTACGAAATCTTAATTCATCACTTTGAAAGCAAACTTACCACTTGTTTCCATGGTCACTCACTATCAAAACCTTAAGATTATTGTAAATAAAATAGCAAATATGGAGTAAGAAACAAGTTTTTTTAGTAGAATTTTGGAATATCAAAACTTATAGAATTTGAGACGTGTATAACACTATCCTTAAGGTTTTGATTATCCCCACTATACTCAATAGTTTAATTTTGGGTGAATAGCAATTTACCTCTAGGATACAATAAATTTTTGAAGATTTCTAATAGTAAAAATTAAAAATCTTCCCAAGAACAATGATAAGGAGAGATAGATTTTTAATGATAATTATTATGTTGAATTAGTGAGTATGAATCCCTTTTATAGAGATGGAAGCAGCGCGCACATGCACTACCACTGTGCAGTGCATGTGCGCTGAATTTTTTTTTTTTTTTTTGAAATTGCAACTTACACCCACTAATTATTTTATATTTACAAACTAAATATTTACACAAGTTGCAAAGACGGGTATGCAAAATGATGGAAATTTTTATATATATCGGATTTATGATATAGTGTTATAAATTTTTTAAATCAAAACATCCCACATTATATATTTATAATGATATAGGATAAGGTGGGATGATGTAGAATATTTTGAACTAAGATCTGGTCCACAACATTATTTTATGAACTAGATTCGTATAAGAACTTTTTTCAAAACACTAGCATATAAATTAGCTTTGAGTACCGAGACCTTTTCTTTTATAGGTATAATTAACTTTGTACTCCTCAACTTGATATCATTTTTCACATTGGACCGCAAACTTTTTTTTTTTTTTTACTTTGCACCTTAATTTTTTTTTCTTGCCACTTCAATCCAATCGTTAAAAAGTTCTGTCAATTCAGTGACTTCTATTAATAGTTGAGCATGTTTAATAACAATTTGATTATGTAGTAGCAATTTTTGCACAGAAGTTGAATAGAGATGTTAAATGGGAAGACAACTTTCCTTCGTGGATTACTCGAGCAATCAAGCAGAATCAAGGGTAGTGTTCCCCTCTTTGTACTCTTTGTATATTTTAACCAATCTGATACTTCATACAGCAATACTATCGTTTTGGGAAAGAAAAAAAAAGTTAACAGTTGGACTGAAGTGACTATAAAAGAAAACATTAGGGTACAAAGTGGTAGAAAAAAGTCTTGGTGCAATATAGAAATTTATGACAAGTCAAGCATAATTTTTAATTTTTTAAACTTTTTTTATGCACTTTGACCATCAATCCAAATGCAATAAAATAAAAACAACATTACAAGCCTAAATTAACAATTTACCTTATCCAAAACACTTAAAATGACACATTAAAGGTACATAGTACAAGATTGAATCTCATTTCCAAACATATTTTGCATAACTATCTCATCAAATTCTTATATTATAATATTTCATTCCGTCAAATTCAAATAGGTCAAGAGACTAATTTTCTTGATGAATTTTCAATGAATGATACTTGCCAATCTATTTATTTCTCCAAATTGGTCTTCTATTTAATTTTC
The DNA here is from genome assembly GCA_025175665.1 of Cinchona pubescens. Lineage (NCBI taxonomy): Eukaryota > Viridiplantae > Streptophyta > Magnoliopsida > Gentianales > Rubiaceae > Cinchona > Cinchona pubescens. The sequence continues at coordinate 311,218 of JANKKI010000157.1, forward strand.
CAGTTAATTCCTCTTTGACTTTGAACTTGTTGCCATTAGTCACATTGTAACTCGAACTTTTTTTAATCACTTTGCACACTGATATTCTCTTTTCTTATTACTTCAGTCAATTGTTAATGGAAGCCACTGTATTGACAAAAAATTTTAACAATTGGAGTGAAGTGGCAAGAAAGGAAAATATAAGGATATAAAGTGATAAAAAAAAGTTCATTAATGTAGAATACAATGTGAAAAATATTGACAAGTTGAAGTGTGCAAAGTGAATTATAGCCTTTTTTATATATATTTCTACGAGTTTTGTGGGCATAGAAAATAAGCCAAGGCAATAATATTTGGAGAATTATAGTAAATACTCCAGAAACTTACTAATGATGCCAAAATAATACACCCAATGACAATATTTCACGTGACTAGGGGCCCGAGTTTGTTAGTCATATTTTTATTAATTTTATCCTTGCGCTTCAAATAAGATCAAATTGGTCATGTACTATATATTCAACCCGTGAATCGATCCAACCCATCGATTTCAGGTATAAATATCAAAATGGCATGTCAGATTTAATTAATTACTTTCCTAATTATTCAAGCTACAAATTGTTATTGAATTTTTACTCTTTGGTCTAAGTACTGACTTGAGCGTTGGAGCCTACCCCAAGGGATATACCCCGCTCTTTTTATTTTCAGTTGATCCAAAAGCGGGTATTATGTGCGATGTTCAAGTTTGTTTTGGACGATACTGCACTTGAGCTAACCCTAGTTCAGATTTTTGTAATAACATTTGGTGCCATCTATGAAAAAACTAAACTAAAAGTTATTACTAAAGCATGACACCTAACACTCACAGGAGCAACACTAACAAAGGAAAAGAAATTTCAACTCAACATCACTCCGATCGATCTCGCAGGGAGATGGACTGGTAGGGAGGTCAGGAGGGGTATTCCGGTCCCTGAGTTGTGGACAAGGATGAAGAAATTCTCAAGTTGAGGTAGCAAAATGCTTAGTTGAAGGAAATGCTCATTAGATAGTAATTGGAGCAACACCTCTCTCAAGGCGAACAACACCCTCAACATTCGGGTGGCAATCCCGGGTTGCCCACCCACAACTTCATGCTGGTAAGGGAGAAAGGGGAACTCAAGGAGAGAGGAATAGAGAGGAATAGAGGATCACAGAACTAATTCCTGTTAGGTCTGCCCGATAGGAGTACCCTTGTCAATCTGCCAGGCATGAGCAAACTGGCCGAACTACTCAGTCAGACTCCAGAATAGCCCCCTCATCAAGGCCGCGTGGTACTAGGTAAAGGAGCCCAAGTGAAGCAGCATCCATACCTCATGAGAAAAGAAGACACCAAGAGAGGGATCATACCGTACTGGTAGTCCCAGAAAGGGAGAAGGATTTGAGGAAAAGGTTGGAAAAGTTGCAGGCCAGGGTGGACAGAATGGATGATAAGGAACTAAGAAGTACTAGATACAAATATTCCCTTACCTTCACTGATAATATCATGCAAGAACCTCTTCTAGAAGGTGGCAGATTCCCAACTTTGACTCTTATGATGGGAGTACTGATCCATGGGAGCACTTGGATGCTTACTACTCCAAGATGTACCTTCAAAGAGTGTCTGATGCTATCATCTATCGAGAGTTTCTTGGAACCCTCAAGGGTGCTGCCTCAGACTGGTTTAGAGGATATAAGAAAGGTGACATCAAAAATTTTGATCTACTAGTGGACTTGTTTTTAAACAAGTTTGGGAAACCATAAGAGAATCTCAAAGACAAGAATTCATTTGTTAACACTTAACTAGAAGTAGGTGGATTTGCTCATAGACTACGTGGATAGATTCAAAAAAGAGATTATTGGAATCCAATGAGTGACAGAAAACATGCAGATTATGGCTTTCCAAGTCGAAGTCAGGCTTGGGAAGTTTTCTTTTGATCTCAACTTGAGTCCTCCTAGCAGTCTCACTGCTCTCTTACTGAGAGGAGTGAAATTTGCTCAGGATGATGAAGGAGAAAGGAAGAAGAGAAAGGCTGATGAAAGAATCAGTGAAGCAAAACCCGTGAAAAAAAACAATGTTAGGGACTGGTTATCCGTAACCATGTCCCACAGGAGGAGTCCCGACCCTCCTAAGATTTATATTCCATTCAAATCCACCCCAACTCATATTTTAGCTATGGTTGAGAAAAAGTCCTTTGTAAAATGGCCAACTCCAATGAGGAGCTACCTAGACCACAGAAACAAGAACAAGTGGTGTACAGTAATATTTCCATAAAGATAATGGATATGATACCAATGATTGCTTTTCTTTGAAAAATATGATTAAAGAGCTCATCAAAAGGGGTTACTTGAAACAATTTATCCAAAACTGAGAAAGAATTAGGTAGTCCCTAGTTGAAACCAAGGGGAGGTTTTATCGCTTAAAACCTTAAGGAGCAGTACACTTAATATTTTGTTCAACTTTTCATGTAATCTTCAATGTTAAACTACACCTCGTTTGAGGTGAAATAAGCTTGCGCACATTGCAAGCATTTCTTCGTCAATAAAGAAAAATTTTCTAAGTATTTTTGTCATTTAATTTATGTAATTGATTCTTTGAGGCAAGTAATTTGTCACAGACGATAATGAACTAGAAAAATCCCGCATACCTAGGCTTTTCAAAGGCACTCATTCTTTAGGACTCAAGCACTTCTTGAAATCACATCCTCTTTCGAGGGCAAAAGCTATGTTTTTCCATGTGAAAACTTCTCGAGCTAAGTCTCACACCTCAGAGCGAAGATTCACCCTTCTGAGAATAAAAAGTGCATCCTCCGTGGCCAAGAGCCCTCTGGGGCAAAACTTAAGTATTTCTTTGCAAAGGTTTCTTAGGCTAATTCCCATTCCCAATAGTAAACTTAACCTTTCAATGGTAAAAAATTGCATCTTCAGGGATTCAACGCTTTTCGGGGTTGTACACTTGTTCACACCTTCCCAGATTCAGCCTGGCTAACACCCTCCAAGGTCATGCCTTACCTATACCTTCCGGGGTCATTACCTTGACTACATTTTTCGGGGCTGAGTCTTGTTGTTACTTACGTCTCTGAGGTTGCTCTTACTTCACACTTTCTAGAGTGGAAGACTTGCTCGTGCCTTTCGACGTTGAGCTTGGCCAACACCCTTCGAAGTTACGCCTCTACACTCTCTAGAGTATGACTTAACACTTCGGGAGCAATTCTATTGACTTCTAAAGTGAAGCACCTATGCTTTACCGACTTTCCAAAGTAGAACTTTTTCCCCCCAGGAAATCAATTCCAAGGACTTTTAAAGTGAAATATCTAGGCCATACTTACTCCCCGGAGTAGGACTTTCCCTTCCGAGAGCAATTATAATGACTTCCAAAGTGAAATACCTATGCGATACCTACTTTTTGGAGTAGGACTTACCCCTTCGGGGGCAATTCCAAAGACTTCCAATGTGAAGTACCTAGGTTGTACCTACTTTCTGGAGTAGGACTTACATAGGTTGTACCTACTCTCCGGAGAAGGACTTACCCTTGTAGAAGTAATGCCAAGATTTTCCAAAAGTGAAATACATATGCCATACCAACTTCAACGAGAAGGACTTACCATTCCGAGTGTCATAAGTGCAACCTTATGAGGTAAAACTTTAAAGTACTATTAACAAGGAAAAATAAAGTCTAAGTATACTAGCACTTAGTCACTTCAGCAGAAACTAAAGGACTAAGGGGGGCAAGAAGACTATACAGTTCTAAACTCAATATACTGTGAACAAGTAGTAAAAATAAATGCAAACTACATTTTCTATAGAAAGATGAAAAGTGCTTTACATATGTGGAGTTGGTACAAGAGAAGACCCCAACTCAAAGTTTATAAACAAAACTACACAAGTTTTGCAATGAAAAGGGGGCAACCCTCCATCAAAATCAAATTCTCATCAGTCGCAAGGACTAGAAGCTTGGAGTAAATATCATCAAGGTCCTTAGCTTGTCTTGAAACCTTTGTAATTTTTCTTGGTAAGGCAGAGAAATATCACTCCTACTTGACTCACCCGACACTACTTCAGTCTCAAGTACTATGTTAGAATTACAGTGTGATTATTCCCTACCTTACCCAGGGTATAGAGGCAAAGAAGGCATGCCTGCACAGGATGTAGTGGTACTGGACAAATTCACCCTGGGTTTACGGGATGAAAAATTGTGCTTCCTAGGTGTATACAATGGAAACCCACGCCCCTTAGGTGTATACGATAGAAAATCACGCCCCCTGTGTCTATATGGTGGAAAACCTCGGACATCCCTAAGCATAGGTTGCCTGAGTTCCGTTTAGCTCAGGGATACCCCTTCCATCAACTATGTCTTTCTCACTGTCCCATCCGATTCCGCCATCGTAGTAAAAAAAATCTAAGTCATCGATGGTTACTGGTACAGGACTATTATTAACATCTCAATCATCATCTAAGTCTTGGTCGTCATTAATATCAACATGGTTATCCCTGGCATCATCATCAGAGCCAAGGTTGACTGGGGAAGTTGAAGTATTCATGTTTGAGAAAGAACCATGGTTGCCCAAGAAGGAGGGTGCACCATTGTCACAAGGAAAATTATGGTTTACTTTAGTTGTTGTAGAGTTCAATGTTTGTTATTGTAAAATTTTTCATAGCTTTGTTCTTATCTGTGTGGTGGTCTTTAAGCCAAAGAATTAATTGCTGGAGTAAAAATTCTTACCATCATGGAGTTGGTTAGGTCCAAAATCGAATATATGAAATTATCAAAAGATGCCGTGAGTTTGGTTGGACGAATCCATGGCAGTAGAATTAATTGCGAAATCCGTGGATGGATATTTGTTGCGTGAAAAAAGGATATTACAAAGTCCGGTGGTGTTTGGCTTACTATTTGCTCGAGTAAAAAAAAAAAAAAAAAAAAAAAAAAAGAGTAGTTTAGTTGAGAACTTACTTAGTCGCGTGAAAAGTCTTGGAGCAAGCAGCACTGGCAGTAAGAACGTGGGGTAGAGTAGTAGTAATAGGCACATGGACTAGTACTGTAGTACTAGAGTGTTAGTAATAGTATTGAAACTGTCTAAAATCCTAATTATGTGGTTTATGTAAATTTTAAAATCATGGGATACTCAAGTAGGTAATTTCACAACATTATTTAATAGTAGTAAGGAACTCTACAGTGCTCTACTTAACAGTAGTGGGAAATTCCTTAGCACTACTCCACATCAGTAGGAAACTCTACAACAATATTGGTATCAGTAACAAAGAAATTTCAAAGATATTTTACTCTAAGAAAAATTCTATACAACAATTTAAGCCTTAATTTAAGTACTTACTCTAGTGTAATTAAATTATTTATTTTTCTACTCCGGTAGATAGAAATTTTTAAATAATTCTCAAATAAATATTAAAAAATAATTTCCCTAGAAAAATAAAATTTTAAGCCATGAAATTGGTTCCGATCAATACTACGGCTTCAGCCGGTGCAAATACAACATCAAATATTCGTCACTCTCAACCCAAAAAATTTCAACTTGAGACCGAGGGGCAAATAATGATACCAAAATAATAAATCCAATTACAATATTACACATGACTCCGGGCCCGAACCCATAAGGATATTTTAGTAAATTTACTCGCGTGGTTCAAATAATCTCAAATGGGTCAAATACTATATATTCGAGTTGCAGATCGATCCCAACCATCAGTTTCAGGTATAAATATCAAAATGACATATCAAATTTAATTAATTAGTTTCCTAATTATTCAACATCTGAATTGTTATTGAATTTACTTTCTAGTTTAAGTATTGACTTGAGTGTCGGAACCTACTTCGGAGGACACAACCCCCCACCTACATGGGTATTATGCATGGTACTCAACCTTACTTTTGACAATACTGCAGTCGAATTAACCCTAATTTAGATTTTTTTAACAACACTTACTACAAAATGAACTAAAGAAGTAAACGCCTGTACACTTTATTAAACTTGGAGAGTTAATAATTTCAATCATTAAACTTTCTTTTTAGCTAAAATGATAGTTTCAAATTTTTCCTATTATTTGAAGCTCTTATTCAGACGTATATAAAATGTACGGGTTCATATTGAGTTTAGAAATCACATATATGAAGCTGACTTCCTCTGCATACATGACAATAGGACAAATAACCGACTATGAAAAAAAATATATATTTTCGACGTGACAAAAATTTATTAGGATTCTATTTATAGCCTCGATTATAAATTCTACGGTATAAGAACTGGACTTTGATTAGAGGGACGAATGAGTGGCCATGATGAAAATATTCATTTTCAGTAAGACAAAAACTTTCAAGAATTCAGTTCAATATGGCCTTATTTATGGGTCTACGGTGTATATTGCATATACGTGAGAATGCGGATTTATGAATGGAAAATACTTTACAAAATTCCATTTTAAAATAGAAAAATATTTTACAAAATCACATTTTAAAATAACTTTTTAAAGTTAATCTACGTGGCAAGATTTTATCGAAGTACGACCCCCTAATTTTAGATCCTCAGTCAGATTTCTTTCATTCTTTTCTGAATCTAGTCACATATCAGCGATTTTTATTTGTCACTTTGTATTTGTCATTTTGTATAGATATACAGTGTATGAAAAGATCTATTTTCAGTGAGACAAAACCTTGAATAGACTTGATTTGTAGTCTTATTTATAAATAATGTGATATAAATTAAAAATCATGAAATAAGTAACTTTAAATGACAACAAAAATATATGAGTCTTACAAGTAAGGTCACCGTTGCATATTTCTCTGTCTTATCATTATACTTATATATCACCTATCAAGCAGGAGGCCGAGCTCAACAAGAATCTCAAATCTAAGATATTTTTTTTGATGATCTAGTCACCCTACTTATCTCTTGATTCAACATTGTTGGGTCAGTAATAAAATTGATTCGATATAATTGGCCAAGTAATTTTTTTATTGGCTAAGTAATAAAAAATGAAATTGCCATGCCAGCAAAACACTATTGAGTTGTCAAACCAATGGTAACGGGTATGGAAGTGTTTTGTGTCGTATGCATTTTTGGTCATATTTGAATTTGCGGAGGTTAATTGCTTAATTGTGGCCGAGAAAGTGGGGAAGCTCTTTGTGAGAGTTCTGACCAACAATTGCTTCGTGTTGTGTGATTTCCCAATTACCCCCTTTTGACGATTTTATCCCTAAATGTATCACATACTTTCTATTTTTTTGTGGCATTTTGGACATCTGCAGTGATTGTGATAATCATCAAGCATAAAAGCACGTGGGCTTCTAACTTTTCACGTTCACTAAAACCTTCGTTCTCTCTCTTCCTTTTTTTTTTGTTGTGCATTTCATTCATCTCGCTGATTTTCCTTTCATAAAATCCTTTAGATACCAAGCACGGGGTGGCTATGGCGATTCATCGTCGTGGTGATTTTCTCCTTTAAATATATCTAAACATGCTTTTTTTCCTGATGTTTTGGTGGGTTATTTGCGCATATATATAGGTAAAAAAACATGTTTAGATCTATTTAAAAGGAGAAAATGACCACAACGATGAATCGCCATAGCCACCCCGTGCTTGGTATCTAAAGGATTTTATGAAAGGAAAATTAGCGAGAAATCAAATGCACAACAAAAAAAAAAAAAGGAAGAGAGAGAACGAAGGTTTTAGTGAACGTGAAAAGTTAGAAGGCCACGCGCTTTATGCTTGATGATTATCAAGCATAAAGAGAGAGAACGAAGGAAAAAAGCATGTTTAGATATATTATATATATATATATATATATATATATATATAGAGAGAGAGAACGAAGGAAAAAAACATGTTTAGATATATATATATAAAAGCAAATAACCCACCAAAACATCACGGAAAAAAGCATGTTTATATATATATATATAGGATGGATGATAATATTTGGGAATAATTCTAATTTTATGGTTGATTTGGCTTGGCATCCACTATTTTGTGAGCAAAAATTCTAATAGTTTTACAAGTACATAAATAATTTTTGGTTTTACTTTAATAATGTTGAAATTAGGGGCCTTAAAACTGATGGGGATTATTGCAAATTGATCTATCATCTATCTAAATTGTTGATGGATCTATTTGTTTTAGTTATTTTGTTTTGATAATTTTTAGGCTTTAACATTGTTATTACTAAACGATGATGCAGTTACGGGTACTATTTTTATGGGTTGTAACTTGTAGATTCAAGAAATTACAGGCTCCGTTTGGATAGCAAATAATCGTATTTTATTTGGTAAATATTATTTGGGCTTTGACTTGAGTGGTATTTAGAAATAATATTGACTTTTGAAATAATTAAATAATTGTTTGGATACGAAATAATATTTCAAAATAAGGGCGCTGTCGTTTAGATTACAAATAATGAATGCCTATTATTTGCTTTTTATTTTTTAATCCAAAATAATTATAAACTATAATAATTAGACATTATGGTATTTAATTTGTATAAGAATTGAGTAAATTAGTTCGGAGGGTCGAAATGATTAAGTTACAGTTCGAACTATATTACTGAATCCTTCTCTTATCATTTTGGTTCCTTATCTTTAAGGCATGAACCAATTTAGTCTAATGTTAAGATAGAGAAGAAAAAATGGAGATTATTAATGCCAAAAGACCACGTGACAAGCACGTGACCGTTAAAAACGAATGGAAGAAGTTGTTGTTGTTTAAACAAAAAGAAGCTTTAGGTCAAAACCCTCAATATTTTTCATCTCTAACCACAAATCTGTCTCATTCAACATTTTCCCCTATTTCTATTCTTCAAGAAGGTTCAATGGCAGAATAATGAATTGCTTTTGCGGGACAAAGGCAAAACTGACAACCTGGGCAAAACTTAATTTTGCTTTTGAAATGGTAAATCTGATTCAACGAGGAATTAAACGGCAAAATGGGGTTGAAGAGAGAGGAAAATGAGAGAATAAGTACCTTCGCGATTTGTTTTCAAAATTTACCAGCACCACATTTTATAGCTTTTCAATCGAATGGATTTTTGGCTGTAAAAAGCTTGAATCGAGTGGATTTCTTGACCAAAATAATGCCGTTTGAATGAATATTTGCTGTTCAACTCGTGAAGTTGCAGTTCATAGGAGCATTAAGTTATCTGAAAAGTGGAAGATAAGGTTTAATATAGAAAATCTGTCAAACGTTTGGATGATTATTTCGAAAAAGTTTAGCATAAGATCGGAGGTCCGAACTTTGTAATTTCAAATTAATGGCTATAACGAGACTCCTTTGGCAGCAACTTTAATTAATTGGTTTTAGCAGTGTTACTATTTCAGCAATCCAAACCAATAATAATTGTAGAATTTTTACAATATAAATAATTTATTGAAGTCACATTAGATGAATAGTGCAACAATGGATAAGACAAAACATGAATAGTGTGTAATATTATTTGGTAAATAATCACCATTTGATCAAATAGAATTTGTTGTTGACCAAATAATATTTGATAAATACTTACTATTATTTGGTAACCAAACGGATATATTAAAGTACCAGGAGAAAAAACACAATGCCTGATTTAGGGCTCATATTCTTTGTTGCATTCTGTGAATATGAACAGGAACTAAAAATATTAAAAAATACCAGTAACTGAATCTGGAAGAAAAAATTATCTATGAAAAAATGAATATGATTAGGGTGAACGATTCTAATTCAATAAAAATATGCAATTATTATTTTTTGACAGCACTATTTGGCTTTAACAATCTTTGCGTTCTAGCGAAGTAGGATGCTGTTTTTGGTTCATTGTATATATGATTGTAATTTTAGATCAGGATAGAATATGAACTTAAGCTATCGACTTCTGGTTAACGAATTATAAGAAGCACTCCAACTAAAATCAAATTTAAGAAAATGTGAATTTTTGTTGAGATAATGTTGATGAATAAAATCACTTCACACAAATATGTATTGATTTTAAAGTTTTTTTTTTTTTTTTTTTTTTTTGTACTAGTTAAAGTTTTAATGACAAAACGAATGTGTATGTAAATTTTTTTTTTTTTTTCGATTTTAGCTTTGTTTATTGATTTGATTCTTACTAATTTTTATCTGTAAATTGAGGGAAATATAGGTTTCATGTTAAAGGTTTGTTATTTATTTTTTGGTTTGTTATTTATTTTTTGGTTAGTTATGTTTCTATCTTTCAGTGTAACTGTGTTTGATAAATTTTTTTTTTTTTTTTTGGATTACAAATGTGTTAAGAATTTTTTTTGTTGTCGAACTTTTACATCTTGGATCCTGAAAAAGAATTTTATATCCTCAGCTGATTAGGTGGAGGAATTTGATCTTAGCATGGTGACCAAGTTCTCTTTAACTCAATAATAGGTACCTATAGTTGCCCAAGCAAGAGCCCAAGGCAGATCTGTATTTCAAAGCCTTTTTGGAGCTCCTATCTTTTGCCAATGTTTTGAAAATCAGACCTGGCATAGAACCGGTGGCCTGTCCGGTTCACGGTTCAATCAATCGGACCGGTTGAACTAGCCGTTCACTAATTTACTTTTTTTTTTCACTAAAATGTAGTATAATTTAAAATGATCTAAAATATATTTATGTAAAATCTAAAATAGAAGAGAAACTCTATTTTTGGAGAATTATAGTCATAAAACTCAAAAATACTAATCAAATTTCTAATAAAAAAATGAAATTTGTACAAAAATAAGTACAAAAAAGATCAAAATAATAATAATTTAAAAGTTTAGACTTTGGTGTGTTCACTGTTTTGCCATTTTGGAGTTTATTTCACTATTTTTAAAGTTTTCTCTTTATTTAAATCATTTTTTATTCTAAAATATAAAAAATCACAAAAATCGATTGAACCAATTTTTTACCGGTTCACGATTTTTTACTGGTTCTGTACGATTTTTTATATAAACCGAACATATAGATAGACCGAGCTGGTGGCTTTTTCGGTTCGCAATTCGACCGGTCGAACCGGCCAATCCGATCCAATTTTCAAAACATTGGTTTTTGCTGACAGAATGTGTAAATGAATACTGTCATAGTAATGTTACATAAGAACGTTGGTTCCTGAATAAAATTTGAAGAAATGACCTTAATAGTCCTTCATATTTCATCTTTGTACTTTTTTAATTCCTCATATTTAAAATAATGTATTTTAGTTCCTCACAAATTTAAAACGCACCATTTTGATCTCTCAACACAATTATGGACATATTTTAGTTTGAAATACTCACATGCATATCGCATATAACATTTTTAAGGGTAAAGTTTATAATATATAATTTTAAACACTAAATTGTCCTAAAAAGAATAGGATTGAGGCTGCTAGAATAGGGAGTGACAGAGGAGAAGTGGCAAGGAAGGGGAATAGGGGTGTTGACGATAGGTGAGAATTTTTGAGTGATGGTGGTGGAGAGTTTAGATAGTATTGCTTAATATTTAGAATTTGTGCAGTAGCCAATTTTGCCAATGAAAAAAATATAACATGCGATACACATATGAGTATTTTGGGTTAAAATATACCATAATTGTGTTAAGGGAACAAAATGGTGCATTTTAAATTTGTGAGAGACTAAAATGCATATCATACTAGAGTGCTTGTCAAACTTTTCGAGTATTATATATATATATACACACACATACATATTTATTAAAATTTTTTATTATATGTAAAATTACTAAAATGTCAACACTCTTTACAAAAATTACATCTTTTACTTACAAAAAAATCAAATTACTCGAGTTTGAACTCGTTTTATTCATTTCCGAGCGAGGTCGAACTACGTCAAATTTTTTGAATTCGAAGAGTTCGAACTCGAGTTCGAGTATCAAAAAAATTGCGAATTCAAGTTCAAGTAAGGCACTATTCGTACTCGATTCGACTCGTTTACACCCTTAGTTGTAATCAAACTAATTTATTTTCTGTACTCAAAATACTAAACAAGAAAATTGACTTTCAATTTTGTAAATTGGTTATTGAGAAACAATAACCAATAAATGAAATTTAATTTGTCTTACTTTTAGTTTTTAGTAACTATTTTCATATTTCTATTCGTTCATACTTTAGAATCATTTTTACTTTTATAGATTTAGGTTTAGTTTTATTTTTGTTTTGCATTTATTTTTTATTAATTAGTTAATTTTGCATAATCAGTTAAAAGAACAACTGGAATTGAAAAACGATTAACTAACTAACTAAACCAAAGTTTGATTCAGTTTTGATTTTAATTTCCTTGGGTTGAAAATAAAAAAAAAAAATTAAATTTTAAGCTTGTTACCGATAACCGACTCTTCAACATCCAATCTCTATTCATCATTTGGAATCTCAATATCAAAGTTTATATCTCTGGGAGTGAACTCTAGACGAATATAAAGTGCATGGATACAAGTTATGCCTTAGAGTGAAAGAAAATTGCAAATTCGCTTTGTCTACGTACAAGGAAATACAAGGAAGTAGGGGTGTAAATGCAATATAAACAAGTCAGACACTTTATTGTTCAAACTTATTTGATTATTTTAACAAGTTTGAAATTTTATTCAAGTTTGATTTGTTTATCTTTCAAGTCAAATTCAAACGAGTTTTTATCGATCCAAACTCTTAACTTGAGATTTTTGCATGTAAATTTAAAATTTTTAGTTTTTGTCGAATTTGAGCCGAATACGAAAAATTAATGACTTCTAAATTTTGTTCAAATTTGGCTTGATTAATGACAAACAAAACTTGAATGAATTCTAACCGAACCGAGTTCAATTTGAGTGTCAAATAATTTGAATTCATTTATAGCCTTACAAGGAAGCTATAATAAGTAATGCAGTTTATGAATCTCACGGAGAGTTCGGTACACTACTGAATTATTGAGAGAATATAGAGGAATTTCATTTGATCATAGGGTAGTATTTCATTTACAGCTATATTGACTAGTAAGTACCAAGTTAATAGCACTTTGCTCTCCAAAATTAGGTGTATAATATTACACTTTGTCACTACTTTGTCCCCATTGACAATATTCATCTATTACTAATTTTAAAATTATTAAGATAATATAGTTAAATGACTGAAATACCAATATATTTCTTGGTCAAATTTTTGAAATTTTTGGATATCATTTTATATTATTTCAAATTTGAATATTTAACTATAGTGTAGAACAATTCCTAAATGTGCTTATTTTCTATTGAGAAATTTTGCTTAAAGGTATTGTATGAAAAAATATTTTCTATAAAATTTTGTGACTTTTTTGACTTCTCTTAGTATTTTACACTTTTAATATTTGACTTAACCTGTACAAATTGCAATGTCGGATATAATATAATTCAATAATTTCTCATATTTTCACTCCGTAAAGTCAAAGATATCATTGTAGTGTTATATTTTATTTTTTCCTAATTCTTTTATAACTATCAAAAATCAATTAAATACATGAAAATAAAAATATTATATTAAGGTTATTTTAGTCATTTAACTAAATTTTCTTGGGATATATTAAAATTTTTAAAGAATGAATAATGTGAATGAAGGGCATAGTTTAGGGGTAAAGTGAAATTACCACCTAGTTTTTGGGCAAAGTATTAATAATTCTAAAAATTATATTTTACAAGTTGTAGTATATATATATATATATATATATATATATATACACACACACACACACACACATACACACACACACACGAAAACACACACTAATAAAAAAAGCATTTTAACAACGGAATTTACTAACGGAAAAAATCCGTTGCAACTTACAACAAAAATAGCAATTGATTTTATTTAAATTTTTTTCCCTTGAACCATTGCAATAGAAATTTTCATTTGAAAAATCAAATATAAAATTAAAAAAATATATTTCAAATAGATTTATCGCTGATTATAATTAGAATATTCCTGTTGCTACATTTAAATATATATATATATATATATATATTAAATACAAAAGTTAGCTAGGAAAAAATCGTTACCAGCACTAGGATTATAAGAGGAACTCTATACTGCAAACCCTCGTACATAGGAAAATATTGAGGTAAATCCGGTCCTCTTCTTCATGGTAAAAAAAAAAAAAAACTTTCTTCTCGTTTGCCTACCACCAGCTTCTTACCTATCTCCTCCTTCCACCACCATCTGCCCTCTTCCCTAGTCCCTTTGTCTTTCTTGTTTCCTTTTTCTTACCCTCAAGCCTCCACCACCATTTCACACCACCCCTTCATGCCACCGATCGATTCATACCATCTATTGACACCACCATCTCCAACACCGATTCACGGATTTGAAGAACCTTCTCAAGGCAAAACGCCCTTTGATTTCTACTAATTTCAAGTGTCACACGGCCTCCTTCTTACCCGTTTCATTCATCAAGCATTTTTTTTAGAAATTAACATTTCATTTTTTGTATCGAATCATTTAACCAAAAAAAGAAAAAGAAATAATGGACACATATTCTGTTATGTGACTATTTCTGGAAATTTACATTTTTTTAGTCTAATTTTTATAATTTTTTCAATTTAATTATTAATTTATGGAAAAATCGCCAAATTAGTCCCTAAACTTTTTTACTTTTGCCGATTTAGTCCCTCAACTTTTTCTTTAGCCAAGTTAGTCCTCAAACTTTTTTTTTGAGCCAAAATACTCCTTTTGTGGATGAGCCACCAGCAAACTCTTTTTTTTTTTTTTAAAGTAGCTGCCAATATGAAGGGCAGAATAGGAACTTCACCAAATTTTTCTACATCAAACCAAAGATGCCGTTGTTGTTTTGGCTCAGCTGCTTCTGCGATCAAAGAATTGGAGAAAATTGGAGACTTAGGGCTACAAAGATTCCTGCAAAATTCAAGAGATTCAATCAAAAAAAACTTCAAATTTTCAACAAAAAAGATTAAAATCCTCCATTAAAATGCGAAAGAGGACGAGTTCGGAGGTTGGAATTTCTCAGACAAATTTTGGTGAGTAAAACCTCCATATTTAGTTATTATACCATCTAAATTTGTCTTTTCCTGTGATTTTGATGTTTGGTTTTTGTTTTTGATGGATATATGTCAGTAGTGTTATGGTTGTGTTTGTGATGTAGAAGAAGAGTGCCTAAAGTTGAAAAAATTGGTTAAAAAAAAGTAGGGTTACGAAAATGAATAAAAAATGCAATTGATTTGTTAAAAGAGAAGGTTGGGAAGGGTTGGGATAATTGAGTTAGGGAAATCATCATCAATTTCAGCAAGAAGTTATATATTTAGAGGAAAAGTATATGCATTCTTCAACCAAATTTAGAGGAAGAGTTGAGTACTACAATGGAGATGAAATTGTGTTATGCAAGTGTGGTGAAACTTGTGAAATTATTACATCTTGGACAGAAATCAACCCAGCAAGGAGGTTTCATGGTTGCCATAAATATGGGGTAATGGTGTTCCTTATTATTAATATTCTTATTAATTTTTTTATTACAATATTATAGTTAATGACAGTGATATAACATTTTTTTCATTTATATGCAGAAACATGGTGCATGTGATTTTTTTCTATGGTATGATCCACCCATGTGCAAGTTCCATCCAGACAGGACCAACAATATATTGGCAAAACTATTAAGGAATTTGAGGAATGCTGAAATTGAAAACTAGAACTTGAAATTGGAATTGTCCAAACTTAAAGCTAAAGGAAGAGCACTGTGGATTGTACTTGCCTTGAGTTGGATGATGGTGTTTGTGCTGTTATTTGAGTACGCAAGAAAGCACCCGAGAGCTCCAAATTTCAGAATGTTAGAATAAGTAGTGTAGGTTAATTAGGTTCCTTTTATGATATTATGTATGAAATAGTAGAATGAAAGTTGGATTTAATCTAACTAGTTTGTATTTTGAATTATGTATTTGGAAGTTATTATAGAAGTTGGATTTAATCTGACTAGTTTACAGGACACCATTTTGCAATTTTTTTAATAGAATTTTGTAATTTTTTGGACAACATTTTGCAGTTTTGTGGACAAAATGTTGCAATTTTCTGGACAACGTTCTGCAGTTTTATGGACAAAATTTTACAATTTTCTAGAAGCATTCTGTAGTTTTTTGGACTGTATAAATTTCTGCAAGTTTTTGGACACCATTCTGCAGTTTTCTAAACAGATTTCTATAATTTTCTGGACACCATTCCGCAGTTTTTTGGATAGAAATTTACAATTTTCTAGACAACATTCTGCAATTTTTTGGACAGAATGTTGCAATTTTCTGGACAGCATTCTGTAATTTTTTGGATAGATTTCTGTAGTTTTCTGGACACCATTTTGTAATTTTTTGGACACCATTCTGCATTTTTTTAACAGAATTTTACAGTTTTCTGGACAACATTTTGCAATTTTTTGGATAGAATGTTGCAATTTTCTGGACAACATTTAGCAGTTTTGTGGACAAAATTTTGCAGTTTTCGCATTCTACAATTTTTTGGACAGATTTCTACAATTTTTTGGACACCATTCTGCAGTTTTCTGGATAGATTTCTGCAATTTTCTGGACATCATTCTGTAATTTTTTGGACAGATTTTTGCAATTTTCTAGACTCCGTTCTGCAATTTTTTGGATAGAATTTTGTAATTGTTTGGACAACATTATGCAGTTTTTCCATGGCGGACAGAATGTTGCAATTTTCTGGATAGCATGCTGCAATTTTTTGGACAGATTTCTGCAGTTTTCGGGACACCATTCTACAGTTTTCTAGATAGATTTTGCAGTTTTCTGGACACCATTCTGCAATTTTTTGGACAGATTTTTGCAATTTTGTGGATACAATTTTGTAGTTTTTTGGATAGAATTTTGCAATTTTCTAGACAACATTCTGCAATTTTTTGGATAGAATGTTGCAATTTTCTGGACACCATTCTGCAATTTTTTGGACAGATTTCTGTAATTTTTTGGACACCATTCTGTAGTTCTTTGGACAGATTTCTTTAGTTTTTTGGACACTATTCTGTAATTTTTTTGACTGAATTTCGCACTTTTCTGGACAACATTCTATAATTTTTTTTATAGAATGTTGCAATTTTCTAGAAGGATTATGCAGTTTTTTGGACACCATTCTGTAGTTCTTTGGACAAATTTATGCAATTTTTTGGACACCATTCTACTATTTTTTGGACAGAATTTTACAATTTTCTTTGTATGGGACAACATTCTGTAATTTTTTGGACAGAATGTTACAATTATCTAGATAGCATTCTACAGTTTTGTCCAACAAAATTTTACAATTTTTTGGACAACATTCTGTAATTTTTTGGACAGAAACTATCTAATTTTTTTTTTTACCTGAAGATACACATGATGTAGAAGTGAATATGCTTTTCCTGACAAAAATTTGGACAGTGTATTGACAATTTTCTGTAATAAAACATAATAATAACATCAATTAACAGTCAATCAAATTTGAAATATACATAATACTAATAACAAGTGACAATCATCCAAATCAAATAAATGTCATCAAATTGTCAAGTCTAGTAACCATATAAAGTTGACATTAAAACCATTAAACAAAAAGGTCACCAGTTAAGGGTCACTAATTACATTCAAAATAGCATCATTCTAAATACTAAAAATCTAAATATTTGTAATAATTACATCAATAAAAGGCCACTATTAACATAAGGCCATCCATAAAAGATCCAAAAACTAAATTAAGTCGTAATACCAAAAAGCTACGGAGTAGCATCATCTTCCCCAAAAAAGCTACTGAGTAGCATCATCTTCCCCAAAGTACAAGAAGCAAGAGTCTGTGTGCCCGAAAGAAAATACAAGAAGCAAGGAATTTTTTTAAGATATTAAAAAATATAAAAGAATAAGTGGAGGGATTACTATTTGCTTTGATCTTTTTCCTTTTCCTCTAGATGGTGTGTATGCTGGAAATAACATTTCAGCCTTTTTACTTCTCCAAAATTGTGCTTGTTCTGATTTGCAAGTTTGTTTATTACGTCCCAAATTGTGGCAAAAATAGCATCTAACACTTTTCTTGGACTGCACATTTGGTTGTGGTAGTGTAATCTCCTCCCGAGTAACTTCAAAAACAGTTGAAAAAAGATATCATTAATGGTTTACGATCAAATATATTATTGTTGAAATTTACTTGGAAAAAATAAATTAATGAATACCTTGCACTTCAGGCAGAATACTTGTCATTTCAGCTTGCATATTGGACTCTGTGTGGGCTTCAGCTTGCATGTATGCCATGTTAGCTTGCACATTAGACTCTCCAGCTTGCATATGTTGCATTTCAGCCTGCATATTGGATTCTCTAGGTTGCATTTGTGGCATTTCAACATGCATGCTTGACTCCTCAACTTGTTCTCCTGGACAACTTCTGATATTGTGACCACTGAGATGACATTTGCTGCATTTGTTGGAGTTGATGGAAGGTCCTCTAGCCATTCTTGAAACAACTAATTCCTCTTTTGTGAGTCTTTGTGGGCATTTTCGAACTGTATGTCCCTTTTGATGGCATCTTGAGCAAGTCATGTGAGTTATTCCGAGCAAGCCATGTTCTTTAATTCCTTTAGGATCACTTATCTATTTATCTGGCTCCCTTCTTCTAGCCTTCTTGGGTCTACCAGAAAGTTTAAGCTTTTTAGGTGCATGAATAGGGTCTTTTTTGGAATTAGGCCATGCATTAGGTCCATTTATAGGTTCTATAACTGGCTCATATGCTCTTACATAAACAACAAACTTCCTTTGAATAACATTGGTTCACAAAACTCTCTGGTTCTTCTCCTGTTAGTGAAATGCAACAAACAGCATGGGAACATGGTTTTCTAGTAAGTTCCCATCTTCTACAATCACAAAGCCTCTTCTCCAAGTCAACCACAAATTTTTCCCCATACATATGAGTAACTTCAAATTTGGAATCAGTAGAAAATCTAGCAATATTAAAAGCTGCATCTTCTTTTGCCTTTTCCAACTTCTTCTGAATTTTAGGACACAATTTTTCTGTTCTTTTTCTTATCCACTATCTTTTGGTCCTAAGTCTTTCCATGAGATACATTCTAATATTTTCAAGCATGCCCAAAATTGGCTTTTCTCGAGCCTCTAATATCACACTGTTAAAACTCTCACACAAGTTGTTCAAGAGTATATCACACTTAGGTATGGTTCTAAAATGTGATCTTGACCAATGGTATGGAGAAGTATTTTCTGTCAACCATTTGTGTGCTTCCTCATCATATTGCTTCAAGGACTCCATTTCATTATCAAACCTTTTTCTATATGTTGACCTTGCACAAGCCCAAACTCTTGCTTTTAGAGAATCACCATGATGTAATTTTTTAAAGTTATGATGTAAATGCCTCACACAATGTCTATGTTCTATCCTAGGAAGAATCTCATGTATAGCAGATCCTAATCCCTGTACCAACATGCATAAAGATCATTTAGCATTAATTAATCAAATATGTATTATTTAGATACAAAAAAGGAAAAAGGAAAAAAGAAAAAATATATAGATTTACCTTTTGTCTGTCACTAATAAAGGTCTAGCTTTGTTGGTCATAAATTCCCAAATCATACTTTAAGTGCTCAATGAACCACCTCCAAGAATTCTTATTTTCTATCTCAAATACTGCATAGGCAACAATCATTGGGATCTATCCCAACTGCTGTCAACAATATACCAGGATGGGATCCTCTCAAATGGCAACCATCTACCCCAACTACAGGCCTACATCCTTCTCTAAAGCCATTTTTTAATGATCTTCAAAGCATATATACATCCTTTGAAATCTCTCTTTTCCAGAAATCTCATCCACAACTGTGACAATATCCACAATAGAATCAGGATTTTTTTTCAGCAATTCTTCATAATAGTCCCATTTCTTAGAGTATTGCTTCTTGTACTTTCCATATATCAATATTTTAGCTTTCTGAAAAGTCTTGTACACTTGATGTCTAGTGATGTTTGAATTGAGCTCTCGGTGGACCTTTTCTTGAAATTCTCCTACTGTGACCTCTCTATTTAATCTTAAGAACTCCACATATGTTTTACTTAGAAAGGTTGAAGTCACACGCTTGTGATAAAAAGTCCTACCACATTGGTGTGGTGGACCTATTGTCTTAATGACAAATATATCACTATCTGCCATTTTCGAAGCAAAGACAAACCAAGAACAATTATTGGCTTGACAAACAGCTCTCATCCTTATACTGTCATTCTTTTTCCACCTAAATTCCTTGCCCCATTTGACTGCATGATTTTCTACTATGTTTTAGCTTCTTTCTTGAACTCATTCTTATTACTAAATTGTAACCCAACATAGAAATTAGGGTCCTCCATGTCCGTTTCAGGTCTAAATAGTACGAACCTTGATGTTGGTCTAACTTCTTCATCCGAGGAGCTATAAATGCTATTTAACTCATCACAATTTAAAGAATTTGATTCCTCATTTACGTGAATTTGCTCTCCATGAAAAATGTTTACACCACGTGCAGCAGTGGCCTTGATATGTTTATGCTTTTGTCCAGGCTCATGTGGTTCATGTTGTTTAGGTTCCTCAATCCCTTGTTCTTCATGACCAACTTCTTTAATACCTAAAACAATGCTTAAATCCCTACCAGCAGTTGCTACAGATTGATTATATATCACATCATCATCATCTTTACAAAAATCATAATCACTATCATGGAATTCTTCATCATCGAAGGATCCAGAATCTCCTTTGCTATCCTCATTATCTCCTTCTGCAATTTCTCCTAACTGTCCCACTTCACTATCTAAGAACCAAAAGCATAAACCTGCAATATTATTTGCTTGTGTAATATAAAGCTCAACACTTCCATTTTGTTTGCCAATGGCTACCATGTCTACCATATCATCTTCCATCTCTATTTTTCTTAAACTAAAATCACCATGTACCACTGGAATTTTGTACATAAATCCTACATTTGTTCCATACCCAAGACCATTAGTCATATGAATTAGGACTGAAAGTTTCATGTCAATAGGGTTCCATTCATCAAAGTAGTCCAAACAACCCCCAACATCATTTTTCTCTATTTCTCTTGTAAAAACCCCACCATAGTGGACTTTAAGTGTAAAAATTTCAGAATTTTGTCCATATTCTGTTCTCCAAATAAAACAACAAAGAACTATTGTTAATTAGACAACACATGCTTATAGATAGATACTAATGTCTGCAAATATTGTAACATGAAAACAACTATAAATAAATTTTTTTCTACAGCTAAGGGACCACATGAGCATAAAAAGACTTATTAGAATATATAAAATTTAGTTGTTATTGTTGTAATCTATACTACCCCACATCACATGTTACCAAAAACTTAAACCCCACATCTCAAACACAACCACAACACTACAGACATACATCAAAAACAAAAACCGAACATCAAAGTCACAAGAAAAGACAAATTTAGATGGTATAATAACTAAATATGGAGGTTTTTACTCACCAAAATTTGTCTGACAAATTCCAACCTCCGAACTTGTCCTCTTCCGCATTTTAATGGAAGATTTTAATCTTTGTTGTTGAAGATTTGACTTTTTTTTTGGTTGAATCTCTTGAATTTTGCAGGAATTTTCGCAGCCCTAAGTCTCAAATTTTCTCCAATTCTCTGATCGTAGAAGCAGCTGAGCCAAAACAACAACGGCATCTTTGGTTTCTCTTAGAAACATTTGGTGAAGTTTCTAAGATGCCCTTCAAATTGGCAGCTACTTTAAAAAAAAAAAAAAAAAAGAGTTTGCTGGTGGCTCAGCCACAAAAGGAGTATTTTGGCTAAAAAATAAAAGTTTAAGGACTAACCTGGCTAAAGAAAAAGTTGAGGGACTAAATCGGCGAAAGTAAAAAAGTTTAGGGACTAATTTGGAAATTTTCCTTAATTTATTTTGGCTAATTTTTTACATAGATCTTTCAGATTTGGATGAAAAATAAGATTTGAATAGTTTTTTTTTTTTAATTTAGAGGTGGCTAAAATTTGTGTTAGTAATATACTTCTTATCTTTTTTTCTTTTATTTTTTAAATCAAATTAAATTCTTGGTTTTATTTCTATTGTGTAAATTTATGTGGGTTTATTTTTATTTTTGGAAAATAACTCTATTAGTCCCTCACATTTGTATTTTTTAATCATTCACATTTAAAATGATGCATTTTAGTCATTCACAAATTTAAAATGTTTCATTTTGGTCTCTCAATACAATTATCAGCATATTTTGGCTTGAATTACTCACACTTGTATAGAATGTTACATTTTTCATTAGCAAAATTGGTAACACATAAATTTTAAATATTAAACGTGTATGACACTAGCTAAAACTTCTATCACCATCACCCCTAAATTCTCACCTATCATGACCACTCATATTTCTCTTCCACGCGGTTTTTTCTCCGCCAACTCTATTCTAACAGTTCCAATTCTTTTCTTTGGGACAATTTATTATTTAAGGTTATGTATTGTCAATTTTACATTTGAATATATTACATTTTATACGCATGTGAGTATTTCAAACTAAAATATACCCGTAATTGTGTTGAGGGACCAAAATGGTGCATTTTGAAATGAGTATGCTGAAAAGGTTTGGCAGCCAAGTGAGTATGAATGGACTGCCCCTATGTGCAAGAATTGTAATGTCTTTGGACATACTATCAAAGCTTGCCCAAAGGACTAGAAGATGACTACAAAGTGGGTAGCTAAGGCACAAAAACAGAACAAGGTAGTTAATGGAAGGAGTGGAAAGAATGTGAAAGAGAAGAAAAGGGTAGGAGAGGAGGATACTAAAGGTGAAAATGATTCGATTGTAGATAAACTCTCCAGTGAGACTCAAGGAACTGTTGCAGTTATTTTTTATCAGGGCTGTGGGCAAAAGTGGTGGCAGCTCCAAGTCTACAAACATTGTGGGGTCAAATATTTTCTTACTCCTAAGTGAAGAAGGAGAGGAAAAATCAGAAGGGAGTCAGATAGCTCATGGGAGTTGTGCAGGCTATTGGAAGAGGAGCAAAGAAAAAAGGGGGTGGCAGGGGAAGTAAGGGCCCTGCTAACAAAAATCTCTAATGAATATAGCTGCTTGCAATTCAAGGGGGTTTAAATGATCCCTTGAAGCATGTAGAGGTTAGAAAAGTAGCTTATGAGTACAGTATAGATGTCTTTGGTCTACTGGAGAATAAAATTAGAGGTAAAAAATATACAAAAAGTAAAAACAGGGTTTTTTTTTCTACATTTGATTGTTTTTCGTAACTCTAGTGATGACGAGGTGGCCAAAGTATGGTTTTGTTGGGATGCTAGAATGTGCACTGTAGCTTGATATCAAAACATCCTCAAGAGCTATTACTTATAGTCTGAAACACAGGAATGTAGACCTGGACTATGTAATCACTATGGTATATGCTTGTAATACAAAAATAGAAAAGAAGACTTTATGGAGGTGTTTAGCATCTGTTAAAGATTTATTGCCTACTGTACATTGGCTAGTGACGGGGGACATCAATAACATAAGGAATAGTAATGAAAGGCTTGGCAGTGTTGAGTTTGATGATGAAGGTATGGATGATTTTAATTTATACCTTGACCAGATAGACTTGTCAGGATGCCCTTTGAAAGGTTACTATTACACCTGGTGCAACCTTAGGGATGGAGGAGCTAAAGTCTATAGTAAAATTGACAGGGCTTTTATGAATACTGAATGGATGGAAAGATACCCTTACATGCATCTGGAAGCTACAGATCTCTCAATCTCAGATCATTGTCCAATATTGGTGCAGATCAAAGAAGAAATGAATTATAGGCCTAAGCCCTTTAAATTTTAGTTGTTTTGGATGAAGCATCTGTTTCACCAGTTTTAGGAGATTTTGGAGAATGCCTGGAATGTGAAAATGGAAGGTAATCCAGTAGTGAAGATTTGTGGGAAGCTCAAAGGCCTTAAAATTATCTTATAGAAGTTCAATAAAGACTATTTCAGTTATATATCTAGTAGAGCTAATCAGAAGACGAACCGATTAACTCAAATGCAGAAATTGTTACAAAATCAACTGTATGATAAAATTTTGCAGAAGTCAGTATATGAACTAAAACAAGAATATGCTAAATTGATACTTGCTGAGGAACAGCTATGCAAATCCAAATCCAGAGTGTTGGGGGTTATAAACACCAAATTTTTCCACAAAAGGTGAAATCACATAATGTTAGAAACAGGATAACTTCACTGACCAGTGATGAGGGACAATTAATCACTTATTGTGATGTAGTCAAGGAGCTTGCAGTGGAGTTCTATCATAAGCTTTTTAGTGAAAACTGACAAAATGGGTGCATTAAACAAGGGAGACTTGAGCAAAGTTAATATGCAAAAAAAAAATTACCAATGAGCAGGGGTCTCTTTTGACTAAACCAGTTACAAATGAGGAGATTAAGTTAAATATTTTTGAGATGAAAGACCAAAAAGCCCTAGGTGTAGATGGTTATCCAGCTGAATTCTTCAAGAACAATTGGCATATTGTGGGAAAGGACTTCATAACAGCCACAAGGTATATGTTTGAACATAAATATATGCATTTTCCCTTGAATACCCTTGTCCCTAAAACTGAAAATGCTACACATATGAAGAATTTTAGACCCATCGCTTGCTGCAATAGCGTCTACAAGTATTTTTCTAAAATTCTCACTGAGAGGCTGAAGCGTGTGTTAGATGAAATTATTAGTTCTGTTCAGAATGCGTTTCTCAAAGGAAGATAGATTGCAAATAATGTTATGCTAATGTATGAATTGTTTAAGGGTTACTATAGAAGGGGGGGAACCTAGAGCTACTTTGAAAGTAGATATTTTGAAGGCCTATGACACCATCAAATCTGGAATATTTTGTTTAAGGCTATGCAGTTGTTGAATTTCCCTGAATTGTTTATCCAATGGGTGAAACTGTGTGTGACAACAGCCTCTTTTTCTGTCAATATGAATGGATCTACAACTAGATTCTTTAGGAGTGAGAGAAAGTTGAGACAAGGTGACCTCATCTCACCCTATCTGTTCTTAATTGCAATGGAGGTGCTCACTGTGTTATTTGATAAGAACATTTGTGAATTTGGATATGAGTACTATACGAAATGTGCAAATATGAAGTTGTCTCGTATTTCATTTGCTGATGACCTCTTTATTTTGTGCCATGCTTTTGAGAAGTCATTTAATATCATAAAAAAGAGTCTAGAGGAATTTGGTACTTTGTCTGGCCTGAAACCAAATTTGTAGAAAAGTAGTATCTACATTGCTGGGGTAAGTGAAGACTTTGGTCAGATGATAAGTGAGCTTATGGGAATATCACTTGGGTAGCTACCAGTGACTTATTTGGGACTACCTCTGTTTGATACCTGCTAGACTGAACTACAAAGATTGCCAAGTAATTCTAGCTAAGATACAACAGAAGATAAATAGTCGTGCTGTGAGAAGATTAAGTTATGCAGGCAGATTGCAGCTTATAAAGTCGCCGGACTAGTGCGTTCATTCTGCCAAAGAGAATTATAAAAAAGATAGAAAGTGTGTTGGCTTCCTTTCTATGGCTCGGGAGTTAAAAATCACACTATAGTGCTAAAGCAAGTTGGAAGGATATATGTGCTCCAAAGAAGGAGAGAGGACATAGACTGATCAGTCTAACAGTGTGGAACAAAAGTTTAGTACTGAAACATATTTGGAATATATGTGCTAAAAAAGATAGCTTGTGGGTGAAACAGATTCATGAAGTGTATCTTAAAAATAGATGGTTTTGGGGAATAATTATACCCTTAGATAGCTCTTGGTGTTTGAGGAAAATCTTGCAAATGAGAATAAAAGCCCAAAACCTCTTTCAAATGTCCGTTGGGAACGGGCTGAAAACCTCAGCTTGTTGGTTTGAGCACTGGCATCCATGTGGTCAGTTGGCTGAGATTTTTTTCTTTCAAATTACTTACTGGACTGGGAATTTCTATGCAAGCAAATGTTGCTGAAGTTATTGCGCATGGGAGATAGAAGTGGCTAGGAGGTAGAAGACTCAACAGTGAAATCCAAAAATTATAGATGAATACCCCAGTTTCATTTCAACCATCTATAAATAAAGATGACCAAATAACATGGACAAGGCATACTTTTGGGATCTTTACAGTAGCATTTGCTATTGAGTCCTTGAGGTAAAAGAAAAAACTTGTTAAGTGGTACCAGGTTGTTTGGTTTAAGAAACATGTGCCTAGATTTGCTTTCATATTGTGGATGCTATGCAGGGGAAGTATGTACACAAAGGATAGACTAAGAAATGGGGGGATCTGTCAGGATAAGATTTGTGTGTTATGTGGGAAGAAGGTTGAAACTGTAAGTCATCTATTCTTCCATTGCCTAGTGTTGACAGCTGCTGTGTGGCAAAAAATACAACCCCTATGCTTTGTCTATAGGGGAGCTTGCAAATGGCAGGAGGAGCTAGATTGGATTATTGCCCACAGGCTTAAAAATGATTTTGCTGCTAATCTGTTTAAGCTAGCTTTGGCTGTTACGGTGTACCATACGTGGAAACTCAGAAATGAAGTTCTATACCAGAATAGAAAAGTTTTTGTTGCTGAAGTTGTCAAAGCTATTACATTAGAGGTGCAACATGCCACCAAGAGTTGGAAGGAGCTAAAAGAATTAAGGAGAATTTGTGTTTGGCTATAGAATGGGGAATCAGTTTGTTATACTTGGGGAGAGTGTGGCTGCTCAAAAGAGATACGTGCGATAGTTGGTATAAAAAATGTCCTTTTATTTTTTGACCCCTATAATCTTGTGTAAATATCACCAGTTTTGATATCAATACAAAAAATTAATTACACTTTATTTTTTAAAGTTTAGTATTATTAACACTTTAGTCGTTAACGTTGATATTTTTGAATATTTAAATCTTTGGACTGACGGTCAACTTTAATGATATTTAAGATTTTGACTAAAGGGATAAATATATACTTGCATTAATTACACTTTACCCCTTAAAATTTTGGAGTCATTAATACTTCTATTCATGATGTTATTTTTTACAATTAACCACCAACTCAATGTTTGACCATTCTATCTCTATTCTATTCTATTCTTTTTTAAACACTAATTGCTCTCCATGACTTCATTAACCACTATTACTACCACTGCTACAAAATGCACTTTCTCATTTAAATGATAGTTTTTTCCTAATTGGCTCAAATTTTTAAAAAACAAAAAAAAAAATTAATTTAGAATTTTTGAGTTGCAATATATATCTCTATTTAGCCAAAATTTCGTTTTAAATAAATTATTTTAACCAAAAAATGTGACACCATTAGAATTGACCGTCAAAACCATGAACTTCAGTGAAAAATAATTTTTGTTAGATCCTATAATACTTTTCAACTAATTCCGGCTGGCAGAAAAAATGCCATAAATATTGACTTCCGAATGAAATTTCTCTTGGTGAAGGATTGATTCATGAGACCCAAATAAATAAAAAAGGAATAGAAAAAGAAAGGGTAAAATAGTCAAAATATAAAGTTGACTTAACCGAAGCATTTAAGAGCTCAAGAAATAACGCTATAAACTAAAGTATTAGTGACGTTAAAATTTAAGAGGATAAAATGTAATTAATCAAAAAAATTTGATTTTTTTTCCTAATGTATACATTGATGAAAGAATAATCTTAATAATTCTTAAAATTTTTTTATTAGTAAGAAAATTTTCATAACTAAAATTAATAAAATCTTACATAAAATTTATATACACGGTATATAAATCATAACCGCGGTTACCAATATCTTAAAAGTTCTTGGATGGCAATAAGGTATATAGCTAATAGTTCATAAATTCACACAGCCAATTCTCTTACCAAATATGACGAGAGATGCTAAATTGCAAATTTAGCTAAATATCTTTAAGACGTTGCATTAGGATTAAAAAAAAAAAAAAAAAAATCTTACGCAGCATTAATTTGAAAAAATTGGCACGTGAATATTGAAACTTTAAATGTACAATTCGGTGATGTATCCGTCATCTGACAAATACTGTTAATGTCAGGAGTCTGCGAGTACTACTAGTTCTAATCAGCGAGTGGTGCACAATAAGTTTTACTTACTTTCCTACACTGCTAGTGTGAATCATGTAACGACAAGAAGCCCTGCAAGATGTTGCAACCTTGCTGCTGGCCACTGGTACAACTGAAAAGTGATTATATCAGTCTTTTTATATAATATCACAAATTTAGGAGGTGTTTGGTTCACATTCGGGAATCAAAATTAGAATGGGAATCATAAACTCTATTATTGGTATGTATTTATATTATTCCCCCTTATTTGTTTGGTTTAACATAGGAATGGATTTCATTGTATTAATAAATTACTCAACTTGAAACCCATGTCACAAGTGGAGAATGAAAGTGGGTATTTTCTACAGAACACTTTCATTCCCATAGAATAATTCTCATAGTGTTAAACCAAACACCAACTATGGGTATCATTAACTTTGATTCTCATTCTCCCCTCTCATATCCATAAACCAAACACCTCCTTAATTCGTTTGATAAAATTATTGATATATTACTAGATGTACTTAAAAAGAAACGTAATTTGATTAATTTAATGATTTAATAAAATTCTGTTACTTAGATTGATTTTAATAAATAATATTGAAGGGCAAAAAACATTTTCAATCCTTAAAATTTGATTCTATGACATTTTTAGTTCTTAAATTTTCATAAAAAATAAATCATATCTATTATTTTTTAAGTTTGAATTCAATTACGACAATTGATATAAAAACAGCATAATTTTGATTTCTATGGTTCTGCTCCAACAAAAAATTACCCTCTATCTTTTTATTTTCTCTTGCCTAAATTAATAAAAACAACTTTTTTCACATAATTTTGAAGAAAAAAGTATGTTATTTTTCTATCATTTGTATTAGCAATTTAGTAGAAATTTGAAAGATAACGGATGTGATTTATTTTTTATGAAATTTTGGGGACCAAAAATGTCAATGGACCTAATTTTGGAGACTAAAAATATTTGTTACCCTGATATTGAATTGTACGTGATTTTATAAATGATTATTCTTCTATGAAAATATTTAGGTAGATTCGGTTTTTAGCTCTCACCTGTAAATCTTGTGATTAGGATTAAATTTTAAAAAATCTTGTTTACATCAACTGATGTCATACATTTTTTAAAGTTTAATCCACATTACAAGATTTACAAGTATGGTAAAAAACCGAATCTACCTAAGTATTTGCCGTTATTATAAATATATGGATCTCCATCTATTTTTTCACACACACAAAATGGCATCTTCACACACAGTGCAGGTGCTTCAACACTACCAAATTTCTCCACCGCAAGGATCGGTTCCCTTAAAAATTCTTCCTCTCACTTTCTTTGACATCCCTTGGCTTCTTTTCTCCCCAAACCAACCCCTATTCTTCTTTTGATTTTCCTCACTTGATGACTTCCCAATTCACACAAATCATTCTTCCTAATCTGAAGCATTCTCTTTCTCTCACTCTCCAACATTTCTTTCCTCTGGCTGGAACTTTGGTGATTCCACCTCAACACTACAGACCCCACCTCAGTTACACTGAAGGAGACTTTGTTGCATTGACCATTGCTGAGTCCAATTGTAATTTTAATTTACTTTCTAGTCATCAACCAAGAAATGTGCAAGATTTTTACCAGCTTGTTCCTCAGCTAGTTGACACAAATACCACAAAACTTCCACTTCTAGCTGTCCAAATAACTCTCTTTCCAGGATTTGGTGTCTGCATGGGATTTGCATTGAGGCAGGTAGCAGCTGATGGCAGGACATTCGACAATTTCTTGAAGACTTGGGCATCAATTTGTAGTGCTAAAAGCAACAAATATCCAAATTTGGGTAAGTTTTTGCCATGCCATGAAAGGGCTCTGATCCAAGATCCAAGTGGGCTTGAACTGGTTTATAGATTTAAAATTTTCTTGAAACAATGGTTGCAACTAAAAGGTCTGCAAAAGGAGTTGGTAAATAAACATACCAATACTAATGGGCCAATTTTTCCTGAAATGGTAAGAGCCAAATATTTTGTGGGCCCAATAGAGATGGAGAGAATTAAAGGATGGATCTTGACCCGATCCACAAAGTTATTCGGGTCAACCCGGTTATATTTGTCACCCTATGTGGTAACTTGTGCATTTATTTGGGTATGTTGGACCCAAGCCCACCTGACCCATATTGGAGAATTTCTTGAACAGCAACACTATTTTGGATTTAATGCAGGCGGCATCAATCGGTTAGGGTATCGAGTTCCTACAACTTATATTGGTAATTGCATTGCATTTGGTCGATCAATGGTTAAAAGGGATCAATTAATGGGAGAGAATGGGATTATTTATGCAGCAAAAGCCATTGGGGACACAATTAAGGAGTTGGATAGAGATGTGTTGGGTAAGGCAGAGAATTGGATTTCGGATAAATGGAATGTGTTGTTCGGGTCGGGGCCCCATGTAATTGTTACCGGTTCACCAAAATTGGGCTCTTATGAATTGGACTTCGGTTGGGGAAAACCCACGAAAGTGGACGAAGTATCAATTGATGGTAGAACACATGCAATATTTCTTTGTCGAAGTAGGGATGTGGCTGGTGGCATTGAAGTAGGATTGGCTTTACCTAAGACTAAAATGGATGCTTTTGACTCCCTCTTTAGAAAAAGCTTGAAATCTATGTAGTTTAGAAGTTTTTTTTAATTATATTATTTTGCTTTCTTGTACAACTTATTCCTCTATTTCTGTAATGTAATTGTGATTTTTATTACAATATTTTTAATGTAAAATGGGAAGAGTATAATTAAGTTTTGCAATTATGTCGGCCACCAGGCCCTGGCTTACTCCTTTGTAACGTGCATGATTGTTGCCGGTCTTCTATAACTATTTTTTTTTTTTTTAATAATCAAATTTCATTAATTGAAAAAACAATCATTACAAGTATTAATTAAGATATAATATGATAAATCTATATATTATAAATAAATATAAAAAGATATCTCAACAAATTTAAAAATCTAAATTTATATAGATCTAAAAATCTAAATCTAATTTCAAAATGCTAGACCTTTGAGAGTTGTAGCAAAAAAGAGTATTTAATGGCATCTGATTAACCAAAAAGTCGAAGGCAATTACTCAACATTAAATTAAATTAATTGCTAAATTAAATTAATTGCTAATTAAATAAATTAAATCAATTGCACCAAAATTAAACAGTCATCCAGATCTATCTTAATTGAATCTTCTATCTTCATTAACCACACAAAATAAAAAGAAAGAACTCCCACTTATTCAAGATGAGAGAAAAAACTCCTACTTTTTCAAGAAAATACTAAAACTCTTACTTATTTAGAAGATACAAAATTCTCAATGAGTAGATCTCATAAGAAAAAAGTATTGCTGGTTGTAGTTTGTATTGAAAAATTAATGAAACTACCACCTACTATGATAAGAATAATATTGGAAGAATTTTCAGAGAGGAGGAATAAAAAAAAAGATTAGGGAGAGAAAATATTTTTTTATGCAATTGACTAATTTCTTTTCCAAACCATTTTTGTTTCTTTTATCTTGGGTAACTCTTTTGACTATTTTATTGTTTCACGATCAATCTTGTCCTTGTGTTTTTTTTTTTTTTTTGTCAGAAAATAATTTGTCCCTGTGAGATTACAGAGTTCAAATCAATTATGTTCATGAATATCCAAATAAATCATGCAATTTAGGTCTACATCATTAGTGTAATAAGTTTATTTGTCCGAATGCAATGGATTACACTTACAATATCTAAAAAATAATGTCAAACTGATATAAAAGATTACAACTAACCACAATAGTGGCATCAACAAATATGTTACATTTACTAACCTTAAACTTTAACTCACAAACAACGAGATAAACACTGACATATAATTAGATTATGGATTCAGCTCATTTTCGGTGAGGATTGAATTAAAGACCTACTAATTCATTCGTCTCAACCCTACTTAGTTTTCTACTGGACCAAGTTCTTATCCGTAATAACCCTATAGTTATATTCTATAATACATTTAAGAATGTAAATGAATATAAATAATCAGACACTCTCATATTTAAATTTATTTAATTATTTTAACGAATTTATAATTTTATTTAAATTTGACTTATTTGCTTGTAGAGTTAAATTTAAACAAATTTTTATCGAATCGAAGTCGAATAATTTAGATTATCTACTTATAAATTTAAATATTTTTATTTATGAAGTCGAGTTCGAATCAAATATAAAAAATTAACGAACACTAAATCTTGCTAAATATTAACTTAAAAGAATCAACGCGTGCCGATTAGAGAGCCTACGTGTGTCAATTATATCACAAATCGTTGTCAAACTTTTCTTAAACATTGCAACAAATCATTGAACGTAGGGACAGGGATGCATTTAAGTCACATCTGCTTTAACTTTTCCGATTAATGAGATCTCTCTAGATTTTAATTATTTTGGCGTTCCATTCCCTTGCCTTTGTGCTTAATGGAGAAAGATGAAGTACACAAAATATACTTAAATGAAATTGTTAAGACGATTATTATAAGATGGAAGGTGTACCACATAACTGCTGTAAAATACATGACAATTAAATCCGTGTTTGTACTTTAGTTTTATCCCAAGGAGATAACAAATAGATGGACATAAACCTTCGATTTTGAGTGGATAAAACGTCCGACAAAGAAGAAAAAGATGAACGCACAAAATAATTTTCTTTCCAGAGAGTAGGGACCAATAAGCTGGAAACGGCCAAACGGGAGACATTACAATTCTTCCGACAATCTTAGTGCCTTGGAAAGTCGTGCCTTTTTTCAAGGTAAATTTTTTTAGTGGTTTTCAAATTTTTTTTTAAAAAATAATTTATGAATCCAGAAATTCAAAATTATTGGTAAATATTAGGTGACAAAATTATATTAAATTATTGTACTTAATTTTATATATTTCATTAAGTCAAAATTCATTTTTTTTTCAAGATTTAATATCATAATAACAGTTTAATTTGTTACTTTATATATATGCATTATTTTTCAAAATCTTACTATATTTAGTTTATGGCAAAATTTTCGTTTTAAAGTGTCAATTAAACTTTTGAAGATGCACAGGTGTGCCCCATGTGGCCATTTTTTATTTTGTAAAATTTGAGGAACGCGCGTCATATACTGAAAAAAAATATATAGTGCTTTAATGGTCCACTTTTATAAACTTAACCAAGAAAATGAAAGGAATGGCACAAGGCCGCAGTTTCAAAAGTTTAATGGTTAATTTCTGAAGATAGTATTTGGAATGGGCTAATTGAGATTTTAGAAGACCAGTGGTAAACTTCGCAATTTTTTTTCTTATTATATTAAGTTTTGTTTTCTTGAGAAAAGGTACGAATTTTAGTGGAAAGCTAGTAATTATTTATTTGTATGTCCAATAATATTTCTGTGTAACTGTCCTTTAATTTCAAATATAAGTCCATTAATTATTTTGTGGCCGTATAAATCTTTCTTTCTATATATTTAGAGTCAATTACAAATTAAAGTCTTCCAAAAGGCCATCAATCAAGATAATGAGCATCGATATGAAAATAGGCAAAAGAGCGATACCCACAAAACAAAATTTGAGGTCACTCTACTTTTCAATCTATTGAACTTCAAGGGATCTTTATTTACAAATGTTTCTTTCTCTAGTCGCATACCTTTTTGTAGGACTGTGGAATTAATTTGTTATTTATAGTTTAAAACTTAACTTTGTATCACTTGCAGATTGTCCATGAATTTGAATTGGTCATTTAATTACATAAATTGTTTCTTTTTCTCATGTTATTAGTCTTGCTGTTATATTTTTAATAGACAGAGCTTATCCTTACTACATTTTACAAAATTCATCTTCTAAAATGGCTTTAAAATTTTTGCTTTATCTCATAAATTTGGTCTTGAAGTTTTTATTTATTTATTTAATTTTTTTTTTAGGAGGTCTTGTAAGTTAAGCACTAATAATCTATTATACTTTTGTTTAATTCCACATTTAATGTTAAATTAATCTGAAACTCTTTAATTTTTTTTAGCTTAAACTCTATGCCAATAATGAGTTAACTTTTGTTTTTTTTTTTTTTTTAATATCAATTGTCTTGTAGATGTCATGTAAATGGAAAAAAAATCGTATTTACTATGAACTCAAGTTAATATATTGGAAACAAAATTTTATTTGAGTTTTTAAAATATTTAGTGGAGTGCTAAAATCACTATTTAACAAAATAAGATGACTACAAATCAAGTTGACATTATATACACGTTACGGTATCATTGACCTTTTTATGCTTTCACATAGTGACTATTGTAGGATTATTCAATCCATCTTCCACTTTAGATAACCTTCCAACCGAACTCAATGCTCCTGTACAGGCCTTTTGATCAATGGACTGATTCGAGGCAAATCAATACTTTTAGAGTAGTAAAATATTATATTTGAAAGTCTGGGGGAATCGGCGTCTTAATTCGTTAAAAGTTTAGTCGCAGGCAGCAATTTATTTTTCCCTATGACACCATGAAGTTTAGTTGAACCTTAGTTGAGTAACATTTCTATTTAATTTTTTTTGGATAACATTTGAGAATGACAAGTGGCATTGTACAATTTATCTTCTATACAAGCTAGATCATTATATAATTTCTATCAAAAATAAAGAAAAGGGTAAAATTAAAAACATGTATAGCAGCCATGCAAATGAACCCCAAATAAAAATCTTAATAACAAAACAAATGTATGATCATGATAAACCCTTCAAGTTCAGTATCTATAAATTATTCCACAAAATGCAAAGGTCTTTTCCATAAAAGACTTCCACGTGATCTCCAAACGTGGTTCAAAGTACTAGCAACATTTGGAGTTTCCCCTATCAAAACTTATGGCATGCAATGCATCCTCTACGTATGATGTCAGTGTACACATATACACGCATAAAAGTAATAATAGTCCGCATGCAGCTACGTATTCTATATAATGAAATTTAAAATTATACATTATATGTACTAAAAATCAAGCTTAATTATATAAAGAAATATTTTTCCATAATATATATATATAATGCTCATGCACTCTCATTAGCATTTGAATTATGTCTTTGAAAATCATGTACTTTTAAGATTGTACTAGGGCCACATGTTTGGATCTCTTAAGGACGTAGAAATCTTAAAGATTGTGAACTGAAATCTACATTAATTTAAGTGGTGTGGGAAATTTGGAGATAAAGAAGAAAGGAAGCCAATATGTACTATTATTCAAAGTTTGTTGGAGGCAATTGAACACCTCACAACAATAATCTAACTGCAATTTTTATATAACAACCAAATAAGTTAAAAATTATGTACCAATGGAGGAGTCAACTTAAATGACGTGTTGGCTATTTAGGGCAAGAACTCCTCAAGCATACATTAGATTTGTGACAAGTAATTACTCTAAGAAGTATGTGATGTAAGATAATACGGGAATTCAAATCACGATGAATAACGATTAATTTCTTGGATTAAGCAATTAATAAGTCAGAGAAATTGCCACGGCCATAGTGAAAAAAATTTGTGACATCGAGGAGATTGCATTGTCTTGTGGACACCAAACATGGTGGCAAAAAATTAAAATTTGTTAATCCTATGCTTTCATACTTTGTATTATATTCTATGCTATAAGCTGATACTTAATTCAAGTTTAGCATTTCAAGGCTTAAACTAAAATAAGGTTGTTCTAGAACAAAATCTAAATACAACTATACAAGGCAAAAGTGAGATCAATCAAGGTGAACATGTAAGACAAGCAAGCAAGTAATTAAGGAAGAGGGTTTTTTGACTTATTGTGAGCTGATCACGACTTAGATAAAGAATATTAAAGTATTTGACCAAATCTTTTGTTGGCTAAAGGTGGATGAATCGAGATACCTGAATTTCAACGACTTTGAAATGCATTTCCTTATACCGAGCCCAAAAGAAAAAGATTATTCACCTGCTGGATTGCCACTCCAGTTGAAGAAGCAACATATCAGGCTGTTGCTTGTGTCGTTTTACTTGTTTCATTTTTCCCTATACTGTAAACGCATTTCTAGGTTTTTATAACGTTTTTATCGCCCGGTAACAAAACTATTTCATTACATTTTTAGTACTTATATGGTATAATATTAAATATTTTAAAAATTTATATTACACACCTGTATAAAACAAAATAAAATATTTCCCTAGGAGACTGTAAAATTCTCAAAATTTTGTGTCTTTCCATTCACATTCAATTAATTTTGAGATCGAAACTCAAATGTATTAGTGGTATATAATAATACTAAAGTTAGTGTTGGGTATTTACTTCTCTACAACAAATTCTTGCATAGTGATGATACAAGAAGTGATCTCTCAATAAGAATCGCCCATGTGGCTTGTAATCAGAAGTTCTGTAAAGGTAAAACTTATAAGATAACATAAATTGTCATAAAACCAATTCAGTACTTATGCTGAATGAATGACCATGAAGGTTAAATCACAGGCTTGATCCCTTGTGGCTATAGGGGACTAAACGGACATAGAATGGTCGGTCAGAGGTTTAGATCTAACCCAAATGCCTATTAACAAGAGTTCAGCCAACTATTGTACGAATGCTAGATAAAACCAAGAATAAGTGAAAAGAAGCAATACAAGGTTATAAGCCATATATTAATCTCTCTTTCTCTCTAATTTTCTTTCTAGCACAACTTAAATCGTTATACAGATCAAAATTTATATACACTAAAATATAAAAATACGAGTTTCATGTAAAATTTATCATAAACCCTCTCTGATCTTGTAATTTATGAGTCTAGGTGTATACGGAAGGTCCATAAGAAATTTACCCTTCATCTACATTACAAGACTTATCCTTTCCTTCTTTCACCTCTCCTTGTAAACAATTAAAAACAAATCTCAATTTGGCTGTTAATTAACTAGATGTCCACGTAGAAGCCATGTGTTACAGTAGCCCGGAAGCAGCTGGGGGTGCAGCCATGTCAAATACAGGGAGGTAGGAGACCATGGCTTCGTTGACTTGATATCACATATGGAGACTAAATTGTCATCAGGGATACGTGGATGGTCATAATGCCCGGGCTGACCTCAGACCCTCTTAATGTGGAAACTATTGCTTCTACTACAGATACACGTGTCTTCATAATCTTATATCTTCAAATTTTATTGATTTTTTTTTACAATACTAAATGACAGCATGAGGACACAACTTAGTAAATTATTTGAGGCTCATATGATTTGACTACTTTGTTACTAGCAGTAAAAACTCAAACAGAAGAGTGAATTCGTTATCTCTATCATCAGTTATAGTAATAGTTTTTTATTGTTATATCATTAATCGTAATATGGATTAGAAAATTTTTAATTTCAAAAATTAATTCATGAGAAAGTATAATCTAGACAGTAAGAGCTCTTTAATTTCTGGTTATTTTGAAAGAATAATTAAAGAAATAGTCGATTGTCTATTCGAATAATATGCTTAAAGCAACTTGCACTATTTCCTTGAAGTGATATTTATTGCTGCCGCTTTTCACAAGTCCAATAACATGTTTAGTTTATGAATCAAGTCTTTTCTTAGTAACAACTAAAAAAAAGAATCAAGTCTTTTCTCTTCTTGCATTATTTTTCTTTTGGTTTCAAAGATGACAAAAAAGTTTTAAAAAATAATATTACTTTAACTTATATTCGAACTCGACAAAGTTTGAGCAAAACTTGGAAATTAATTCCTATGTTGCTCTTTAGGATTAAACTCTAGCAAGGGACAAGAAAAAGAAGAATACTCCTAAATTAAGCCTTTGCCAAAACATAATTTAAACTATACAACCCAAGAAAGTTATGTTATTTCTATTTTCAAAGACTTCGTATTCATTTTTTTTTTTTTTTTTTCTATTTTGGCTCTGGCAAAGCAGCAAAACGTCAAAAAATTTGATGACCTTTAGTTGCACTTATTGTACCAAACCTTGTCCCCCTAACTAAGAGCTTTTCACATTTACACTTAATGAAATAAGAAATTA
The DNA here is from genome assembly GCA_025175665.1 of Cinchona pubescens. Lineage (NCBI taxonomy): Eukaryota > Viridiplantae > Streptophyta > Magnoliopsida > Gentianales > Rubiaceae > Cinchona > Cinchona pubescens. The sequence continues at coordinate 349,226 of JANKKI010000157.1, forward strand.
ACGTACAATTGAATTTAAGAGGTATAGTGATGAAAGCCATAGCTCAAATTCAATAAAATGTGTCCAAGGTCAGAAAAAATATTCAAAGAGGAGCTTTTGGATTGAAATGAAAGCAAGCCCATGAAATAACGAAACCTCTCCTCATAATTGGTAGGGGGGAATCTAACCACCACACCAACCAATCATGCCCTCCTTCAAGCCTTGAGTATTAAGGTCAAACACATTAGTTAGTTGCCATTTGTCAATTACCATTCAATAAAAAATAAATTACTGCAAAATTGTTATTAATTATTTTTTAGTTCTCCTTTCGTATCAAAAAAGCAACGTATACAATATGGTTTTTTTAACCTTTTCTCTTTTACCCCAATGACTCAAGATTAGAATGGGATAAGTTGAAGATGGAAGAAAGAGAAAGATTGACATAGAAAGAGGACGGCGCCAAATCGTATTGACTTACTATCTATTTGTAGTATTCCCTTTGTCAATTTACATCTAGACATATATAAATATAGGATCATCTTCTCCATGGTCCCAACAAGTTAAATTTGTTCCAAAAGTTCCTTTTGCCTTGCAAATTTCAACCATTTCTTGATCTCTTTAAGCACTTAAATTTGCCAAACCAACACTTCTCTTTAACCAAAAAAAGGACAATTAATACCAATGGGTCGATCACCATGTTGTGATAAAAATGGACTCAAAAAAGGTCCATGGACCCCAGAGGAAGATCTCAAACTCATCCAATATATTCAACTGCATGGTGCCGGCAATTGGCGTACCCTCCCAAAAACTGCTGGTAAGAAATTAAGTAAATCTTCCTGCATACTTTCTAAAACCAACAAATTTTTTGAATCTATAATTTACAATCATGTTGAATATATATCAATTTGTTTTCCTATACCATAATCAGCTTCATTTTCTATGATATTTTCAGGGCTTGAAAGATGTGGAAAAAGTTGCCGTCTTCGTTGGACTAACTATTTAAGGCCTGATATCAAGAGAGGACACGATTTTCTTTTGAAGAAGAAGAGACTATTATCCAACTCCATAGTGTTCTTGGCAACAAGTAAGATATACGTAATATAAATTTTTCCACAAGATTTTGATAATTTATCTTCTTTTTTTTTTTGTGATATGTTCATAAACCCTAATTGTTTTTCTTGCGGGTTTTAATTAGGTGGTCTGCTATAGCTGCTCGTTTACCTGGAAGGACAGACAATGAAATCAAGAATTACTGGAATACTCATATCAGAAAAAGACTCCTCCGAATGGGAATTGATCCGGTGACTCACAGTCCACGATTGGACCTTCTAGACCTGTCAACACTTCTAAACTCAGCTCAGCTTAATCTTTCAAGTTTACTAGGGTTACAAACACTCATGAATAATCCCGAAGTTTTAAGGCTTGCAGCCACTCTCCTGTCATCTTCCAATCAAGAAGATCCTGAATTTTTATTGCAAAAACTTCAAGAAAATCAGTTGATTAATGCCCAATTGCATAACCAAACCTGACCGTCGATACTTCCGCCCTCAGAAAATCATCAATTCCAAAATCCAGTTCAACAAATTCCACTCCCGGTTCAAAATCAAACTCCGTTAATGCAAGGAAACATGTCAGATTTTTCGATGGTTTCGGAGAATTTGATTAATGGACAAACATTTCAAGAAAATTTGATTCCTTCAAGCGCAAGTCTTGTTTCTCCACCAATTTATGGTTATACAAATGCTGATAAAATTATTGCAGATGTTTCGGAAAACTCAACCTTCCAATCACTAAACAATTGCAGCAATCAGAACAGTCAGGGTTTTGGCTTTGATCAGTCAGTTTTATCCACTCCTTTATCTGGCTCTCCGTTGAATTCATCGTCCACTTTTATTAACAGTAGCAGTACTACTGAAGATGAGAGAGAAAGCTACTGCAGTAACTTGATGAAGTTTGAGATTCCAGAAAGTTTAGACTTTGATGATTTTATGTGAATATGTATCGATCAGCTTGTAATGTTTTAATTTATTCTCATTATTATCTTTTTTTTCCCTTTTTTTTTTTTTTTAATGGGGCGGTTGCTGTGTTTTTTTGGATTGTGTATTCAGATCATAATATATTTTGGCTTTGTATTATTAGCTTGAATCTTTTAGTTGGCTTTGTATGTTAATAACATGTTTTTTGGCTTGCAAACATAATTTCTTAAATTTTAGGCCATTTTGTAGTTTGATATAGTTTTATAATAATTCTCCAAAATTTGATATTTCTTCAAATACATTATACACATGCTTTTCCAAACAAGAGATTCTTTCTCCTTGTTGAAGAACGAAAATTGAAGTTATTGTTATGGAAATAGGAATCTAAATAAACATAATTTATGTCTATGATCCCAACTGAAAAATGTGGGAAATGTTTGAATATAAAAACAATGTTTAGACGAGTAGAAGGACCGGGTGGTCAGCCTTCAGAAATAAATAAATAAATAAGAAATTGATCATTTGGACCATAAAATTTTATTGGACAACAGCTACGTATGATAAGCATCAGGATTCTAATTGAACATAGAAGTTTATAAACTCAGAAAAGGAAAAACAGAAAAAGAAATGTCTACCTTCGCTACATGATGGTATCAAGTGTTTGAGACGAACACCCACTAGGGTCTGTTTGGTTGAATTAAAATATATTTTGCAAAAATGTTTTCAGAATTTTTCTTGGCATCAAAGACGTTAAAATATTTTTAATTGTCCTTTCTATGATTGAAAACAACTTATGAAGTTATTGAGTGTTAGTTATTTTTGTAATAGTTCAACATTGGCATTTAAATCTTCCTTAAATACTTTTATAATTTCAATTACTAACATTCTTCTCTTTTAATTCTTCTTCATTCATTTTCTCTTTATCATGTGTCACACTTTAATATAACTATTATGCGTACCATCATGCTACCTTTCCGTTAATGAACCATACATTTAAGCATATGATTCCTTAAAGATATAGTATTATACTGCATAAACATTCAAAATATAATAAAATGGTTCCTTTAAATGAAAAAATGAAACTGAACATAAAATCGAACATCCAAAAAGGACTAAGAAGTTGTATCAAATGAAGAAATGTTATAGTCTAATCTTAAACAAAATCAACTTTTTTTTAACTACAATTATTTTTAAGTAATTATTGTTAGTTTTATTAGTTGTTTTAACTCATATGAATATTATCAAAAATGAGAAAACATCAATAAAAATATTTTTTCAAAAGATTTTCACATTGTCATCCAAATATTGAATAACTGTATGCAAAATGACTTTTCTCATTTAGAATATTTTCCAACAAAAAATTTTCCCCTAAAGAAAACAATTTACATCCAACCAAATGTACACAAAAACTTTCTTTTTTTTTGTTTTCTCTTTTACGACTATAAAAATTTAGAAATTGAAATTTTTTTTCTTTAGCGAACTAAACGGAAAATCTATTTTTTCACTACAATGAGAAATTAATGTTTTATGACTTTCAGTTTCTTGCCTTTAGTTGATAGCCTTTGTGGGTCACTTGCTGATTAGTTACCCGTGGCTTGCGCAAATTAAAGCTGGCACTCAGAGAAATACCAAAATTTTAGAAGTCTTATGAGAATTCAAAAAGTGCAATTTTGTCTTGGCATACACTTTTCTCGTCATGATCATCAGTTTGATAAGAGACACAAAAGGGCTGAATCACATATATACAAGGAAATGAATTTTGTTGGAAAGAATGCAAAATGGACTACAAAGTTTCAACATCTTCTTCATGGAGAAGACGAATTTATTGACTCGCTATTGAAGCAAAGTTACGTATTTCCCTCCACTTCTCGTAATCCTGTGGGCGGTGGAGATCATCTGTTGGATGGACTACAAAACTTTATAACATATGATGATCTTAAGATTTGTTAAAATTATGACTTAGATTTTGAAATTACATTGGGTTTCTTATTAGCATACATTTCCAATTACCATAAAGACTTGTAAAAAAAATTCTTCTTTTTCATGATATCATTTCCTATTTACCAACCTTCTACAAAACCTGCTGTAGAATTATGTTGAAAATGGTAAAACTCTTTTTTAATAATATTACCAACTTCAAACTTAATATTAAGGGTTAATTTCAATTTACCTCCATAATATTTAGGGTCACGCTATCACTTTAGTCTTTAACGTTATTTGTAGATACTTAAATCCTTCTATTAAATAAAACTCAACATTTATTCTCCTTTTGACAAAAATACCATTATTCTCTCTTCTTTGTTTTTTTTATTTTTATACAGGTATTAATTCATTTTTTTCCTCTTTGCCATTTTGTTGACATAATTCAATAATTTTTTATTATTATCACCAGGAAAATTTCATCAAATTGAATTTATTGAAAGAAAATAAAATATTTTTTGGTATCATGAGAATGAGGGTAGAAATATCATTTTAGATAAAAAAAAAAAATCTAATACCGTTAGCTTTGACCGTTAGTCCAGAGACTTAAGTGTTTAAAAGATAACTTTAAGAATTAAAGTAATAATGACCCTAAATATTGAGGGGTAAAGGAATGAAATTAACCCTAATATTCAAAAGTAGTGTAGTGTAATATCAATTTACATGGGATTTTGATAGCTAAATTACATATGATAATATATTTTTTCACATTGAAAGATAAAACAAAGAGTTCTAATAGTAATTTTGTGAACGAAGAACTCATCTATTCTCTTATTTTAAGCATTCATTAAACATACTGCAGTACCTAATGGATTCTTACGGAGAAGGCTAATATATATCAATTAAGATCGTGAAAGTATAAGCATTCTACACTAGGTACATTAGGTAGCGTAAAGGTATTGGATTAGTTAATAAAGTTTTTGGGTTACACCTCTCATCATTAATTAATTTTAAAATAAAAACTTATATTTTTTTAACATGGTATCTGAGCATACCTAAATTTATAAGAATTTATGTGATAATTGAATATTGTGATTATTGATTTAGGGTTTTCACTTTTCTAATGATGGAATGTCAGAAAAAAGTAATATACATAAAATTTGGGAACCATAATACACAAACATACACATTTCTTATTTCCCAAGTTATATATACATACACTTTTCTTATTCTCCAAGTTTTGCCCTTCATAAAACAAGAATTAAAACTTTAGGATATCTATATATAAAATCCCATACTTATTAAATGACTTAGGTCCATTTAATTTAAACCATATTAGATCATTTTATATTGAGTCAATTAATTATGATAGCACGTATTACACAATTAATATATATGTAAATGTCCAAAATCCAATATTCTCCCACTTGGACTCATAGATATTATTGTATAAAACCTGATGAGTTCAAAACTTTTTGTCATCTCTTCCATTAATTATGTCAATATAGGATCAAAACGATTTTCGTTACATTAATCGTAATTAAATCCGTTCACATCTACAAGTACCTTGGGTTTTGTCTAGCTATCTATGTATTTCAGCGGACTCTCACATCCATCTCACGTAACGGGTTCCAGTCCACGTCCAACCTATATAGCAAATTCTCAGTAAATCTAAGTCACATAGAATTGTGAGAGAGAGTGTCAAAGTATAAGTATCCACATCAAATAACCTAAATATCTTAAACTAGTTAATAAAGTTTTAGGTCAAACGACTCATCACCAATTAGTTTGAAATAAAAGCTATGTTATTTAACAAATATAATTAAAAAAATCCTTTATAAATTTAACATCTTCAACTGAAATTTTCATTATTAGAACAAATCTTGAGAGAGTCCAGCGTAGGTTAACTATTAGAGAAAAAAAATTAAGCAGACCATCAATTATTAATTTTAAAATTTTTCAATTGATGTTTAAATGTTTCACATTGTCTTTCTCATAACTACTGCTATATAAACTTGACCAATTGGCCTAAAACATGTTGCGGTTCCCACAAATTGAAAAATTGATGCCGCTGACCAATTTCCTCCTCTAATTTGTGTTCCTTTTTTTTTGCAAGAAGTTCCAGCATCCAATCTTGTTTACTTTTTCCCCTTCTTGGTTACCTATTTTTGGGTAAAAATTTTTTAGTTTTGTTTGGAACTTTAGGATATATATGGGGAATTTTACAGTTTTTTTTGGAGATTTATTCTTTTAACTTTAAAACTTGTACGGTACAAGCATTTAAACCACATGATATTATATTGTAAAAGTATTTAAAGAACAAGATAATGATTCACTAAAAAAGATCGTAGAATTCTCATATATATATATATATATATATAAGAAAAATTCTACGGTCCCTTTTAGGGAATTATTCTCTTGTGGTTTAAATATTTGTACAGTATAATATCATGTGATTTAAATATTTGTACCGTACAAAATTTTAAAGTCAAAAAAATATATATAATAAAAACATATTTTTGGTGATTAGTACATGTTTTGTTAAACCCCATAAGAGCCATATCTTGACTTTTATGAGTTGAATATCTAATAGTTGTTTCCATTGAATGAATAACGGCAAATCTTAAAAGTAATAATGCTTTGGAACAGACAAGAGTAATCAAATGAAATAAAGCACTTCCAGAAGACTCCATTTCTACAGCTAACATCATAATAATCCAAATGAGACATTATGAAATAGGCTAAATCTCTCTTAATGCTTTTTGAGTAAGAGCAAATGTAGTTCCTGACAATATTGTTATTATCCGTATCAACAAATCGAAATTCTAATTATGAAAAGAGGAAGAAGCAAGAAAAATTATCCCTGCTACCATAGTAGCAGCATGTATAAGAGTGGAAATAGGAGTGGGCCCCTCCATGGCAGCAGGTTTTGAGTATATATATATATATATATATATTCTTTGTATCATTTTGTGTCTTTTTTTTTTTTTCTTTTGTTTTTTACCAGGACATCGCTCTTTTTCTTTATTTTTCTTTAACCTTCTTTATTCTATTTCTTTTGCTTTATTGTCAGATTACAATTAAGAGAAAACGATTATCTCGGCTTAGCAAATGTTATACGGGCGTAACGCTATACTAGAACATTTTTGTTAAATTTCAATAACACATTCTGATTTATTATGAAATATATTTTTCAACCAAGCAAACTCTGAAATATCCTTATCAAAAAGGCTTCTTTTCAGCATCCGAAAAAACACATTTTTCTGACGTACAAATTTATTGTTAAAGAAATAAGACCTTTGGTCTAATATTAATCAAGGGCGGACAGGAGTACGACGTTTTGGGGGCTAAAAGTAAATGAGAATGAGCGGTCCATTCATAGAACTCCTGTTATGTGTAAGTTTCGTAAAAGTGTACCATTTGATTCATAGTAAATAATCTTATCTTGTATTTTTTTATGAAATAAAAAATTGGGCCATGATCTTCATGTCACATGACCAAAAAATAGTTTATCAAAATATAAAATGTACAAAATAACATTTAAGTAGTGATATTGATTTTTTTATTAATAAAAATTCTATCAATGATTTATTTTTTAAAAGAAAGAATAAATTGTTTTGAGATACTGTTAAACTAATTGAGTAATTCATAAATACCCTAACAATTAATGGTATAAGTTTTTAATCATCTACTGATAACTATCAAAAAAAAAAAAAAAACCTTAATTTGTAAATTATTAACTTAAAAATTAATTAGATAACTTACATATATATATTCCTAAAACATGTAGATAATTGTAATTGATAAATAAGTCAAATTAAGGCTGTAAACAAACAATATATCATAAATTATTTTAATAGAATAAAATCTAAGGAGGCAATATATTAATTTATTTTAATTTAAAGACACAAAAAATTTACTATTAAAATAATAACTTATTCAAAAAAAAATTATGCTTCAACATAACTAAACTGATATTTCAACATGATTAATTTTTTAATTTACAATTAATGGATTGAAATTAGGATAATAATGTAATAATAACTTACTTTAGACTTCATAAGAGAATGATAATCCATTTAAATTTACATTAAAACAACTATAAAGATAATAAGAAAAGTATAGTTTAAAAAAATGTCTTTAAAATGATTAAATCGTATTATTAGAAATTTTGATTAAGTACGGTTAGATTTTAGTTATTTTAGTTTTTCCATAATTGTATAATACAGATAATTTTAAGAGTTTAAAAATCTAATTTTGTAAGGTTGTGACTAAAAGGACTAATTTTATTTTTTACCTTTCAACTTATACCCGATTCTAACTTTGCACTCCAAATTTTAGTTTCGGACACTTTGCACACCGAATTCTCAAATTCATCCCACTTTAGTCCTTTTTTTACCGCCATCTAAAAAATTAATAAATTTTTTTTCATATGTATGACAAATTCAGTAGGATGTACAATAATATTTTTGAGTGAAAAAATAAAGATTTCGTTAATTTTTTTGAATGTATTAAAGAAAGGGTTAAAGTGGGACAAATTTGAGAGTTGGAGGTGCAAAGTGTTTAAAACTGAAATTTAAGGTACAAAGTGAGAATTGAGTATAAGTTAAGGTTGCAAATGGAATTAGTCCTAACTAAAATTTCAAAAACTTCAAAGTGAAAAAATATGAACTGTGAAAATTTGTGTACGACAACATATTAAAAAAAAACAACTTGGGAAAAGAGGGCAATATTAAACATTTTTTAATACCCACACCTTATAGATATACATATCATACACAGTCCCCTGCTTTTTTTTTTTTTTTTTTTTTTCTTTTTGGTGGAGGGGAGGGGTGGAAGGAGTATTGCATGAAATTTTGTGTAGGACATATTAAAGTTGAACCACACAAACCAAAAGTAAGAAGCACCTTTCGCATCTCTTCTTCATCATGGATTATTAGGCCACATATATATTTTGTGAATTATGTTTGTGAAAATTGGACCAAAATACAATCGGTGGACACTTTCTAGTATAAATCAGTAGGTTATGCTTAACCATGTTAACATATTTGCACTTTTTACTTTATTTCAAACGTGAAGAATAAACCTTGTGCATTTTTACGGCAATACCAAATTACCCACAAATTCTTGTGTACATAGAATAATTATTTCTACATGTAAGCTATTTACAAGTAATTATACTATGGTTGCTACAGATTTGGGATACTCTTGATTGTTGAATGCTTTTTTTTTTTTTTTTTTTTTCTGAATAGTTGTAAATTCTTTTTTATGCTAATTGTGTGCAAAACTAAGTTAGGAGGATGAGTTGGACATTTATGACTTTTGTATTGTTATGAACTCTGTTACCCTTAATTCGTGTTGTCTTTTCATTTTTATTTAACTTGTTTAAAATCTTGTGAAATCTTAATGATTCCTACTTGATACAGTTATGTTGGTTGAGAAAGTAAAAACAATTTCTACACTCGTGATCTTAGTTGAACTTTGTATTTGTATGATTTGTTTAGATTTGTCCATATTTGTGGTATGTTTTTAGCGCAATTTGTTGGTGATTTTCATGACTGGAGGTGAAACTAATGTTTAGAGGTGATCTCCATGTTTTTAGCGCAATTCATTCGATCGCATTCACATTCATTATCGATGAAGTATTATTTCTCATTCATAAAGTTTTTTGGTAATCCAAAACTAGTGAAAGTTATTCCAACTAGTATTTTGTTTGTCTAATTTGTGGGTTTACTTGTTTCTTTATAAGTGTTTAAATAGTGTATGTATTTTGAAGTTAATTGTTGTGTTGGAGATTATGATGATGCCAAGGTAAATTACATCATGACTTGCATAGTAATTTTGGTATTAAAAATTGGGAATCGGCTCTTGATAAATAAGGTTCTCATTTCGCCTTTTCAATGAGATTTGGTCCTTCAATTGGTTTTATCTTAGAGTTGATAAATTTCACCTACAAATCTTCTAAGGTTACCTGACCCTATCTAGAAAAGATTATGTTCAAACATACTTGGGAAAAATTCTTGGGTGGACCGGATTCATGGCATAATGCTATGGATTCTTTGGTCCAAAACACTCCACATCAGTAAGTGATGTGATGTGAACTAATGTGGAGTGGTTTGGACCAAGGAATCTATGACACTATGTCATGAATCCGGTTCACGTAAGAATTTCCCCTTTAATGAGTATAATCCACTTTGTATCGCGCAGGTTGTCATCATTTTCTCTCTCTCTCTCAAACTATTATTCATTTCATCCAACATATTACATATCTTGAGAGAGAAAGATATGTATTCTCTCAAATTACCCCAAGGTTTGTTTGTGTGGTAAGCTATTGCTTGCTTATCTACTCCATGAAAATTTTCATTTTTCAGTTCATTCTCTGAAATTGGCGAATGCCTTTTGTCATAATTGAGAGTTCATTCTAAGTGTGAATCTTACCCTATTTTAGTTTCCTAATATATATAAATTTCTATGTGCATAGATTACACAAATTAATAATTAATTCATCATGCATGAAAATGTCTTCTTTATCTTATTCTTTCATTATCTATCCCTTTATAGTGTTTTAAATGGCTTATCTCTTCAATGAGATTTTTATTACTAACCATCCCCTCAAATCAATCATAAAAAGTACAGTTCTTTTATTATCCTATAAATCTCTCTCTTCCTTCCACTATTTCCTTGATGCACAACACAAATAACTCTCTCTTCCACCAATATTCTTATGCCAAATGGGTATGTTACTTGCATACTTCAGACACATTTTTATGATTTTGCATAAATATTTGGTTCTAAACCTGATATTTATCTATATTTTTTTGCAGGTTTGACATTAATGTTAGCAAAAGACAAAAGTTTCAATTTACTAAATCTCAGAAGATGGTGTTCAAAATGAAATAGAATTTGCTCAAGTTCTGGTTATAGGAAAGATACAAATGTAAGTGAAGTTGATGAATGATGAACACCATAGTGATTTATTTGTACTAATTGGTTAAGCTAACTTCATGAATAGTTAATACCAAGTGATACATATTACAATCAAGTTTATTTGGTAGAATTTTGTATTTTGATTTTCAAGGCTCAATGCCTCATAGTATCATTGAATTAGTGCTTAGGGTCCGGTGTAAAGACATTTTAAGCATTTTGCAGTTAATTTCCTATCACAAAATTATTTTTCTTTTCTTAATTATACCTATTCAGAATATTCATATAGATTATCAATCAATGTCTTAATAAGTTAGTATCATCTCCCCTACGAGTTTATCTTTTTCTCTTTTTTATTAATAGATGTCAACGGAGAAGTTTGTTATGACAATTTTTAATCACGGAATTGTAGGACTTATCGTTATTATGTTGTAAGTGCACAAATAAAAACTTATATTTCAAACATTAAGATTGAATTTTATAGTTCATATTAAAATTAAAAAGCATATAGTATCGTTTCCAATTTCTCCGTTCAACAAACAGGGTCAAATCTAGTGTGTATATATATACACATACACACTATATACATATATATAGACACATACATACACTATACACACAATAAATTTGACCCCGTTTGGTTATAATTATTTTTGTAGGTTATTATTGGGGATCAGATGTTCATAGACGCAGAACCAAGCTTGTATTGAACAACATTGTTTCCATCATTAATACTTAAATATGGAGATCATGTTGATGATAAACAAATGTATAAGGAACTTTAAATGCGTTACCCGTGTATCTGTTTCAAATTGATAATTTCTTTTCTCCTTGATTTTAGATTGTTAAATGACTCTAAACTCTACAGGACAATCTGCCACATATTAAAGTGTACATATTGATCTCTATATCATGTCGTTACCAAGAGCAAGGGTAATAACAAAATGTGTTATTGCCAAAATGTGTTATTAATAAATAATGGAAACCAAAATAAGAGGCATTAACAAAATGTGTTATTGCTCTACTCCATCCAAAAGTCAGTAGCTCTCTAACTTCAATCACCACCTCCTAATATTTACCACCCCTCAACTCCTTTGGTAACACGTTGTTGATGAATTTTGAACCAAAGAGGCCAGTAGTGATACCAAGGCAGACGTGATGTATACCAGGATCCAAAGGGATTAGCATCCGTCACATGCTTTCCAATACAAGAACATGTTTCCAATTACTGCAAGAAATTCAAGCATGTGAAGCGAAGGCAAATAAAAATTTTCATGATCATGTAATGGACATTCCAGGAGATGATAGCATCCAGCAATCGGCTGTGAAACCCGTAGTTAAACTGTTAAAAATCTTAACCAAAAGAATATTAAATCTCCTTTAAGTATCCTTAACTAATATACCGACCAAACTATTTATATATTATCTAACTTATATGTATTTTACTAGTTGGCATCACTTGGTATGTAAATTAACTATTTGTTGGTGGCTAATTTGTTGTGAAAATTGGACTTATATTTGTTTCATTTCTAAAAATTAGTTAGAGTCCCTTTTTTCTTGTTTGGTTATAGGGTCCAATTCCAACATAAGCCACAAACATACCATTTGCAATTAACACGATTCCAATTATGTTCAACCAATCTTTCAATTTTAAGTTTTTATGCAGAGGATCAACGCCATGATCAATGCATTTTCTTTTTTTTCCCTCCCTTCAAAGATAGCCACATTAATGCACTAGTTATCAAGTACCAAGAATGGGGATGACATAAATGAATCAGCCTACCAATTAGAGAAAGCATCAAATGTTTTAATATTTAAAACCACCCAAATTCAATAACCGATAAGAAGAGAAAACCGATAACTTTTTATTTGGAGGATAAATACAACATTTGGATATGCATCCTGTATATATGCTTGAGTATTGTCCCAACTTTTAGACGCCGTTGTCGGAATGATTTTGCCTGAGTTTCACAAAAATTCTCCGTTTTCTTCCAAATATTATCATCCTCCTCTTCAATTTCATTAAGCTGCACGCTGAAGCGGCTAAATTAGTAAATTACCCTTTTTCCGCATCAGATGTCGCGACTTCATGGACATCTCCTACGGCAGCAACCATGCTTTGAGAACTGATTTTTTATTCAGTATTTGAATCAATACTCTCTTTTCTCTGTTGAAAGATGAAACGGGTCTGACGGACTTTTTGGTACTGAAAAAAAAAAAAAACTAGTGATACTAGTACAGTTTGGGAGAGGGCTGATGCTTAGAATTGAGAGTGACTTGTGGCGGAAGATGGAGGAAAAGGGTGAGTGGCGTATGATGGAGGACTGGAGGAGGCCGATGGGAAAGATGGGCAATTTTGGAATTTTATCAGAAGTAGCTGTGGCAATAATTTCATTGTCCATTCCAATGCCTCTGCATTAAAAAATTCCTCATATTAACTGAAAAACATACAAATTTAGCTCCAGTAATAGAAATTTACATAAAGATACTGATTTTAACAATAAATTCATTTTTTGTTTTTTAATCAATGCAGTTACATCTGTCCAAAAGACACAGTTTGACAAAAAATCATGTGTCTTGCAAGCGTATCTCTCACTTTATATTAATGCAATATCTCGAGGCTTATTACCTGCAAACTCCGTTTAATAGGCTTCTCACCTGCAGACACCGATAATGTGACCAAAAAAAAAATGCCAAAGATGTCAGATAAAATAAACCAAAATTTCATATAGGACAAGGATCAACTCAAAAGCATAAACTAAGGAGGTATTCGGTTAACATTCAAGAATCGAAATCAGAATGAAAATCATAAATTCTATTATTAGTATGAATTTATAATATTTTCTTTTATTTATTTGGTTTAAAATAAGAATGAGTTTTATTATATTAATGAGTTATTCATATTAATTCGAACTCATATCACAAATAAGGGATGAAAATAAATATTTTCTATTGAGTTATTTAATTTAAAACTCATATCACAAATGAGAGATGAAAATAAATATTTTCTAACACTTTCATTTTTATAAAATGATTCCTATAATCCTTAACTAAGCATCATCTATAAGTATCATTAATTTAAATTTTTATTTCTCTTTCTCATACCTATAAATCAAATACCTATTAAGTAATGTCATAATTGAAAAGGAACTACATTACAACAGATCTCAGAAGTTACAAAAGCTAAGTTTCTTAAATATGGAGTGGGCACAACTGACAGATCCAAACAATCAATAAAGACAAGTTTCTTTTTACAAATTAAAATGCTGCGGGTTAATAATACTTTGCCCCCCTAAACTATATGAGTAATTATAATTTGTCATCCTAAACTATAAAAATTACACTTTGCCCAATTCACAATATTCATCTTTCAAAAAATTTTAAAATATCAAGAAAATTTAGTGATCTAGATGACTAAAATACCCTTGGCATTATATTTTAATTTTTATGTATTTAATTGATTTTCGATAGTTATAAAAAAATTAGGGAACGAAAAAGTGAGAAATTGTTCAATTATATTAAATCTGATATCGCAATTTACACAGATTAAGTCAAATATTAAAATTGTAAAATATTAAGAGACATCGAAAAAATTATAAAATTTTATAAAAATTATATTTTCATACAATACTTTTACAGAAAAATTTTCATAGAAAATAAGTCCATTTGGAAATGCTCTACCACTACAGTTAAACATTCAAATTCGAAATAATATAAAATAAAATCTAATAATTTTAAAAATCTAACCAAGAAACATTGAAATATTATATAATTTATTTGTGCTTATTTTTAAATAATTATCACATTACTATCAAAATTGAAATACATAAAAATCAAAATATAGTACCAAGGGTATTTTAGTCATCTAACTAAATTTTCTTGATATTTTAAAATTTTTTAAAAGATGAATATTAGTGAAAGGGGGTAAAGTGTAATTTCTATAGTTCATGGGGTAAAGTGTAATTACCCATATAGTTTAGGGGGACAAAGTGTTATTAACCCAAATGCTGCACCCAATCTTTAACCATCTAAGTGAATTACATCATCATTAATTTCTGGATTTACCCTCCCTCCTTTGGATCTAAAGCTTTTCATTGCAAACTCATCTTATTCTTCTACGACTGAAGTCCAAAAACAATTGTCAAGTGTAGTCCCATTTCATTATGTACAAAAATAACAGAAACTATCAAAGGGTACTTGTTGAGGTAGTAATGATTCTGCCACAAAGTCATCATCATTTAACTGAGTTCCATTGATTTGCCATTGCTAAAACATCCAGGAATAAGCAAATTCAGAGCGAATGGAAGAGTTAATCCATTCCTCCCAGAAAATATGATTAACTCACTTCTCCAATATGGTTCTCAAGACTGTTATTACATGTTAAAAGAATATGGCCTTCTATTTTAAAACTAATTGTGTGATAAGTGAGTGGTCCACAAATTTATTAATTAGTTTAGGAACTTTTAGCTAGTCAACGTGGAATTTATACTTTAACACTCCTTCTCACACGTGATTTGCGTTGGACATTGAATCCTGTTACACGTGAGTCAGAATTAAAGAGTCCGTTAGAAGGGGTTGGACAGAAGCCAAGAGAAGTGTGGATGGATGGGAAAACATTTGAGGGTTAGTTCTGAAATCATGTTAAAGAATATGGATTTCCATATTAAAATCAATTGGTGATAAGTGTAATTGGTCAAGAACTTAAAACCAATTGCATCCATGTGTGGATGCAAGCCCAGGTTCGAGTACAAGGTGCGATAGAAAGGGTTGCCAAAGAGCAAGGACAGTTGGAAGCCGGTCGAGGCACTTTGGCAGTCCAAGAAACAAATTGATGCATTCCATTCTATCAAAGCCAACGAGAATGTTGCTACAATAGGTGGGGGAATGACACGGTCCGCCCGTTTAGACGAAAAGGTTCAGCCTATATAAGAAAGAGGGTCCAGACTCTTTTCCAGAATTATGGAACATTCTAGAACCCTCTAGAATTTCCTAAAATACCCTTAAATTCCCTAGAATATTTTAAGAGGAATATTCTCTGTATAAAAGTCTCTAAATCTTGTAGATTTGTAATTAATATGGTAGGTTCTAAAATATTCTTTTGTAAAATGTAAAAATGAGCCAACCCCCTCATTTGTAACAAACCTCACAAGTTAGAGAAATTCAATACATAGAGTTTTCATTCTCTCTTCTCTTGTTGTGAGTGTGAGAAAGGTTGACTTAGGGTGAAAATTTAAGTGTTGCACGGGTTAGCAACACTAGAATGAGTAAGCCCTTTCATTTTAAAACAAATTGGTAATAAGTGGAGTGATTCAGAAACTTATTAATTAGTTCAGGATATTTTGACTAGTCAATGTAAGATTTATACTTTAACACCTTTAACATTATGTTAGCAAAATTCAGCAATTAATATCCCAATTATTCATATAGAAAGTCCTAAGGCTCTCAATCAATCTAAATCCAGTCAAAAACAAAATCAAAAAATCAAAAGTAAAAAACGCAAAATTCATAAAACCAAGCCTAATAAAACCAACTCAAGTGGTAAGAAATTAACTTCCGCATCATGGCAGTAAGGAAATAGAACTTTACAATTAAACGAAAAAACAAAAAAATAAATAAATCAATGAAATTACCTGAAGATACGAGAACACCATGTGATTCGACAGTCGACATTAGTTATATGGGAAACAAACTAATTACATGCATGAATGTAATGTACAAAAGATATCCCAAGTCATTTTTGCATTGAAATGTCCAACAATTCGAGACATCAAAAATAATAACTTCTAATCTTAAAGAAAAGAAAAGGTTAAACCATATTATCAAAACTATAGATAAGCAGAAGCTTTTGCTTCTTTATTTATTTATAAGAGGAAGCTTTTATGTATGCCAAGTATCATCATCACTGTCTATTGTGGGGCCTTACACTAAGCAACTTGATGAAACAGTGTTTTAAAAATTAAACCGGATCAGATAGGTCAATTTGATCGATTGGACCGTGAATCAGAAGAGTTACCGGTCTGATCCATTTATATTTTCAGTCTGTATAAAAAATCGAATAGAACCGAAAAAAATCATGAACTGGTAGAAAATTAGTTCAATCAGTCTTTGGTGGTTTTTTAAATTTTAGAATAAAAAATAATTTTAACAAAGAGAAAAATCAAAAAATAGTGAAATAAACTCCAAAATGGCAAAGTAATGAACATACCAAAATCTAAACTATTAAATTATTATTTTTGTTATCTTTTTTTATACTTATTTTTGTACAAGTTTCATTTTTCTTATTAAAATTTTGATTAGTATTTTTGGGTATTAGAATTAAAATTCTCAAAAAATAATGCTTCTCTTCTATTTTAAATTTCATACAAATATATTTTAAGTTATTTTAAATTATACTATACTAAAAAAAAAAAAAAAAAGGGAAAGAACTGAATTAGTGAACCAGTCAGTTCAACCGGAGGTCGACCGGTTGAACCGCAAACCGGACAGGTCACTGGTTCAATACCTTTTTCGGTTTTCAAAATATTGACTTGAAATTCCAAACCACATGCCATGTATTATCATCAATGTCTTTTTTTTTTTTTTTTTTTTGAAAGGTTAAAAGCATGAATAAAGACAGAAGTAATGGAACTGATTTGTTTCTCAAATTAATTAAGCCCAAAGAAACTATCAAGATAACATGATTTGGACTATAATTTCATATTAAATTAATTTCTAATCTAACAATAAAATTAATTAACTTGAGAATAAATCCCTTGGAAATTTAATTACAAGATTCTAACTTACTTAAAACTTGTAAATTAAATGGGATTGATTTAATATGCAATACAGCATCCATTAAGTCAAGCCTTCTATGATATTCGATCCGATTGTATCTCGAACCACAATCTTTATGCAAACTTCTGTCGTCATATAAATTGTATACAAGTCCAACTTGTAGTTGGTCATCTTCTTTGTCTCCATCACCCAGTTTATAGTGAACAAATCTTATATCTCACATATAATTTCTCCATCATTCTTTTTTGTCAAACAATTTATCCATATTAACCTATTCATTCTCTAATTAGTGGATTTCATCCACCATACTATTTCTGTCAACAATAATATTTTTTTAAAAAAATTAATCACAATTTTTTCAAACATATTATTTTTTTCTCCACAGAATCATGAATTTTTTTCCCACCCCTTAGATTTCCTGGCCTTCCATGATCAAGTTTCACAACTGATAATTTGACATAACTATTTTCTAATTGTTTTCTAACGCATAATAGGATCCTTCTTTTTATATTAGTATCCAATACTAACACAATAATCACAATAGGATCCATCTTTTTAAATAATTATCTAACTACGGTCAACATCCTAATTGTCAAACGAGTACCCCAAGGCCAACCTTTCGCTGTCTTTGACTCTACTAGAAAAATATTTTTTTTTCAATTTCTTTGACAAATACTAAATATCTCAGTCAAAATTTAGGACCCTGATCAACTATTTATAGGAGTAAAAAATAACCTTTTAAATTACCAAAGTCAAGAAAATATAACCTGAGAATTTAACCAAAGCCGCAAGGCTCTTTCCCATGCAGATAATGCGGATTCAAGAAGCAAGAAATAATTTGTTATTCAATGAAACTTTACAAAACAAAGTTGGAAGAAGATAAACGAAGAATAACCAACGAAGGACAACAGAATTTCTGGGGGAGAAATATTGATAATAAACTTTTGAATAATAATTTTCCTCAACTAAACAATTAGTCACTAATGTCTTTATATAGATACCAATTATTCTAAATCCTTACTGAATTCAATTATCATAATTGGATTATAATTCAATATTAAATTAAATTCTAATATTACAATAAAACTACGAAATAAATTCCTTATAAATTTAACTACTAAATTTTAATTTAATCAAAATTCTTAAATTACATGAGTTTGATTTAATATGCCAACAAAGTTTGTTCATTTAAGTATGATATCATTTGGTTCCCTTTCATACATGCAGAAAAAACATGAACATGTAAAATTTGTAAGTTTTCTTACGTCCTCCTGTTCTAAAGTTCGGAGGAACACATTTTGGAGGGAGCTATAACAAGACTAAGAAACTATTAATTTTTGATATTCGAATTGTTGGACATTATAATGCAAAAATGACAAACATATCTTTTGTACCTGTCTCTTATACCAAAAATAATCCGCAGTAAAAAGGCCGTGGATAATAATTTCTTTGCGGATTATAAATTCCGCACTAATTTTGATGGGGATTTTGATATCATACTTAAATGAACAAACTTTGTTGGCATATTAAATCAAACTCATGTAATTTAAGAATTTTGTTAAAGTATAAATCTTACATTGACTAGTCATAATATCCTTGACACGTCTCTTATAAAATTTTAACTATATTCTAACCCCACAAATTCCCATATAATTTCCGACAAAATCCCTAGCAAATATCCCCAGCAAATTCCCCATATAATTTTCGCAGCAAAATCCCCATCAAATATCCCCATCAAAAATCCCCATATATTTTCCGTAGCAAAATCCCCAAATAATTACTCACAGCAAAATATCCGTTAGTATATTTTTGCAGCATACTTCCCCCTGTACCATCATGCCAGATTGTATAAATTTCATCACAATAAACATGTCTCGCATGTGATCATCATGTCACATTCCTAATTTCATTATTAACACATCTGAAGAAATATAATACGAAACAATTGACCTTATACAATAATGTGTATAAGAGACAGTTATTTGAGTTACTTAGATTGTATACTGTATAATTATACACATCTACCATCTGCATCATCCTCATATTTGGCATCAAGGGGTGGGGAACGCTAGTGGAGAGAGGATCCAGGAAGAACGCCTAATCGCTCCATCAAAGTATGCAACTGGTTTCTTGTTTCAGATAGTTGGGCTTGTAGTGAAGCTTGCTCTTTCTTCATTTCTTCCTTTTCCAATCTCTCCTTTCCAGTTGGGCTTGTAGTCTTATACTATTTCAAGTGTGTATTTTGAGACTAGAGCTGTCATCAAGAGACAGGCCTTTGTTAATGATGACTTGAAAATATTTATTTCTTTTAATTACAGAAGGCTGAGAGGGGTGAAAACCCGCCATTCTCTGATTTCTATTCCGTACCCACGGCGTCATACCAAATATCCAAATCGGATGGCGATGTTGTGAGTGTTGAGAACCATTAGAAGACATATTATCATTCTCAACAAGACTTTGAGAAGATATTTCAGCCTTTTTCTTCTCAAAGTTCTCCCGCAAAAGTCATACAGGGATTATACAATTTGGGTTGATTAGTTCATATTGCTATTACATGCAAAATGTTTAAAAAAATGAATAAACTTTCTTAATGAAATAGTACCTAAATGTATGTATTGGAATGATACTTAGTAGATTTCTAATTATGGGTATAATAGAAATAGAGAATGGCGGATGTTCATAAAAGAGCCTTCTGAAATTAAAAGAAATAAATATACTTCAAGTCATCAGTAACAAAGATGAAATCCACTAATTAGAGAATGAATAGGTTAATATCTGTCTCTTATACACATCTAGATGTGTATAAGAGACAGACAATAACTTGGTTTCTATGCATTAAATGCGGGCATATCAGCTGTCTCTTATACACATCTAGATGTGTATAAGAGAAATCCCTGATATGGTAAATGTTCATATCCCTTCAGGGACATGGTGTCTCTCATTTTTGCACTTATACACATCTAGATGTGTATAAGAGACAGGTAAATATTTTGGTTGTTGACAAGAAAATTTTATAAACCCAGCCAAACCCTTCAAAAATTCTTCCACATATCCCCGACGATTTGGAAGAAGCCTATTGTACATCCACCTTCGATGCTCCGGAACTTCCATTTTGCCTAACCAAACTAATGACTTACTTAGTCTCCTGTTAAACAATTAATTTCCAGACAAATATAAGAATATAATTTCATGAAAATTTTCCACTTGCTTATTATAGTAAATATTTAGTATATTATAGTAAGTTGACTAGTCCAACAACACAAATATATGTATGTGTTCATGTTTTTCTTTATTTAATTACATATAAATATCCTAAATGATACTCTTTCATAGTTATTTGACAATATTTATTTTTTATTTTTAATAAAAAAAAATGATAGATACCAAATGTTGTTCCCTTCACTTTTACTATCCTGTTTTAAAATAATTATCATTTTTACAATATATCCTATATTAAATTATTTGTTGTTATCAAAAATTAAAAAAACAGTAAATAATTTTTTTTTAAAATTTTACCATGCATTTGCATAAAAATTAATATAATCAACTATTTTAAAATTCACCTTTTCACCTTTTCCCTATTATCTCATAATTAAAGTCTACTAAGTATCATTCCAATACATACATTTATATAACATTTCATTTAGAAACATTATTCATGGTTTAGTATTTTGCATATAATATGCATTATGAACTTGTTCAACCCAAATTGTATAATCCTAGTAAAAAACTTGAATATCTCATGAAATGGAATTGTTTTAAGAAAAATGTAGTGTTTGTATATCTATTAAAGGAGCGAATTATGTCGTTTGGAAAAATAAGTGTAATTTGGTCACTTTTTAACCTATATTTTAGTAAAATTGAACGAATTTATTTGTTTTTTTTAATCCGTATCCACCAACTCAAAGTAGGAGTTATTTCGTAAACACAAAACGAAAAATTACTTACTTAAACGAAAGACAAATAAACTATAATAATAGTTAAACGGAAGATTTTTTAAAGGTTGAAAATTATTCTATTTAAATATTCTGTAATGACAAAAGGTTGAAACATATTCTGTTAAAATAGTTGGCATTATTTTTAAAATATTATTTAAAAGAGTACTGTAATAATGTTTATTAAGATATATATATATATATATATATTAAAAATATATATAAAATAATTATAAAATATTATTTAAAAAATAATAAGAAAAATTAATCATCCAACTTTTCGTTCAAGGGACATGTTTCCAGATATTACTTGGTTAAATTAAGGCCCAAATGGCAAGGTTAGGAATCGCGTACTATGATAGGCTATATCCCACCGGAGAGTCTTGAGCTTGGTTCTTTATTTAGACTCCGAGAATTTAATTAGATGAACTATAGAAGTCTCTTTTGTCATTATTTTAATTTTCATATAATAAAGTTGGTTGTTATATTAAGGTTGACGATATATTTATGATAATATTAATTAAAGTGTGAAGCTTGTAGGAACACGGAAATCCCTAAACAAACAAGTTTAGTATAGGTGTTAAATATTGTCATTATATGGAAATAAATTGAAAATTACATAGCAAAAATCCTCGACAAATCAAAATATGGATAACAAACTGTTGAACAAAAAATGTAAATAACATAACAAAAATCTATACGATAACAAACAAAATAAAAAAAATAAAAAAAAATAAAAATAAAACTGCAAAAATTATAGCAAAAATCCTACAGAAATTAGGGATATCTAAATGTGTATAACATAGCAAAAATCTATACGATAACAAACAAAATAAAAATAAAAATAAAAATAAAATAAAAATAAAACTGCAAAAATTATAGCAAAAATCCTATAGAAATTAGGGATAAAAAAAATGAAAATAACATAGCAAAAATCCTACACAATTTATTGACAACAAATAGCTGCAAAAAAATAAAAAAACTGAAAATAACAAAATAAACCATTCACAAAAATTATGGATAACAAGAATTAAAAAAATAGATAATTTCATGTAAAAATTGAAATGGTAGATCAATTAATCACCTTGGAAATGGTTGAGGATGTGCACGGTTGCAGCTAGAGGAGATGGTGGCTGGACAAATCGAATCCAAGATAAGAACACCAAGTTCACGCGGCTTCTTCAAAAGGAATGATGGAGCAAAATGGCTTGAGGAGAGAAAGAAATGAGGAAGAAGGGATGAAATTTAGGCTTGGAAATAGTAGATGGTAGTTGGAAGAAAGGTGGAGGGTGAATGGTGGCTGGTGGTGCAGGAAATGGAGAGAAAAAGTGATTTTTCCCCGATTAGATCTGTCCAAAATGTGCTGGGTTTCTGCATTGTAAATTGAAATTTCCTGTTGAATTTTCCGCAGGAATTTCCTTACTGTCTCTTATACACATCTAGATGTGTATAAGAGACAGCCGCAGCACATCTGATGCAAGACATTCGCAAAGCAATAAATTTTGCATCAGATGTGCTGCGGATTTATTTTTCCGCAGCAAATTTGCTATTGTCCTTAATTTTTCCTTCGATTAAAATACAATAATAGATGTAAATAATAGTTATAGATTTATATAAGAGACAGGTTATCTACAGATTTTATGTGGATTTTTTAATCCATAGCAAGGCTAATTTCCAAAAAAAATTTAGAAAAATAAAATTTGCAGTAAAATTGTATATAATTCCTAGGGAAAAAATCCGTAGCAAAAATTCGCATGAAATTTGCAATTTTTTTGTAGTGGAGAAAGTTGAACATATTCCACAACTAAGCAAATCTTGTTTGGAGCGTAATTTTCAAAGTGGAATTGTTAAAATCTTGAGAATAATTATATAGAATTCGTTTATATACCAAACGACGATCAATTTCGTCTTAAGGACAAAAAAAAAAATTAATATTTGACAATGACCATATAACTTAGTTCATATTTGATCGAATTTATATTTACCAAATAAGTATATATATTTAATACTTTATTCTTATAACAAGTAATTATGTTTAAACAAAAATTACAAATAATTACTCATTTTATCCAACGTTAGTCACCGAATTGGACACATCGGTCTATGACTCAGTGCTATATGACCCACATAATGACATATAGTAATGTGATGACTTGAAAAGCCACAAGCCCATTTAAACTTGGCTCACCCATGTCTTAACCACAATTGTAAAGGTCCGAACTACACCGACAAATTTTGACTAATGACCCAAGTGTAGTGATCTTCTACGACGTCTATACAATTTAGACGATTAAAAAGGGCTGATTACATTGAACTACACAGAGGGTTTATCGTCACTTCATGAAATTTGGATTGTTTTGTCATATGTAATTGCGGAGAAGCTTAACATATTTACCAAATCATTAAAGCTGTTTACAGATTTTGGTGGGTACTAAAACGACAAATATTAGTGTTCGACTCTCAAGTCTCACCTATCTCTTTCCAATTAATTTACTATAAACGCAAAATAATTAATTTTCGTCCATAAATTGTAATATAGCTAATTAATTAATCTACTATTGGCTCTTAAAACCAACCCGGTGCAAGCATAATTTGTGAAACAAGTGCAAGAAAAAGGATGAATCTGTGAATAGATTCATGAATCAAAAAAAAAAATTTCAAGTTGTTGCAATCTACGAGGGTCCTAAAAGACACAGTGTAGAAAAAGAAGAAAAATAAGAAAAGAAAAGGAGTAGAATATATAATCAAACCCGTTCAACTGCGACTCCATATCCCACGCTACCAATTTGATGAATTATTGCAAAAGTAGAAAAATCTTTGAGACCAGAAAATTGCCAACATTAATTAAATAACCAATAACGTTAATACGAAAAATTATACTCCATACATAGTAGTATAATTTTAGCAACGTAGAAATTTGAACTGAAAGAAGATAATAAACAATTCCTAAAACTATATATATTCTGCAACCAGAAAAATAAAAATTATTCATAGTTATATTGATAATGGTTTTATTTGAATCAGTCGTCCTCGTACGTGATCGTAAACCAGGATGTCACCCGTCTAAGCTCGACCAACCAAACTACAAAAAGGATTAGAGAGCCAAAAGCCGATAAAGCTGCCGCAGGGATTGCATAATTATATTGATTATGAGTCGCAATTGTAAAGGATAACCATAGTTTTGTAAGCGCTAAAGTGGCCGCAGCAGTCGTGAAAGTGATGGCACTTTCAAACACTTTACCCCAGCGAAGGTGCCTTTTGATCTTCGTCTCATCAACTTGTACTTTTTCTTCTCCAACTGCTACTATTATCACCACTTCTTCCTTCTGCTTCTCCTCCTCTTTTTCTACTACTGCTTCCATTCTCGAAGATGATGATTATTATGATGAAATTAAAAAGCAAATTAAGAACTAGCCAAAAAAAAAAATTAATAACACAACAATGGGCAGCAAAAGGATTTTTTTTTTTTTATTTAATTTCTCCGGACGCAGCGATACGAACATATAGATATAATTTTATGGTGTAGTAATATCATCAAACATTGTGATTTTGAAAACTAAAAGATAACTCTAATTGTAATGGGTCCTATTTCCAATCATATAAGTAGTCTTGTTGTGCCAGCAAACCTAAATATCAAACTAATGTCAGTTTTGGACTTGGCCCACTAACAAAACTATCTAAGATCAGTCTCATATCAATGGCCCTTAAAATTTCAGTGACGCCCTTGACAGAAATATACAAATGGGCCGACAGCCTAACACCTATAAAATTCTTGTATGGATGAGGTCAATAATATGGTATCATTGATCCCATAATTCATAAAGGGCTATATCACTCTATATTAGGCATAGTTATGAAATTCGACTCGACTCGACGGTTTAACAAGTTAACTTGATCAACGATCACTAGACAGGGTTGGGTTTCTATTCTGACTGAATGAGGAGGGCACTCGACTGAACCGAAAAAATCGGGAACTTGGCTGATGTTTTAAGGAACCGGAGTTCCAAAAATTGGAAGAAAAATTCTTTTGTCAAGATTCGAACTCTAAACCTCCAAGTGAATGACTATAGAACTTTAACTACTACATCATTTGCTACTTGTTTGATTGCTATCTTACTTTATTTTTTTATCCTTTTTTAATTTCATACTTCACTCTTAATTTCTATATATTTGTTATACATCATTATACTACAAGTTTAAACATATGATTATTTTAATATGTTTTTAAATAATTAGTTATTCTAAATTCATCAAAAATAGATTAAAATTTAATAAGTATGTTTTATAAATGTTTACAACAGATATTTTATATCAAATAATTTAAAATTATTATATATTATTAATAAAATAATATATATTAGCAATTCACTGGTTGAACCAATCACCAACCTATTAAATCAGTAATTCATTCACCCACATCTTTCGCCGGGTTTCTTTTCGGATCGGGTTTAATAACTATGATATTAGACTTATAAACGTATCGGATTTAAGTCAAATACACAAGATCGAACCCAAATCCGATTAAGAATTTCCGAATTCAAATCTGACCCAATTACCCAACGAGTCTAAATTTTATAACCCGTCTCTAAATTTGGATCCGATTTACCCGTATAAAATCTTTTCTAGAACAACAAAAATTATAATCCTAAACATTTTGAAATTCCATTCAAACTTCAATCCCAAATCATAGAAACACAACAACAACTACTACTACTTAGATAAGTCATTCCAATTCATTTTTTTTGTATTTTTCTTTTTCTTTTTTCTTATTTTTAATCAAATATTTCATGTTTTCCTACCCATATCCAACCATAGATTTTCATTCATTTTTTTTCTTTTAACCCTAGATCTAGCTAATCAAATAAACAAAAAAAAAAAAAAAATTCCCCAAAAAAAACTAAAATAAGAATCAATAAGATTTCAGTCCCCACATCCCCCCTCCCAAAAAAAAAAAAAAAAAGCGGAAAATTTATTATGCCTCCCTATACTTACTGAACTTCAAATCTTAAATAAGAAAATTATAAACCCAAAAACATTAAAATTAGACCAAAGAAAAACAGACAAGTGAGAAAATCTAAAGAAAAAGAAAGAGAATCACAGAGTATTTTCCATGGCTGCTGGCTTCGTAGATGTGATATTGATTCATCAGTGGAGTAGTAACTGCAACTGAGGAAAGAAACGAGAGAGGAGAAGAAGGGGAAAAGAAGGGTTAAATACATTAAACCCGCTTCCAACATTTGGGTTGTTTGCACCAAACCCCTTAACGTTATTTTTTTCTCACTTTACCCCTTTAACTAACTGTCAAATGTAACTCTGCTATTGATTTTTTCAAAAAGACAAATTTACCCCTAAAGATCAATTGTGGTAAACCCCTTAAGATTTAAGCAAAATTCCACTTCACCCCCTCAGGCAAATTTTGTAGCATTTATTATATTGGGATAAAAATAAAATTCAATAATGTTATCAATATTGTTAAAAATATAAATATGCTCCAAATTAATTACTAATATTCTAATTCTCAAATTATACTTTCTTTAATATTTTTAATTTAAAAATACGATGAAATAATTAATTTTAAAATTTTTGATGAATTATTAAAGGTATTTCATCTAAATTATTTTAATTTAAGTTTTTATTTATATGAAAAAGTTCCTTCATATAATTTAGATATTAGTTAAATTATATTAACAAAGGAAAAAATAAGAAGAAAATCATTTGAAATAAACATAAAGAAAAGCAAAAGGAAAATAGATTGATATAACTTTAATAGATGGTTATAAGTCTCGTATATTTAAAATTTTATTTTTACATGAAAATAAAAAAATATAATAAAAAGTCCAAAAAATACCTGAAAGTGCTAGAAAATTTTTATATTTAAATTTTTTTTCACAAGTATTTTTAAAGAATCACTGGTGTTGGTGAATATCATTATATTTTTAGTTGTTTTAGCAATAGTTTTATATTGATTAATGACTAAAGCAGGTTAATTGATATAAAACTTGAATTAGGGACTAAAATGACAAATATAATAAACTTTAAGGAGTTTATTTTATATATTCTTATAGGGTCTAAGAGTAAAAATATCTTTTTTTTCTTTTTAATAGTCAAATTGCTAACGGAAGGGGTAAAGTAAAAAAAAAATAGCGTTAGGAGGTTTAGTGTAAAACAACCCAAACCTCATCGTGGCTAGCATTAGTGTCTATGTTCA
Organism: Cinchona pubescens; assembly: GCA_025175665.1. NCBI lineage: Eukaryota > Viridiplantae > Streptophyta > Magnoliopsida > Gentianales > Rubiaceae > Cinchona > Cinchona pubescens. The sequence goes on from JANKKI010000157.1 coordinate 376,942, forward strand.
TAATCTGAATACAGATCCAAAAAACCAGTTGCTAACTAAAATTGAATGGTTCATTTCATTTTCAACCTCATAAAATTTGAGGAGAAAAAACTGTAAATATTGCCCACCATATTTGTCTTTCGAGAAAAGATTTCCACCTTTTTTTTACACTCAAAAGTTGCATCAAACATTATTCTTGAGATAATATAAAGTATATGGCTAAAGTAATGATTGAAGATTATGTGTTTCGGATAAAAAAATATAGCAAATAAAATCATAAGATTTAAGGATGTAAAGTAAATTAAATAAAGGCAAAATGAGTTCATTCGACTAAGAAAAGCTCCATTTATGATGAACTAATGACTCATCCAAGCTTCATCTTCAGCCACCTCTCGGCTAAGTATGACTATGTGGTGAGATAAATGTGTTTTTGTTGTGTGGGTCATTGATGTAGAAAACACTAACATCAAAGAGCATGTGGAGGGGACAGGGTTGCTTGGGTGGAGAGATAAGGACAGATATGGGGGAGAGAATGGAAGAGTGAGAAGGCAGGCGATCGGGGAGGAGGTAGGATGGAGCACCGAAATCTGTAAAGGGATGGAGGAAGAGGCCAACGGGTGGAGTGGGTGGGAAGCCAGAGCGAAAGAGGACAGATCGACTCTAGACGATGAAGGAAAGAGGATGCCGGTCAAAGGAAAGAGAAGTGGTGGATTGCGGGTAGAGAGGGTGGAGAGGTATGCCATGGTCGCCGGTGAGCAGAGAAGTGGAATAGTGAGAAACTGCGGACCAGAGAGGAGAAAAAAAGAAAGAAAATAGTAGAAAGAAATGGTGGTATATGAGAGAGAACGTTGGGCAACCATGGTTTGGCTAGGGTTTCATCAAAGAACGAACAAGGAATGTTTATCACTTCTTATCCAATTTTTGTTTTTACCCCAAAATTTTTCGATAAGCTTCAATCAACCCTAATAGTTTGGTGGGGAGAGGGTGTTTTTGAAGGCAAAAAATAATTATGGCTCCTTAAGGGCATGTTTGACCTCTCACATTAATTTTATGTAGACATCAGCAGTATGTCTAACGCCTTCTAACCCGTTAGGTGGTTATTTATTAAACGCTCTGACATTCAAAGGAGGAGATTGTAATTTTACCAAACTACGGGGTGTGTTTGGTAATTTGATCAAACTCTAAAAGAGGTAAATGTAATTAACCCCAGAAATAACGATTAAGGAAAATAGGAATATACAAAATGAGGAAGAAAAAATAGGAATCGGTGAAAAGTAAAAGTAAAAGTAATAAGAAATTTAATGATGACATGGATTGAAAATTAAATTAAGAGTTGCGCTGAAGTTGGTGCTTAGGTTGTTGTTGGTGAATTAATAGGAGTCTTGATTTCTAAAAGAAATAAATATTTTATAAGAAATTTTTTAATAAGAATTATTATTACAATTATAATTAGGATTTGGATCTTGTCTATTTAGTTTTCCTCCATTTATTGTCTATGTATCTATATCGAAACAATCAAAACTTAAAAAAATAATTTAAATATATCATTAATTTTATCTCATCGAGTAGATTTTCATATCTAAAAAATTCATTTCATTCGAAAAAAATTTCACCTTTAAGTTATATGTCACATTTGAACTGTGTAGAAAATTTTAAATTTTAATGAAATATAGAGTAGTTTAATTAAACAATAAGACATCATCATATTTTTTTTTTAATTTTTTGCAAGACATTTATATAAAACATGATTTAAATTATAAACTATTTTGATAAATGTTTTTTAAAATTTATTTTTTAAAACTAAATGAAGAGGGTCCTTGTCCTTATAATTACGCTTAAAATATTTGGAGGCCTAGATTGATGGCTTTAGTTGTCTTACCTTAAACCACCCTGGAAGGGAAGAGAGGAAGGAGAAATTTTATTTTGGTCAAGAACAATTACTGGTATACCTAGTAGTTGCTCCATAATTAATAGGTGTTCGCCATTTGGATTGGGGGCCCATATTTTTTTAAAAATAGTGAGGCCATCTTATTCAGAAAAAATGAACCCTCCACACTAAATTGAGAGTTTTCATTAATTATGAAACAACTACTAAACATGTCAACAATAATTATTCCTGACCAAAATAAAATTTTTCGAGAGGAAGTCCCTTGTCTTTCTTTTTTGTCCGCCAATTCTCATTTTTACACGTGTAACTGAAACATAAACTTTGTTTGGATTTTATTATCTCCTTTTTTTTAATCTTTGCATGTGAGTTACAATTTTCGTAACATACTATTGGCACAATTTTTCGTTATTTTATGGGGTGCAATGAGTTAAGGATATGAATGAAAAATATTAAACTATAAGGGGTTTGTAGCATGTCAAAGAAAATTTCTAGACAAATACACTTCAAGAATTGGGGAGCTTTGATAATCAAGTGAGTATGGATTCAGAAATTTGGATCACTCTATTAATGTTACTAGAATTCAGAATCATGATATTTCTAAGATGACAGTACGAAAATATTAAGGAAATTAAGGAATCTTAAGAATTCAATTTTCATTCATATTTTTGGAACATTTGCAGAACATGAGAATAAAACTTGAAAAACTGTTGGAAAATAGATTAATAAATAAGAAATAACCATCGGAATTCAAGTTTGATATTGTTAGTGGCATTATAAAACATAAAAAAATTTGCGAAATTGTGTAGTACTAGAATTTATGAAAGAGATTAATTATTCATGAATACACATTGAACGCTAAAATTAAGCAATAAATTTCAGGAAAAAAAATCCTAAAAATTATAAATTGTTGAAAGTTTTTATTTCCATCAATAAATTTCTTCAAACAGGACACATAATGAAACAAAATAGTGCGTATTATGAAACTAAATCAAAATTATTAAACTTGGTTATTAACTGAAGTAGAAATATAGAAAAGTAGAGAGATATTATAGAACTGTCAAATGTTTCAACTTTCTATTAGCTCTTCCAAATAAGGCACCAAAGGCTTCTATTTATAGGGTTACAAGATAGGAGATTCATAAATATGATACATGAATCACGGGAATCAATAAGGCTTTACGGGAATCAATAAACCTTTACGGAAATCAATAAACCTTCACAAATAATTGTTCAAGAGGATGAATATCACATTAACCAATGTATTTAGGGGATGAATGGATTTCCATATTTCTAGAGTTCATAAGAATTCATAACACTCCCCCTTGGATGTCCATTATACAGAGAATAGGTCTCGTTAAAAAACTTTACTAGGAAAAAACCAGTGAAAAAAAACCCAGTGGAAAAAAATCCTAGTGAAGGAAAAAGAGTACACTATTCAAAGTGTTTAGCAATGTACTTACTCCCCTTGTTAAGAACTTTTATTGAGATTTTAAACCAACACATTCCAATTCTTTTGACCAATTTTTCAAATGTAACAGTTGGTAGTGCCTTGCTAAATAAATCTGCCAAATTTTCACTTGAGCGGATATGCTGCACATCAATTTCACCATTCTTCTGAAGATCATGTGTAAAGAAGAATTTTGGTGAAATATGCTTAGTTCTATCTCCCTTTATATATCCTTCCTTTAATTGCGCAATGCAGTCAGCATTGTCTTCGAACAATACTGTAGGAATTTCGTCAAATGACCTTCCTTGGAGGATAACCCACAATTCTTCCGAATATAGTGAGTAAATTACCTTAATCAAACACATTCTCGGCTTGCTTCATGAATCGCTATAACCTCAACATGATTGAAGCAGTGGCAGTTATAGATTGCTTTGTAGAACGCCATGATATAGCAGTACCATCACATGTGAATACGTATCCAGTTTGAGATCCTGCTTTATGTGGATCGGATAAATATCAAGCATCTGCATATACAATTAACTCTGGAGTAGATTTATTAGAATAGAACAAGCCAAGATCAGGTGCTCCATGGAGATATCGAAAAATATGTTTGACTCCATTCCAATGTCGTCGTGTAGAAGAAGAACTAAATCTTGCTAATACATGCACAGCGAATGATATATCAGGTATTGTATAATTAGCAAGATACATAAGTGCCCCTATTGCACTGATATATGGTACTTCAGGACCAAGTAGTTCTTCATTTGTTTCTCGTGGTCGGAAAGGATCTTTGTCAACATCAAGTATATGATCAAACGACCATTGGACTATTTAATGGATGTGCTTTATCCATATAGAACCGCTTCAAAACTTTAGTAGTATAATTTGATTGATGAATAAATATCCCATCTTCCAAATGTTCAATTTGTAAACCAAGGCAAAATTTTGTTTTCCAAAATCCTTGATCTCAAATTCTCTTTTTAGATATTCAACTGATTTTGAAATTTCTTCAAGAGTTCCAATAAGATTCAAATCATCCACATAAATAGCAATTATCACAAAATTCAGTCCTTTTTTCTTGATAAAAATACATGGACATATCGGATCATTTCTATAGCCTTCTTTAATCAAATTTTCACTGAGACGATTGTACCACATTCGTCCAAATTGTTTTAAACCATACAAAGATTTTTGCTATTTGATGGAGTAAATTCCTCAAGAATTTGAATCGTATACTTTAGGTAATTTAAACCCTTCAGGGATTTTCATGTAAATACCATTGTCTCATGTTCCATATAGATAAGCAGTGACTACATCCATCAATCACATATCAAACTTTTCATGTACTGTCAGGCTCACTAGATATCGCAATGTGATTGCATCCACTATAGGTGAATATGTATCATTATAATCAAGACCTGGCCTTTGAGAAAATCCTTGTGCAACAAGTCGCGCTTTGTATCAAACTATCTCATTTTTCTTATTTCGTTTTCGCACAAAAACCCATTTATATCCAACGGATTTTACACCTTCAGGTGTTTGGACTACAAGTCCAAAAACTTCGCGTTTTGCAAGTGAATCCAATTCGGATTGAATCGCATCTTTCTATTTTGGCCAATCATTTCTATGCCAACATTCTTCAACTGATTTTGGTTCAAGATCCTCAATTTCTTCTATAATTTCAAGTGCTACATTATATGCAAAAGTACTATCAACAATTGTTTCAACTCGGTCCCAATATTTCCTTGTAGTGACAAAATTTATAGAAATTTCATTTTCATGCTCTTCTGGAGTATGAAACTTGTGCTCTTCGGGGAGTTAGAATTTGCTCTTTAGGAGTTTGAATTTTGTTTCTAGTGATCTTTTGAAATTCTGTATCAATATTGACTCCTCTAGTAGAACATTTTGATCAATTGATCCTCTTTTCTTTCAAGAATTTATATCTTTGGAACCAAGAAGTCGACCACACTTCAGGCGTGCTTTAAGCTCATTTGCTATAGCACTTGTAGATTATCCTACTAGGGCATCTAGTTTAATTGTTGCATTTTCTGCAGGAATATGCAATTTCGTAACTGTTTAGAATCAGCAAATACATCAGGTAATTGATTTGCAATCTCTTGCAAATGTATTATCCTTGGAACTGCTAGTTCACAAGTTTTTGTACGAGGATCAAGAAAATTTAAGGACGATGTATTCCACGTGATTTTTTTTTCGGTTGTTCATTTCCACCCCTCAATGTTGGGAAATGAATTTCATCAAAATGACAATTTGCAAATCTTGCAGTAAATACATCACCTATCAAAGGTTCAAGATATCTAATAATCAAAGACGGTGAATTATACCTAATATATATTCTCAGCCTTCTTTGGGATCCCATCTTAGTACATTGCGATGTCGCTACAGGGACATATATCGCACATTCAAAAATTCTCAGATGGAAAATATTTGGCTCATAACCAAAAGCCAATGGAAAATGAGAGTATTTATGGTAATTTGTCAGCCTTAAACGTATAAGTGTTGCTGTGTGTAAAATAGCATGTCCCCAAGCAGATATAAGCAGTTTTGTTCTCATTAACAATGGTCTATCTATTAATTGCAATCGTTTGATAAATGATTCGGCTAAACCATTTTGTGTATGAACATAACCTACAAGATATTCAACACTAATGCCAATTGACATACAATAGTCATCAAAAGTACGAGACGAATATTCACCAACATTGTCTAATCGAATATTCTTTACTGGATAATCAGGAAACTGTGCTCTCAACTTGATAATTTGAGCAAGTAGTCTTGCAAACACCAGGTTGAGAGTTGATAATAAACAAACTATGCGATCATCTTGTAGATGCATCTATTAACACCATAAAATACTTAAATGGTCACATGGTGGATGAATTGGTCCACATATATCACCATGGATTCTTTCCAAAAATGCAAGGGATTCAGTCCCCACTTTAACTGGTGAAGGTCTCATAATAAATTTTCCTTGAGAACAAGCAACACATGTAAATTCATTTGAATTTAACACATTTTGATTCTTCAATGAATGGCCATGCGAATTTTCAATTATTTTTCTCATCATTATCGACCCAGGATGCCCTAGTCGATCATACTAAATCACAAAATATTTGGGATCAGTAAACTTCTGGTTTACTCAATGGTGCATTTCAATTGCACTAATTTTAGTGTAATATAGACCAAAAGAAAGAGAAGGGAATTTTTCTACAACACATTTCTTTCCAGAAATAAAAGTGGTAATATGCAAATATTCAACATTTGAGTTCTCCATGGTCCCAATATGATATCCGTTTCGGCGGATATCCTTAAACTTTTAGCAAATTTCTTCAAAATTTAGTAAAGAACAGTGCATTATTTATAACCAATTTTGTGCCTGCAGAAAGACATATATTTGCTCCACCAGAGCCTTCGATTTATTTTGCACTACCACTTATGGTATTAACATTTGTTTCTCCCAAATTCAGGTGGGAAAAATAATTCTTACTTTTAAGTATCGTATGTGTTGTAGTACTATCAATAAGACATACATCTTCTTCGCCTTTCATTGATCCCAAATGCTTGTCAATATCCGTACCTTCTTCACGAAGGAAAAATACAAAAGATAATTAATTTAATAGAACGAAAGTACATTTCATAACAAAAGCACTGATTAACTAGGAAATATAGAACAAACTTTAAACTAATCTCTTTGGCATTTTAACATGGGTTCACTTATTTTAGACATTTCCATCACCAATCAAATGATCAATTCTTCCTTTTGGATGTTCAAAGAAATCAGCCACAACAAGATGCGTTATATCAATATTAGCATCATCATTGGCCGCCAAAATCATCAATTGGCTTGGTGAAGTTCACCTCAACACTTTTGTCTTTCTTTTTCAATGATGCTTGATACAATTCAACCAAATGTTTTGGAGCTCTACATGTTTGAGACCAATGCCCCTTATCACTGCACCGATAGCATAAATTATCAGAATTTTTCTCTTGTCTTTTTCCATTATTATTATCCCACTTCTGGTGAGAATGTTTGCCCTTATGACTTGATGAGCCATGGTTACGAGTATCATGATTATGATAGTCATATCGGCCATGACCTCAGCTACTGTCATGGCAACGACTACGGCCACGATCTCTTCCACGTTCACAATTAGAAGACTTTGTCACATTCGCTTCAGGGAATGGATTAGAACTAGTTGGTCGGGTCTCATGATTTTTTATTAATAATTCATTATTTTGTGAAGACATGAGATCAATTCAGAATACTTTTTGAATCCCTTCTCTTAATATTGCTGCTGCAGGAGCAAATTCGAGGCATGAAAAGTGGAGAAAATTTTTTCATAACATATTCTCGTCGGTAATAATTTCTCCACATAATTTTATTTGGGATGTGATTTTAAACATTACAGAATTATATTCACTTATTGATTTGAAATCTTATAATCTTAAATGTATCCGTCATATCGGGCTTTAGGAAGAATAACCAATTTTAGGTTTTCTTTTAAATTATTCCACAGGTCAAGAGGATCTTTAACAATAAGATATTCAACTTTCAAACTTTCATCAAGATGATGACGAAGGAAAATCATTGCTTTGGCACGATTTTGGGTAGAAGTCTCATTTGCTTCCATAATGGTGTCTCTTAGACCCATTACATCAAGATGCATTTCAGCATCAAGAACCCATGATAAGTAATTCTTTCCAGAAATGCCAAGAGGTACAAATTCAAATTTAGTAAGGTTAGCCGTAAGAAAATAAATTGATAAACAAACTTACCTAGATATTACTTGAACAATAAATTCTTCCACTTCACTATATTTCGCAAAGGCAGAGTCGTACTGATAATGTGCCCAGTATTATGAAACTAAGTCAAAATTATTAAATTTGGTTATTAACTGAAGTAGAAATATAAAAAAGTAAAGAGATATTAGAGAACTATCAAATGTTTCAACTTTCTATTAGCTCTTCCAAATGAGGTACCAAATGCCTCTATTTATACGATTATAAGATAGGAGATTCATAAATATGATACATAAATCATGTGAATCAATAAGCTTTTACGAGAATCAATAAACTTTCACAGAGGATGAATATAATATTAACCAATGTATTTAGGGGATGAATGGACATTCATATTTTTAGAATTCATAACAGTGCGGTCGTAACATCTTTATTTTAAGTTATATATTCATTAGTTGTAAATTCACTGGTCCATATTGAATCACCCTTGGCCTAAAATATTGTCATAGTATGCAAGAAATGAAAAGGGTCCAAATTGCCATTGAAAAATTTTGGGCCCAAATTAAATGGGACGATCTTCTAAGATATTCCCGTAGTCCTCCTACAGTCCTAATAATATAAGAGAAAGAAAAAGGTATGCACTTTAAGCATCTATTTAAATATTTTGGTGGTAGTGAAAATAAAAAAATTAGTGTTTGACCCTCAATCATCTCTTTCCTATTAACTTATTGAAAACATAATAATATTTTTGGGGTGCCAAATTAGTATAAATATATTAATATTGCATTTTTCACAATTCCACTTAGGCCTATTTAGACTTTAAATTCATTGAGGATTAAAATTGAACTCCAAAAATATGACTTCTATATTTGTTTTTTTTTCATAAAATGCAAAAGGAAAAGAAATCATTACCTAAAGTAATATGAACACTTGAATCTGAACATAATTGGCTCTTGACTTGTCCAATTGACTAGCCAAGAAAATCTTTTGAATTTGAATTTATATTTAGGGTGTGTTCGTTTAGATTGAAAATATTTTAAAAAAATATTTTTCAGAAATTTTTTTAGTACCAAACATCGAAAAATATTTTTCGGTGTAAAATATATTTCAATTTTTCTTCCTTTGTTTCAAGTGTAAAGTATTTTTCAATTTTCCTTTCTCTGGTTGAAAATAACTTACGAAATTTTTGAGCTTAAATTATTTTTTGGATAAGTCAAAAGTGACATTAAAGTTCACATACTTACTTTTATAATTTCATTTGCTAAATTTATTTTCGTTTTCAATTATTTTCCATTTGTTTTTCTCTTAATCATGGGTCCCACACTAATATAACTATCATTATGCATATTTTACTATTACATTGTACTATCATTTAACTTTGAACAAAATTAATTTTTTATTAACCACAATTACTTATAAGGTATTTATTACTATTATTATAAGTTTCTTTAACTTATATTTATAAAATTAAAGATGAAGCCGTCAAAAATTTTTATTTCAAAATATTTTTATTTTGTCAACCAAACACCGAAAAATTGTATGAAAATGTATTTTTTCATGTAAAATGTTTTTCAAGGAATCAAGAAAATATTTTCAATCCAAACGAGTACACCCTTATTAAATTATGTTTTCTTTTCCCTTCCACAAAATCCATGCTTTAACCATCTTAGACTCCTACTTTCCCTAAAAATATGACAATCTAATTTCACCAATTCACAATATTATCTGGCTGCTTGAGATTTATAGTCCTACCCCGGTTGTGAAGCCAAGACTTTTCAGTTCTTTCTCAGTTTTTGGTAGATAAGTTACCACGGCCCTCTTCCTCCAAGACTAACTCAGCGTTGATGGAAGAAACGCTAATATATTCGGTATCAATAGCGACTAAATTTCTTGAAATCATCTACATTCAACAATATGATACACTCAAAAGTAATCAACTAATATTATTACCTATTTCCAGTGAATGGAATACAAAGAATAGTCAATATGAGTTATTATTTCATGTTTTAGTTGAAAAAACAAGAATATTAATCATGACAACACAAGTAGATGAAAGACATTTACATAATCACCAGAGCAAAAGTCACAATGGAAACCTTAGATTAGCAGCAAAAGTCATGTAGTAAGTTAGAAATTTCATTACACGACAATTATTGCCTCCTCTTATGATTGAAACATTAGGCCCCCCCACTTGTTTATAGTTTTCCAAAGTGGAGTCTTATGTTGCCAGCATATTGAAGTGGTTGATATCACAATAAGAAAAGCTGCATTCTTCTAATGTGGCCTCTTTTGAAAAGTTGAAAACACAGAACATCACCAATCATGCAAACTTTATATGTATCTCCTTCCTGTTATGATTATCAAATAATTCAATTCTTCTGTGAGGAAGATATGTAGCTAAAGGGAATCTTCATTTGTTCCCTTTCAACTATATATGATCAAATAATGAATGACAAAAGACAATGCACTAGGTTGAACTGAGACAGGACATACACAACACTTTTAACTTGAGCAATAACCAAACATATATCCGTTTAATTGTAGCCAGGAGGCTATTGAGAACTAAACTTCAAAAAAAAAGTTAGGTACGGTCAAAATGATTTGATCACAATTCACAAGTAGATGGGGGGACTGAATTCTAGTTCTCAATAGCCCAAGTATCGAATTGGAAATACTGAGGTATTATTTGAATTGACCAAATATTGAGGCATTATTTGGACACTATATTTTTCATCAAAATTTCACCAAAGATTCGATGCATTATACCACTTTGGGCTTTGTAAATTCTTGAAGAATATGATGAGAAGATACATGGTCGTGGTTGAATGGTAATCAAGAGAAGAAATAACCTTCACATTTTACTTCACTTAAATCACCTATTTTAGAATTAGAAAAATTCATATAAAGTGACTCTTAGATATTATCTCATAATCCCATTTTAATTAGTATCTGACTTTCAAGCAAAATAATTTAGTTGCAAGAATTTAAATAAGTAGTACCATAAAATGGTCTTGATCTCATTCAGCATTTTGTTAACGCGCCTGGGCAAATTCCACATTCATGGGCGTGCCTTATTTTTTGAAGGAAAAACATACCAGTAAGGTATACATGTCATGATTTTTCAAACTTAACTGCATGTAACTAATGTAAAATCACGGACTAATATTGGTTTGGAATATATCACAAGATTTATGACCCTCGGCGAACTATAATCTTAGTTTTCAATATATTTATATAAGATCATAAATTCAAAATCAATTACAAGTCATTAGATTTATAAAATAATAAACAAAATTTGACTAATTATTTAAAACTAAAGAATTGATAATTTAATAAGATTTTTAATGTGAAATAATTTTAGCAAATGATTTTAAATTGTGAATTTATAAATAATTTTTCTTTTTATTTATTTATTTTTTGATAATATGCTTTGTTTGGAAGCATATCAAAATGGAAATTTTGTGCTTTTTCCAGTGTCCATTTACCCTTTTCTAGATAATCTATCGATCTATGCAAAGGCATTAGCTACAGAAGGAAATTTTTTACATGGAATTGATTTAAAGTAGATAGAATGGATCCCTTAATATACATTAATTCATAATAGTCTAATTTATTAAAAATAAATATTTTTAAAATAATATAGATGAATATAGATTAAAAATTTCTCATCTTAATGTGAATAGAGACTACGTAATAATTAATTAAAAATAAAATAAAAATAAAAACCAAAAGCCATGAAACATGTTCACGTTACATTTGCAGCATATCTGCACTTTAACAGTCATGAAAGGCGTAAAGCAAAGTTAAAAAAGTCTTGCCAATTTGTACAATCAATCAAAAAGATATGTGCGTCTCCTCAGCAGGTTGGATAGGGGTCAATAACACCGAAACCCCCCCCCCCCCTCCTTCTTCTGGCAACTCTATGATTACAACTTTTCTTATCACTTTTTTGCTCAAATACCGAAGTCTTCACTCCTGCTTTGTCTATTCTAACTTGAGCTTATTGACACTAATAAAAATATGTTATGTCCAAATTACATCATTAGTGTATTTTTTTAAGCTAAAAAAGAAGGTGAAGCCCAAGTTCCAATAAAAGAAAAAAGAAAGGTGAAAAAAAATTAACTATGTTACTTAATACTAGAAGGAAAAAAGAAGAAGATGTTACTGACACAAAAAGTTTATCGTCTTGGAATTGAGGGTGGGTCCGCTAACTTTTCTATTTCCCCAATGAAACTTTTTGTTGAAAATAGTTTTGATTGATTTTTTAGGTTTTGTATTGTTAAATGATGTTTATTTTTATCCATACCAGTAGTTATTTATTGTACTTATCTTATACTTAATTTTTAACTTATATATAAACTCAATTATTGTACTTGAAAATATATCTCATTGAATATGCAATTCAATAATTCACTTCTTTTATCTTAGTATCAGAACCTCACATCTTTGAGGCCTAACAAAACGTTTCTGCCATAACAAATTCGTTTTTCCATGTTAGTTCCTAACAAAAACTAATACCGAAATCCAAAAGAAAAAGACAAGACGATCACAAAGGTGTAAAAATCAGTCGAAAAGAAGCACGCATGCGTCCACATGTACCACCGGAAGCTTCTGCCGATCCAAACACCCTGTGCGTGCAATACACGCACCGATCACCATTTCAGGCGTACGTGCATCACACGTGCCAGCACGTCTTATGTAACAGAGCGTCAGATACTTGTGCAGATCAACACACTGATCATTGCCACGTCATCGACACATCATCAACATGTTAGCTACATTGCCTTTTTCCCAATCTTAACCAACTTGGCCGGTTCAACCGATGCTTAATATTTTCACTGGTTCGGCCATATTCTGACCAATTCTTTCAGTGGACAGGCCGGTTCCTAAGAATTTTTAGTATTCTGAATTCATTATTGGCCGTTGTTTGTGCAAATTTTGCTTGAAAATTGACTCTTTTATACTTTTGTCTATTGTCTATAAGTTTTTTTCGTCATTATAGCTTCTAATCCTACTTTCGATGTCACCCATCCACAAATATCACTCTTGATGGAAATAACTATGGAATTTGGATGTAAGCCATGTGAAGTTTCCTCAAAGGTCATAAGTTTTGGCGATATATCACTGGTGATCGAGTCAAACCGATTCAAGATATTGAAGAGTCATCTAATAAATATGCTGATAGATTAGAAGATTGGGATAGCAATTCTGTCTCTTATCAATCTCAAGATCATTTCTTGGTTTATTAATACATCTACTCCTTCCATCGGATATCTTCTCAATGGATTTGAAACTGCCAAAGAAGCTTGGGACTTCCTGCAAGAACGATACATCACAGCTGATCTTACTTATCAATACCAGATTATAAGTAACCTGCAACTTCTCGGCCAAGAATATGGACAATCTATTGATGATTTTCACTCTAAAATGAATAGTCTTTTGGATCAATTGGCATTGTCTGAGTCTGTATTCCCTTATGCTGAAGATGTTGCACTTTATGCTACTCACAGAGATAATCTTCAATTGATTCAGTTTCTTATGACTTTGAGAAATGATTTTGAACCTACAAGAGCTAGTGTTCTACATCGCCAGCCTTTGCCTACACTCCACTCAACTTTATCAGAATTAATCTTTGAAGAAACTCGCTTACAGAGTTTACATCCAAAAACTACTGAAGTAGTCATGGCCTCTACTTCTTCAAAAACTCAACCATCTCAGCAAAAGGAAGCGCAACCTAGAAAGAAGTGTGATTATTATGGACATTGGGGACATAATTTTGCAGAATGTCGCAAACGTATTGCTGCTCGACGACGAGAAGGTTACAAACCTGTTGCAACTGTGCAAGCAGATTCTGGAACAGACATTAGTCCATCTACATCCTTCTATGTCAACATCAGACTTGGAGGTGTTAATCAATCAAGTCCTACCTCGTATAGACTCTACTTCCTCTTTTATTCTTTCTGCCACACCACGTAGTTCTTCATAGCTTATAGATTCTGAATGTTTTAATCATATGTTATCAAATTCAACATTATTCACCAATAAAATATCAGTATCTTATCCTTCTCTTGTGCACACTGCTAATGGCTCATCCTTACACATTAGTCATATTGGTATTGTTGTTAACTCTGAATTTAGTATTCTAGATACTAACTATGTCCCTGACTTGTCTTTTAATTTATTTTCTGTTGGACAACTATGTGATCTTGATTTTGATTTACATTTTCCCTCTAATAATGCTCCACTTTTGCAGAATATACAGAGTCTTCCTTTATTTCCATTATTCATGAGGATGGAACGATTCCTCAAAGATCTTATCTAGGTACATCTCAACAAAATGATCGGACTGAACGAAAATATCGTCATATCCTGGACACTACTCAAGCTTTATTACTCTCCTCAAATGTTCTTGAATCCTTATGGGAAGAAGCCATTCTTATAGCAGTTTTCACAATCAATCGAGTTCATTCTCCTATTATTGAAAAAAAAATCTCCTTATGAGTGTCTTTATGATACACTTCCAAATTATCAAATTTTTAAAGTTTCTAGACGTGCTCGTTTTGTCTTACTTCCTCCTCATGAGCAAACTAAATTAGAGCCTTGCTCTAGACTATGTTGTTTTCTTGGCTATAGCATACAACACAAAGGCTATCGCTATTATGATCCCATAGCTAAACGTCTACGAGAGTAAACCCTTTTCCAGCATGTCCACATTTCATGTCTTACCTTCTATTCCTTTGCGGTTCTTTATCTAATGAACTCATAAATCTTTTTCAAATGAAACTTCTTTTGATGCAGGTTCTGTCAACCTTCCTAGCAATATTCCGATGGCCTCTTCTGAACCTACTAGTCGGTCTGTGGATCATTTAGATCCTTTCCCTCATTCTCTTCGTTGTTGAACTAGGGTAAGAGTTCTTCCAATCATCTTAATGACTATCATTGTTAATTATCTCTTGCTACCTTATATGAGTCTCAAACTTTCTGAGAGGCTTTTTATAATCCTATTTGGAAAAAAGTAATGACAGAGGAATTGGAGGTTCTTACAAAAACTCATATATGGGATCTGGTTGATTTACTCTCAGGTAAATCCATAATTGGATGCAAATAGGTCTACAAGATCAAAACATGATTTGATGGTTCAGTTGAGCGCTACAAAGCCCGGTTGGTTGCTAAGAGATTTATTCAAGAATATGGAATTGACTATAAAGAGACTTTTGCTCCTGTGGCTCGTATAAAATTCGTGCGATCCTTACTCGCAGATATAGCTGCTGCTCGCTATTTGGATCTCTTCCAAATGGACATAAAAAAATGCTTTTCTCAATGGCAATCTTGTTGAGAATGTGTACATGAAGCCTCCTCCTGGGCATGATCACCCAACAAAGTTGTCATCTACGAAAAGCACTTTATAGGTTCAAGAAAGCTCCTCGAGTTTGGTATTCACAATTCAGTACCACCTTGGAAGCGATGGGCTTCTCTATTAATGCATATGATTCTGCTTTATTCATTAAACAATCTTTGTCAAGTATTCTTTCTCTTCTTCTTTATGTATATGACATGATCATCACAAGTAACGATATCTCAGGGGTTCAACAATTAAAAAAGTTCTTTAGTACACAGTTCAAAATGAAGGATTTGAGATCACTTAACTATTTTCTTGGTTTGGAAAATTCTAAATCTTCCATAGGCTATCATTTATCCTAGGCCAAATATATCTCCGATTTGCTTTCCCGTGTAGGGATCACGGATGCTCGAACTGTAGATACTCCACTCCCAATGAAACAAATGTCAAGTTGCATCCTAATGATAGAGAACTTCTCATAGATCCAACACTATATCGTCAGTTGGTTGGTAGTCTTGTCTAGGCCTGTCCGGCCCAAAAAATAATGGGCTAAGCCTGTGTTAAAGTGAGTTGAGTTGAGTTTGGGCCTAAATATTAGGTTCGATACACTACTAATTTCATCCTACATTAAATAGTACTACTTAATTTTATGTGGATAATGGTTAATAATTTTAGTATTCTATTAACTTACCTAAACTCGGGTAATTAAAAATAATAACCTAACATCATTAGTCAATTTAGTTGAAATATTGTGGCTTAATGATATAGATAATAGTTGTTTATTGATATAAGTAGTACATATTATTCCATATTGTATTGACCGGGTGCAAAAAATAAAATTTTAACAAAATAACTATACAAATTTTTATTGGATAATATGAGTTTGGACTAACCCGATTAAATCGCGAATCCAAATAATTTGGTGAGTTGAGTCCTTATGAGCTTCACCTTTGTGAGCTTGGTCCGGCCCGATTAATGCCCGAAACTCAAATAAATTTGTGAGCCGAGCTTGGGCTTTACAAAACCCGGCTCACAAGGACCAATTGACAGTCCTAGTCTTGTCTATCTGATTGTTACTCGACCAGATATAGTTTACACTGTACAAATAGTGAGTCAGTTTATGTCTGCTCCACGCTCTACCCATTTTGCTACTGTTCTTTGGATTTTGAGATATGTGAAAACTACAATCTTTCATGGATTACATTTTTCATTTTCATCATCATTAGAATTACGAGCATATTTTGATGCTAATTAGGCTGGAGATCCTATTGATCGTTGTTTTACTACTAGATATTGTTTCTTTTTGGGTGACTCTTTTATTTCCTGGCACAGTAAGAAACAGTCTATTGTTTCTCGCTCCAATTTAGAATCTGAGTACCGTACTCTTGCTGATACTACATCTAAACTTCTTTGGTTGCGATGGCTTATTCATGACATGGGTGTGATTAGATTTTTCTTTCAAATCATACACTTATTTATTGTGATAGCAAAAGTGCCATCCAAATCACTTACAATGATGTTTTTCATGAACGTACAAAGCACATTGAGATTGATTGTCACTTTGTACGACATCACTTCTTACAGCAGACTATCTCTCTTATCTCTATTTCTTCTGAGTATCAGATTGCAGATCTTTTCACTAAGACACATTCACCTGGCCGTTTTCATGCACTTGTGAACAAACTCAAGTTATTGTTAGTTTTTCCACCTTGAATTTGAGAGGGGGTGTTAAATGATGTTTATCTTCCTTGTGTATTTATCCATACTAGAGTTATTTGTTGTACTTATATTTATCTTATACTTAGTTTTCAACTAATTTATAGGCTCAACTATTGTATTTGAAAATGTATCTTATTGAATATACAATTCAATAATTCACTTCTTCTATCATATATCACAGCTTCCTGTATATGTTTTTTGATCGTCGTACTTTATTCTTTTATCATTAACTTAGTCAAACATCTATTGAGTTGTGTTTTTGCAATTTTGAAAAATATTTAAATAGATCCGATTTTTTATTTTACCTGTAAATTTTGTGATTAGAATTTAATTTTATAATATCTTATTTATATTAGTTAATATCATGTATTTCATAAAATTTACTTCACACTATAAGATCTATAACAAAGATCAGAAATCAAGTCTAACCTAAATATTTGCTCGTAACTTTTCTCCTTTTATTTTGAATCTTACATTTTCACTTTAAAGCAAACAATTAATAGTATATGGCACATAAAATAAGAATTTATATAGAGATTAAAACTTATAACTGGTACTCCTTCCGTGCTTTTTTTTTTTTTTTTGTCATTATTTGATTGTTTTTGCTCAAAGTGATCACTTTTGCAATGAATATTAATGAAATTTGTTCAACAAAAGTAAATTTTGTATCATATATTAAAACATATAAATTTAAAGTTGAAGAAATCTATATAATATTGAGGTATAAAAATTTAGTACATTAACTTCAAAAAAAAATCTAATTGTAACAAGTTTAATAGGATGGAAGTAGTATATGGTAGATTGTCATCTCAATTCAAGACAAGAGATTAAAACCCATTTGAATTGTGAATTTTATTAAAATATTTGTACGCACAAAAAACACGCAGCAAAAGATAAAATATATTGAATTTAACACATATAAAAAAATATGTGGGAGAAGAGAAGTTACAAAATAACATATATTGGATTCTCATATTAAGACCCACATAAATTTACGACATAATATCCTTAATCTCTACTCTACAATTTTCCTATTGTATACTCTTAACTCAAACTCTTCTAAACTGAATACTCTAATAGTCTCTCTATTTATAACCAACAAAACTTATCTACTAAGAAACACAATTACATTGAGAATAATAACCCTAAATACAATCATAATAGTAAACTAAATTCCTTTAATAACTAAAGGATTGAAAACCCAACTGTTATATAATTTCTAATTGGTAACGAGTTTGATTTAATTATGCTCCAATAATACATGCCTTAAACCAAACTTTTCATGGAAGCAATCTATGTCATCCATGAATTACTCGATCAACAATCTCTTTGTTGACTTCGTCTCTCTCTCCACTAATCTGGCACTTGGCACCATCAATGTGATATGATCTTCAATTTTTAAGTGATCTATGTATTTAGATAAATAATTTTCATCAAATACTTTTTCTTCAACTTATGGGCCTCCTTGAATTTCATGACAATCGGTATCAAAATTCTCAATTTCGAGAATCAATATAACTTGGTAGGATTTTTTTTTATTATTACCCAGCACACACAAAATAATCATGACAGGATCTGTCCAATTAGAATCAATTTTTTTACACCCTAGTTGTCAACAATAAGTACTCAAAGACCAATTTTTTGTGGTCTAATTTTTTTGACATTCGAGTACTCCAACAATTTCTTCCACTTTCAAAACACCCTAGGATCACATCCTAGGGTTCTAATACCATTTGTTGGCACAAAAAAACACTTAAGATGGGGAAGATAAATTTATTTAACACATATAAAAATCTGTGGAAGAAGAGGAAGAATTAGAAAAAAACACACATCGGACTCTCATATTAAGACCTGCATAAACCTACGACTTTGCTCTATAATTTTCCTATTCTATACTCTTAATTAAACTCTTCTCAATTAAATACTCTAACAAGCTATCTATTAATAACCAACAAAGGATTGTTTACTAAGAAACTCAATTACAATAGGAATAATAAATCTAAATGTAATCTTAATAGGAAATCAAATTCCTTTAATAACTAAAGGACTAAATTACCTAACTATTATATAATTCTTAATTGATAAAGAGTTTGATTTAATTATGCCAATAAAATTTTTTTTTTTGTTGTCATGGTACTCACATCAAATGGTATGGATTATTATACTAAGGTATTGATGCCACACTTAATTTGGATGTTGATTTTGTTTTAAACTAATTTAATGCTGATTCGGCAATAATATAATTCCAACGGCTCCAACATAATGTTATTGAGTTAAATGCTACTAAGAAAAAATAGAACAAATAAGACAGAATTAGAATATTTAACGTTCCATTTAATATGTAGTAAGTAGAGGTAGAATGTTTTCAATTTGGACGTGTATGATCTATCAGCAAAATCAACATTCGAATAAAATTCTAGGAATGTGAAGCAGGTCCCCTTAACCAAGAACCATGTGACTTTATTTCTTTATGTCTTCACATAAAGTCGAATAATTTCTCTCTTAATGCTTTAAATTACAGATTCTTTCTTTAAGTTTTATACCGTATTATGCAAATCTTTCCTAAATTCCTTATCTTAGTAAAAAGTTGTGGTGTTATAACAATACAAGTATAATAGTGAATACTCTCCATTATTTTTAAAATAATATTTTACAATTATTTCATACATGTCTTTTAATCACTTTTTTATCCCACAAATATTTGATAAAAAACTTGCTACAATAATTAAACAAATAATATTTTAAAAATAATAGCGTTTCAAATAGCGACATGAAAATTTGATTTCAAATGTTTGTTAGATAAGTTATAATTTTTTTTTTTTTTTGAAAAAAATTATCCATATTATGGGAACCCCCATGGAGATAAAATTAATTTATCCTATTCTAACTATTTCATGATGATTTTGTTTTTTTAATATACCTTGAAGATTTTTAAGTCTCCAAGAGCAACTGGGAGCATTGGTTGTCAAGCAACTAGTATTCTTTGTCGGGTTGGGGGTTTGAAGGGAAAATAAAATGCAAGTAAAATATTTAAATAGATTCGATTTTTTACTCTACTTATAAATTTTGTGATAAGAATTAATTTTAAAAAATCTTATTTATATCAGTTAATGATTAAATTTTAAAAAATATTATTTATATCAACTGATATAATAAATTTTTTAAAACTTAATCTATATTATAAAATTTACAAGTGATATTAAAAATCGGATCTAACTAATTATTTGCTAAATGCAAGATACCAAAGCCACACGCACTGCGTCATTCATATACCAACGATTACAGAAAAGTCTGCCAGAGTAGTGTTGAATCCCAAAGATGCCCTCCCTTTCTCCAAGTACGTATTTTTTTTTTTTTTTTTCCCCTGGAGGGGGTTGTTTACCGATCACATATCCTATGCAACGATACTCTCTCTGTCTCTTGTCTCGAAATTGCAAATACCTTTTGGTATTGTTAATTTACCTGTAAATGTAAGACTCAAAAAAAGAAAAAAAGATGTGGTTGGATTTTAAATACTGAAGTGTCATTTGAGGGATAATAATATATGGTCAAAACTTTTTGTGTTATTTGCGAAATAATGCTGAATTTTAAAATAATGAGATACTTGTCTAAATATGAAGTAGTATTTGAAAATACGCGTTAGATATGAAATATTGAATAGTTATTATTTGACAAATCGTTTAAATACAGAATAATATTTCGAAATAAGTATTAGGAGAACAGACATTCCTTTTTTTTTTTTTAAAGTTATAATATGGCATGTAGATTATGTGCTAAAATTGAAATTTAAAATTGATTAATCGTTGAAGTATAGCATTTTCTAAATTCGAGTGACCCAATTGTTCTAAAATTTTTGAAATATCATTTAATTTTTCAAGTTCGAGCATTACAAGACAACGATAATTCAAATACATACATTACGAATTGAATAGTATAGTGAGTAATTTGAATCCTCTTTTAT
This sequence comes from Cinchona pubescens, assembly GCA_025175665.1. Lineage (NCBI taxonomy): Eukaryota > Viridiplantae > Streptophyta > Magnoliopsida > Gentianales > Rubiaceae > Cinchona > Cinchona pubescens. The sequence continues at coordinate 398,033 of JANKKI010000157.1, forward strand.
CTTAAACCTTCTGAACATCAAAGGCCAAACTCTCAGCTACGTTACTCACCATTGATGAATGTTTAATCTATAGTTTCAGAGGTTCGCAGGACTAAGGAGGTGTTTGGTTTATGGGTATGAGAGGGGGAATGGGAATCAAAGTTAATGATACCCATAGATGGTGTTTGGTTGAACACTATGGGAATCATTCTATGGGAATGAAAGTGTTAGAAAATACCTACTTTCATTCCCCACTTGTGACATGGGTTTCAAGTTGAGTAACTTATTAACATATGAAACCCATTCCTATGTTAAGCCAAATAAGGAAGGGGGAATGATATAAACACATACCAATAGTGGGGTTTAGATGATTCTCATTCCGATTCCGATTCCCGAATGTGAACCAAACACCTCCTAAGTTATTGTCATAATAATAGCCCACTCGATCAACAAAGGTTACAAGAATGTAGATTCAACAGGAGATAAAACTTAATCTAAACAAATAATTAATTAAGATACCTTCGATTGCCAATTTTTCTATACACTACGGTTTACCTGTACAACTACCTCTTATTACTGAAGTTTCATCGACCACATTCCAGTTAAATAACTTGGAAAACTACAAGGCGTATAATGTTTTATGACAATATAAATCGTAACTAGGAAAAAAGCGAACTTCTCATTGGTATCGACCAATGTTTTGAAAACCGGATCGGCAATTAAACTGGTGGCTTGTCCAGTTTGCGGTTTAACCGGTCGGACAGGTTAAACCGGTCGGTTCACTAATTTAGATTTTTTTTTTATCAAAGTGTGATATAATTTAAAATAACTTAAACTATATTTATATAAAATCTAAAATAGAAGTGAAACATTATTATGAATTTTTTGAGAATTATAGTTCTAATGCCCAAAAATACTAATCAAATTTCTAATAAGAAAAGTGAAATTTATACAAAAATAAGTATAAAAAGATGAAAAAAATAATAACTTAATAGTTTAGATTTTGGTGTGTTCAATGTTTCGCCATTTTGGAGTTTATTTTACCATTTTTTAATTTTTCTCTTTATTTAAATAATTTTTTATTCTGAAATTTAAAAAATTATTTTTTTACCGGTTCTGTTCGATTTTTTGGACAGACCGGATATATAGTTGGATCGGACCGGTAGTTCTTTCGGTTCGCTGTCCGACCGGTCGAACCGGCTAGTCCAGTCTGATTTTCAAAACACTGGTATCCACACGAATTTCCATATTCGGCAACTTTAATTAGTATGACCAATTATCGTATTTAATATTTACATTATGCATTATTTGTATTTGCATTTGAGTTATCCGAGTATAGGTTAAAGAGTTCTATTCTTATATAAAATGGATTGGACAATCCCCTTGAGAGTAGAGATCATGTACCTTGCATAGCAAATGTATAGGATGAATTTACGAATTTGAGTTTTTTGTCCATATATATATATCAGTACTAATAAAGCTAATTAAAAAATAAATTTAAAGAGAATATACCTTTATATATTTTTAGGATAAATTCCCTATTGTTAAATGCAAGCTAATAAATATAAATTATTCTACGAAGCACAAGAAATGGAAAGGCTAGTAATTGTTAGTCACCTAATTAATCTAGAGATAATTAATCTCACATACTCAATCCAATAAATCAAATATGCAAATTATTATGCTTCACCGTTTTTCTACCTCTTATATGTATGTAATTCACTAGAATTTCCATTAAAGGTTAAAAGGTAATGTTCCTAAAACAATTCTTTACAGTTGCCTAAGAAACCAAATAAAAGAAACAGCTATTTGCAATATCTTAGAAAATGTTATATAAGATAAGAAAATTCTACGGTTTCTTTTAAGAAACTATTTTATTGTACTTTAAATGCTTGTACAGGGTCATAGTTATGTGCTTTAAAAGTTTGTACTATACAAGCTTTTAAAGCGAAAGGAATGACCCCTAAAAGGGACCGTAAAATTCTCCAGATAAGATATATTAGGAGAGTGCGTAGATAAAATTGCCTCCATCCTTTTCACATTAGCAATATAATTTTTCCCATTTTCTTTTTTGTGTATGGCATTACGAAGAATGGGTTATATAAAAATTGGCTTAGACATCAGGGAGTTTTTGAACTGGAATCATTACCTTGACAAAAGGAAAATGAATACTGTAGCAAACAATAAGTTTATGTATGTGCTTCTTATCACTCTATACAAGAAACAAAAGAATTGTTAAAGTTTATTTCCAGATGATAGTGTTTAAGTTAAAATGTAATTTAAATAATAAAGCGTATTTTATATAATTTATTAATTATAAATTTGAGTCATTAAATCTTGAGAGAAAATGAATTTAAATAAAAAAAGAAAAGTTAAAAGCCTGATTTACTTTCTAATCAAGTTGCAATAAGAATCGGTACAGGTCAATTAACTACTGTTTGGAACACTAATTGAGATAATTGGATCAACTTCTACCTCTTTGAAAGTCTCAAAGTCAGCTTAGGCACCGACCCCACCATTGAAAAAATTTTCCTCGAGGGCCATGATCCCTCTTTCGTACGCAGCATAGCATAGTTCAAAGTAGCAATTATTATTGGCTCTTCTAGAGAGTTTACCACTTACTCGTATACGTTTATGTTGTGTTTGAATACAAGAATTTGAGTGAATTTTAATTTTAATTTTAATTTTAATTTTAATTTTAATTTTAATTTTAATTTTAATTTTAATTTTAATTTTAAATTTAAATTTATTATAAGTTATATAAAGAAATTAATTAATTTAGTTATTAGTTAGTAAGAGTATAATTTTAATGATAAAATATTTTAAATTCATTTAATTCAAATCTATTCATTAAATACTTCTTACAATTTAAATCTGCTTATTCAAACACAACTCTATAGAATAATTGTGCAATTTCGAATGCTACTAGAAGGAAACTCAAATTGTTGCTTCTAAATTTTAAGGGCAAATACTTAAGTAAACTCGATTTTTGACCTCACTTGTAGATCTTGTTGTGTGGATTAAATTTTAGAAAATCTATGACATCAGCTAATGTAAGCAAGATTCTTTAATGTTTAATTCTAACTATAGGGTTTACAGGTGGGGTTAAAGATCGGATCTATAAAAGTATTTTCCAATTTTAAGTTCTTTCCCGAATCATGCTTATATTTACTTTTTAGTAATTTCTGTATTTTTTGAAACTTGAGATAACCTTTTTCGTGATTATGAGATTTTCTTTTCTTTTTTTTTTTGATAGATATCAAAGTATATGGATTTTCATTTTAAAATTAATTTGTAAGGGGTAGCGTGAGTCATGAAGCTTTTGAATTAGTTCAAGATCTCTTAACTAATTTATGTGGGATATATATATGACTTGAATTGATTGAGCATTCGGAATTAGAAAGAACCTTTGATTTGTATTAGTAGAGCGTCCAGAGTTAGACAGCTGAGAGAAGCTATGACTTAAGTTTGGTTGAGTTTTTGGGGATAGAGAGAGCCCATTGGGATAGGTTGGAGAGGACACATAACACGTGTGACTGAGAAAAATTTTGAAATTAACGCTAATATCATATTAAAAAATATAAATTTTTATTCAAAAATTAATTAATAATGAATAGTATGATCCATGAACCTTTTGAATTAGATCAGAATTTCTTGTCGAACAAATGTGAGATGTATGTATATTTAACATGGCATAATTATCATTAATTCAAATAAAATGTGTAATATCAATTCTTTTTGTGCCTTTTTTCTAGTCACGGAAAACAAATTTTAACATAACATTGTAAGTAATGATTGCAGTAAACTTTGTCAAAATCATCTCTCACCTAGTTGACTTTGCTTTCAACCAAAAAAAAAAAAAAAAAATCTCCAGAAATAAATGTCCAAGTTAATTATAAATCCGACATACGTACTTGAATTATATTAAAATTTTCATTAAAATTACTACATAAGCACTCAAATTCTCAAAAATAAATAAATATGTGAAAATAAAGTCTCATTTGGTAATTTAACAAATAATAAACAGCAAATATTGATACCTCCATGTGGTTATTCTTATTCCCCAAAAGAAATCAAAGAAACAAAGAGAGCCTTAAAAAAATACAAAAAAAAATGCTTTCACATCATCCCGAAATGGCGCAGGAATGAAAAGAAAAGGACATCAGAAGCAGCCAAATTCTCAGACAGCCTTTCCCTTTCACTCTCTCGTCTTTTTATCTACAGTACTCACGATTCTCCCCCTTTGGGCCCCACACCCACCTTCCTCCTATTCTCTCCACCATGCTACTAGTACTACTAGCTTTACCCTTAATTCTCCGAATATAAAATTAAGAAAAATTAAGACAATATTTGTCAAGATTAACATACATGACAAGGTTTTATGATAGTTAGTTAAATTTTATTTATTTATTTAATAATATGTGAGTAATTTTTATTATTATCACTTTGTAGTGAATTCTAAAAATTTATTGTAAAATTAAAATTAAATTTTAAGAAAAATCAGAAGAGGGTAGATTAGCACAAAGATCTTATTAGCTTACACTCTAAACATAGCCAAATGAGTTCTCGTAGCATGCAGTGTACTTGATTTGACCAATATCCATTTAATTTGATAAAGATAAACCAGTTACCATAACCTACTAAAATTATGTCCAAGTAGTTTTAATTTCTTATCTATTTCAAATATTTTTTTAGATCTAGAAGTAGAATACCAAATTAATTTATCTAAATATTTTTTTATAAAATTGAGTTACACAGTACCGTTTTCTCTATGTAACGCTCTAGCTTAAGCGATTATAGACCATAATATACTGATTTAAAAAGCATTTTGTTCACATTACCAGTACACGGGTTTGAGAAACAAACACAGGAGTAGGGCCGTAAACAAACCGAGCTCTTATAACATCTATTTTATGTACAAGCACTCTCGATGATATATCTTATCTAAATAAGATTTATAAGATTTAATTTTGATAGTAAAATCTTCGCATTATATAATTTTTTTTAATTTTTTTATTATATGTAAAATTACAAAAATATCTATACTTTTTTAAAAAAATTACATATTTTACCTACGAAAAAGTCGAACTACTCGAGTTCGAGCTCGAATTCGAGCTCGTTTTACTTATTTTCGAGCGAGCTCGAACTATGTCAAAGTTTTCGAACTCGAGCTCGAGCTCTCTTTTTGAAGCTCGCTCGAGCTCTCTCGAAGATCAGAAAAAATTTCTAGTTCGAGTTCTGCTAGGCTATATTCGTGTTTGATTCGGCTCGTTTACACCCCTACACGGGAGGCAAGCAGATGAAAACTAGCTTATTCAAATTAAATACCTTAGTGTTTAAATTTTATGTTTATTTAAAAATTTTAAATCTTTTTCAAACTTGGTTTATTTGCTTTTTTAGTTATACTCAAATAAGTTTTTACCAAATTGAACTCAGGGTTAAATGCAGAAAATCTCCCTGAATTTACACTCAAGTTGCAGTTTGCCTCTCTCAACTTATTTAATAAATACTTTATCCCTATAATTATTGATTCTTTATGTTTTGGGACAAAATTATCCTTACTATTTTAATAATTTTATTTTTTATTTTTTCTCTTCTTACCAATTTATTTATTTTCTCTATTATATTTGTTCTTTTACCTTCTTACTCATTCTTTCTTGGTACGACAAAACTATTATACTACTAGCAATTGATTAGTTAAAATTTCTAATTATTTTACATTTGTATAAATAATTTATAAAATAAACAAATTTTTTAAAACAAGCAACATATATTTTAATAGTATAATAAGAATTTTGTGAATTTTACTAATGCTATAATTAATAAAAGAAATAGTCAAAAAATTAAAATATATATTCTAATGTATACAAGCATTTTTTTAGATAGCCGTAATATTTTCTTACTATATTTTGCCGATATTACACCATAAATAGAAGTGGTTCACGTTTTTTCATTCTACAATTTTATTTGTATACTAAAATAATTTTTTTAATGTTTCTCTAGTTCAAAATTTTTATTTTTTTATTTGCTAATTTTACTATTAATAGTTAATCACAAACTTTATATTACAACAAGTTTTTTATTTATTTTTATTAAAGCATGATTAATCAATAAATTAAATTGTTTAGACACAAGTGAAAAGTTAGAATTTTAATTAATTAATTGTAAAAGTAATGTAATTGTTTAGTACTACTAACAAGAAAGAATAGTGAAAGAAGAAAAAAAGAAAAGAGAAAATAAATAAAAGAGAAAAAGAAGAAGAAAAAAGAAAAATAAATAAAAGAGAAAAAGAAGAAGAAAAAAGAAAAATAATTAGAATTAAAGTAATAGGGATAATTTTGTTCTAAAACATAAAAGAGAGGATAAAGTGCATATTAAATAAGTTAAGGGGAATAAACTGAAACTAAAGAGTAAGTTTTGAAGGTTTTCTGCATTTAACCCATGATCTTATGGAAGTTGAATTTTTTACATATTACTTTTAAATTTAATCCTTTTAGAGAGATCTAATTCGAGACATGAATCTAGATAAGATTCTTAATAATATTTAATTATAAATTTGTTCATGTTTGTGTATAATAGGGTACAGGATTTCGAGGCAGGTTATCTTTGTTTTGAATATTCTATTTCACTTTTTATTATTACATTTATATTACACTTTCTAACACTTTCTAACAGACTAACATGTCTCTTTCATATGATATTTTTGGTTATATAACATTAATTGTGGTAAAAAAAAAAACACTACGAAATGAACCCCTTTTGATTTAGCTAATATTTACGTTATTCTTTATGATTTTTGAACTTACAGTTTGTCTATGTGTGGTTTGAGTTTTCTGATAAAATAGATGAAAAATTAAAAATTTAATAGATTCTATAAAAGTCCAAAATTTCCATAATCCTAATATCTCTCTATCGTCTCAAAAACCTCTCTGTCGGAAAAGAAGTATTGTATTTTATATTAAAAATACATAACTAGTCTTAATTAAAATTTTTAAATAATTAAAATAATTTTCCTTAAATAACAATTTTTAAACCTCCTAACTATCACTCCACACAATATTTAATGTTTCACTTTAAATCAAATTACAAGAAAATATATTGTAAGTTTAAAAATCATAATAGAATAACGCAAATATTAATATTTCTTGTGATTTATCGAAAAAAAAAGAAAAAAAAGAAAGATATATAATCTTATGAAATGATATAATACAAGTTTAATGCTAAAAAATGTAACGGATTCTCTTCCTCCCGTCTCCCTTCGGCCTCGTGGGCCGGGGCCCTTCTTTAGAAGTAAATAAATACTACAGTAGGATAAAATTATTTTCCTTATTATGACAAAAACAAAATACTTTATAGATATGTCAATCTTCTCATATGCTGAAATAATTTGCGTGAACCTGGAGGCGACCTCTAATATCAAGGCAAAATACTTGCCTAAATTTAATTTTTGATCTAATCTATAAATTTTACTATCAAAATTAAATTTTATATAATCTTATTTACGTTAATTTATATCATACTCACAATAATTTTATAACATTTAATTCACATCATAAGATTTACAAATATAATAAAATATCAAATATACTTAAATCTTTCCGATATCAATATCAAGACACAGATTCCTCAAAACCCACTAGTCAAGCCTCAACTCACCTTCTTCTTTATAGGAGGAGACTATCATACTAAAAACCCACCTCCCAACTTATTCCTCTCTTTTCTTTTCCTTCTTCTCTTCCAAGTTAAAATCCAACTCTTTCCTATTCATTTCACATTTCTTTGACGCAAAAAATCCACCAAAAAAAATTAAATAAATAAAAGATAGAAGAGAAAAAACCATCCATTTCCTTTCTTCGTTACTAGTAGAATGAAACACAAAGTAGATTTCTATGTAAAACCAAAAACCCTTTGCGTTAAAAAACGATGCCGTTTCACTTTTTCAATGCTTTTCATACTTTTCCTCTTGTTATTAGTATTACTTTTGGAGTTTGACGTTTGTTCCGCTGGCTTACTTTCCGAGCCGGCTCAGCCTGACGTTAAAGCCGGGGGATTATTCCTCATCAAACACCGTTCCTGCATTTCCTGTACAAACCCAAGCCCAGACATGCCGGCTGGACCTCTCAGCCGAGCTGTTCGGCGGCGTGAGTGCAGCTTGTGGGCGTGACCTAGACAGAAGCCGGTGCTGTCCGGTCCTCGCAGCTTGGCTATTCGCGGCTCATGCTCACTCGGCTTTGCAAGTCACCTCAGCTGCTCCTCCGGCCAGCTCCGACATGCCGATGATGCCGGATGACTCGCAGAAGTGTGTGAACTCGCTTCAGAGCTCGTTGCTCAGCCGGAACATTCACATTCCTCAGCCGAATGCTTCTTGCGACGCCGTTTTGTGCTTTTGTGGTATTCGGCTTCATCAGATCACGTCGTTGAGTTGTCCGGCGGCCTTTAATCTGACGGCCTCCAGGAATGCCACGCCGACTGCCGCCGTTAAGAATTTGGAGAAGAATTGCCGGAACTCTTCTTATGCTGGTTGTACCAAGTGTCTATCGGTGCTCTCCAAAAGGTTGGTTTCGTAATTTCACTCTCTCTACATTGATTTTTTTTATATTTTATTTTATTAAAAAAATCATTGGCTATAATTGGCTCTTGAGTTGGAATGCTGTCCTTTATAGTACTTTCACATTCAATAATTGTTTCCTCTTTTTCCGATTTTGAAAATGAAGTTAATGAAATAATGATACGAATATGATGGCTGCATTACATAATGGCTACGTTTATATATTTATTTTTCCTAAGAAATAAAACGTCAATTTTTAGGTAATTATTTTCGCTCCTTCAGAAAAGCTGATTTTCAAGTATGGTTCTATTCTATTTGTCAAAACATATGTAAGAAAAAAGGAAAAAAATGCTAAAATAAACCTTTATTTTTTGTTCCAAAGTGCATCGTTTTTATTTATTGAATCAAGCATCTAATCTTTTCTATTGTTTCTTTTTCATTAGTATTTAATAAAATTATTTTCAAAGAATAGTCAATTTTCTCTTTAAGGTTAAACACATATATACTCATTTTAGGTCCCCTATAAAAAGGGAAAAATAAAAACTCATTTTCAAGCATTATTAGATTCTTTTGTGCATAATATTCCAAAATATAACAGGAATAACTATTATTCTTGTTTAATTTTTATTTAATGATTTTAAATCCTTCACTTTTGTAGTTAAATGGCGAGGTTATAAATGGAACTAAAGAAATGGACGTTGACGACGCTGACCGAGCGAGCAAAATGTTAAGTAGGGACTGCCAACTCATGGGGCTGACGTGGCTATTAGCACGAAACAAAACGGCATTCATTCCTACCGTTTCAGCTGTCTTGCGGGCGATAATGTACAGTGCGCACCCTCCGCATGATGCTAAATGCAGCCCCGATCAAGAAAACATGCCACTAGCCGTTGATTCGCTGCAATTTGAGAAATCAGAGTCCTCATCATCACCGTCAATTTCGATGAATTTTTGGTCAATCAATATTTTCTTGTTTCCATTTTTACCCCTAATCATAATTCGGATCTAAATTTGTGTAAAAAATTGAACCGTTTTACAACGGATTGATTGCCTTTTTTAGTTGCATGTGATGGATGGGCTGTCGGGTGACTGCACGTGAAGCTAGTTGACAAATTGTGGGGTGGGGGTTATTTTGTCTTTTTGCACTACTGTAAATTTGTAGGTCACTTTCACAGATTTGTACCTTTTGACATGTAGTCCGAGGAGATCTTACTTTTACTGCTTAGTGACCCAGATTACTCTAGTAGAAAGGGTTTATTTTTCTTTATTGTTTTTTAACTAATGGAATTGGAATTACTCCTATTGTTTTTTATTTTATATTTTCATAAGTATTTTCCATAATTCAATTATGCTACATAAAACATAATTTATTACGATTAGCTCGACAAGGGATTAGTTGGATTTGCTTTTCAATTATGTTGAAAAATTTGCTGTTTTGTTTTTTGAAAAATTTGCTGTTTTGTTTTTTGGTTGGTGCGCACACAAATATATATATATATAATTTTCAAAAGAAAAATAACAATGCATGGTGTTCGAAAAATCATTTGGTAATCAAGTACATTGTTGTAGAATTATTATTGTCACTAATAATTTCTTGTTAAACCCACGAGAGCAGTAAACATAAAACCTCACATACAATATGCGTTTAATTAATGATTAATTATATAATAAAATATAATTCAAGTGATATCTCTTATAATTTGTTAGTCATAACTTAAAAAGAAATTAATGATCAACTACTCCAATTTAGCGTGTAATGATGTCTGACAGAGAGTCCCTGTTAGTTTGTCAAATTGTAATTATACTCGCTATTCTAAAAAAAAGGTACTTTGCTCTACTTTGATTCATAAAATTTTACACTTGAAAAATATGTTTCAGAAATTCCCTGCCATCCATTTTGTTAAGGGTATTGTTTGTCATTATTGATTATCTTTGAATAATAATTTACTAGGCCAGGAAACGTGTGTAAAATGATTACAAAATATTATTTAAAAAAAAAGGTAAAAATTATTAACGACCTGTCTCTGTGCCTTTAAAATTTTACATTAGATATTGCTTCCAAGTTGTGTCATAGTTCGCCACCAAAATAAAAAGTCAACTTGTATCTTACGTGTGATATTAATGATAATTAATGAATAATATTAATGAATAATATTAATGGTATTTTTTGTACTGATGAAGCTTAGTATCGAAATAAGGATCCCATTTTAAAACATCGATGAGAGCTTAAAGTTTTTGAACTTTTTGGGTACATTCAAAACTCGAAGGAGGGGTATTCCCCAGGACTGAGTATGTTGGTCGTATATTGGATAATTAAAAAAAAAGAAAAAAACATCGATTTTAAAGTTGTTTATTTAAAACAAAATTGTCCATGTCTAAAACCTCTGAAACTTGCTTAAATAATTGTATTTACACTAAAGAAAAATAATGCTTCACATGTTTTAGGGAGAGAATCACGGTTGAATGTTTGTCGCGACTTTGATGGTTTAGCATCCGCTATTTTTATTTACTTTTTATCTCGTTAATATCCCACAACGTTTTGGTCTACAAACAGTTTTTTCTGGTGAATTCAGTATTCACTTTTAAATTCTAGTATGGAAAAAAAATGATTTATAAATCTTATCACTTAGACAAAACCGTTGTAAAATTGTAATAAATTATCAACTTCTAATCTTAAATACTTAATTGAATTTCGTTCATATTTTTCTGAATCCAATAATACTTTTAATGACCTTGTTATTTTGTCATATATATATCTTCTAACTGTATATAGTATGCTTTGTATGTTTATTTTACTGTGTTTGAGCCAGGTTTTTTTTTTAATGATTTCTTTCTTGTGTGGAATTGTGATAATGGTGATTTTTAGATATTGTGGAAGTATGGCATGAACTCCACAATATGGAGTTCTGGAGATGGACCGAGAAAAGTCAGTTTTTTAATTTTTTTATTAGAGGGATAAACGGTTATAACAAGGACTAAAATTGGATATAAGTTTTTCCTTTTTTTGAAAATAACTGAAATTTAATCGAACTTTTTAAACAATCCAACAACCAAACACCAACAAACCGATGAACTCCAGCATACCCAAAATATTAATCTCTACCACTAAACATTTGCTTTGCAAAACAGGCCTCCAAGTCGTTTGGGCTCTTATCTTCCAAAATTTTGTGGAAGAAATGAAAATCTATTGGCCCTTTTTAGCTTCGAATGGCTCTTTTGTAACAAATTTGTGTGGATTAACATGTGGTAGTGAAACGCCTGAAAGATTTCTCGCTATGTAATCTCATTTGGGCCTCCAAGGGAACGAAAAACAAGTTCTTCCTTCTCTGAAGAAACCAATCTGGCTGGATTAGTCCAAACATATTGAAAATTTTGTAGGGACTGCACTGCATTAGAATTCTGAAGAGACCAATCTGGCTGAATAGGTCCAAACATATTGAAAATTTTGAAGGGACTGCACTACATTAGAATTCTGAAGAGACCAATCTGGCTGGATAGGTCCAAACATATTGAAAATTTTGAAGAGACTGCATTACATTGGAATTTTGTTGGAGGAGGACAACTTGAGGAGCTAATTTTCTAATAGTGCTAAGGATGATATGGGTAAATGTAACATGCTTCAACTTAAGCATTGAAGTAACATCTCAAAATTTTAAAACAGGGGTCATCTCAAGCAATAAAAAACTTCCGTCCTCATCAGATTGCTGCCGGAGACAATACAATGCACCCCGGAGAAAGGGATTGAAAGATTTTTCAAGTTTTCAAAACTTATATGTGGTCTTTATTAGTATAAGTTTCTGGACTTCCTTTATACATATCTATTATCAATATTTGGCAGTCATGAATTGCCTTCATCAGCTGCCATTAAAACCAGATGTGGATTATCTTTTGTGCTTGCATATTTTTGTACTCATTGCCTAATGCAAAGTTTTGACAAAATTGCTGATTAGAACATCTTTCTTTCCGTCAATAATAACACAAAGGTGTAAACAGAAGAATGAAAATGAAAGATTTGTTTTGCAAATGATTGTCAGCTTGATGCAAAGTGATATATATGCAAATGATTGCGAGTTTCATGCACAATGATATCCACAAGAAACATATCCGAGACAAAAAAAATTTTAAAAAAAAGACTTACAAGAGTTCCTGGCCTCTCAAATTATTTTTCCAAGTTCACTTAGAATGACATGGTATACAGTCATTTCTATGGCAATAAATATTACCTGAAATAATCCTTGGAGTATACAGTACAGGTTACATAAGATTTTAGTTCATGCAAGAATCACATGCATTTAGAAGTAGATGTATTGCTTTATCATCTGAAGCAAAAGAATGAAAAGAACTTCAAAACTAGCAACAATAACGCTTTGCAAACTTTGCCTATGAGACCTTTTAATATATTTAAAAAAAAAAAAAAAAAAAAACCTTTTGCCTATGAGCCATATAACCAAGCAAGATTAAAGCCTGCAAATGTATCTCCCAGGAGAAACAATGCTGGGAACTATTCCATCGTTTTAGTTGATTCAATCAATCACGTCTGATGAAGAAGATTTACGAAGAAGATGAAAAACTAGCTTTGACGGTGTTCACCAACCTTTGCCTATAAGCCATAGCCAGTCAAGAGTAACCCCTGCGAATATACCTCCTACAAGAAACAACACGAGTATATTGCCCAAGGCATTCTGCTCTGGTTTAAAGGATGAAACCAAAGTGCCATAACTTCTATCAGTCAACTGTCCAGACTACTAAAACAAATATAAAAGATCCAAACAAACCTTATATCCTTTTGGGGCAGAAGTAAGGACACACACGGTGAGGTAACCATTACTTAACCCCAAAAAAGAGGTAAGCATTATCATCCAACCCTGATCGCCATACTTAGCCGTAAAATAGAATGCAGGAATTAGTAAGAATCGAGAAAGAACTGCTATCACAAGTCCCCGTCGTGATTCCAGTTTTATGAATTTCCAAAGCGGTATATATCTCCCAATGAGATCCCAGACGTTATACATAGCAATCAAGACAAGAGTATACCTGAAATCACATATTTGACAATTTTTTGATAAAAATGACACAGATGATGGTGAAAGTACACATTAAGAAAAATTGAAGTTGATTGGAACTACGCTTTGAGAAATGAGGGTTTTGTTCCATGTTCATGACCAAGAATGCAAAAATGGAGAAGTAAATAAACGAAGGTAAGGAAGATTTACCAGCTTCCCAAGCTGTGTGATCCAGTGTCCTCGGACAAAAATCCAGGGAATATTGATAATGTTAGAACATAGATCAGAAACATATCTAGTGCATAATCTATGTTCTGAACCAGTAACTGTTTGTTGCTCAATCTTTCGTGCAGTTTAGGACTTTGATCATCCTGAAACAATAATAGAGAAGACTGTAAAGTTACTATTGGCATCTTGTACCACTGATGAAGTTGTCAAAGAGCTTTACTTGTTCAGGCAGTCTATGAATTCCAGCTGCAGCAAGATCAGCAGAAACAGTTTTTGATCCCTCTGCGGCTGCCTTAGAACGGTAGTACTTCACAATTGGTAGCTTGGGAAAGATAAATGCATAAAGAAGGACGCAGAGAAGCTCAAAGAATGTTGAAAGAGCCAAAAATAGAACTGCATGTGTTTGACTTGAAAAAATCAGGTGTTTTTTTATGAACAAGCAACACATTCAGCAAAGAAAATAAAAGTATAATAAAACATCCAACTAATAATAACCATATATTATGGTCAAATCATTCATGGATTTATCAACAGCTACTACTGTAGTTTCTGACTTTGAAATATTTCATTTTGAACTCACATGACTATGAGTCGATGCAAAATTTACACCAGGTCATACAAGTATCAATGTGATAACAATAGTTTACCATATAGTGCAGACAATTCCTCATTAACTTGAGTCAATTGAAATGTACACAAAAATGCACGCATAAAAGGGGAAAAAAGAGCCTTTGTTCAATTCAAAAGGGCACCAACTGCATTCATCTATCACCATATTACATGCTCAATATTCAGGACATCTAAAGACCATTTTAATTTAATATGTGTAGACAAAAATATACTTATACAGTTTAAACTAAAAAATACGAGTTCATCAAGTGGCTAAAAATTGCCAGGAAGTCGAAATTCAATTGCAAAGTTTTTCAGCTGATGGAATATATCTTCATACATTATTAAGTGTAAATATGTAGACATCCAAAATATGAAAACAAAGAGAACAAACTCTGTAAGCTAATCTATGATATTTGGGTGCATTTATTAATTTAGTCTTAGCAATTCTTTTGGATATCAAAAAGCCCAACAAGCAGAAGCAGACATCACAGTTTTGTCTAAACGCAATAAGATTTCACTTTGTTAATGCAGAGAAGCCAGAAATTCATAAATCAGCAAGAAAAAGAAAATCCTAAGAGAAAATAGACATAAACTTTGGGGGAGGAGTATTGACATACTGGCTCCCTTTCGAAGGCCATCCTTGGAATTCTCAAATGCAGCTTTGGTAATTAATCTCAAAGCAGATGTTAGTGCTCCTGATGCAGCTAACCCTGCCAGAAAAGACTAAAGAATTCAAAGGATCAAAATAAGTCATATTATACTCCATCAGAAAGTAGTGATAGAAATTACAGAACATTGAAAAGAGAACTAACCTGAATGAACTCCGGAAGCATGAAAGAGAGATCTCCAACCATTCCACCCTGAACATGAGCATCTGCAACACCAAAAGCACCACTGATGACACAAATTCCAATAAAAGTTCCAATTCCACCTCTCCCAGATGTAGCTAAATCCAGCTATCCAAAAAAATGAAAGAGCAAATCAAATAAGCTCGACTACACTGTAATATGAAATGCGATGGATAAGGAATTTGGAATAACTGATACTATTAGATAGTTTTTCCTAAAAGATCAGTCCTTCGCTAAAACAAGTAAATTCCCTTGCCCTGCAAGATATATCCTTGGACATTGTCAAGGTTACGATCAAATTTTCAAGGTAACAAAATAAAACGGACAAGTTATTACTTACAATAAGTACCAAAAGTGTACTAATGAAGAAAAGACAATATCCAAAAAGATTTCGTCTTCTGGTATTGATCTCTGCCTCATTGTATGCTAGCACGACAAGGGTCCCTAGTGCAAATGGCTCATATGCAAGGGTAAGGATCCTTGAGGGATGGTATCGCTGCACAAAACATGAACAAAGTCAAACTACAAATGCTCATACCTCTGATGAGTCCATTCACAAATGGTTCCATCTAACAATGAGATCATAAGAATTAAAATATACATATAACCAACCCCTGTTTTATATCATATTGAAGTTTGAAAAGGATGGGCTGTATGACTTGAATGTAAGAGTTTCATATCTGGTGCGAAAACATTAACTGAGAAAAACTTGTTTCTGTTAAGAACTTTGAGTGATTAATGTAAAATTTCCTTTCATTTGTTTGTGTTGGATAACTGATTCTAATATTTAATTCTACTTCTTGTGAAACATTTGCAAAAACATTAACGGAGTTTTAGTCCACTTTGTATGCTTCTTTTGGACTCTTTACGAGCAACATTTCCTTTATGAAATAGAAGAATTTCTCTTAACAAGCAAAACTTTAGGGCAACAACTAGATTTTATAGAAAATCAACAGAAATTAGAATATTAATGAAAACAAATGCAGTGTCATAACAAGGCATTAAATTCTGAAGATCACTTTCAGCAGAGAATTGGAATAAATTTTTTTTAAAAATTTGGTGTTATCACACAGAAGGGAATCGAAAAAACAAAGTTCAGCATACAAGACACAGAAATTGAAACAAAAAGTAGGAGCTATAAAGATATCTTAGATTCAGGAAGATGCAGAGAAATCCATTAGAAAAGTTTTAGTTTTTGCGCTGGCTGTCACAGTAAATTGTACGTAGCAGCAATTTATGGCTTTAGAAGAAAATCTTAAAAATCCAAGAGCAGGTTATTCCGTTAGACACCAAAAGATGTTTCACCTTACAAAAAAGGATTTATAGACTAATCCATTTCTGGCATTTAATTAGCTAAATCACTTCCTAAAAATAATAAATTATTTCTTGCAGAAATGAAAGGTATCAACCATATCATGATTTTTCCACCAAAGATCTACGTATAGGGTACCCTGGTTTAGGAAGAAGCTTATAAACTAGTCAGCAAGGTAACTTTATACACTTAATCTGAAAAACATCTACAAAAAAATAAAAACACAATAAGAAAAACTTCACTCCCAAAAAAAAAAATTTAATAACAGAATACTTCTTTGGGTTATGACGGTTACCGGAAATAAGTACGTATAATAATCCTCTATTGTCAACATACTATTCCAAGAGAAGAGGCAGCCATTTCCAAGAAGCCAACAAACTACCATTGCAGCAAATTTCCCCTGCCAAAGGCAGTTAAATCCACATGTCAAACAACTACATTCCAGAAACATATAATCCATTATTCTCCAATAGATTTAAATCTTTATAGACGCTTAAATCACGATATAGCAACAAACCTCAACCCTAGCTGGACTTCCACTTCCATTAGGTGTATCCATTTTTGCTGACCACCCTCAGAAAGCTCCCTGAAAGATTAATATATCCAAATTAGCATTTACATCATAGTTAAAGAATATGTTGTACTCTTTGATATATGATGAAGTATGGCTGCATTACTTTAAAAATATATAATGTATATTCACATGGTTACAAGGTAACTATGATTCACACCACTCAGAATTACACAAACATTCAATTCCAGCCAGGTAAAAATCATGATCTAAGCTAAAATTCTGAAACAACTATAACTGTTATATGCAGCATATACACAAAACTGCAATCCACTACAGAAGAACCATATGAATTCCACAAAAGCCAACATACCAATTCATGGCTGTGATCACTTTCACATACACATGTTCACATGTTGGAGAATGTAGTTTAAGGTTTGAAACAGTCTCTCACGGTATACATAAAAAATATTCATGCAATTATTGATTTTTTTGAGTGTTTTTGTAGCACGTGTTAAATAAAAAACTTTTTTTTTTTTTTTTGTGGTTTCAATCTAGCATACAGTTTTGTGTAAAAGGATAAAAGAAACTATAATTAAAAGAACCCTTTAATCAAAAATTTTTCATGATATCTCATCAATCAACAAAGGGAATCACAAAAACTCAAAATCCGAGAAAAAGGTAGGAAAAAAAACAGAAAGCAAACTTGGCTGCATAAGAAGAGAAACTGAAAGATCACCTTTGTTGCAGAAGAGAAAGAGGGGGAGAAAAAATTGGAGGAACCAAAAGTGAACGGAGGGAGACGTGTTGGATTAATGCAGATTTAATGATTTAGGTGGGATTTAGGATTATGGAATCCGTCCTGTTGAATTTTCATACGGATACCGACGAGGAAAGTTCTATGGATGATGGTGTATATTAGAGTAGTATACTTTGTGATGTATATTATTTTATATTTATCAACTTAATTTCTTAAAAGAATTTAATAAATATAAAATAATATAAACTATAAGATACACAAATTCATCGTACACCTTGATTCATATAATTTTTTTTTAACTAAAAGTCAAAGATTATATGATGCAAAGCACTTCCAATAGTGACTACCAGGAATCTTGGACTAGGAAAAGGCAAATTTGTTGTGTACAATGAAGTGGCATTATATGGGTTCTAAATGTGGGAACCATGTGACATCACTGAAATTGTAAGATTGAATTGCAAGAATCGCAGTATTTAAGAATTTAGAGAAAGGTTAATATATGGTAGGACATGATTGAAAATTTAATTAGCATATCCGTACTTGAATCAAATCCGACTCAATTTAGATTTTACATTAATTCGCAAACTAATCAAGCTTAATATGAACGGAATATAGTACTATTAGTTCAAGTTTTAAAAATATATTGAATATGATTCAATAAACATAAAATTTAAAATTTATTTGTACAAAATTTAAGTTATATATATTTGATTTGATTTTGACTTAATAAAAATTCGTCTATATTTGACATGAAAAATAAATAAAGTAAGTTTTAGCACAATTTCTGACTCGTTAAAATAAATAGATAAATTTGTTGTTTGACTCACTTAAGCTCGTTTAATTGGTTGTTGATAATGCCAAAGCCAAAACGTTAACCACAAAGTAACTTTTATAAAAATTTCAAGACTACCCTTCATATAAGTAAAACTAGAAAATACTCCCAAATTTAATAGGCCCAACTTGAAAGCCACCGTATCACAATCCCCGCAGCCTACAAACCTCCTTGACTCTACCGCCACAACATAGCAACTGAAGTAAAATAAAAAATTGATCCACCAGTCACCATTTCTCCTCTTTTCATTCTTTGCAACCTAGCCATTCCCCGTATTGAACAAACTCTCCTCATGAAGCCCACCATCTTACAACCTCTAACAAATCTTGTCACAAAAGATTTTATAGTGCAGAGCATTTATGACTTTGAGGAATCTAGGATTACAAAAAGACAAATTATTTTGTAGACAATAATGTGGGTACTATGTGAGCCCTAGATGTGAAAATCACGTAAGATTACTAATGTTGTGAGATTGAGTTGCAAGAATCGTAGTCCATAAGAATTTACTTTGGCGAGAAAGGCTGGTATATGTTAGGTATAGGATTGAAAATTTAACTAGCATACTCGTACTTGAATCAAATCCGGCTCGGATTGGATTTTACATTAGTTCGGGAACTAATCAAGCTTAATATGAACGGAAATTAGTAGTATTAGTTCAAGTTTTAAAATATATTGAATACGATTCAATAAACATAAAATTTGAAATTTATTTGTACAAATTTTAAGTTATTCATGTTTGACTCAAGTTCGACTTAATAAGAGTTGGTCTATATTTGACATGAAAAATAAACAAATCAAATTTTAACGCAATTTCAAAATTGTTAAAATAAATAGATAAATTTATTTTTTATTGTTCAACTCGATTAAGATCGTTTATAGGCTGCTGATAATGGCAGAGCCAAAATATTAACCATAAAGCAATTTTTATAAAAACTTCCAAGACTACCCTTCATATGAGTAAAACTAGAAAATACTCCCAAATTTAATGGGCCCTACTTGAAAGCCACTCGTACGGTCGTACCACAATCCCCACAGCCTGCAAACCTCCCAAACTCCACCGCCACAACACAGCTTGAAGTAAAAAAAAAAAGAAAAATTGATCCACCGGCCACCACTTCTCCTCCTTCTCTTCTTTGTAGCCCAGTCATTCCTTGCATTGAACAATCTCTGTTAGGATCGGAACCCCGAATATTTACAGAAATTACTTAATAAACCCTTGAAGATAATAACGAATATAAATAAAGAGAAATATAACAATAAAAGGGAATTTACGTGGTTCGGTCAGTCAATAGACCTACATCCACGGGCGAAGGGGAAAACATCCACTAATCAAAGAGGATTACAAATTTGGAGAGACCTCCACAAAATGGGCTATAGGCACCATTATAACAAAAGCACAAGAGAGCCCAAATAAGACAAAAGGCTAGATGGCCATAAAGGCCCTGAAAGCCCACTAAAGCTCTCTTGGCTTGGTGCCCTTAAAACCTTAATTAAGACCCTTAATTTATAACATTGGGTGGGAGAGAAATACTCTGTTCTTTTATCTTTATCCCAAACCAATGTGGGACAAAACAAAAGATACAAGGCATACCCAACAAATCTCCACCTTGACTTGTATCGCATAATAAATCCTCATAAAATGGCAAATCTTCACAAAACGAAATTCTCCACCTTCTCCACAAAAACTCAATAGCCCAGATTCAAACTCCACCTTCTCCAACAAAGTCCCAAATTTGTACTCAAGGCAAGCCCACTCTCATCCATAAAATATCCATAAAATAGGCCCAACAAAACTCTTCACAAATACCAAACGGACGACTCGGAAGCTCAAACGTCCAATACACAAAGAAGAGTGTAACAAAACGGCCAATACCAAGAAGAAATTACTTGCCAACGAGTAACCCATGATTCAAAATTTCTCAACTCAAAACTTCGTTACCATCAAATTGGCTTAACTCGGTCCCCGGCTCTGATACCAATTTGTTAGGCTCTGATACCAATTTGTTAGGATCGGAACCCCGAATATTTACAGAAATTACTTAATAAACCCTTGAAGATAATAACGAATATAAATAAAGAGAAATATAACAATAAAAGGGAATTTACGTGGTTCGGTCAGTCAATAGACCTACATCCACGGGCGAAGGGGAAAACATCCACTAATCAAAAAGGATTACAAATTTGGAGAGATCTCTACAAAATGGGCTATAGGCACCATTATAACAAAAGCACAAGAGAGCCCAAATAATACAAAAGGCTAGATGGCCATAAAGGCCCTGAAAGCCCACTAAAGCTCTCTTGGCTTGGTGCCCTTAAAACCTTAATTAAGACCCTTAATTTATAACATTGGGTGGAAGAGAAATACTCTTCCCAAACTAATGTGGGACAAAACAAAAGATACAAGGCATACCCAACAATCTCTCCTCACAAAACCCAGTATTTTACAACCTCCAAAAAATCTTGTTACAAAAGATTTTGTGGTGCAGAGCACTTATGGCTTCGAGGAATCTTGGACTAAAAAAAGGCAAATTCTTTTATGGACAATGATGTGGCACAATGTAGCCTCTATGAGGCCCTAGATGTTGAATCACGTGAGATGACTAATGTTGTGAGGTCGGGTTGCGAGAATCACAGTCCATAAGAATTTGTTTTAGGAGAAAGGCTGTTATATATCAGGAATAGGATTGAAAATTTAACTAGCATACTCGTACTTGAATGAAATCCGGCTCGACTAAGATTTTACATTAGTTCAGGAACTAATCAAGCTTAATATGTATGGAATTTAGTACTATCAGTTCAAGTTTTAAAATATATTGAATATGATTCAATAAACATAAAATTTGAAATTTATTTGTACAAAATTTAAGCTATTCATGTTTGACTCTAGTTCAACTTAATAAAAGTTGGTCTACATTTGACATGAAAAATAAACACAACAAATTTTAGTGCAATTTCAAATTCGCTAAAATAAATTTTAAATTTGAATCAGATTGTTTGACTTGATTAAACTCGTTTATAGGCTATTGATAATGCTAGAGCCAAAATGTTATTATAAAATTCCAAGATTGCCCTTCATAAGATTTTTGTATAAGTTAAACTAGAAAATACTCCCAAATTTAATGGGCCCTACTTGGAAGCCACCCATACCACACTCTCCACAGCTTGCAAACCTCCTGGACTCTACCGCCACAACACCGCCTAAAGTAAATAAATAAATAAATAACTAATCAACTGGACAGCATGTTGCGTCTAAAGAGACATAAACATCTGGTTATAAAATAAAACACAACTAACCTTAACTAGATAACAAACTACAAGTATACGGTATTAAACAGTAGCTAGTGGAAGTAGTGATCGTACCACAAAAAATGTGTTCAACTATCAATTATTTGATTAGAATACTAATTGAAATGTTTGATTAAAGAAAAGAGTTTAACTAAACTAGGTTTTACACTAAAGACGATAAAAATAGGGAGTTTGGTTTATTTTAGTCAATTTCTTGAATTTTGGTTAATTAGGTCAATCAAGTAATCTTGTGTGCCAAATTAGAGGTTGATTCTCATTTATAACCTAATCCCGATCCCGCAACAAATTAAGTCTATCAATTTAATTAAGTTAAGTGATGGATTCCTCCTACTATTTAAGCTGACCAAACTTAATTATTTACCTATAGAATTCTAGCAACCAACTAGGTGAATTAGTCCGCCAAGTTCTAATTCTAACCCTAATCCAACATTAATCTTGGTTTATAATGGAGGTTCAATTCCCGTATCCCCTCAACTAACCCAAATTCACTAAAGAAGTGACCATTCCCCTAATTAACTCTTAAACCCCTTAATATTGTCTAAGTAATCCATTTTACAACCCAATCAACTCATTATCATCTATCTATATGAATTAGTTTCACACAACCTTAACGCATAATAAATTATTTCATATTAACTACTAGAAAGCATATAAAAAAATGGGAAAGCAATTACTTAAACGAAATTTAGATTCTAGAAAACTACTACAAGAAATTAAAGACATTAAAAACTAAGTAGATGAAAGCAATAAATGAAGACCAATAACTTAAATAAATATGAAATAAATGGATAAGAGAAGTAGATTAAACATAAAGAAATTCTTACAAAGTAGTAGAGCAAGTACAGACTTGAAAATTAAACTACAAAGATGAAGACGAAAGCCAAAATTCCTCCCTAAGTGGGGAGAAAGAAAAGAAGAAGAAAAACAAGGGTTGATTGACTCTATTTCAGCCTAATAATGAGTATTTATTATAAGGTTCGGAGTTGGGGGATTGGGACGAAAATGCCCTTAAAAAGAATTGAAATTTGGCAAAATCATGTCTTCTGAGTAGAGCTCACCAACTTCTGGAATGCTCGCTAATAGCGAGTTGCTTTTTGGAAGAGCTTGCTGTCGGCGAGTAGCCTGGTAACTTCGTCCTACGGTTCTGCTGTGCTCCATACTGGTTTTGCTCAGCCTTCCAAAACCCTAAAACAATATAAAAATATATTAATGGAGGTTGAAATGAACCAATAAATTAAAATACATGAATATTAATTAAAGTGAGATCAAATATTGAAAGAACCAATCAAGAACACATTATCTCACGCAAAATCCTAATTCCAGATTTAGACTAAAATCCTAACTTCAAACCCAAACACACAAATATATAAGATAACCTAACTAATACTAAATAAGCCCTAAAACACACATCAAAAACATAAAACTAAGAATGCATGAAAACACAAAATTGCTTGAAACCGCAGCAAAACTGTTCAAATTTTTCTAGGAAGAACCCTAGTTTCCTAGGATTATCACACCACTTGTCCTCCCCCATCTTTGCAGCCTACTCATTCCCTGCATTGAACAACCTCTTCTCCCGAAACCCACCATCCTACAACCTCCAACAAATCTACCTAAAAAATTGGCTTTTGTTAATATTTCAAAGTTGAGCAGAAAAATTGATAATACTTGGCCAACAAAATAAAAAATTGAATGAAACTCCAATAGAAGAAAATTCACAAGAACTCCACTAGATTAATAATAACAAACATCAAAGGGAAAGAAATAATTGAAAAAGAATGACTTAAGGAAAAGAGATAATGCCTAGAAAAAGCTAGATGAAATTAAGTTCACCCTTGCCGTTGCCTCTCTCAAACTCATCTCCAAACCCCAATATTTTAGCTAGCTTGCTTTCGCTTTAAGTTTTTTTTTTTTTTTTAACTTTCTCCAACGCCGGGTGCAGTGAAGCTTTGGACCCTTCATTGACTACACCTTTCTATGGTCCTAAACCTACATCAAATTCTATCTTGTTTGCACACTAGGAGAGTATTAAAGAAAGAAAAAAGAAGACAAAAAAATGGGAGAGGAGGGCTAAGAGGGTTGATCAGAATTTGAAAGAGAGGACGACAAATGAACAAGGAAGGTAAGGATTTGATAGTGGGACTCATAGAATTTTGTGATAAACTTGCTTGACTTTAGAGGGTATTCTTGAGATTTTACTAATAATTACTGAGTCTCTAGCAATATCATTTGCGTTGTCTATACCCTTACTAAGAAAGGACACTCATGATGTACTTTCCATCTTAAATGGTTCAATATTGTATATTTAGCTTTGCTGATCTCAATAACATACAAAATTAAATGTATTTTTGTTGTATTTGTAAATTATTGTCCCCTATATGTACGCATATAGTATGTGATTTATGCTTTATGAGAACCTTGGATTAATAGGGATTGAGAGTGTGTTTGATAACTGCATTAAGTGTTTAAAATTAATTCATTAATTACTTTTTGTATTAAGCCTATTTGATAGTAATAAAATTCTCCTAACTTGAATGCATTAAATGACACTTAATTTATATACAAAAATTTTAAGTGAAAAATGTATCGCCTAATTTGCTAAATCTAATTTCTACTACTATTGTATTACTTACTCAAATTTTCTTTATTTTGCATACACACCCACACAATCTTTCACATATACTCACACATTTATAATCTCTCCCTCTCTCTCACATACAAAACATATTTTTCTCTATTGCACACATTAACATACATAATTTTTCCCTCTCCCACACACGCACAAAAGACATTTTTCTCTTGCACACACACTTTTTTACACATAGAATTCTTAATTTTTCTTCCCCTCTCACGTACAAAACACATTTTTATCTCATCCTTACATTTTCACACATAAATTTTCTCTCTCACACATATACAAAGAATACATTTTTCTCTCTCACTTTTACACATAATTTTTCTCTCCCTCTCACACACGCCCTTTCATGTCAGGTCTGTGTCTTTTATCCTACCTATAAGTTTTGATTAACTTTATTTTGGTTAATACAAGCAACAGCAAATTCACAAAACTTAGGGTAGTATTAACTAGATCAGGAGATAATTTTTCTTGGGTACACGAGAAAAGAAAAAGAGGTTGTTTACACTATATAAGTTCTTGATGTCTAATGACAATTTGGCCAAAGTATAACTACAATAGTGTGAATTTAATTAACCCATAGTCCCTATTAATTACAACAAATAAAATTATCCAACCAAATCAAAGCTGAAAAGTCTACAGCCCTCTCGATTGACCTTTGCAATTTACCTTGTTTCCTACTAAAATCTTTGATGGTTCTATCAATTTGGAGATTGTAATGACTACTTTTTTGGAGCGTTTATTTTGAATAAAATTCTAAACCACTTGAACACAAGCATTTAGTTGTAACATGTAAATGTGCTATATGCATACATATAGTTTTGTTGTGTTCTTTTTTAGGGATTTGTATACATGTACTAGAGGAGGATAGTACAAACAAAACATTTGTGAAAAAAAAAAAAAAAGATCTATGGATTTGAATTTTAAATATATGTAAAAATATGCCAATTAAATCACTCATGTTTTGACTAAAAATTGTACTATATCATTTCTATCATTTTCAGCAGAAAGTTTGTTTGACCATTGAAACGGGCGCAAACTTCACATTTCACACAAAACAAACAAAGAGGATCTTTTAATCATTGTACATGTCTTACTGGTATTATTATACTTGTAAAAATTGGCAAATGAGAAAAAAAATGTATGTATTTGTTGTGTATTTGCACTTGTAGACTTGCAGTTTGCAAATAATTAATTGAATGAAGTCTTGATAACGGGAAGCTGATAATCAAGGAATAGTGGATGAAAATTGAAACTTGAAAGTCATGATTTGGTCAGAGAAAGTCTCCGATTAACTATTATATTCTTATGGATGAGAAGAAACCGAAAATTATTTTGTTTGCACAATGAACTTCTAACAAAACAAAAAATGCTAAGTCACGGTTGCTAGCTAGCTAATAGGCATGCAACTCAGGTGTGTAAATACTTCTAATAAACAATTATTCCATAATCATTTGGAATTAGAGGCCGAATTTCTCATGCTATAATCATCACTCTACAGTCCACACTTTTGTATAGTTTTTGAAATATGGCTAAATCATTTATTATTATACGAATAATATTCTTTAATTATTCTCTAATACGTTTTTCAGTTATCTTTTTGTAGGAAAAATAAACCAAGCCTATTTTATTATTTGTTGGTTTAATTATTTAGTGGCCACATGTCATTTTTCTATTGTTAGTTTTGTTAAGGTGTATGGTTACTCTTGTTATGATGGTAACATGAGATTATTCCCATAGAATAGTAGTACTAGTTTACTATAGTCGCAAAGGGCTTTATAAAGGTCAAGTCTGTGTTTTTGTTATGTCTAAGCCATTGTCTCTGTTTTGTTCATTGAGGTTTTGCCGCAGCAAGTTCGACAAATAAAAGAAAATTTTCGCAGCCTTTCTTTGTTGTTTTTCTTGTTTATTTGATTATTAATTTGATTTGGATCCATCAAAGTGGTATTAGGAGCTAAATGTTAATCTACAGTTTGACATCCACAATTATTTGTTCAGTTCTAAAACTCAAAAGTAAATATGAATATATTTGTTGGAAGAAACAAATGATAACCCATCTAAAAGTACATGAACTGGAAGATCGTATTCATGAAATAATTGATAGAGATACTGATGTAGAAATAGTGAAGAAAAATAACCAGGCATTGTTACAGATTTATCAGCCAATTAATATTCCATTTTTGAAAAAATTGCTACGACAGATATCGCAAAGAGGAGACTTGGGATATTTTACAGAAGATATTCCAAGGAGTTGACTGGGTCTAACACAATAATTTGATGATGTTGAAAAGTTTGAACTTTTGACGATAGAAAAATTTGAATCCATTGAATCTTATTTTTTCCGACTATCAGAGATTAAAACTGAGATGTCACTCAATAATTATGAACTCACTAATAAGTTATTTGTGCAAAAAGTCCTTAGTACTTTGCCGATGAAATTTGATCATGTTATCGTAGTAATTTAAGAAACAAAAAATACATCAAATTTGAGCATTGAAGACTTGTAGGCTCATTAATTCTTCAGAAACAGAGAATTAATAAGAAGATGGAGGATACTACGGAGAAGGATACTGTCACACCGCACTCCCGAGATGGTAATATGCCGTGCTCTCGGCATCTTATGAGGACACTAGGTTCAAAACCTCAATCATTCGATCATTTGCCTTAAAGAAATTACAAACACCTACAAGAATATTATTTAGTGGGATGAGCATACACACTAATAATCAATAAGAGATTCTAGTTCTCTTCCACTAGAACAAGTATATTATATAATATATATTTTTGAACTTGTCTCAAACATATCGTAACATGCATATGACACGGTCCGCACATTTGGACCAAGAGGTTTGGCCCAAAATAAAAGTAAGTCCAAATGCTTGGCCCAGAAGATAAAGGAGCATTCTAGAATTCTCCAGAATACTCTAGAAGTTATATTCTTTGTATAGAATTCTCTAGAATCTTGTAGATTTTGGTAGGTTCTAGAATTTTCTCTTACAAGTATAAAAAGGGGCCAACCCCCTCATTTGTAACACACCTCAGAAGTTGAGCAATTGAATATACAGAGTTATATTTTCTCTCAATTCTCTCTCTTCTTTTGTTGTGAGTGTGAGAAAGGCTGACTTAGGGTGAAAACCTAAGTGCCGCACGGGTTGGGAGCACTAAAAAGAGTGAGCCCGTGACAAGTGGTATCAGAGCGAGGTTTTGTAGCAAGTACTTGGCAAGAAGACTCGACTATGGCTGGAATTTCATCCGACGTGACCCATGAGGAGATTCCTCAGACAAAGAAGGACAGGAAGGGGCGAGAACCATCAAGAGATGTGCTGACAGCTGCCATTGCTCGTGTGGAGAAACTCGAGTTGGCCATGGCAGAAACCCGCGACGCTCTGATACACAGTCGTAGCATGTCTACGGGGACGCATCTCAGGGACGAAGACCTTAGGGGAGAAATGCAGGGTGCCTTGAATGCTGCGATAGATGGTTTGGCCCAGAGGTCTGAAAGTCTGTAGGCAGAATTGGTGTCCATCAAAGACGAGATTGTGGCCATACGTACGGAGCAAGACCAAGTTGCTACTATGCGGGAGGAGTTTGAGGCACTCAAGGCAGAATTGATTGCCTTGAGAGGAGCGGTTGCCGGCGGGACGGTGATGCTACAGCCTACACCCTGATCAGAGGCTCCAAATTCCAGAGGTGTTCAGTGGACATACACTCCTAGATGTGTACAAGAGACTATGGTCCATGGAGCAGTATTTCCGGAATGCAGGAATTCGGATCGATGAGCAAAAGGTAAATCTTGCATCATCATACTTGACCGATTATGCTTTACTATGGTGGCGGCGCAGGAGTGACAATTGTAGTGGCACTGCCATTACTACTTGGGATCAATTTGTGGAAGAGTTTCGCAGCTACTTCTACCCTCAATATGCAGAGAGGGACGCTCATGCAAAATTTCGCCGACTGGAGATGAAGGGTGAAGTCAGGGAGTACGTGAAAGAGTTCTCCCAATTGATGCTGCAAATTCAAAGTATGAGCGAGGAGGATGCCTTCTTCCAGTTTATGGATGGATTTAAGCCATGGACCCGATTGGAGCTAGAAAGAAGGAATGTGGATAATCTATCCAAAGCAATGACGGTGGCTGAGTCTCTCTTGGAGTTCAAGCCACGGGAAAAGTCAACCCCACCAAAGGAAAGGCCTAATTTCTCCAAACCAAAGGGTAAGGAAATTGTGAAGGAGAGCAACAACGAATTTGGTGGGGGAGCAAGGGAGAAGTCTCCTTCCAAGAACGAGGGAAAGTCGTTCACAGCAAAGGACAAGGGCAAGCGACCAATGAAATGCTTTTTCTGCAACGGTCCACACATGGCACGAGAATGTCCTGCGAAAGCAAAATTAGCAGCCAAGGCCATGGAAGAGGTTCTCTTAAAAGCAATTGGGTGCACTGGATCCTAAATACCATCAAGGTAAAGAAGTCGCAAAAGAAGAGGGGCTTGATGTTCGCCGACGTGGAGATAGCGGGCCACAAGCTCAGTGCTCTAGTGGACACTGGAGCTACCGACTTCTTTATCTCGATCGAGGCCGCCAAGAAACTCAACCTTCATAGTTGCAGACCATAGATGGGTATAAGAGACAGCCCGCTGGCATCTTCAGTCCATGTACCTCTTAGGAAGCCTTGCCTGTAGAGGTAGCCATTGGACAATGGAAGGGCAAGACTTCACTTGAGGTAATTCCCCTTGATGATTATGATGTTGTGATAGGACTTTCACTTTCTTGATCGTATTAGTGCCATGCTGCTTCCTTTCGCCGACTGCATATGCATTTTGGATTCTCAATACCAATGCATGGTACCTCTAAAGAGGGAGTCTGGAAGAAATCACAAGAACCTATCTGCCATCCAACTGTGCAGCGGGTTGAAGCCAGGTGATCCAACCTTCCTTGCAATCCTAAAGGTAGATGATGAAGATAACCAAAGGGAGCCTGAGGTAGTTGCGGCAGTACTGGGGGAGTACAAGAGTGTGATGCCTACAGAGCTGCCGAAGGAATTGCCTCCAAAGAGAGAAGTAGACCACGAGATCGAGTTGATCCCCGGCACCAAGCCACTTGCGATGGTCCCATATTGCATGGCCCCTCTGGAGCTCACAGAGTTAAGAAAGCTGGTGGGATGGCAAGATTTTTTGGCTAAGTTCGACTATATACTGGAGTATAAGCTGGGAAGGGTCAACTCTGCTGCTGACGCCTTGAGCCGAAAGACGATGCTTGCGGCCACTAGCACATCACCAACTTGAGAGTCTGTTGCCTGACAGGATCAAAGAGGGATTAAAACACGATGCAGCTGCTAGGAGCCTTCTCGGATATGCCAAGGAGGGAAAAACTCGAAGGTATGTGGGCCCGTTCAAAGTACTAAGACGAGTAGGGAAGGTGGCGTACAAGGTGGAACTCCATTCGAAACTAAAACTTCATCCGGTGTTCAATGTGAGCTTGTTGAAGCCATACCACGGGGACGAGGAAGACCCCAACCGCGGACTGTCACAACGGGCACCTATGGGAGCAAAGACCTCATATGACCATGAGGTGGATTGCATACTAAAGGTACGAGAGGTACACAAACGGTACACAAACCCAGGATCGAATACAAGGTACGATGGAAATTTGGTCCAAAAGCAAGGATAGTTGGGAACCGGCTGAAGCCCTTTGGCAGTTCAAGAAGCAGATTGACGCATTCAATACCGCCAAAGCCAACGAGGACGTTGCCAGAATAGGTGGGGGAGAATGACACGGTCCGCATGGCAATTTTATCATTTGGACCAAGAGGTTTGGCCCAAAATGAAAGTAAGTCCAAATGCTTGGCCCAGAAGATAAAGGAGCATTCTAGAATTCTCCAGAATACTCTAGAAGGTATATTCTTTGTATAGAATTCTCTAGAATCTTGTAGATTTTGGTAGGTTCTAGAATTTTCTCTTACAAGTATAAAAAGGGGCCAACCCCCTCATTTGTAACACACCTCAGAAGTTGAGCAATTAAATATACAGAGTTATATTTTCTCTCAATTCTCTCTCTTCTTTTGTTGTGAGTGTGAGAAAGGCTGACTTAGGGTGAAAACCTAAGTGCCGCACGGGTTAGGAGCACTAAAAAGAGTGAGCCCGTGACACATACATATATATATAAACAAATATTTTTTAAAATATTTGAAATTCAAGTACATATATAGGCAAGTGTCATTATCAAGAATTCAAATATTATAATACGATACTAAGAAGAATATTCGTGACAAAAGTACGATAACAATACAATAATCGATATTGGCCTCATGGATTCTCTATAGTTTTTATTAGCAAGTTAGATATTCAATCCTAACTGGTATAACCCGTTAGGGAAAGGGTCATAACAAAGCTCAACTACTATAACCCGTTAGGAAAAGAGCCATGCAAAAACTCATATAGAGTATTATAAACTAACTCCTACCAACTCCACCAAAGATAGTCAAGAGTCAAAACAATATATATAGACAAAATATTAGACATGCATCACATAAATCATTTATCAAGTCAAATTGCCTTTCACAATAGTTTTATATAATTAAACGAGAAAAGTAAACCATATTCGATCCAGTGTAATAATTATATATAAGTTTCAAACAAGAGTTTGCAAAGAACATTTAAAAAACATGCAAGGGTGTTAGAACCCCTTACCTCGATACCACTAGTAAATAAACCACCTTATCTCGAGTACAAGATAATAAACACATTCAATTCTTCATTTAAACTAATTCTTAAACTAATTTTGGCCTTCAAGATAATAAACAGACACATTGAATTCTTAACTTAAACTAATTCTTAAAAGACTCTAGAAAAATATAATCAGTCCCAAATAAAATACAAAGAAAACTAAAAGTTAACACCTCTACTGCTAATTATTGGGTCGGACTAACTAGTAAGAGGTCTGGTCCTCAACTACGAGAACATGAAGCTTAACAAAGCAATGCCTGGTAGTTTCAAATAAATATTCACCAAAACACATGCTACATGGCCTAATAAAACTACTATGCTGTGATTATAATTTTCAATAAAATAATCAATATTATCAATATTTTATTTATTAAATTACCATCATTAATAATGTACTTCAAAGTCATAACACCCCACCAATCAACCATGCATAAACTTACAGCAAATTGACTTGCGCACTCCATATACTCCTCGGTCAAGCAACCGTGTAAGTAATTCGCATGGCATCAGCCAAGGGATTACTTTCCATTCCCTTATGTTCTTTTTTGAAGGCCAATAGCATGATTTGGTCATAAGCCAAATATTGCAACACCAAATACAGAAGCATGCTTGTTGCAATTCAGTCTTTCTTTAAATATTGTATTTTCTTTTTAATTTTTACATATCAAGTTTTTAATCTAACATAATACTTTTCTAGCAAAAATTACAAATGAAATAAAATGGTGCTAAGATTACCTCTGCCTTTATTGTCGAGATTGAGTTCTTTTCCTTCTTCTTCCTTCCTTCTCTTTTGGCGGCTATTATCCCTTTTTTTTTAATATAATATGTCATATAATTATTTAACCCTAACTATATATAGTAATTTTCAACATTTAATATTTAATAATTAGTCCCTTGATAGTACTTAATTACTTATTGATTCAATATAATAACTTGTGGGTTCAAAAAACTACTAATATATTATTGGGACTTAATTAATATCAAATAGTGGACCAGTTTGGGTTTTCACAGATATGGTGGAGAAGGCACTATGTACATAATTAAATTTGAAGGGGAGAACCCTATCAAAGAAATCAAGACTACAACAACCTGTGTATAGATGTCATGGTTATGACAACATCAGAGGTAGAGGCAATTGGGAATGTGGTAGAAGTAACAATTTTAATTTTAGAACTAGGCTCAGAATAATAATCAAAATATAGAGACTATTTTTAGCTTGTAATGTAGCGGACATTGTTAACAAAAATATATGGTTTTTTGGATACTAGCTATAATAGTCACATGTATGATAAAAAAGAATTACTTTTTGAATTTGATGAATCTATCAAGGGTGAAGTAGATTTGGTAATAATACTACTTTATCTATTTTGAGAAAGCAAAAATTCTTACTAGTCTATAAAATAGGTCTACTAGTTTTATCTGTGATACTTTTTATATTTCGGGGTTATGTCATAATTTGTTGAGCATGGGTCAGTTGTTATAGAAAAATTATGATATTCGTATCTGGGATGGTATATGTCCTACTTTTGATGAAAATATTGGGATGATTACAAAAGTGATGATGGCTCTAAATCATTTGATTCCATTAAATCTAGATAGTGCAAAAAAAATTTTCTTCTTTGAGTACTGTGATTGATGACAATAATTAGTTGTGGCATTTGTGATTTGGACATTTAAATTTTGATGGTTTGAGATTTTTGGCAAATAGAAGAATTGTTAGTAGGTTACCTGGTATTAGTGTTTCTGAGAGAGTTTGTGATACTTGTGTTTTGGGCAAGATGTACAGGGATGCTTTTCAGACAGGAAAATCATGGAGAACAAAGAGACCATTGGAGATTATTATTCAGACTTATGTACAGTGGATGTTCCTTCTAATGGAGACTGCAGGTATTTTATCACTTTTATTTATGATTTTACCATAAAAGTCTGGATTTATGTTTTGAAACAAAAATCTGATGTAGGTGAGACTTTAAAAAAATTCAAGATATTTGTTGAAAAACAAAGTGGATGCTAGATAAAAATTTTGAGAACCGAAAGGTGTCAGGAATATCTTGTTTGTGATAATTTTCCTGAAAAAAATGGTATTCATCATTAATTGATAACCAGATATATCTTCACAACAAAAAAGAGTGTCTGAAAGAAAAAATATGGCAATTATAGATATGGTGAGAAGTATATTGAAGTTGAAAAATATGCCAAAGCCTTCTTGGGTAGAGGCAGTTGCTTGTACTACTTATCTGTTAAATAGGTGTCCTACAAGAAGTCTTCTTGGAAGACCCTAAAGAAGTTTGGAGTGATGGAAAACTATTTGTTGGTCATCTTAGAATTTTTGGATGCATTGCTTATTCTCATGTTCCTGATCAGTTGTGCAGGAAATTTGATGAAAAAGGTGAAAAATGTGTTTTTATTAGCTATAGCGAGCAGTCCCGAGATTATAGATTATTTAGTCTAGTTTCAAGAAAACTGATTGTCTTCAGAGATGTGACTTTTGATGAAAGAGGTGTTTGGGATTGTCTCCAGAGGAGGCGAAAACTGTAGACGTGACTTTAAATTATGAAGGAGAGTACGATGATTATGATTTTCATCCATCACTAGTTGCTCAAGGTTCACAGACTGACAAGACACCTGGTCATCTACAACGTCAATGCCAGTTGTCTGTTAGATTGCAGGATTATGTTATTTTTTCAAATAATTCTTATTCTGATGAAAATATTGTGAAATTTTTCTTTATTTGCAAATTGTGATCCAGTTGTTTATGAGAAGGCAGTATAAGATGATCGTCGAGTGAAGGCAATGGGTGAAGAAATTCATGCCATTAAAAAAAATAATAATACATGGGAGGTTACTTTTCTTCCAACTGGTAAAAAGGTCATTGGATTAAAGTGGGTCTTCAAAACAAAGTACAAATCCAAAGGAGAAGTGGAGAGATTCAAGGCAATATTGGTGACAAAAGAGTTACAAGCAGAAACCCAGTATTGATTATTTTGAAGTATTTGTACCTGTTCTTAGACTTGATACAATTCGTTTAATACTTTCTCTTACTGCTCAAAATGAGTGGAGAATTTATCAAATAGATGTCAAGTCTACTTTTTTGAATAAAGTAGTTGAGGAAGATATATATGTGCAGCAATAACAACCTACAAGTTTTGTCATAAAATGTCAGGAAAACAAGGGTACAATTTGAAGGGGGTTATATATGGCTTGAAGCAAACCCAAAGGCGTGGTACACAAGAATGACTCATAATTTATTTCCTATGATTTTTTGAAATGTCTATATGAGCACATTTAATATATTAAATCTTTCTACTAATGGTGATATTATTATTGTGTACTTATATGCAGATGACTTGATTTTTATAGGAAATAATCCTACGCTGATTGCTGAATTCAGGAAAGTTATGATTAAGCAGTTTGAAATGACAGATATGAGACTTATGTCTTATTTTCTTGACATTGAAGTCTTCCAGTCTGACAGAAGTATTTTTATTTATCAAAGAAAATATGCAGGTGATATTTTTAAAAAATTCAAGATGGATGGAACAAAGTCAATTTTGATTTTTGCTGAAGAAAAATTGCATTTGATTAAAGATGATACTGGAGAGTATGTTAATCCTACATACTTTAAAAGTTTGGTAGGAAATTAAAGCTTGAGATATTTGACTTCTATGAGGCCAGATATAACTTTTAGTATTGGTTTGATTAGCAGGTTCATGGAAAATCCATACTAGTCACATTTGTAGACAGCAAAAAGGATTTTAAGGTACATAAAAGGTATTCAAGGAGATGGTATATTTTATTCAGAAAGTGATCCAGTTGAGTTATTTGGCTATACAGATAGTGATTGGGCAGGTGATACAGTTGAGAAAAAAAATACTTTAGGTTATGCATTTTTTCTAGTTCTGAGATGTTTTCATAGAGTTCTATAAGGCAACATGTGATATCATTGTCCATAACAGAGGCAAAATATATTGCAGTAGCTAACAGTCCTACTCAAGTATTGTGGTTGCGTCATATTCTTGTTGTTCTTCAGTACAAGTAGGATGATCTTATAAAAATTTATTGTGATAATAAGTCGGCAATTAAGTTGTTCAAGAATCCGGTTCAACGCATTGACATCAAATACTTCTTCATATGTGGGTTGGTTTTAGATAGAAGAAATTGAGGTTGATTATTGTAAAATTGAATAATAACTGGCGGATATTTTCGCTAAGACATTAAAGTCAGAGACATTTATGAAGTTGAAGATGATGTTGGGCCTGTTCAACTTTGAGGCGTTTGGTTTATGGGAGGCTACCTAGGAAAAATAAACCACGCCTATTTTATTAATTGTTGGTTTAATTATTTAGAGGCCACATGTCATTTTTCTATTGTTAGTTTTGTTAAGGTGCATGGTTGCTCCTTAATAATAGTAACATGGGATTATTCCCATAGAATATTAGTGCGCATAGGGTTTTATATAAAAAGGTCTAGTCTTTATTTTTGTTATGTCCAAGCGGTCATCTCTGTTTTGTTCACTGAAGTATTGTCGCGGCAACTTCGACAAACGAAAGAAAATTTCGCAGCCTTTCTTTGTTGTTTTTCTTGTTTATTTGATATTAATTTGATTTGAATTCATCATTTTTTATTTTGCATACATTATATTTCAAAAGCTACTATATGAGTATTGTTTTCTATAATATTTTAAAAATAACAATCATCCAAACGGGGATTGTGTTATTTAGTATTTCAACGTAAATAACTGTCCAATTAATTGTGTTCCATTTGCCTGATGTGTAAGAACTTTTACTCTCTAATACTACGAATTTAGCAAAATCCGGCAAAAGCCCCTTTCTCCAAAACCATTTCTCTTGCATAACCCCACACATGAATCTCCATTATGTTTGATACTCGAGACGTTGGCCTTGGAATTTATCTTAAAACTTGTGACATCTTATTGGCGGATGGCAGATAAATTAGATCTTAAAGATTGAGCTCTTACTTTCACCTAAATTTGCTTTAAGATTTATGTTGTTCTTTTTTTATTTATTTTAAAAATATTGGATTGAACACCATTCTGTAGCGATGTAAGCCGTGTAAGTTAATTTGGGTTTTCAGAGTAAGGTCCAATAGTAATTTTGGGTCATCTGTTACACTTTTTAATATTACACTTATGTTATATTATGTGACCGAGAGTGACATTTATATTTTTAATATAAAAAATATTAAATAAAAGACAAATGTCACCCTATCACTTGATGTAACACCAAAAAATATAACAGAGAGCCCAAAACCCCCAATGGCTCCCTCCGTTCACTCTTGTAGACAGAGGAGCCAATTTCTTCTTTTTCTTTCTATTTGAGGGAAAATATTTATAGAGAAATTCTACATTCATGCTTGGAGAATTATTCCACTAACTTTAAGAAATTGTACAATATAAGTTTTTAAAATATATGATGTTACACTGTACAAACATTTAAAGTACAACGAGATGGTTCCATCAGTGCTGAGGAAAAATAATTTGTTTGTTTTCCTGAAGATATACTGTCAGAAAAATTATAATTTTGGTTCCTTATATTTTGAGTATTGGTCAATGTGGTCTCTTATGCATCACCATGTACCATTTATTCCCTCATTTTCCAAAAAATAAAAAGGCAAATGCAGGATCTTAACGGAAAATTAAGTGAAGCTGATGGTGTTATGTATCATATGACTTACACGTGACCGTTAAATTGAATTAGTAAGACACAACTTTGTTTCCTCATCTTCGGGGTCTTGTTCAATTTGATCCCATAGAGTGTAGTTTGTATTGATTTGACTCAAAACAACCAAAAAAAAGGAAAAAAAAAAAAAACTTAGAAATATAAGAAAATTACTATTTGTTTGTTTATCTTTGAAGTCATGTTCAATTTGGTCTATTCGTTGTAATTTGTACTAATTTGATTCAAAACATACACACAAAAAATGTAAAAATACTTATAAATACAATAAAATATCAAATTTTCACAAAATTTCTATAATCACACACAATATTTACTTCAAAAGAGTTTCATTCTAAAACTCCATACTGAATACCACTTTAAGAAGTGTTCTAATGGTGCGAAAAGAGTAAATAGCGCTATTGATACCTAATTTTTTTTTCTGAGTTGTACTTTGGTATCCCATCTTTTTAATTATGTTATTTTGGTAATTTGTCTTTATAATGTAGTGTCTTTAATTCGTTCAATTATCTAATTCTAGTGGCTGGAAGGTGCCAGAGATCACCATGTCCGTTGCACAAGAGATCAATATGGGCATTGCTTAGCACAAATTGAACAAAACAATGTAGGTTCATTATCAAAACTTAAAAATTAAAATCAAAATTAAAAGGTTGCATTTGATCATTGAAAATTTCCAAATTTTTAAGTGATTAAAGTGTAGACTCTTGCATTTTTATTTTTTTTTTAAATTTTAATAATTAACCTATGTCATTTTCTATAATTTGTATTAAAAAAATCACCTCTGTTAATCTCTTGTGTAATACATGTGACAATCTTCGATGCCTTCTGGTCACTAGAATTGGACAATCATATCAATGAGACACTATTTGTAAAGTTGAAGTGCCAAAATGTCACAACAAAAATATGTGGTACCAAAATACAATTTAGTCAAAAGTTCGGATATCAATAATGTTATTTACTCTTTTAAATATTAAAATTTGAACTAAATATTGTAGAACTGCTCTCCAAAACTATCAAAATTTCTAAAAATGTTTAAAATTGTAAAAAGTTTTTCTTAAGTTAAGATTGCACTTTAACTTTAAAGATGTGGCTTGTGTTAATAGAAGCAACCCAATTCTAATTCATTCAATCAAATTAAGATTGAGTTTGGAGTTTAGGAAGGAAGAGAAAAGAAGGGAAAGTTTTTAATGAGGAAGGAACAGAAGGGAAAAAAAGGGAAAGGAAGTTTTCTTCATGTTGTTTGGAAGTTTTGGAAGGAAAATTTTATTAATGTTACTATTTTACTAAAGTGCCCCTCCTTTTGGTATTTTTGTATTATGTTCGGAGGATAAATACAATATTTCATAATTAATTATAGAGTAGTTAAACTTTTTTTTTTCTTCCATTTCCTTCCACTATGGAAGGAAATTTTTTTAAAACTTTTATCCTTCCATTTCCCCCTTTTCTCTTCCTTTTCCTCCACTTAAAACTCCCAAACAAAATAAAAATTTCAACTTTCCATCCCTTTCTCTTCTTACTTCCTTCCA
This sequence comes from Cinchona pubescens, assembly GCA_025175665.1. Lineage (NCBI taxonomy): Eukaryota > Viridiplantae > Streptophyta > Magnoliopsida > Gentianales > Rubiaceae > Cinchona > Cinchona pubescens. The sequence continues at coordinate 436,548 of JANKKI010000157.1, forward strand.
TTTCCTTCCATCCAAACTCACCCTAAGCCAAATCAAAACCCCTTTCCTTCCCCCATCTTCTTCTCCTTTCACTCATTTTTTCTCTGCTTCATATGCCTTCCTTTAAGACCTCTTCTTCCTCGAACCAAAGCTTACCCTCCACTCCCTTCTTTTCTCTTTATTTTCTCCCTTCTTGTATTAAATGCGAAAAAGATGCATCCATCAAACAAAAACCAAATCAAAACCTGTTTTCTTCCTCCATCCCTTCCACACCAGATGCAAGATTCAATATTTGGGCCTTAAAGATATACATCATTCCTAAGATAAAGTATTTTTGGCATATCTAGATAATTTTTTTTCTGTTAAGGTTACGTGGGCAAGTTTTGTGGATCTAAATCATATTTGCCTGCAGATGTTAAATCTATCTCTAATGGATTGGGTTATTTGAGCAAGTTTTTTATGGAAAAATTACACTACTAAAGATGGAAATACTACGAACAAATTAATAATAAAAGAATCAGAGATTTCATTAGTGATAAAACCCGTTCGAGACACGCTATGGTAGGTGCTTTCTTCAAAGTAGATTTTCGCCGCTACGTTGGTGCAAATAGCAATGATGACGTCCTACTTCTAAGATACAACGAACCACTCAAAGATCTTCTAATGTGCACTCAAATAGAAGATCAAAATAACTCTAAATCTCTCAACTGCTCTTGTAGGAATTTAGAATAAATATATAACAAAAGTTTGTAAGAAAGAGAAGAATAAAACTTCAAGATTGGAATGTAAGAATATTGGAAAAATATATGAACACTTTAGAGTCTAGGGGTTGGATATTTACAGAAAATGAAACAATGCGTATGTACCTTTTCCTAGTAGACATGTACTTTCATGAAACTCCCAATGGATGTGTTCTTCCATTCATGAATAGACATGATATTTATGAATAGACATAAATATTAGAGATGTGTCTTCTCATTCATAAGTTATATAACTATTCATTAATAGTTACATTCCACCTCTATGGTAACATCCTAATAGATGTGTCTTCTACATCAAAGAGATGTATCTAGTTATAATTATATATATATATTTCCACATAAAGGCACATTATATATTGAATCACTTTAAATTAAATCCAACAATCCTTCACATGATTCAAAATTTAGAGATACAAAAGCAATTTTTTACAATGCAATCGGTGAAGGTGTCTTGTGGACTTGAACCTCACTTAGTATGAAAAATTCCATTCGGAAGAACCATAGTGAACTTGTGTCTTGAACTAGGATCTTCCAAATCGAATTTCAATTAATCATACACATTATACGAGATTTTTGTCGAGTTCATTAACGGGGTCGTGCATTAACAGCCTTGCGCTAGTATCTTGATTCTTGAGTGCTCTAGAGAAAAGCCCAATCTCATAGGTTGCGGCCCTTACCGCCACACTCAAATAGGTGAATTCTTCAAGGATATGTGTAACGGAAGCATATCCTACATAGTTTGTTACGAATTCATTCAAAGCATAAAGCTCTTCCTTATTGCTACATTAAGTACCATAAAAATCACAATGGGACTAAAAATAAAGGTATGGTACTTCTCCAATTACTAAACAGTTTGTTTTTACCACATTGAACCTTCGTCTTGGGATCTCTAGTCAGAAAGGTTGGGTTGCCACTGTCAGTAATTTCTAATTTATGAGTTTCAGTCCCATCCCTACTGAAAAGTCTTTGACTTGCTTTTAGCCAGTCCCTTAGTTAATGGATCTGCAATGTTTCTTGAAGATGGAATATAATCCAATGCGATTACTCCATTTTTAATTAAACTCATAATAGTTTTATATCTTAAGCGCAGATGTCTCTTTTACTCATTTGAATTCTTTTTCTTGCATTTTGCAATAGCAGCTTGATTATCACAATGAAGGCAGACTACAGGAATCGACTTTTCAATAATGGGAATATCCATTAATAAATTCTTAAGCCATTCTGTTTGTTTTGCTATAGCATCTAGTGCTATCATCTCGGATTCCATAGTCCAGGATCGAGAAATACACGTTTACTTAGAGGATTTCCACACAACTACTGCTCCACCTAATGTGAAAACATATCCGGTAGTGGCTTTGGTCTCATTTGAATCAGAGATCCAATTCGCATTGCTATAGCCTTTAAGCACTACAGGATAACCCGAATAATGTATACCAAGTGATATGCTACCTTTTGAATATCTAAGTATCCTTTCCAATGTAGTCCAATGACTCTTATCAGGATTACTTGTATATCGACTTAATCTTCCCACAGCATGTGCTATATCACACATTGTAGCATTGGTGAGATACATGAGAGTACCTATAATTTAGGAATATAATAATTGGGAAACAGGCTTTCCCATATTTTTTCTTAGTCTCATATTGGGATCATAAGGAGTACTCACGGGTTTACAATCATACATATTGAATTTTTTAAATATTTTTTCAATATAATGTGATTGTGTAATTGTAATACCCGTTGGATTTCATAAAATCCTAATTCCCAAAATAACCAATTAGCCTCTCCTAAACTTTTCATGTCAAAGTTGTTTGACAAGAGATCTTTAGTTTTTTTAATAATTCTCATATTGCTACCAAAGATGAGAATATCATTTACATAAAGACATAATATAACACAACCAAAATAAGTGATTTTACTGTAAACACATTTTTCAGAGTCGTTAATTAGAAAACCATTTGATAAGATAACTTGATCAAATTTCTCATGCCATTGCTTTGGGGCTTGTTTAAATCCATATAACGATTTTACTAGTTTACAAACTTTATTCTCCTGTCCAGGTACGACAAGTCCCTCCGGTTGTTCCATATATATTTCTTCTTCTAACTCGCCATTAAGAAAGGCGGTTTCAACATCCATTTGATGGATTTCTAACTTATATATAGATGCGAAAGCCAAAAGAATTCGTATTGTCATCAATTTTGCTACTGGAGAATAGGTATCAAAATAGTCAAATCCTTCTTTTTGGGAATAACCTTTTGCAATTAGTCTTGCCTTGAATTGCAGTTTCAATAGACCCATCTGGTTTAAATTTCTTTTTAAATATCCACTTGCAACCAATAGGTTTACACCGTTGGGCAATTCAATTAGGACCCAAGTCTTATTACTAATTAAAGACTCTATTTCAGAATTTATTGCTTCTTTCCAAAATGTCAAATCTATAGATAACATGGCTTCTTTGTATGTTTGAGGATTCTCTTCTATTAGATATGTATAAAAGTCATTTCTAAAATTTTTCTCTATTCTTTCTCTTTTACTTCGTCTAGGATCTTTCATATTGATTTTTCCTTCTTCATCATGCTCTACCAAAATTGGCATGCAATCAAAATATTTAGGTTTATTTATTGTATTTTTTAATGGTAAAATATCCTCAAAATATACAACATCTCTTGATTCTATGATAGTGTTTACATTTATATCAATAAATTCGAATTTTATTACTAAAATCCTATAAGTAACACTATCTTGGGAATAACCCACAAGAACTCCATCAATAGTTTTAGGTCCTTCAATTTCTTCCTTTTAATTTCTGAAATTTTTACTTTTGCCAAACACCCCCACATTCTTAAATAATTTAAATTAGGTTTCCTCCCTTTCTATAATTCATATGGAGTTGTGTTTAACTTTTTATGAGGAACTCTATTTAAAATGTGACATGCAGACAAGAGTTCTTCATTCCATAAATTGTTAGGAAGCCCAGAGCTCGATAACATGTAATTTATCATATCTAATAAAGTTCTATTTTTTTCTCTGCTACACCATTTGATTGAGGTGTGTAAGGGGGAGACACTTGATGGATAATACCATTTTCATTACAAAAACTTGAGAATACTGTAGAAACATATTCTCCTTCCCTATCTGAATGAAGGATTTTTATTCTCTTTCCCTTTTGATTTCCTGCTTCATTTTTGTATGAAGTGAACATAGTCAAAGCCTCATCTTTTGTTCAAATAGGAAAAACATAGCAATATTTTGTAAAATCATCTATAAAAGTAATAAAGTATCTCTTACCATACTAAGGGATCCTAGAATAAACTTGAATATCACAGACATCACTATGTATGAGATCTAACATTGAAGAATTCCTAGTTACATATTTAAAAGACTTTCTTGGTAATTTAGATTGCACACAAGTTTCACATTTTTCATGCAATTTTATGTAAGATATAGGAATAAAATCTAAATGCATCATTCTCTTAATAGATATATTATTAAGATGCCCTAAACGACTATGTCAAATATTAGGAGAATGCACAACATTATAAAGAAAATAACTACTGTCACTTTTATTATTATTACAAATAACATTTGATACATTTAATTTGAAAAGACCCTCAAGTACATAACCTTTACCAACGAAAGATTCATTCATACTAAGTACAACTTTATTTGACTCAAATAATAATTTATATCCATTTATAATAAGAAGAGAACCACTAATAAGATTTTTTTCTAATATTAGGTACATGTTGCACCCTATGAAGAGACAAGGTTTTTCCTGAAGTTAGTAATAAATCTATTATTCCTTTTCCCATCCCTTGTGCAACAGCAGCATTACCCATGTTTACGAATTTTTTGATATTGTGAGAACAAAGATCGGTTAGCACAAACATGAATATTTGCACCAGTATCAATCCACCAGTCGGTAGATGCACACACTATATTGACCATAGGAATGAGTGAAACAAATCTTTCGTCAATCTCATTTGTTATAACATTGACTTGAGAATCCGGTGTCTCGAATGCTTTTTTGCCTTTGCGATGTCGACAAACTTTGCCCATATGTCCAGTTTTTTTGCAAACAAAACAACATCTCTTCTTTTTCTTATTAATATCGGATGGATTTTAGAAAAAAATACCTTTCGAAAACTTTCTTTTTTTAGAATTTAAACTTTTCCCTTCAACAATGTTTACTTTTTCCTCAAACTCAATGGACATTTTATCTTTATCTCTTTGTTTTTCTTCAATTTGAAGAGAAACAATCAAACTATCCATGGTTGGAGTTTCACGTTTGTGTTTGAGGGATAAATGCAAAAGATATTCATTTTGGAGGAAGTTTTTCAAGTAAAGCACCCACATGAAATTTTTCACACATTTCAATATTTTTCTGATTTAATTCATGAATGAGATGTTGGAAAAAGTGTGCTTGTTCTACTAGAGATTTATTATCATTCATTTTAAAATCTAAATATTTTTCAATAATATAGTTATCAAGTCCTTCATCTTCTTTACCATATTTATTTTCTAGTGCATTCCACAATTCACATGAAGTTTTTGTAGTGCAATAAGTATCGTAAAGATTGCCAGATAAAGTAGATAAAATACGACCATGACAAAGATAGTCCTTATCTACTTCATTTTCAGTTTCACTTTTGTCAGTTGAACTTGAATCAAAATTTTTATTTGAAGGATCAATGGGATTTGAGATGACAGAAAAAAGTCATAAGGTTGTTAACCAATAATGCATTTGACTTTGACATCTACGAAAATTTTGTCTAGAAAACTTTTCTGGTTTTGCAGAATTTTGTTCTTTGTTAAAGTTTCTAAAGAAACCATCTTTTTTTAAATAATTTTAATCTACTTTGAACTTGATGAAAAAATTACACTACTAAAGATGGAAATACTACGAACAAAAATACAAATGCACTTACTAATTAATAATAATAGAAAGAGAGAGTTTGTTAGTGATGAAACCCATTCAAGGCACGCTATGGTAGGCGCTTTCTTCAAAGTAGATTTCCACCGCTACCTTGGTGCAAATAGTAATGACGACGTCCTACTTCCAAGATACAACGAACCACACAATGATCTTCTAATGTGTACTCAAATAGAAGATCAAAATAACTCTAAATCTCTCAACTACTCTTGTAGGAATTTAGAATAAATATACAACAAAAGTTTGGAAGAAAGAGAAGAATAAAACTTCAAGATTGGAATGTAGGAATATTGAAAAAATATATGAACACTTTAGAGTTTAGGGGTTGGATATTTATAGAGAATGAAATAATGCCAATGTACATTTTCCTAGTAGACATGTACTTTTATTTTTGAAACTCCCAATGGATGTGTTCTTCCATTCATGAATAGACATGACATTCATGAATAGACATAAATATTAGATATGAGTCTTCTCATTCATAAGTCATATGACTATTCATTAATAGTTACATTCCAATGGTAACATCTTAATAGATGTGTCTTCTACATCAAAGGGATGTGCCTATTAATAATTATATATATATATATATATATATATTCACGTAAAGACACATCAATATATATATTCACGTAAAGACACATCAATATATATATTCACGTAAAGACACATTAAATATTGAATCAATTTAAATTAAATCCAATAGTTTTGTGGATCTAAATCAAATCTTCCTAGAGATACTAAATCTACCTTTGCTAGATTGAGTTATTTGAGCAAGTTTTATGGATCTAAATCATATGTGACTGGAGATACTAAATCTACCTGTGCTGGATTGGGTTATTTGAGCAAATTTTGTGGATCTAAATCATATATGCCCGAAGATGTTAAATCTGGAACATCTGCTAGATTGGGGTATTTGATTAAGTTTTCTGGATCTAAGCCATCTCTGCTTGAGCAAATTTCATCAACAGCTAGATCTTCTACTGCTCTTCCTAGTGGATTAGCTCTTCTACTTTGAAACATGTTGCTGGATTTTCTTCTATTTAAATAGGAGAATGTTTTTAACAATTGTGCCACAACCAGGAAATCCAACATTCTTATGATATCATTATACATATGGTTTTATATCACAAAAGGATCTATAAAAAGGCACGACGAGAAAAAGTAGGAAAAGTGAATGATAAGTACTGTGGAAAAGAATTTTGTGAGGCTTGCCTGAACATCCCATAAATGCAGCGATGAAGTTGCAAAGGAAGGGATGTCCTATGCCCCTTCTTACAAGGGTCATGATCAAGATGATAATATGATCTGACCCTTGTACAACTAAACAAGCTCTTGTTATTCTCTGCGGTATCTTTGGGTTTGAAGAACACTTATGACTGATTGTTAAATTCATAGTAATTTAGATTGGCTTTGTAACTCTTTTCATCTTATTTTCTAAATTGGTTCAAGTATGGCTGTTAATGGATCAAGTTTTGTTTAGACATTAAGATTTTACTCCAAGGTTTAAAGGTTGCATATGGGTTCTTCTTAATTTTCTAGGATGAATATTTAGAATTGGTCTTACATCTTTCTTTGATATGTTATTTTTGAAAAATTGCCTTAAGACTAATTAGCTTTGTTTGGAATATCTCAGTATAATCCTTAAAAATGTTGAAATGATCATCTGTGAACTGAGTAATATTTGTAATATAATTCTTATTTCTCATTAGTGAAAGAAGTAGCCGGCACTAAGCGTCTCATCCGTACCTCTAATGGAAATGTTCATCCATACCTCGAATGGAAATGCACAAAACATGGTCGTTTGGTTAACAACACAAATGGAATAGGAATGGACACATGGCTTCTTGGAGTTGGCCGCAGTCTGGGTCTGGGGGGGTGTTTTAAAGCTTTTCTTTTCCAAGGCCGATTTTCTATCATCATTTTATTGAGCTTTTTGCTTGTAATTACTCTTCGGACATCCTTTTTTGGTTTTCCTTCAATCTTATCACCTTCTCTCAATTCCATCTTTCTCTCTTCAATTTCCTTTTTCCTTCGCAATTTATATTGCTGAAGTTATATGGAATTTTGATCAATATTTAAAAATAAAAAAAAAAGAAAGAAAAGAAGCCTCCCAGATACAAACTACTTCTCACTATCTTCAAATTATTATGTTGAGTTTGGGAGTTCGAGAAGGAAGAGAAAAGAAGGAAAAGTTTTTAATGAGGAGAGAAGGGAAGGGAAGGGAAGGGAAGAGAATTTTTCTTCAAATTGTTTGGGAGTTTTGGAAGAAAATTTTGATTAAATTTATTCTTTAATAAAATATCCCTCGTTTTGATATTATTGTATTATATTTGTAAGACAAATATGACAATCACAAATAATTGTTAAGTAATCCAACTTTTCCTTCCATTTCCTTTCACTTGTGCGAAATAATTTTTTTTTAAATTTTTTATCCCTCCTTCTCCTTCCCTTTCTCTTCTTTTTCCCCCACTTAAAACTTCCAAATAAAACAAAAACTCTAAGTTGCCCTTCCCTTCTGTTCTCTTCTCTTCCTAATATTTCCTTCCATCCAAACTCACCCTTAGCTCTCATCACTGGATCCTCGATAACTCTCAATCTCGACAAGACTAAATGGAGAGTTGGGGACAAGTGATTACATAAAAAATGCACTTTCAATTGAGCAATTGCATGTGCTCAAACCTACATTACAATCCATATATCGGAGCATTAGGATAAAGTAGTTCTCACTAAGACTGCTCAATAAGGCTCACTTGACATGAAACCATTACCATATATACTATATTAAAAGAGCGAGTTTGATTAGATGTTTTAGATTTTTTTTTTTTTAGAAATTACCCTTACTATAAAATTTAATGACTTTGTTATGTCCCTTAACTTTAATGTCTTTTTTATAATTATTTAGGCCATTTATGTAAAAATCAAATTTCTTAAAGAGTAAAAGAGGAAATAAAACCTACTTTTAAGGTTTCATATTAAGAAATAAATTTACTTGAAGTAAAATTTCTTATGTAATAGAATATTAGAAATGAGTTTTAGAAATTAAAAAAGAGTAGGAAATAATTTTATTGGGATGGATTTTAGAAATCAAGCAATAATAAAAAAATAAAATGTACTTGAAAATAAATTTATGTCTTTCATTTATACTTTTGGACCATTAACAACAAAAAATCCTAAAAGGTACATAGGAAATGAAACTAATTTATTTAGAATTATATTTAGAATTAAATTTAATTAAAAGCAAATTTTCTCATAGAGTAGAATTTTGAAATAGATTTAGAAATGAAATATGAATATTATATAAAGTTATAAAAAATAATCGAATATATACTATGATAAATAAAACTAAATTTTTAGACTTATACTTCGAATTAAGTTTAATTGAAACAAACTACTCATAGAGTAGAATTTTGGGATAGGTTTAGATGAAAGAATAGTAAATAAAAATATTAAAAAATTAATTGAATGTATAATATAATTAATGAAGGAGTTTGATTTAGTTTTAGATATTCATTCCCAAGTTTCCCTCAGTAGAAAATTTAATAACTTTATGTTCCCAAAATTCCAACTTGAATGCTTTTTTATAATTTTAAAGCTATTTATGTAAATACTCATCAAAGAGCAAAAGAAGAAATAAAAACCACTTTTAAGATTTATATTAGGAAATAAATTTGATTGAAATAAATTTTCTTATGTAAAAGAATTTTAGAAATGAGATTTAGAAATTAAAGAATAGTTAAAAATATGTTTTTAGGATGGGTTTTAGAAATCAAGCAATAATAAAAATACAAAATTTACTTTGAAAATAAATTTATATGTTTCACCTATACTTTTGGACTCTTAAAGAGAAAAAAAAAAATTCTAAAAAGGTATACATGAAATAAAAATTAACTTTTTGGGGTTTCATTTAGAATAAAATTTAATTGAAGTAAATTGATTCTCATAGAGTAGAATTCTAAGATAGATTTCGAAATTGAAGATGAATATTAAATAAAATTATCAAAAAAACTTAATAGAATAAAATTTCTCATTAAATGGAATTATGCATGTGATTACTATCAACATATATAGGTTGTGGATACAATAATAGACTAGATAACATTTATATGCAATTAAATAAACTAATAATTTATTAACAATTATTAAAAGAAAAAGAAAATTTTTGTTTGACAAATAAAGGAAAAGAAGGAAAATAAGATTATTTTAATTTCAAAGAGTTAAATATCATTTTGGTCATTCAAACTAAGTAAAAATCTCAATATGGCCTTTTTAAATTGAAAAGGTTTCAATTTGACCATCCAAATTGAAAAATATTCTAATATAGTACTCCAATCTAAATTCAAAGATTCTCAATTTGGTCATCAAAATTAAAATAAATATCTTAAATATTGTCAACATCTTCACCTTCCTTTTGCCAATGCCATTTATTTTGTCTCTAGCTTTTATTATCTAGACTTTATAATGATGAAAGAAATTCATTATCTAAAACATAAAAAAAATAAAAAAAAATAAAAAAATTTGGCTTCTGATGATGTACTAAAATATATATAATGTAGAACCTATTTTTGTAATTATTGTTAAACTGATTAGATGAGTAAAAAATGGGGTGAAAAATGTGATTCACACCTCTTTTATTTTTCTTTAAAGAACATAATCCTTATTTTGCAATTTTTGCTTTGCTTTTAGTTCTCTTTTCATGCATTAAATAATTAGCACTTATTTAATCTAAGTTACGTTTTTTATATAATTACAAATTAGTTTCTAAATTATATTAACTAAAATTTTTAATCAAAAATTATTTTCCTCCTACAAAAAATTATTGTTATTGTTTTTAGACTTGTAAATATCTAATATTTAATATTAATAACCGTATAAATTACATATTGAAAAATAGAGATATCAAATCAATTACTAATTACATTTTAACTAAAGTATACTTTGTCTAATAAAGAATACCTAAATACTAAATATTTATTATTACTATACAAGTTGATAGCCACTGCAACTATACGTTGTTGATCTTATTCTAGCAAATAAAATTTATAATATTGAATATCTACCCTTTAATTTACTACTATATAGATCAATAGTTTTAACATAATGAATTAATCATTAAATTTCACACCGTAAATTATTAAATAGTGGTAGATTATTGTTCATTTTTTTTCTATTTTCATGATATAATACATATAGTTGTGCAAACTATATATTTGAGAGAGATTTTGTCTCCTAAAGCATAAATCGCTATTTAATATTTGCACACAAATGGTTCCTTCATCAAATTTGTTCCAAGAGATGTATAGAGATTCAATAATAATTAAATACCTTAATGTGTTAGATAAATCCAAGGTTGTTAGGATAGAATTTGAATAATTGAAGCAAATAAAGGATTCCAGCAAACTCTATAAATTATTAATATTTTTCAAAACTACACTACCCTCTTTGATTACTAAACTTTACAGAATAGATACAATAATAAATTATAATATATTTCCTATCATAAATTGTGCTCCAATTTGATGATACTTTAAACTTTCCTATTTTTAAATTTAAATAGAGTATCAAGGAACTCATTGTAGAATGCTTTAATAATTATTAATTGAGGAAATGAACTTTTATTTTAAAAATTGAAAGGTAGATGTGCTATTCACAAAACACAATTATTTAATTTTTATGAAATTGGTTGAAGTATGAAACTAAACAAATCTCTTATATTTCTAACAACGTATATCCAACAAAAATATATAACAATCACCTATGAGTAAATAATTCTCTAAACTCAATAAACTACAAAAATTCTTTGATTTGGTTAAACATTGAAACAGAAATTACATAAGTGGAAAATTAAGTGAACTAAAAAATCAAAAAATTAGTATCTCCAAACATGTAAAGCGCGTTCTGTCAAACTAGTATACTATAAAAGGACAACATGCACGTTTTGTCATCCGAACTCGAGACGTAATTCAATAGGAAAATGATTTATAAAATTATATATTAGGATTATTTGTCAAAATTATTATACGTAACAAAATTATAGTGAATCACTAATTTTTAATTTTAAATATTTAATAGAATTTCGTTCTTTTTTTTTAATTTAATGACATATTAATAACTTTTATCATTTTATCATTTTATATAAATTTACTAAATTCAATAAAATATGATAATATATCATGCAAAATGACATAAGGAGCCAAGGCCTCCTTTTCTCGAAGGCCTCCGGATTTATTTATTTATTTATTTATTTTTACTTCGAAGGCCTCCGTTTTAGACTCTTAGTCAATGTTGTACATACAGATCAAAATTTGTAATTTAATACTTTTGTCCCTTTGAATTAGTAACTCATATAAATAGTTTGCACTTTTTTTCTAATCTTCTTAAGAATTAAGTGTGCTTCTTTTAGTATTTAACTGATGGCATGTTAAATAGTGACATAGTGCATATCAAACTTTAACAGCCATATTATTACTTACTTTTGGAAAACTTTAGGTATAATATGTGGACTTTTCCTAGTTTGGTTCATAATTGCTTATCTCGAGTCTCAGTGTTGTTCTATATATGATCTTTCCTTCCAATTCTCGGATTTTTATTTTTATTTTTGGTTTAAACTTTTCTGACATAAATTGTTTACACTTTTTAATAATTTTTTTGAGAATTAACTTGTATTTGGCATAATTAACAAGTGAAAATAGTACTGCATATCAAATTTTAACAACCATATTACATTCTTTTGAAAACCTTTAGGGATAATATATGGGCATTCACTAGCTTTGTTCATAATTGCTTATCTCGAGTCCTAATGTTGTCCTACGACCTTCCTTCCAATTCTTGGATTTTTCCTTATTATTATTATTATTATTATTATTATTATTATTATTTTGGATTATACTTATTCTGACATAGCATTTGGCATAACAATTCAAACAATTGTACATGTCGAAGGTGTACTGTCATGTCCTTCTAGCACTGTAGTGAAGTATTTCAATAACTTCCAATAATGATTAAGAAATTTTTTTAATCTCGTTAAGGGAATCAACTCATTATATTTTAAAAGTTTATATATTACAATATTATATATTTTAAAAATTTATATTGTATAAATTTTTAAAACTAACGAAACGATTGCCTCAACAGAATTATAAAATTCTCTGAATGATTAATAACTTGAAATATACTTGAAATATTAAGTAATAACATGATCATAACTGATAACTTGCTTCTCTTAGTGATAACTTATACCGATAAATAATAAAAAATGAAATATTAATTAATAATAACTTCAATAATATATATAACTAGAACGCTAAGTACTATCTTTGAGAATAATAAGTAGTAATTTAGACTATTAATTACTAATTTAAAATATAATAAATAATAATTTAATCTTATTTCAATTAATAAAAAATAGACCAATATCGCACGGGGCCGGGCCTAGGCCTAATATTTCTATTTTCTGGCCCGGCTCGCTTCGGTTTGTGAATAGTCAGTATGGTGAAAATCCGCAACCCTTGCCAGCATTACTCTGCCATGTGTCATAATTCTATGCTATCACGTGTCGCAATTTGGCGTCTCTATGTGTATGCACTATATTTATTCTCCAAATTTATTTTCTTTCTTTTCTGCTTTTCCCTTCTTTACAAAACATTCTACCTCGAGAGTCCTTCCTATAGTAGACATGGCAGTGGACTGAAGGCCTAGCGAGTTTAAAAATTACGGGAAAAGGCACGATGACCTGGGCCAGGTTAGACCCAAAAAATATTAGGCCCAGGCCCGGTATCCATGCCCAGCAGACTGACTCACCGTTTAACCCATTTTTAATTAATTAAAATTAAACCAAATTATTAATTATTTTATTTCAATTAGTGTTTATTATTACTGATTATTCAAAGATAGTAGTACTTAATAGTTTAGGTTCTTACATATTATCGGAAGTTATTATTAATTACTACTCATTTTTCATTACTTATCAATATATGGTATAACTAAGAGAAATAAGTTATTGGGTTTTTTTTTTTTTTTTTTTAATGAAATACGTTATTAGTTATTAGATCATGTTGTTACTTTATATTTCAATTTATTACTTATTATTCCAAATTATTACCTATTATTTGAAATTATTACCAATTAATACTTCATTTTTCATACTAATTAGTACAAGTGATTACTTATTAATTCAAGTTATATTAGTTATTAGACTAAATAATTCTTAATTTTATTCTTAGTTAATACTTATTATTCCAAGATATTACTTATTTCATTCAAAGTTATTAATTACATTATTCAATTTAGTACTTATTAATACAAGAGGAAAAGTGGATAAATGTTATTACTACAAATTACTCCAATATATTACTTATAATATAAGTTATTATTTATTAATTCAATTTATTCTTTTTAAAAAAATAAAAAAATTAAAAATATGGGCCGTCACGGGTTAGTAAAACCAAGCCCTAGTCCGGTGCTATAGTATGGGGTGGACCTAACCCAACCTGCTACAATACCAGTTTAGGTAGGCCGGTCAAAATATGGGTCGAACTGAATAGCCCACTGGCTAGCCCGGCCCAGTAGTTTGTCTACCCAAAGACCGCCATTAACCACAATCGATTAGCAGTCGACCGTCATCTTTCGATTTTAACATAAATATAGTACTGGACTCCGTTTTTCGCATAAAATTTAAATCCAACCTCAATTTTCCCAAAATTGAGCCCAATTTTTTTAAGGGAAAAATACATTTTTGGTCCCTCTTGTATGAGTTATTTAATAAACTAGTATCTAAAATTTTGAGCAAAATAAATTTAGTCCCCAAAATTTCAGAATTTGAACAAAGTAATGACAATTGACGAAAAATTAAAACTTACAGAAAATGGCCACGCGCATGTCACATGACTGTTAAGTTAAAAAAATATTCAAAACAAAATTGTAAATTCTAAAAGAATTGTATAAAACTAGTCCCCAAAGTTTGTGGCAAATGCAATATAGGTCCCCAAAGACAAAATAGTAATAAAAGATTTTGCTTTAATAGAGAAATCCTAAAAGTTTCAATTTCGAAATAACTTGTGCCACCAAGGAATCGAAGAGAGAAAAAATGATATTGGAATGTTAAAAATAATATCAACTAAATAAATTAGACTTGAAATAAAAATTCAAAGATAGATGAAGTTTGAATTTTTTAAATGCAAAAATGCATATTTTTGAAGAAAATAATCATATGCATCTATTGTGAAATATTATTCTTATAATTTAGATTTGTATTACTATTATAGTGATATTATAAAAATATCTTAGTATTATTAAGGTGAATAAACATATCGATAATAACTAAATTTTTCTAGAGATTATAATTTCTAAAGTGAACGACGTTCAATTATCAAATTTAATTAATTAATATCAATTGTAAATATATTAAATAATCGTGTTCTCATGTTAAAATGGGATTTTAGACAAATGGACTATTTTTTTTTTTTGGGTTAAACAAATGGACTATCTTCTCAAATAGAAACTAATTATACACAAAATATGATAAAATTGTGTTATCATTTTATATATTAATATTTGTTTTACAAGGATAAAAAAAAATACCTATAAGAAATTGTTTGAAAGAACTTGTGACATGACAATTGATGTTATTAATTTCTTAGAATTTGTGTCACCAAATCTGGCTGATTGGCACGAAGTTTAATTAACATTATGTTGCATATCTTGTAATAAAATAATGATAATAATACTAAAGACAAATTTATAATGTCACTATAATAATGTGAAATTTTTAATTCCTAAAAATAAAATTAGTAGATGTATAATATTAGTTTATCAAGAAGTATGTATTTTACCATTAAGAAATTCAAACATTATCTGTTTTTAAAAATTTATTCAAGTCTAATAATTTAGTACAACTAACCTTTAAATCTTATTCACACAATATTTCTTGGATGTGATTATTAATTAGTTGAATTTTTTTTTGACATTCCAAGATCATTTCCTCTCTCCTCAAATAGCTGGTAGTGCAGGTTGATTTGGTATTGGAAAACTTTTAGAATTTTTGTGTTAAAAGAAAATTTTACATTATTATTTTTGTCTTTAGGGACCAATTTTACATTTCTGACAAACTTTGGGGACCATTAGCAGTACAATTTTCTTAGAATTTATATTTTTCTATTTCAAATTTTTTAACTTAAAAATATAATTTTTTTCTGCTATTGTCCTAACTCTGTTCAAATTCTACAATATTTGGGAATATATTATTTATCCGAAACTTTGGGACTCGTTTGTTGAATACCTCAAACAAGAGAACCAAAAATGCTTTTTTCCCTTTATGTAAATTTCAAACTTCCTTTTCGGCCTTTTATAACCTCCTAGATTCTCAACTCCAAAACTAGTAAAACTTATACCTATCAACTCCTGTCAGTTCCCACGATCCAAATTCATAAAATTAATTAAGCCTCAAAGTAGTGTAAATTCTTCATCTTTTGTCTTAAGCAAATTGGAATAAATATAACTTAAGCCCCATATTTTTGAATACAACAATTTGCCTTTAATTTTTTTATTATTTTTTGTTTTCTCTAGAATTCTCAAAATCAGTTTTTTCCTTATGTATTTGGGTTCAAAAATTGGGATTTCACAGTTGTAGATACTGATCAAAAAGTGTCATTTAATCCATTTGCCCCTCTGAATTAAGTCACATAAATTGTTTACGCTTATTTTATAATTTTGTTAAGAATTAACTTGTATTTCTTTTAAATTAACTGATGCCTGATGGCATAATTAACAAGTGAAATATAGTATGCATACCAAACTTTAACAACCATATTACATTCTTTTGAAAAACTTAATTTAGGGATAATATATGGGATTGCCTTAGTTTTGTTCATAATTGCTTTCTCGAATCCTAATGTTGTCCTACGACTTTTCCTTCCAATTCTTGGATTTTTCCTTTTTGTTTTGTTTTGTTTTGTTTTTTTTTTTTTTGGATTATTCTTTTCTGACTTACACAACAATCACAAAACACAATAATTCAAACAATTGTACATGTCGAAAGTTCTTATGTGACATATACTTCTAGCACTTGGAAGTTTTTCAGCAGGTAATGCTTATGGTTCGTAACGACTAACATAAGAATAATTTTAAAGACAAAGTGTGCACGAAAATGAATTTTAGACGTCCAAAGCTAGAACATGGTGTTGTGATGAAATCGGGATATCAATTATTGCCAACAATTGCTCCTTCCGATCCTTGAAACCCCCAAGTCCGTTTCCACTAAAGAGTTCTCATGTTTTTCCTAACAAGTTTGTTTTAGCCCAAAAAAAAAAAAAAGTTTTAGCAATCTTTTTGCTGAAGGTGTAGCCGTTGATGACTGAAAAATTGAGAGAAATCTCATTAGTTTTAATCGTTTAATAGTTTAGGATAACAATGCATTTCGAATACATTTCCTTCTTTTCCTTTTCCCCTTTTTATCTACGTTTACCTTCCGAATTTTTTTTTTTTTCACTTCCCTTTTTATCTACTTTGACCTTCGGAATTTCTTTTTTTCACAGCGCATATATTTCCCCAGTCGATTGTCATGCATGTCTGTGCAGCAGCTCTGGTAGAATTTTCCAACACAAATAGCCAAAACCATGTCCAAATAAAATTATACTACCATTAGATAAATAATATAAATTCTTACATAATTCGATTCATGACATAATATTATTGATTTGATTCATGATATAGTGTTATGAATCTCGTGATTTATGTTAATTCACATTACCCGCACATTACTTTACCTACTTAAGTGATGAAAATTAACATAAATTACAGAATTCATAACACTATACTATAAATCGAATTCGTATAAAAATTTTCGCGTAAATAATTACTTACCACCCAACAATCCTTCTTCGTCCCCTATTTCCAAAATCCAATATATATGTAAGATAAGGTTGATGATGTAAATGGGTATACATAAATCTTGAGATGCCAAAATATTACACGTGGCAAGGTGGCCAATTAATTATAAGAGCATTTTGACCTAAAGTTGAGTTAACATTCAACCTAGCTAAGTAAGGCTTTAAGACCAGAATAACTATTCACTACTCAAACTCACATACCCTTAATATAAACGATAAGATCACAAAGTTAGTTCATTCATAACACAACTTTAACTATTTATTTTATAATTTTTAATTCTCAAAAATTTTCTAATTTTAATCCCTTGTCTAATACAATTAATTTAAGTGTCGGAACTTTCCCGATATATAAATTCCGCTCTCATCACTTCCCCCAATATACAAGTTCTGCTCTCATTTTTTCGTGTGTTTTAAATATGAGTATGACACGCTACTTTTTGCCATTAGGAGATTGCTATTTGAACATCTTTGGACCTAGGATTCGATAGAAAATAGCATCAATATATATATATATATATATATATATATATATATATATATATACTACTATATAGATAATAAAGAGTTGGATGTTTGAATTTTAGTTTGGTGGTAGATTCAGGGTAGTATTGGAATTTTATTCCTTTTAGTGTGTGACTTTTGATTGCAATATTTTTCTTTGTCTTTTCAATTTATCTAACTATTCAATTGCCTCATTTATTTACATTTGTTTTCCATTACTCTAAAAAATAATTCATTTAACGCCTTCACGATCTAGAAACTGACTAAAGATTTAACAATTTCTCTACATTCTTAATTAAATCGTTGGTCAATTGATTGTATTTGATAATTAATTATAAATTAATTGTTGAGATTTTGCTTCTCGTATTTGTTGTTTGTATTTCACCTATGTTACATTTTTATGTATTGTCTTTTAATTAATTGTTAAAATTTTGCTTTCCATATTCTTTTTTGTAACTCTCTACATATTCTTGTAATATTATCAAAACAGTAAAAATTAAATATAAAGAACGAACTCGAGAAAATATAAAAGAGAAGATGTGTATAAGTGAAAAATGATGGGGAATTAACAATTACTAATTGGCCAACTCTTAGAAAAAATAAAGGGATTGACAAAATTGTAATTTATTGGATTTTTCTTGAGACAATTATTGAATTTTAGAACAAATCATCATAACTCAAATATCATAATGACTGAAGATTGTAAATATGAATATGTTTAACTTGCATAAATAGTTATAAATATAAATATGTTTAGCCTAGAAATAATATATTATATTTATTTTTCTAAAATTTTATCCTTTCCTTTTATGCTATAACTTAAATAGACAATCAATCTTGCACGTCGCACAAGATAGAAACTAATATATGTATATATTTTAACTTGTGCCGCTAGTGGTTGATACTTGATAGTTGATACCCACCTCTGGATCTGTATTAGCTAATACTCCCGTCATCAAACATCAAAATAACACAATATAAAGTGTGAAAAGCCAAATTCATATTTGACTATAAAACTTCTCACCACCTTAGAATTCTTTCAATTCTCAAACCTGCCAAAAACCTTCATTTACTATAACCAACTGGCAACATCCTCCCACAATTGTCTCATACACATATAAACACACACAATCACAAACTACCCTAACTCACAACTTCATTTAAAGTCTCCCCAACTACCAACTTTAGTATATTTCTTCCTAATCTTCATAAATTGATAAACACCTCCACCTTTCACTACTTTCTCGGTTTCACCTCTCCAGGTTTCACCCACATATATAACTATAACTTCACCACAACTTGATCATATCCATTTATATATTTATATATATTTAACACAACTGTCTATTTTGTTCCTCTCTCATTCATTACTCCTCCTAATAACAACAATGGGCAGTCTTCATGAAAACAATGTCTCTTTTTCCCCATCACTACTAGTTGGAGAATTCAAGCCTCTTGACCATGAAGAATTCAGAAGACAAGCCCATCAAATGGTAGACTTCATTGCTGATTACTACAAAAACATTGAAAACTACCCTGTCCTCAGCCAAGTTGAGCCGGGCTATCTCCGAAACCGCCTACCTGATACCGCCCCGTATCGGCCTGAACCATTCGAGAACATTCTCAGGGATGTTCAAGAAGACATCATCCCTGGAATGACTCATTGGCTAAGTCCTAACTTCTTTGCATTGGTTCTTTCCGGCCACCGTGAGCTCGGCTGCTTTCGTGGGGGAGATGCTTTGCACTTGCTTCAATGCCGTCGGGTTCAACTGGCTCGCTTCCCCGGCCGCCACGGAGCTTGAGATGGTCGTGATGGATTGGCTAGCTCAATTGTTGAACCTTCCCAAGTCTTTCATGTTTTCGGGCTCGGGTGGTGGTGTTATCCAAGGAACCACCAGCGAGTCCATCATCTGTGCCCTTATCGCAGCCCGCGACCGGGCTCTCGAGAGCCTTGGCGCCGGTGGAATCTCCAAGCTCGCTGTTTATTGCTCCGATCAGACTCATTCTACGTACTCAAAAGCATGCAAGTTGGCTGGTATTTTCCCATGTAACATAAGAATAATTCCTACGACAGCTCACAACAACTTTGCTTTGTCCCCTATTGTCCTACGCAGAGTAATTGAAGCTGACGTGGCATCTGGGCTTGTCCCACTTTTTCTTTGTGCTACTGTGGGGACCACTTCGACCACAGCCTAATATTGACCCAGTGAGTCAACTTGCTGAAGTGGCAGATCGCTACAAAATATGGCTTCACGTGGATGCAGCCTATGGAGGGAGTGCATGCATTTGTCCAGAGTTTAGACACTATTTAGATGGAGTTGAGCGAGTTGACTCGCTGAGTTTGAGTCCGCACAAGTGGTTACTTAGTTACTTGGATTGTTGTTGCTTGTGGGTCAAACAACCCAACTTGTTAGTCAAGGCACTCAATACGAATCCGGAGTATTTGAGAAATAAACGGAGCGAATTAGGTTCAGTCGTGGATTATAAAGACTGGCAAATTGGTACTGGTAGACGATTCAAAGCACTTCGATTATGGTTCGTGATGCGTAGTTATGGTGTTGCGAATCTCCAGAGTCATATCCGATCGGATGTTCGAATGGCCAAGATGTTCGAAGGTTTTGTAAAGTCTGACCCGTGGTTTGAAATAGTTGTGCCACGAACTTTTTCACTCGTGTGTTTTAGGTTTAACCCGTATAAAAATTCCGACCTCGACATATATTGAACTTCTCAACAAGAAATTACTTGACTCTGTCAACTCGACGGGTCGACTGTACATGACTCACACAGTAGCTGGTGAAGTGTACATGCTGAGATTCGCGGTGGGAACCACACTCACAGAAGACCGCCACGTATATGCTGCTTGGAAGTTAATAAAAGAGTCAGCAGAGGCTTTACTCAAGCGGAGTTATTACATTGTTTGAAGTGTTTAATAAAGCTATAGTAAATTTGCTGTCTTATGTCCGGCATAAATCAGATAAATGTTGGACATTTTTATATTCTCGGCAAGTCAAAACAATCTGTGAAGTATACAGATTACTACATAGTACATAGTATGTACTATTATGAATAAAATTGGCCTTTTTTTACATAATGCAAGTAGGATGAAGAATTTAGATTGTTGTTTGTTTTGTTTCATTTGTTAGATAGGATTAAGAAAATCAAGATTTCATCAATTGTACGATTAATTCAAGAGGTTATATGTGTGTTGTATGTTCTCTTAATTAATGCTGCCTCTGAATACGAATACTATATTCTATGAAACACTGCTTATATTTTGAAAAATAAAAAAATAAAAAAATTTGGCACTTATTGAAAGTTTTAGACACTCCACATTTACTATTTTTTAATTAATATGTACAAAAAACCCATTAATTAAGTCTTAGCACCTAAAATGTCCTTCAATTTGGCACATTTCCTTCAATCTTCCTTATTTGTTTTTAATTTTTTATCTAACAAATGAGTTTGTCTGCTATTATCCATATTCAATTTATCATTACACAACAAATGAAAAGCTTTAAATTGCCATTACGATTAGTTTTTTTTTTTTAATTCTTTTGAGAATATAATATTAATCTTTTCATCACTTTATTCAAGAATAGAATGAAACTTCTTTTTTTCTTTCTTTCTTTTTTTTGGCTTAATCATAGGTAATTTAATATGCTCCTTTTTTGAATTTCAATCACTTTTGGTTTGTGAATAAATGATAATCTTTATTAAAAGATCACAATCTTGTATCATATATTGCCTTGTTTCTAAATGTATTTTGGGGTAATCTGGGCCTTGAAATTAGAAAATATAACTGTGGGCATTTTACTCAGATTAGTTAAATAGGGTGAAAAAAAAAATGGAATGCTTAAAACTATTAATGGAGTGTCGGAATTACTGCCCCAACAAAAAAAAAAAAAAAAAAGCACACCAAGAAAAAATGTGGCACCACCAATCTAGTTTATAGCACAGAATTGTGCACAAATACATGTAGAAATTGAGTAGTATAAGCATGAGTTACAGAATATATACGTAAAATCTTTAGGAGAAAAATAACTACCAGCAATACCTATCATTTTACCAAACAATCAGTAAGGTAAATGAACATAATAGATTCTTTTGAAATATCAGGACAAAATAAAGTTTTAAGGATAACTAGAGCCATTTACCCCGATCAGAAAATGCAACGATTATAACACTAAATCTTCATAAGAGTGCATTTTTAAAAATTAAGAGCAAATAATAACAGTAGTACCTACCTAGAGAAGTTACTAATGAGCATAAATAAAATAAAATAGAAAGAGAATTACATAAAAATTTAAGTACACAACACATAGAGCAGATTAAATTTTAACTATAAGAAAATTTAGTAGTGGTGTTATTTTTGTGGGTAAAATAAATTTTGTGTAAATTTATCTGGTTTACTTTCTCACGGCACATAGACTGCATGCATAATATGCATTGACTTTTGCGTGGAAAACCGTTTGGCTGTTCAACATGGTATTTGTCGTCTTTTGGCACAATTTTTTTTTTTTTTTTGGCACAACTAAAGTTATGACAATTAAAGTTCCTCTTTGTCACAAACAGACACAGAAATCCACAAAAACGATGCATTTGACTTCCATATAGACGGAAATCCACAAAACGATGCATTTGACTTCCATATAGACGGAATTGACGAAGTGTTCTTGTTCTTTTCTTGACCATTTCATCTAGCAATTACGTTCTTCCCTCAATGTTCCCTAACATTTCTTCTATTTGGTATCCATACTGGTTATACATTTCTAAAAGTTTAGGGTAAAAATCCCCTTAGATTTTCCTATTTGTTATCAATTCCTATGTTAAAAAATATAAATTTTTATTTTAAAATTAATTAATGAGTTATGAGTAAAGTGACATATAAACTTTATTAATTAGTTTAACACATTTTAGCTAATCAATATGAAATATTTATACTTCATCATCCCTTCTCATATGTGACTTGAATTAGTTAAAAATTAGTTCTGTGAGTTAGACGTTGAGTGATAACCCGTTACGTGAGTTGGACCTAAAAAATTGTTACGTGAATTAGATGTGAGAGACCATTTAGAAGGTATTAGAGAAAGCCCAAATCATGTGTGGATGAGAGAAAACTTGAGCCTTGTTATAATAACATGTGAAAGAATACAAATTTCTATTTCAAAACTAATTGACTATGAATGAAAAAACTTATAAACCTTATTAATTACTTAGGATCTTTTAGCTAACTAATATGAGGTACATTACACTCGACGAGTCCTTTTTTACCACTTTGTATTTCAAAATTTTCTTTTCTTGCCAATTCACCAAAATTGCCACTTCAATTGGTTTTATTAACTGTTTGTTTGTTGAAGTGCCAAGTAAAAAAAAAAATTTAGGGTGTGAAGCATAGAAAAATGGTTTAGATTGCAACATCAGAATTGGTAACAATTAGTTAAACATAATTTCACATGCAATAATAAAAACAAGAGAAAATAAATTTAATGGCCCTTTACATTTAATATTTGTATTATTTATTTAGTCTCACACATAATTTCACATGCAATTAGTTAAACATAATTTCACATGCAATAATAAAAACAAGAGAAAATAAATTTAATGGTCCTTTACATTTAATATTTGTATTTATTTAGTCTCACACACTTAAAATGATATATTTTGGTCTCTCACAAATTTAAAGTGTACCATTTTGATTTCTTGACATAATTGTGGACATATTTTAGTTTGGAATAGTCAAATGTATCACATATAATATTAGTTGAAGGGTAAAAATGGCAACATATAAATTTAAATAATTAATTGTTCCAAAAAAGAAGAGGGCTATGACTACTAGAGTAGGGGTGGCGAAGGGACGTGACAAGGAAGGAGAATAAGAGTGAGAATTTTGAGGTGGTGGGTGAGAAAGGTTTTAGATAGTGTTGTTTAATATTTAGAATTTATGTGTTGTCAATTTTATCTATGAAAAATATAACATATGATATGCATGCGAGTATTTCATGTCAAAAATATGTTTGTATTTGAGTCAATATTTTATGTCAAAATGTGTCTGTAATTGTATCAATAGACCAAAATAGTACATTTTATATTTGTGAGAGACTAAAATATATTATTTTGAATGTGAAACACTAAAAAAAATACAAATATAAAATGTGAGGTACTATTAAAATTGTTTCCCAAAAACGACATCACAAGAATAAATTAAACATTTTACCTCATCTGGTAAACATAAACAGCAATGGGAGCCATACTCCTCATTTTCAAGTAAAAATCATTCGTGCAGCTTCCCAGCAAATTCTCATTTTCCCTCGTTTCGTAACGTCAAATTCAATTGGAATCAATGGAATATGTTTCATTTCCTTGATGAAATTCCAATGAATGGTCTTTAAGCCCCATTTTATCCAATCTACTTATTTCTCGATATTAGTGTTCTATTTTTTCTTTGGGGGAATTCTTCCTTGTAGTCCCAAATTATTACTATTTGCTACATTGTACTTGAGTTTTTTTTTTTTTAATCACTTTACAACTTAATATTTTTTTGTCATACCACTTCAATTCAAATAGAATTGATGAAATCTTTTAACGGTTATACTGAAGTTCCACGAAAAATCCTACACTAGGATGGATGGAAGTGCCAATACAGTTCATAATGCAACTTGGGAAGTGATACCAAGTTTGAAATGTAAAGAGTAATTTAATCAAAATTTTACATCGCGATTTATTTAGAGTATCATAAATCACCCCTGGAATAATATTTTTCGTAAAAATTCTAGATGCCTGTCAAATTTATATTTGAATCATAGAAAAAACCTTTATACCCATGTGGAAACAAAGCTATATTTAGAGAAAAATCACAACCAGAACCTTCTCATCAATATAGCGGCCTGCTTAATGACAATGTCACGAGTGACAAAGTTTCACTTTGTGAATTTGTCCATTTTATGCAAGTCGACTTTGCATACATAGCATGCAACCAATGTATTTTGACTTGAGTAAATTCTGAAGTAGCTAAGGATGCTATGGATATAAAAAGTAACTCAAGCTCTTATTATTGGCGCCATGTTATCTAGGTCATGGCTTGCTTCATGCAGTCGTCGAGTTTAGACTGATGGACGCTTATCACATGGGACAATCTGATGTGATCTCACTGCTTTCATCTTATATTACGTGCAACTGCGGCTGTGGCTGTCAACGACCAACTGGTTGCATTTACGCAGGGATCGAGCCAAGTTCGTTCCACGTTACAAAACATGACTTTTTTTGTGGTAAAAACAAATCTAGTAAAGAGAGGTTTCTAACTTCTATTCGAACTCCAAATGCCATTTCGTGCCTTTTCTAGAAAATGTACTTGCATACTTCCATCAAAATGTGGTAAAGTTTTGAAAACGGAAAAGAAGTAAAATGAGATATACTTTTCTTGGTTAGTGGTGGCAGGTGAGGGATGGTGGTTGGGGAGGATGTGCTAGTGGTTTGTGGTGTAAGAGATCAGTGTGGTTCTGATATTTTTTTTTTCATTAAGTAATTTTACCAGAAAAACTCTACATGAATATTACAGTGTGGTTCTGATATATTTTTTTTCATTAAGTAATTTTACCAGAAAAACTCTACATGAATATTATGAAGTCTGAATTCACAACCCTGAAGTGTATAACTTTTACGCATGAAAATTTCAATTTATAGATGTGTATTCAAAGATACATTAGCAAACTATTTATAAATTTGATTACAACCTATTAATATGTAGGATATGTATTTAATATATATATATATATATATATATATATATATATATATATAATTTAAGAAATATTAGAATTCTTATCTATAGATATACTTGGTTTACTAATCATAAATTATCTGAAACTCTAGCACTTCGCCTTGAGTGGTGTGGTTCATGAATCTTATTAATTAATTTAAGAATCCTTGGGCAATCGATGTGGGATATTTTGTCCTTTAACACCCCTTCTCACACGTGATTTGAGTTTGTTGAGAACCCACAACATGAGTTGATTGGGTTGGTTGAGAGCCCGGAGCTAGTAAGAGCCCAAGAGTTAAAATGGGTTAGAGAGAACCCAAGACACGTGTGGAGTTGTAGGGCTTTTTGTGAGTAAAACCTAAGGCCCAACTCTGATATCATATTAAAGAACATAAATTTTCATCTCAGAACCAATTGGCAGTAAATGCTGTAACCCATGAATTTTATTAATTAATTTAGGAATCTTTAGGCAACTGATGTAGGACATTTTGTCCTCTAACAGAGATGAAATGCAAATGATGGATAGAGCTAACTTCTGCCATCTGGTACTGATGCTGATCGAAAAAAAAAAAAAGTTGGTTTGAATTCTCGTAAACCAAAAAAGGTCTGAAAAAAATCAAGCAACTTGTATTCTCACCGACAAAATAAAAATCTTGAGAAGATTGATTGATAATGATCGAATCTAAAAAAAATTAAAAGGCTTGAATTCTTGTCGTAAACTGCATTGCGGCTCTTTATATCATGTGAAATTTTGTCTATTAATGTGTATTTACTATTTACAAAACATATATTATCAAGTTATTTATAATTTTGACTACAACAACTATAGGGTATTTATGGATCGAGAACTCAATCCAATCTAATTATATTGGATTGAGAAAAAGTAATCCAGTATCCGGTCTACATGCATAGAGTACCCGATTGACAAAGAGGGTCGGATGATTAGGTATCAAATCCGATCTGATATTACATTTTTTGTTTAAATTTTTTTTTAAATGACTATTAATTACATTTATACCCGTATGAATGAGAAAGAGAGGAGAAAAAATCTATTTTAATAATCTAATGTCATAATATGAAAAATTACATAATTATCCTTGTATATAGACTAGGTCGGGTGCCCACCAGGTCACAATTTTCCGATCCGATAATGGTAATAATTGGTTTGCTACTCTTATACCCGATTAGATGTGTATATTTTTACGGTTCGGAATAGATCGATTTAGCAATTTTTTGAGTCAATGGATCAAGATGAACACCTCTAAATAACTATCTAAATGTACTCAAGATATGTACCCAATTCAAAAAATATTTGAATTCCTAGCTATAAATATACATAATCTATTAAGTATAAATTATTTGAAACTCTAACATCATGTAATAAAAGTAGTCTAAGCTATGACTACAAGTCACATTGATTTTATGAGGACCTCTATAATTAAAAAAATATTTTACTATTCACTTCGTATTACGGAGTTACTAATAATAATTGTCGGATCATCCACAAAATAAAGAGACCCTTATTTTTTAGATGGATCCCCTTACTTTATGAACCATTGAATGGTGTTCAGATCAGTCTGTAATGCGGAGTGATTATCAAAAAACTACATTTATAATTGTACCAAGAATCCGATCGATCGACCATGAACCCCTTGGCCCTTCCCTAGTCTCCTACCTAGTCTGTAAGAACCATACCTAGGTGAATTAAGGGCCGATCAATTCAAAGAAATCATGTGGCTTACTATTTTAGAGAAAATACTTAAGTAGACGCAGTTTTTGACCCACTTATATATCCTGTGATGTAGATTAAACTTTATAAAATAAATGATATCAACTAATATAAGTAAGATTTTATAAAATTTAATTGTGACTACAATGTATATAAGTAGGGGTCAAAACAAATCTACCTAAATATTTTTCTTGCCTTAGCACATATTTGTTCGCTAAAACTAAACCCATTTTGGTTAGCTTGAGTAATGATTGGTTGGAGGAGCCCTTTCCCAAAATGGTTATGATTTTGAGCACATATATGGATTGTGGTAGTTTATGCCATAACTATATACCTAATTCACTAGAAATAACTTGGTGATTTGTGTATCAATTCATACGTACCTGTATTTTTTATCTCTCAAATAGAGAAATACAAATCTTATTTAAGAAGTTCTAAAATAACGTAGATGATGTGATATAATAGAGCTTCTTGCTATAGAGGATGATAATTATTATGAAATTTACTATGTCAATTATGGTTCTATTTTTTTCAGTTAAGTATAAATATCACACATTTATTAGGCAAAAGATTCTGATAAACTAATTAATAAAGTTCATGGTTACTTCACTTATTGTCAATTAGTTTTGAAATAGAAGCTCATGTTTGACTATGAAAAGACCTTTGCTCCTGTAGCTTGGTCGTTGCTAAGATCTTTTTCAAATGGATGTCAAAAATGCCTTTTTAATAGCGATCATGTTGAGAAAGTTTATATGCAACCTTCTCCTAAGTATGATCATCCACCTAACAAAGCTTATCGTCTCTGGGAAGTACTTTATGGTCTCAAACAGACTCCTCGTGATTGGTATTAAAAATCTCAGTACTACTTTGGAGAAATTGGGCTTCTATACTAGCAAATATGACTCCGCTGATAGTTAAATAGTTTTGAGATGGAAGCGCATGTTATTTAATATGGTATCAGAGTTAAACTCAAGTTTTCTCTTATCCACACATTCCTTGGGTTCCCTCTAACCCCTTCTAAGGAGGTTTCCCTGGGCCTGAGCTGTCAACCAACCTAAGTCATGGGTTCTCCTTCCAGCCCCTTCTAGCAGGCGCCCTTTAGTCATGAACTCTCAACCATCAAGTCATGGGTTCTCAAATACCAAGTCATGTGTGAGATGGAGTATGGTATTTGTTGTATATAGACGTCCACATAGCATATAACGTGAATAATTAATTAATTTAATTAATTAGTTGAACAATGACTTTATTTTGACGATCAAGTAATTGTCTATGAGACAATGATCTAAGTGATAATTATTTAGTCAAAATAATTATCTAAGTGATAATTATAATTGACCAAAACATATTGTCATTAGAAGTATCTCTCAATCTCACCAAGTTGAGTTAGAAAAGGTCTTCTCAACTATACGTAGTTGGGAATCTATCAAACAGAGTTGCATAAATAGACTTGTTGGTCAGAGAAAAATTATTACGTTTAATTTTTCTCTCTCTCCAACTCCCTACTCCATAAAATTCCTTAGACTTATTCCTCCTAGAGAAACCATCATAGTCTCAAAGGTTTTGAAACGTGAAATTGTGGGTGACTCTAGTAGTAACTCCATCTAACTGGAAAAGGTGGTTATTGCTATCAAAAATTGGATTCGTAAAACTAGCCAATCCTGTAAAAGTTGCGAATATTTTAGGTATAATTTCTTGACCAAATTAAATTATACCAACATTGCATCAGAGCTTATAGGCTTGGCTTTCATCGATGATATTTTTTTTTGCCATATATGCTTGCTTAATTAGTTTAATATGCTCATAATATTATATGGTCTATTTATGCATACGTGTTCCTGGAATAAAGAAAATTTATTTTCTTTTACATTAAAAAATTTGTGATCTTTATGTGGAATAAGAAAGTTTTTGTTGATTTTGTGAAC
Organism: Cinchona pubescens; assembly: GCA_025175665.1. Classification (NCBI taxonomy): domain Eukaryota; kingdom Viridiplantae; phylum Streptophyta; class Magnoliopsida; order Gentianales; family Rubiaceae; genus Cinchona; species Cinchona pubescens. Next base: position 466,020 of record JANKKI010000157.1, read on the forward strand.
AACACAAAATAAAAGAAAAAGCTGATCATGTTATATATTTGTTTTTTAGTTATTCGTGATTTACTGAATTGAAATTTAATAATTAAAAAAAAAAAAGTGTTGCTGGTCATAGGTTTCGTACCCATGATCCCTTGGAAAACATGACATGGTCCCAGCCATTGAGGCACAAGTTTTGGTGCTTCCTAAGGCTCTTTTTCTTTTTATATTTAACTTAACATAAAGATATAAAAATTTGCTTACCATCTGGTTCGAACTCGAGAAGCTGATTGCTTAATCATGCCATGCTGACCACCAAGCCAGCTTGGTACTTGTGACCAAGGTTTGTAAAATCGGGATCCTACGTAGGATTGTTTTGAAGGTTACAGGATCGGATCGTAGATAGGATCGTAGGATCGTAAGATCCTATCAAAAGGACAAAAATATAACTTTTATTTATTTTTAAAGCTAATATTCAATAACTAAGAGTAAACTTATACAAATAAATATAAAATTTTAATATTCATCATGAAATAAATTTCTTTAACTAAAATTTATAACATTTGATATTATATATTCGTATTATAAAAAGTTATGCTTTATCGCAAATTTAATACTGTTCTTTAATTAAAAACTAAAAAATAATATGAATAGTATAAACTCATAAAATATAACATTTGAATGAAAAATTATCAAAATACTGACTTAATTTAAGTAAATATATACATAAATTACATGACTAATGGCACCAACTAGAGTTTATCTATAATAGCGATCCTACCTCTAGGATCGGGATCGATTTTATAAATTTGGATCGTAGAATCGTAGGATCGTAAAGGTAGGATTGAAATTCTAACAACTATGCTTGTGACTTAAAGTACAACATATTTTATTAGTCATCTTATTTAATTAATATTAAAAAAATCTGGTGGTTGGTTGCCATGAGAACCAGATCTAGAATAGTCCATGACCAGGTAGCAAAGAGTCGCACACTTTGATGCCGACAACGAGGTTGAGGAATAGTCACCATAAAGTTGTAGCGACAAGCTTGATAATCTCGCCACCACATCTTTACGAGAGGAGCGATTGGTTGTCGTCGGCATCGTAAGCTTCGATCGCAGATATGGACAACTGTTGCTTCTTCTTGTTCGGCGTGATGATGACAGTGGCAATCAGCTCGAACAACCGATGGCACAGCCAAATTTGTTCATAGCCTTCGCTGGCTGCAACCTTGCTGGTGACGTATCAATCGTCGCCGGATGAGTCGAGTATAGTGGTGTCGGCAAATTTGATTGTTGCAATTGGAGAAGATGAAAACTTTGTGTTTTCTGCACTTCAGTCCCTCGAAGTTTTCCAATTTTTGGTTTTAACCCAATTGTTTTAAGGGGTTTTCTGATCTAACTTAAATAGTTTCTAGTCTTCAAGTTTTTGCATAACAGTTTGTGCTTCTCCATTTTTTACCCCAAAGGTTTATGATTTACCAACATTGACCTATTCTTTTATATTAAAAAAATGGGGGAACAGATTAAATAAAATAAAAGAAAAATGGTAGTACATATTGACTTTTTCTTTAAGGTTAATTGAATTTTGGGAACAATATGATATTTATATTTTTTATGAATTATATTTGACTTAATTATTAAATAGTGCCTTTAAATTTTGTCTTTTGAGATAAGATTAATTATTTTTATTTATCTATGTGATAAATATGTGACACATTATCTGATTCATATTTGTTATGAATTACATTTATGTTGATAGTTAATTTATGCCTATATATTTTATCTTTGAGATGAAATTAAATTTATGCCTATATATTTTATCTTTGAGATGAAATTAAATTTATGCATATATATTTTATCTTTGAGATGAAATTAATTGTTTATTATCTATGTGATAATGCATGGCATATTATTGCATTTATATTTGTTATGATTATGCACATAGCATTCATATTTGTTATGATTATGCACATATTTTATCTTTGAGATAAATTAATTAACTATTTATCGATGTGATAAATATACAGTAGAAATAATTAGTGCCAATTAATATATTTAATTGTGTGCTAAAATCATTGATACTTATGAATGTCTATGGATTTATGTGTTATTTATTTATTTGTTGTAAAATTATTTTCTATGTATGAAAAAGATGCAGCATCCCTATTACATTAATACTAGATTGATGTAGTAGGAATTAATGCAACTTTATATATATATATATATATATAGTAATTATTCTATTATATGCTATATAATGTATTATTAAAATAGCAACTTTTACCTGAAACCTTGTACAAGGGATGTGTTTATGCACCTAATTCATACATTGATTTATTAATTTTGGACATGGTGCATCAAAATATCAATGATATGTTTACTTGATGAATTGCATTTATGTATGTTTAATTATTCATCTTGTATGTGAATAAGTGGCAGTTGTTCCCAAAATTTATTGGCTAAAATAATTTTGATAATTATTTTAACTTATTTTCTTGGAGATCATTACTAGCTGAAAAGCAAAATTTTCGTTCTAAGAACAAATAAAAACAAACAAACCAAGTCTTAATCTTACTAAGTAGGGTCGGCTGCACGAATCCTGCTAGCTATTGTGCTCTGTCATGAACTATATCCTCCTCAATTCATAGATGGGCTATTTCTTTCTTACAAGTTACCCACCAAGTCTTTTTCAGTCTTCCCCTACCCTTCTTATGTTGACTACTCTCTCTAAATTCTACTCGCCTGACAGGCGTTTCTACTGGTTGTCTTAACACATGATCTAACCCCATTAAATGTGTTTCTCTCATATTCTAATCAATAGATGCTACTCCAATCTTCTCACAAATATGCTCATTGCGTATCTTGTCCATCCTAGTGTACCCTCACATCCATCTTAACATTCACGTTTCTGCTACTCTCATATTTTGCTCATGTGTGTAATTCACTACCCAAAATTCAGACCCATAAAGCATCGCTGGCCTAATTGTCGTTCTATAAAATTTATCCTTAAGTCGTAAAGGGATTTTGCAGTAGTATAATATTTCCGATGCCATTCTCCATTTAAAATTCTAACCTGCTTGTATTTGATGTGTAACATCTCGATCTGTACCACCATCACTTTGAAGAACTAAAAATACTTAAAATTTTCACTTATGGGTATCTTTTGATCTTCGATGCTAACCCCCTATTCTATTCCTACATGCACCATTGCTAAAATTAAATTCCATATATTCTATTTTTTATCTACTAATTCTAATTTCTTTTGCCTCAAGTGTTTCTCTCCAAACCTCAAGTTTAACATTAACCCTATCTTTTGTTTCATCTACTAAAATAATTTCATCTGCAAATAACACACACCATGGTATTTCCTCTTGTATGTGCATTATAAATTTATCTATGACCGATACAAATATATAAGAATTTAGAGCTAAACCTTGGTGTCAATCTATATTTATAGGAAACTCCCGTGTCAACCCTGCTGGTATTCTCACACTTGTAACCACGCCCCTTACATCTCTTTTATTGATTCTATATATGCTACTCTAACTCCTCTTTTTTCTAAAACTCTCCACAGGGATATGATTATTTACACATAACTTCTCTGGGAACTCTATCGTATGCCTTTTCAAAATCAATAAAAATCATATGTAGATCTTTTTTCTTATCACGGTATTTCTCGGTAAGTCTCCTTAAGAGATGTATGGCTTCAGTAGTCGATCTCCCTGGCATGATACCAAACTGATTATTTGACACCTTAGTCTTGTTTCTTAACTTTCTTTCTATCACCCTCTCCCAAAGTTTCATCGTATGGCTCATTAACTTAATACATTTGTAATTCGCACAATTTTGTATATTCCTTTTGTTTTTTAATATGGATATGAGAGTTCTCTTCTTCTATTGGTCAGGCATCTTTCTACTCTTCAATATTTTATTGAAAAGATTGGTAAGCCAAGTTATGCCCTCTTTCCTAAGCATTTCCATACCTCGACTGGAATATCATCAAGGCCAACTACTTTTCCTTTCTTCATCTTCTTCAAAGTGTCATCCACCTATGATTTCTGAATCCTTCAATAATACATTACGTTTCTATACTCCTCATGAACTTGCCTAACTCTCCTAAAAAGATATCGTCTCCATTGCCTTCATTAAATATTTGATGGAAGAATCTTTCTCACATTTTCTTAAATTCCTCATCTCTTACTAGCACCTTATTTTTTGATTATGTTGGCAAAATAAAGTTGGATATGTGTTTAAATCAAACTTGTGTTCAATGATTGTCAATGAAATGGCCTCCAAAAATATCATTGCCAACTTAAACAAGAGAGAAAAATTGAATGGCACAAATTATGATATCTAGCATAGAAAGGTTATGTACTTCCTTAATGAGCAAGAGCTATTGGACCATTTGACCAATAGAATAATTCCACCCAAAGCTAGGAATACGACCTAGCATCGACGTGACCTCGAGGCCTTTGAAGATTGGAAAAAGAAGGATTGTAGTGCATGCTTTACTTTGTTGAGCTGCATGCACGATGATCTCATAGGAGAGTTTGAACCCTTCTCCACCGCCAAAGAGATATGGGATTAGCTCTGTGTCAAATTAATCTGGTGGCACAACAGCTACAGGCTCCGAACCTTGACACTGAGGTTCAATCAATATATGATGGACCCTAAGCACTCAATGGTTGAGCATCTTAGGCTGATGTCAAACATGATTAAAGAAATGAAATCAGCTGGTTATGATCTCTCTGACGAGCAACAGGTCTTATTTGTCATAAGGTTACTTCCTGAACCCACGTAGGGACAAATGAAACTAGTTCTCACACATAACGAGAACATTAAGACCTTTGATGACATTTTTTATATTTGGAGCTTGAAGCGGAGAGCAAAAATGCAAACCACAGTGTTGCCATGATTACACAAGCTAAGCAAAATAAAGGAAAAAAATTCCAGTGCAAAAATAACAAAAATAAAAAGGCTGAGAATATGGGACCTAATCAGGTTGGGAAAGGCACCAAGCACCAAAGAGGCAAGTAGGGTGGTAAGAAGAATAAATCTAAATTCAAATGCTTTAATTGTAGAAAGAAGGGTCACTCTGCTTGGGAATGTACCGAGCAGACCAAAAAAGTGTGTCCTAAACTAAACCCTCTTTTCAGTTTTGTTTGTTCACATGTATTCATAGCTCACTCTCTCCTTGGTTGGATTTTAGATACCGGAGCAACAAAACATGTGACTGCGATTGCGTAAGATTTGTAGATTACCATCGGATAACATCGGGAAAAAACTTTGTCATGATGGTTAATGGAGCTAAGGAAAAGGTTCTTGGTGAAGAAACCTACCAACTCACCTTGTGAAATGAACGCACACTACTTCTTCACGATGTGCTTTATGTGCCCTCAATCCGATATAATCTGCTCTCAGTTTTAACAATAGTGAGACTAGTATTCACTTTTAATTTCAAGAATAATGGTTTGTCTATGTTTCTTGACAATAGTGAGACTAGTATTCACTTTTAATTTCAAGAATAATGGTTTATCTACGTTTCTTGACAATACCCTTTATGGTTTAGGATTTATTATGGATGGTTTATTTTTCTTAGATTGTGAATCTAATAATACTAGTCGTGCTGCTTATGTTTCAACTTCGTCTCTTGTGATTCAATTAAATGACATACTAGGGCCTCTCATATTCTAGATCTTATCCATTCGAATATATGTGGGCCCATGAATGTAAAAGTACGACACAATGCATCTTATTTTATTACATTCATTGATAATTGCTCACGTTGCGGCTCAGTTTTTCTACTAACTTACTGCTACGAAGTTTTGGAATGTTTCAAAAGCTTTGTAGCAGAGGTTGAGAATTAGAAAGAGTAGAGTATAAAAGCTCTTTGCATTGATAGGGGTCGACAATATCTCTTTGATCAGTTCAGGATATTCTATGAGGAAAAAGATATTCGACGATAGTTGACGATTCTAGGAACTCTGCAACAAAATAGTGTTGCAGAAAGAAGGAATCATACATTATTGGATATAGTAAGGTCAATGGTGGCACAAGCCAACCTTCTGATTAAATTTTGGGGAGATGCTCTTATGATTGCCACCCATATCCTTAACCGAATTCCCTCAAAAGCCCGACCCTCTCAATTCTATATGAGTTATGGAATGGGACAAAGCCTTCTCTAGAAGACTTGCGTCCTTGGGGATCCACAGGGTATGTTCACAACCCTTCCCATAAGTTTGGGAAGTTAGGTCCTAGAGTTAATAAGTGTATCTTTATAAGATACTCACAACACTTTAAAGTCCATGTAATGTATGGTGAACACCCTGATGGGGGATTGACTAAATAGAATCCCGTGGTGTTAATTTTTAGAAGATGAATTTCCAAAATTAAGGGAGGTAAATAAGGAAAATGTTGAACACTACGAAATAAAAGAAAATCAAGATGGTGCATCTCAACCTGATGGATTAGATATGGAAACACAACCAACTCCAGAGGATATTATGAATAGTGAGAGCACACCTGATAAATCTTCTCAAAACGCACAATTACGCAGAAGCAAGCATGAAAATGTTCCACGCAGACGCTATGAGATAAAAGGTGAGACCTTTTTGAGTGTATCTGTAGATTCTGATAAGCCAAGCTCTGTTCTTCTTATGAAGAAGCATTAGACTCACCGGCATCAAGTAAATGGTTAGCAACAATGGAAGATGAGGTAGACTCCATGGAAAAGAACCATGTATGGGATTTGGTTGATCTCTCTCTTGGGCACAAGACTATTAAAAACAAATGGGCCTTAAAAATCAAGCGCAAGACTGATGGATAAATCGATAAATACAAGCCTGTCTTGTAACCAAAGGCTTCACTCAAAAAGAGGGTATAGACTATGAAAAGAAGTTTTCTCCTATGGTGAGATTTGCGTCAATACGACTTATCTTGGCAATTGTCGAACAATTAGATTTGGAATTGTTCCAAATGGATGTGAAGACAACTTTTCTCGATGGAGAATTAAGTAAGGAGATCTATATGGATCAACTAGTTGGATTTCAAGTCAAAGAACAAGAGCACAAGGTGTGTCGCTTAAAACTTTCTATTTATAGCCTGAAACAATCATCCAAACAATGGTACATTCGGTTTCACCAAGCTATATTATCAATTGGCTTTATGATGACTGAAGATGACTGTTGTGTTTACGTTAAGAAACTTGAGAATAAGGTTCTCATTCTCTCATTATATATGGATGATATCCTCCTAACTGGAAATGACAAGGATTTAAAGTTACTACTCAAAATTGGTTACCAACCACATTTGAGATGAAGGACATGGGTGAAGCAGAATATATATTCGGGGTAAAAATCCCAAAAAATCGTTCTAAAAGATTTTTGAGTTTGTCTCAAAAATCTTATATCACAAGAATTTTAGAACATTTTATCATGCAAGATTACAAACCCATAGATACCCCTATGGAAAGGGGTCTATACCTTAGCAAAGAACAATACTCTAAAACAGAAGAAGAAAGAAACCATATGGCAAAAGTGCCATATGCAAGTGTTGTTGGTAGTCTGATGTATGTTATGATGTGTACTCGACCTGACATCTACTTTGCAGTAGGCATGGTTAGTAGATATCAAAACAATCCTGGTACTGCGCATTGAACTGTAAGTTAAAAGGATACTTAGATATTTGAAATGAACCCCTAATATGGCTTTGTGCTATCAAGGTGGGAGTCTCAAATTAGTTATATATAGTGATATAGATGGATCAATAGATAGGGATGAGCGTAAGTCCACATCAGGCTACACCTTCATTCTTGGAGAAGGAGCAATTTCATGGTGTAGCAAAAAGCAACGGTTTGTGTCATTATCCATGATGGAGTCTGAATATGTTGCATGTACTATTGTGGTACAAGAAGCAATTTGGTTTAAGAGATTATTACAAAATTTGAAGATTACAAGGCAACTTCATAAAGTTGTGGTGATTCATTGTGATAACACAATAGCTATAACTTATATAAAAGATCATAAATATCATGAAAAAATCAAACACATTGACACGTTACTATTTCATACGTGACATCATTGTACAAGATCAAGTAGTGTTGAAGCATGTTTCTACTACCAATATGTTAGTTGACCCGTTCCAAGGATGCTTTATATAAGCACATTAGTGTATAAGGGTTTAGGTATATTGAAAATTTGATTTATTTGTTTATCATTTATGCAATAAAGTACTTATTTGTGGACTCTTTACATAATTTTTTTCAAAGCATATATCTAAGAAAATTTGTTATCAAGCTACTCAAAGATTATTCCACTTACATGGAAAATCGCCTCAGCACTAAGATAGTAAGTGGGATGAGATTTAATGATCATTAGATACTGAATGTGGTGATCTCCTAATTGTTATTGACACAAGTAAGGATAATTAATCATAGTCGCCTTAGTTATGTACTAAGATGAGACTTAAAAGTCAAAATGAAGGTATCCACACTTTATATAGCCTGTTAATATCCGGATTTGAATCTTGGGTTTCAAGACAGTCTCCTTAAGAAGTAACTGGTCCAAGTTCTATATGGTGTAAATTAGAGCGTGATAACCTAAGTGGGAACCCCACCATAGCATACTTTTCATACTATATATGCTATAAGTCGACCGGTAAAGGGAGTGATTGAATGGCCTATCATAATCCCTGCTTTACCACTATGTGATCTATATGGACTTATTATCCAACTTATTATATCCTTTGGAACTTGAATCTATATTGAGAAGTTAAAGGTTGATGTTGCTACTTTAGCATGCTATCCAAAGGTCAAGAATAATGCAATCTAGTGAAACATGTCTAGGAAAGTAATCAATCTTTGATCTATCAATATGAGTATTCAAGGAAAAGTTATTTGAACTTACACATAAAACTTTGTACCACATTGCCCGGATGGTTATAGAAATATTAGTTGTTAAATATAACCATGAATACAAAGAGATGAAAAGATGATTTGCATGGCTATATTAGTATAGGGATCATAGATGCAAAATTCTGTGTAATTTAGATAAATTGGAGTATTTCGAGACAATTGAGTAGAGTTATGTTAGTGAGACGGTAACTTGACATAACATCTCTCGTCGGTACCTTTTTTTCCTTTGATCACACGTTTCATTTCCTGTATGATAGTGAGGATAAGTTTTGGAGATTAAACAGATGAAACACATTGAACGCAATGTGTACAAGTGGGAGATATCGCATGTAGACGTCCACATAGCATACAACGTGAATAATTAATTAGTTGGACAACGACTCTATTTAGACGATCAAGTAATTGTCTATGAAACAATTACCCAAGTGATAATTATTTAATCAAAATAATTATCTAAGTGGTAATTATAATTGACCAAAACATATTATCATTAGAACTCACCAAATTGAGTTGGAAAAGGTTTTCACAACTGTACGTAGTTGGGAGTCTCTCAAATAGAGTTGTATAAATAGACCTATTGGTCAGAAAAAAAATTATTATGTTTAATTTTTGTTCTCTCTCCAACTCCCGACCCTATAAAATTGCTTTAGTTTATTCCTCCTAGAGAAACCATCATAGTTTCAAAGGTTTTGAAACATGAAATTGTGGGTGACTCTAATAGTTGTTCCATCTAACTGAAAAAGGTGGGTGTTGCTATTATAAATTGGATTCGTAAAGTTAGCCAATCTTGTAAAAGTTGAGAATTTTTGAAATATAATTTCTTGACCAAATTAAATTATACCAACAGTATTAAATATAAATATCCTATATTAGTTGGCCAAAAGATCATAATCTAATCAATAAGATTCATGAATCATTTCACTTATTATCAATTGATGTTGAAATGTAAATTCATGTTATTTAACATTTTTGTTCAGTTAATCTTTTTTGTTCGAAGAATATGTGTATGTTTATTGATGAATATCCATTTATTCACAATATTGTGGAAAAAGATCCACCAAAATATTCTCCTCTTTTATCATAACATAGAAATTTGATGCTTTTTTTCTCTATTGTTTTGAATTTTAAATTTAAACTCTTGAATTTTATCTTTAGTTTTCACTAGATATTGTACATGCAACATGAGCGATGATCAATGAAAATTAATTATAGAATATCTTTTATCTCTTCTAGTAAACACCATTTAGTTCACAATGTCAAAATGTAAAAATTAAATAATTGCATTCTAAGCCTGATCTTTCTATTTTTGAAAATCTTTTCTTGTCATGTCGTTTGATTTGAACATGCCATAATGAAAATGAATACTCAACACATAAACAGAGACGGGCGTACAAGTAACAACTTGAGGGGCAAGATTTATGATATCATACATTTAGAAACAACTTTGTACTTTCTACACAATTTTCTTGCGAAGGGCAATAGTAGTTTTTGTAAAAGTACGTAACTAAATTCTTAAAGCTTTTTTCAGATAAAAAAGTAATTCTTGAATTTTTGTCGTCCCCTTATGGTCTACCAGTAAACATAACCACATGTTTATTTTATTTATAACGTCTAGTTGAAATATGGCATAACAAGGGTATCTAAACAAACACATTATTTATGTCATAGAGGCCTTATCAGATTCTAGTGCTAATTTGAAGCATTTTTCACGTAGTAATAAATTGATATAAACAAGATTCTTCCTTGTCTCGGAAATATATAAAATTTGAGCAAAATCAAAACTCTTCATAGATGAGGCCTAGAAAACTAATTCTTTACCAAAAGATTCTGCAACATGATTGTCTATTAACAATTCCTCTTGAATTTTTAGTTTTCGTATGATTTGAAGTGTGCCTTCTTGTTGCAAATATGACTAATTGCTTCGAAACCAAGCCACTAAATTGAAGATTTTACTACAACAGCTATAGTTAATTTCACGATCATTCCGATATGCATTTAGCTAATCACGACCACAAGATCATTTAATTGATCTTGATCCACATTAGTTTTATTGGAACTTAGAATCTTTTACATTTTTAAATCTGCAGTCACAAATCATGACTTGACTTTTCACAGTAATAAATTTTTTGTGTTTCTTATCGTTGTTTGACTTTTTGAAAGCATATAGTATTCTTCTTTAGGCTTGAACCATCTTAGAATTCTTTGAAATCTTATCCTCTTTTTATCCATTATTAATTATAGTATTTTTTTTAAATCAATTCCTCCTCCGATGTCTTAATAATTCAAATTTATAATTAATAAATCATACAAAAGTGTCTAACTATCTAAGTTACATTATATTGCCGAGACATTGTATCTTCATATAGTAACACTGGCACGAACAACATAGCATCGCGCGATTTTCTACTTCAATTAGCGTGTTTTCAAATTATCCAATTATTTGCATGTGCCGATCATGCCTAACTTTATTCCTATAATCATTCCACATAAAAGGAAGTTTGAATAGTGCCACGGCTATTTGAAGAGAATTCGAAATTGAGAAAGATTTAGGTAAATTTGGTTTTTGACTTCACTTGTAGACATTGTGGTATGGATTAAATGTTATGGAATCTATGACATAAGCTGATGTAAGCAAGATTTTATAAAATTTAATCTTGACCACATGGTCTACAAATGGAGCTAAAGACCCTATGTAAATATTTTACATGGAAATTATAATAACCATTCCTCCACGTTTAGTGTCCAATATTCGCATTTCATTGATTTATCAATGTAGGCTTATTATCAAACATTTGAAACTCTATATACTTTTAACTTTTCTCATTCTTCCATTGTGCATAGTTTTCGAAGTTGTCCAAATTTCCAATGAAGAGCTCATAGCGCTATAAATATCATCCAGAAAATATTTGAAATAAGACGAGATATATTTTCTTTACACGATTTCATCCTCTATCCTTGGTATTACAAAATATTCTAACAGAATACGTTATAGCAACCAGCAAGTATGAAAGCATGAAAATCCTTGAGAACAGGATTATTTGAGATTGAGCCATTTTTAGTCTACAGTATGTAACATAAACCACATGTAGCTCCCTTGTAAAATATATATATATATTAGTGAAAAACAAAGAAAAAAATTAATCTAGATACATGATTAAACAATTGTAACACAAGAAGAATGCTGATAGATTACCAAAGCTGTTTTGCAATCTTACATCTTGTACATCTACTTCTTTTCATGGATGCATATTCTTTGATAACTCTACAAGACAGTATAATCTGGTAACCTAATAAGTGGTCCAAAGGAAAACATGGCACTACAATGCGTAGCAGTGACGAAAATTTAAGCCCACCATGGGTCTTCGCCAGTTCTGAAATCTGTTTCAACCCATGGAACAAATATGACCTTGCCTTCGTCTATATCAGCATGAACCAAGGCCAACGACTGGTCAAACAAGTAAGATAAAGTGCATCAGAGATCGACATATATAAATTTACTTGGCTAGGGGGAGGGGTATGCACGGGGCAAATGTAGGTATTGGAACTTGGAGGGTAAACACATACGTATGCATGTATACAGGGGGACATCTTTATATTTTTTGTAAAACATAAAGGGGTGAAGTCTAGTTTTATAGGGATATCACTGAAATTTTAAACTTTTGCTGCCAGAGGGGAGTGGGGGTGTGTTGCCCGAGTGTGGGTGATCACTGAAAATCTGGAAATGAGATGAATTAAGGAAAAGAAACCTGCAGTTTATCTTGGATGTAAAGGATTCATTGTTTTGCTTTTTTGTTCCTTGGCAACAGAGAGAGTATTTGAGATAACTCCGCGTGATCAGAGTAAAATAGTTTTATTTACTAGTGGAATTAAGATGACATTTCGACAAGTCTGAGGAGTGGCATGCATTCTAAGTGTATTTATATGACTTATCAACTTGACAGATAAAGGGCAATTTGTGAAAGTTTAGTTACACTCACCAGAGGAGCAGGTCCTCTAACAACCCTTCCTTGATTGTTGTATTGAGATCCATGGCACGGGCAGATGAACTTGTTCTCAGCAGTATTCCATGGCACCACACAACCAAGGTGGGTACAGACACCATTGATCCCATAGGTTGCCAGTGTCCTGTCCTTCTCCACAACAAGGTATGTAGGATCCCCCTAAATTCCAGTAACGCTTATGCATTTAAGATATGCTTACTCACATTTCCAGTAACGCTTATTTAGAAAGCAATAAAATGGATGTCATTATACTGTGTACTCATCATATGGAATGTCCGCATAAAGAGTATATGAAGTAGGCTATTATTTTTATACTTGGAAATGCAACATCTATTGTTCCACCTAGCTAGTTTTACATTCTTCTCTTCCATCTCGTCTACATCCACTACAAGAAAGAGTATATTTTCTAACATCAAAATGCTAAAAGAGAAAGGGTCATTCAGGTTGCTATTTATCAACTGTTTGCTAGTTGTCTAAGTGCCTCTTTGACATTGGTTGGAATAGATTAGTTTTCATATGAACAAAGATTGCCGAAATGTTACAAGCCCTTTCTAAGTTAATATTATTGGAAAATGTTTCCAATGTTCGGTCAAAAAAGGAATTAAACATTTCCATGCTTGGAAAGAATACATAGATGCAGCTATATGTGGCTCCCGACATACGTTACCTTATCATTGTCATTATTGACCACCCAAAGAAAATAGAAATCAGCATGCAATTGGTCCCTGAATCCAACAAATGATTAAGAATCCAGTACCTTCAATCCTTGTGTAAGAGTTCGGTCCCCAGGACCATGGTTTTTGAGCCATTCTTCTGCAATAACATCATTTCCTAAGGCATCTTTTGCCACGGTACCACCACCAGCACCACCAGTCCTGTTCTCAGTTTCAATGGGACAAAAATTAGAAACCATTCTTTAGACAAGTTCTGATATAAAAATAGAAAGTTGCAGAGTAACAAAAGTGAATCCAAAATACCGTTATTGATCCAGATTTGACAAGAAAACTAGTGGTGAAATCTATCTTCTAAAAAGAGGAACAAGTTGAACCAAACTGCAATCAATTTGAATAAACAGAGCCCCATCTCACATCCACTCTCTTTACACTAAAGCAGATACAAAAAAGATGGTTCCAAGGAATTGTTACTGTAGCTCTTACCTTACGTATGGCTGTAATTACACTGCAGCAGGTATGTAAAAATGGTACTGAGAAGCAAGGTTCCAAATTTGATTGTTACTGGCACTAAGAGGTAAAGTTATATAACTGGAAGAGGCCATGGCCATTTAAATTGACGAATCACAGAAAGCCCTATCCTTCACAAACTACCTTAATGAAAAATCTCATATGTAAAGTACCAACTTGGTGGAGACAGAGCTTTTTCTTACTAGAATTGCCAACATATGAATATAGCTCAAGTTTGCAAGAACCATGAATTAGTCCATTAACGTCATTTTGGAGATTCGTCAGATTTATCCACCATGTGTCTCATCCTTTGTTAGACAGAAAATCACACCTTTAGATGCACCACAATACAAGATCATTCATGTTCCCTAATGATATTAAAGATAACATTGATCATCAAAATTTCAGAATGTAAACGCAAGGACCATCAAATTTATTGGCCAAAACAGAGAGGAAAATAGAAGTCTAGTACACTAAACCAATAAAGACTCACTAAACCTCTATGACAGAATTATAATGTCCATACACAATACTACACAGACACGTAACAGTACATTGTCTAAATCAATATGACAGAAATAATGTCCATACACAATAATACACTGGCACATAACAAAATGGATGAGACGATAATTAAGACAAGCATATACTATTACTTAGTTATATCCACCATGTATATGCTACCAACTACCACAAGTTTTATTTACAAGAAACTTCATTAGATGAAAAGTACAAAAAATGAGGTAAAAAACACAAACGGAGCAGGACAGATAACATGGAGATATTGTAGAATAACAAGTAGCAATCAAGAGGATAAAGCCATCAATTGGGTGAAGAAAGGGAGTTCCAAAAAGTGGAGGCATTGTATTGAGAAGAACTAAAAGTTCATTTCAGTAATGCCAATCGAAGGATGTATTATAGTAGTTCCCAGGAAAACCGAAGACTTTTTTTTTTTGGGTACTAATTTTTAATTGAAGATATTCTGATCATGACATACTAAACTTGTAAGTAATAAAACTATAACAGGATCAATATCAATCTCCAATCAATTCAAGGTAAAGATGATAGATCGAACCTACTTTCCATCAAATCCTTTAAAGATTTGGGCACCATTCAATCACAAGAAGAGGCTTGTTTCCATCAATCACTCATGTAAACATTATTTGATTTAGTCTTGGTTACAGAACAGCACATATTAAATGTTCAAAAAATTATGACTACAGTAAAGTTTCACAACCAAAACCTGTTCCAAGATCTCAATTTTCAATTAACAACCTTAATTCTAGCTTCTTTATTATTATTTTTTTTTTTTTAAACAATACAACATTTAACTTGAATATTCTCATTTTGTCAATTGCAAACTGAACTTCTGATCTTATTCCAAGATGTTAAATTGCCTACATACGCTGAATATTGTGTTTCTTACAATCAATTCTTGAAGCCAAAAGGTGCAAGAAACTGAATAACCCCAATTATACGACCAGGAAAAAGGATCAAACACCAAGAATCAAAAATCTTACCCAGGTGGGACGAAGAATGCGGCATAAGGGACAACCATGATAGCAGTAGGAAGCGAAAGAGCACCCAAAAGAAGCAAATTCATAAGCTCTCTCTTCCCCATATCAGGCACTCTATCATCAGCAGTCACACTTGTTGCCATGCACGACACTTTCATCCTCTTATCCTTCCCCAAAATATTCCCTGAATGCTACTTCTTTTCACAGAAAATGCTTGTGATGATGAATAAATCCCATTTTTGCTTGAAGATAGCTGGAAAAAAGAAGCCCAAAAAAGAACATCAAGAATTGCAGTTTTTGTACGCTAAAGTTGGATTGTTTTGAAGTTTGGTTAAAAGGGTTCATGAGGGACTCACCTGAGAAGGGGTGAAGTGTGAGAGAGTGGAGGAAGCCATTGCAGATCCTTGGGCTTCGAGGAAGAATGTTGAATGGAAATGAGAACCCGTTGTGGTGGATTTCCTCTTTCTTTGTAAGGTGAGGGGAAAAATATGATAAATGGATAAAGAGAAAGGCACGTGACAACCACAATTTGGTCTGGAATATGAAGATAAGGCAGTGGCTTGTACAAACCACACATCTTGAATTTTGGATATCATGAATTTATTTGCAGTTTTTTTTTTCCTTTTTTTCTCTTGTGTGCATTTTAAAGTAAAAAAATTAAGCAAAGCAACAATTCTAAGTGCATTCAATCTTCATGGATTGCGTTCTTTGGATGAGTTTTTGACAAAATATTACTGAACTATTGTATCTCTTTAAAGAAGTCTTATGTTTAGTGAAAAAATAATTGAAAAACAGTGTTTTAAAATATTTAACTTAAAAAAAAAAAAAAGAGTGCGCAACAAAGCACGTTGTTTGTTTATAAGGAAAAAGACCAAATTGGTCTATTATCTTTAAAATTTTGACTAATTTGATTCTTTATTTATTAAAAAGATCAATTTGATCCTTCATCATTAAAAAAAAAAAAAAATCAACCAATTTAATGTTTCTAATGAAAATTGTGGATAAACTAATGGAGCAACACATCTATTGCAAATTAACAGTCACATAATTATCTCGTAACTTAGTCTATTAATTTGTCTACAATTTTTGTCAAAGGCCTTCGATTGGTTAATTAATCTATAGATTAGGTACCAAATTGATCTTTTATGATAGATAAGAGATGAAATTGATCGATACCCCAAAAATAAAGAACTATTAAATATCTTTTTCCCTTGTTTATATGGGGAGATAGGATTAAAACAGACTATGACTAATATAGATTCCATTTGGATAGCAAATAATCGCTTGTTATATGGCAAATATTATTTGAACTTCGACTTGAGTGGTATTTGGAAATAAGTTGACTTTTGAAATAATGAGATAATTGTTTGGATACGAAATAATATTTCGAAATACTCGTTTGAATTGCAAATAATGAATATTTATTATTTGTTTTCATTTTTAACTCAAAATAATTATAAAATATAGTAATTAGACATTATAGTCCAGTTATTTATCTTTTCAAGAATTGATGAGTTCGAAGGACCGAATGACTAAATCACTGTCTGAACGATACTTACTGAACGGGAAAAAAATTATTTTAGTCCATTATCTTTAAAGCATGAACCAATTTGGTCCATTATATTTCACAGTAAACCAATTTGGTCCCCTATCTTACGAATTATTAACTAATGCTAGGACACAGATGGAAAATTGGAGACTGATTAATGCCAAAAGCCATGTGACACGCACGTGGCCTTTAAAAACGAATGGAAGAAGCTGATACTGCTATTTAAATGAAAGGAAGTTGAAGGTAAAACTCTCAATATTCTTCATCTCTAACCCGAAATTTGTCTTATTCAACATTTTCCCTAACCCTAATTTCTCTTCTTTAAAAAGTTTTTATAGCAGATAACGAATTACTTTTGAGGGACAAGGGCAAAACTTATTAACTCTTGGACCAATGAGAATCTAGGTAGAAGATTCTATAGTTGTAGAGCATTGCAGGTAATTTTTCTTAATTAAACTCTTTATTCTAAATATCCAACATTTTGAAACTTCCAAATGTGATGTAGTTATGGCTAGTAGTAGGGTGAAAGATGTGGCTTTTGGGCATGACATGATCCAGTAATCTGTAGAAGATCATGAAGCATCATTCTTTGGTTGCTAAGAAGACTGAACAAAAAAGGTGAAGAAATCCAACATCTAAGGTCTCAAAAAAAAAAAGGCTATCTATGTGATTATCACAGCACTAAATCTGATTTTGTTATTGGTACTATTAGGAAATGTGCAAATTGAGATTAAATCTCATTCAAAGTGAAGGCTGAAGCATAGATTTGGATTGCAAGTGTAGTGTTTAGGGTATTTAATATAGGTGTTTAATGTATCATTTTTACTTTCTTTGGTAGTATTTGGTAACTACTAATTTCTAGATTACAATTGCAATGGAAAGAAAAGTTTGTGAAAAAAAAATTTAATTTCATTGCTCCTTCTTGTACTAAATCTGGATGTTAATTGGTTAGTGTTTGGTATTGAATATTTATTGTTCACCTTATGAAGTTCAAGTTCAGAAGAATATTAAGTTGTTTGAAAAGTGGATGATAAGGTTTAATTTAAAGAATCTGTTGGACGTTAGGATGATTACTTCGGAAGTTTAGCATAAAATCAGAGGTTCGAACTTCTTAATTTCAAATTAATGGCAGTAACGACTCCTTCGACTTGTCTTTAGTTCATTGGAGATTTTAGTAGCAAATACAATTTCGACAAGCCGAACCCAACAATAATTATGGAATTTTTACAATATAAATAATTCATTGAAGTCACATTAGATGAATAGTACAAATAATGGATAAGCAAAATATGAATAGTGTGTAATATTATTTGGTGAATAATCATCACTTGACCAAACAACATTTATTGTTGATCAAATAATATTTGGCAAATACTTGCCATTATTTGGTAACCAAACGGAGCCATAAATTCTATAATACTAGTAATTGAAAAGGAAAGTTGAAGATAAAGTGTAAAGGTAGGATTTTGAAATTATTATATAGTTATATTTTGCTAACGATAGAGGAAATTATTTATTAGTGATTTAGAGGAAGTTGTGGAAAATTATATTAACATTACTACATAAGGGTACTAGTGGAAAGCAAAAAAAAATGTACTATCAAGGGCTTTTTTTTTTTCATGTTATTAGAAATATTAATGGTTTTATGATTTGTTTTACTTAAATGATGCCCCTTATACAAACATCTCACTTACACAAAATTATTAACGAGTTTAACGAATTACATGGGAAAAAAATTTTGTTTTTGGGGTAAATTACATGGAATCCACTTGTGGTTTAGTTAATGTTCAGGTTATCTCCTTATGGCTTGCAAACCTACAATATACCCCCTTATTGTTTGTATTAAAGTGAAACCATTAAATCTTACGTTAAGTAACCGTTAGAAGGGTAAAAACTTTTTGTTTAAAAGGTTATTTTAGTCAGTTAAAGACTCTAATCAAGGTTAGTTGTGTATTTTAACATAAAATACAACTCTTCCCTTCTAATAGAGAGGATTTTTAGGTGATGGATGAGTAATAGGTTTAGGGATATTTTTGACTTTTTGCATAAATTCGTTAATTTTTTAACTTTCCATCCATTTTTAAAAAAAAATCTCAAACCATAAAGAGGCAAATTCTAGGTTTACAAACTATAGAGTGGTAAGTTAGACATTAGCAAACTACAAGGGAGTTCCTTGTAATTTATCCCTGTTTTTTGACAAAAGAGTCATTCAACTTTCACTAATACAGGTAATTAGTTACTATTGCTGGGTAACTACCTTAAGTCAGCTCAGGCTTGAGATTCTAACCACTGGGGGAAAGTAAGTTTTCACAAAATACTATAATTGAGGTTAATGGCAAACTTTGCCAAAGCATGACTAACTTTGTTCCTATCTCTATCTACAAAAGAGATTTTACAAAAAGCAAAAGATTTCCTAATGACATTAATATCCTCTAAAACAACCCCCATTGGGCTCAAGATTTTTGTGCTGGAGTTGATGAAATCAATAATATTGTTTGGAATCAGAGAGGAACTTCACCTTATCCCAACTTTTTTCTTTAACTTTGAAAATAGCAGTTCTAATTGCCAAACACTCCAAGTCAACATCTTTATTACAGTAGCTATGATTGATAGCCCAAGTTGCTTTAAGTTCACCACTTCTATTCCTTGCTACAATTCCTAAACCCGTTTTTCCATTTCTACATCCCTATGAGGTTCAGTGGATTCACCATTGTAGGAATAGTTTGATGGTCTCTTAGAGGGTGATCTGTTGGCTAGCTCCAAGGCCTCCTTGTATTCCTGCTATTCCCCCACAAATTTCCTAGCCATCTGATGTTCTTCTTTCATCTTTTCATTGAACTTTCTTTTATTTCTTCCTTTTCATAACTTCCATAGGAAATATGTCGTCACCTCCAGATGATCACTCCTATTTCTTTCAATTAAGGCCTCTAACATTTTCCTCCTAGTGCTCCAGAAACTCCACTTATCTTTTACTAATCTATCCCATCTGATTGGGAAGGTTTCCCAGGTAGTTTGAACATTGCTATAGAAGAAAAAAATATGTTCAGTGATCTCAATGTTTTCCCCACAGTTTTAACAGACATTATTATCCTTCCCTGTTCTTCTCTTCACAAACATATTAGTAGAAAGAATACCAAGTAAGCATTTGAAATGCTTTATTTTGTGCTTGATGTTTAGGCCCTAAAACTTCTTCCAAAACCCCCAGGTCCCATTCTACTACTATACTCTCCTTTATGCAATTTGTCCTTATCCTTCCTCTAGGAGCTCTTTAGCAGTAGCATAGCTCTTTTATTGAGTAGTTACCATCTTTTGGTCCTGCCTAATACCATATATCCTTCCCTATTCCCACCACACTTAGAGTGATCTTTTGGATCTTTATACAGTCTTTCTCTCCCAAGACACTTCGACATCTGGTCTAGATCCACTTGCCATTCACAATTAACTCATGAACTTTATGAATTTGGAAATTTGGTGGTTTTTGTGTGTTAACTTTCTCGTATGAGTTCCCAAGGATCCATCTGTCCTACCATTACTTTCTTCCCATCTCCAATTCTAATCCTCATATCCTTATCTAGAAACTTGATTGCTTTCTTGAAACTCTGTCATATTCGAGATTCACCTTTCTTCTCTTTAGCTCTGAAAATAGAGGAATTAGGATAATATTTCTTTTTTATCACCTTACCAACAAGCAAATTTGGGTTTTTTGCATGATTCTTCATACTTGCTTGGCTAGTAAGGAAATATTAAAACTGTGAAGGTCTCTAAACACTAAGCCCCCTCTATCTTTGACATTAGAAAGCTTTTTCCAGCTTATCTAGTGCATTTTCTGCTACCCTTGATCACTACCCCACCAACACTTTGCCATTAAATTGTTGATTTTTGTGCATAATCCTTTGGACAAACTGAAAAGAGACATAGCATATGAAGGCACTGCCAAAGTCACTATTTTAATAAGACCTTTTTGCCAGTAGTATTGAGTAGTTTGCTTTTCCAGCCATTGATTTTCTCAGCTATCCTCTCCTTAATGTAGTTGAAGACATGCTTTTTTGATCTCCTAAAAACAAGAGAGAGACTAGAATGAGACCACTTTGATTCCGTGAAGATTGCTTCTAATTTCTTCCTTAGCATCTTGATTTATGTTTTTGCTCATGAAAATAGTAGATTTGTCCAGGTGGACCTTTGGACCTAAAGTCCTCTCATACTTTTGCAGGCACCTAGCTTAACACCTCAACTTCATTATTGTTAGCTTTACATAAAAAGCTAGGGAATCATCAGAAAAAATAAATGGGAAATTATAGGGCCTTGGTTTGAAATTTTGAGACCAGATAGCCTACCACTTCTAACTTCTTGAATGATCAAATTAGTAAGCCCTTCAGAGCACAAAACAAAAAGATATTATCTATCTCTCTAGAGGGGGAAATGCAACATACTTTACTACCATTAAGGTTAAAAGAATATGTAACAAAACTCAAATAACCCATGATCTATTCAATCCAAAGGGGACAAAGGTCCAATTTAAACATAACACACTGAATACTTCCACTCAACCCTATCACAAGCTTTTGTCATATCAAGTTTTAGGACCATATAAATGTTATTACAAGTTCTTTTATTATTTAGGAAATGAACATACACTCATGTGCAATAATCATATTGTCAAGGATTTGTTTATTAGACACGAAAATAGCTTGATTCTTACTAATACATATTTTGTGGAACAAGTTTCAACCTATTGACAAGGACTTTAGAGATAATTTTACACATAGCATTACAAAGACTTATGGGTCTAAAATGAGATAACAGAACAAGAGAATTACTTTTTTAGGAATCAGAGTGATCAAGGTTTTGTTAATGACTTTAGAGATAAAACCACTATGGAAAAAGGACTGAACAGTTTCCACTATATCTTTTTTAATGGTATTTTCAAAAATTTTGAAAAAAAATAAAATAGGAGACATACCATCAGGTTTAGGAGTCTTTTGAGAATGTATAAAGAAAATTGTTTTTTTTTTATTTCCTCCTCTGAAACAAGTCTAATGAGCTTGAGGTTCATTTTTGTGAAGATCTTTTGAGAAATTCTAGCCAAGACCTCCTCCATGTTGTTAGGCATACCAGAGGTAAAAAGCTTCTGATAGAACCGAGTAAGTTCTTCCTCAATTTCTATTTCATTTTTGCACCACTCTTCATCTTCTCTCTGGATTCTAGGGATATGGTTCTATTTACTCCTATGTTCTATGCTTGTAACACATGCATAGAAGTAAATAGAGTTCATGTCTCCTTACCTCAACTATGTTACTCTTGACTTTTGGCTCCAATATGACTCTTCTTTCTTGTAGGCCATACTAGCTTGCATTTTTAATCTTCTTACTTCTTGTTTCCAATCCTGTTTCTTCCTTTGTTTAATCCTAACAATGAGTTCCTTTAAGTCCTATATCTCTTTTTTGGAGTTCTTCTATTTTCTTTGATTCCACTTAATGAGAGCCAACTTGCTATTTTTGATTTTTTTTTCATGAATCCAAATGCACTGGACTCCTTTTGGTGTTGCCTCCATGCCTTCTCTATCACCCCATGCACCTCATTATTAAGGAGTCACCTCCTATCAAAGTAGGATCTTTTCCTTCTTTCCTTGAATTGAGGGTTATTGTCAAGAAGAATCATGGCATGATCAGAAGTATCATTTTCTATGTGTCACAGTTATTTTCTCAAAGAAAGAACTAGTTCACACTACCAAGAGCTCTGTCTTTGACAATTCTTTCTTTTAACTCTCCCTCATCATCCCAAAGGTTACTCCATGTCCAAGTAGCCCAAATCAACCAGTCTACAGCTATCAATGAAATTCCTAAACTCTCTAAAACTCCTCTCACTTCTAGCCTGTCCATCCTACTTCTCTGTATTGGATAAAATGTCATTAAAATCCCAAACAATCAGAAAAAGATCACACACCTGCATCCTATGTGAGATGTAATTCCACTACTCCTTTTTAATAGCTCTATCTTGCTGGCATAGACACATATGCACCACCAAACCTTGTCAGCTTCCTTGTCCTCCAATTCAATTTCAATAGTGCAAGTGGAACACACAACCTATAAAACCTTAGAATCATGTTTCCATAAAATAGCCATCCTCCCACCTCTTCCTAGGATCAACAGTGGCCATATTATTGTTTCCAATTTTTTTATTTTTTATTTTTCCATGATTTTTTTTATTTACTAAGAAAAATCATATTAAGAGAGTGGAGAACTATGTTCTGATGTCCTTGAGTTTGGGGAACCGTCAAGAGGTCTCATGCACCTCGACAGTTCCATAAGAGAAGAACTCTCATTAAAATGTTGGACCCATTTCTGGTTGGATCCCATAATATCAGAATTTTCTCCTTTGCCCTCAGTACTTTCCTTTTTATTTTTTCCACATCCCACCTTAAGTAATTTGATTTTCTTCTTCTGATATGGTGTCTGACTTTCTTTTCCCTATCAACTACTTCTTCACAATGTTCATGTCCCATTCTAAAGCACATACCTACTTCTCCCTTTAGTGGGGATTGACCCCACGTTTGGTACACGAAATAGTTTGGAAAGGAAAGACCATTCCAGAAAAAATGTGTTTTCACCCACAATAAGTAAGAATACTTATTCCTGTCACATGTCTATGGGGATTAACCCCACGTTTGGTACACAAAAATTGTTTGGAACAGAAAGGTCATTATAGGCAAAATGTGTTTCTATCCAGAATAAGAATACTTATTCCATCACAAGTCTAATGACTTAAGGTAGAATAGAATGAGTATTCTTTTATTAATGTTTGGTATGACCCATTTTAGAAACCAGAATGGAAAGAATTTTAAACTAAATTGACTTAAATATCCTTGATTCAATTAAAAAAATATAACAATTTTTTTTTTCATGTTATTTATATTTTTATGGGTATGAAAAACTTAAATTTTTTTTTTATTAAGCATAAAAAAAATTTAAAAAAAGTTACATACTCCCTCCATCCCAATATAATTATTACAGTACATATTTGCACGACTTTTTAGGTAACTATAAATTTTTATCAAATGTCCACAAATGCCCTTAGTAAGTTGAATTGACTTGACATCATTAAATGACAAATATTGACAATTGGAGAGGTTTAATGGGAGGAGGGAGGAGAGAGAATATTGAAAATAGAGATAGTATATTGATTATAGGGACCCTTTGGTTATTAGAGTTGGAAATATTTTGAATGTTTGGAAGAATAAATTTGGAATTTCAACAAAGCAAATCATCTATTTACATTAGGTAATGTGACATTTTTATTGTGACATTCTAAAATAGGTAGTGTGACAATATAAATGGGACGGAAGGAGTGTTATTTTTTCATTCAAATACATATTAAATAACTTAGTTTACTATTTTATAACAATATATATTTGCTTAAAAAATTATATTCATTGTGATAAAATAGCTATGCAAATAAATTAAAAATATAATTGAAATTTATAGTATCTAAATTGTGTTATTTATACATTTAAATATTTTACATGTAATTATATTTGCCTATAAAAATTATATATTTGGATTTTAAATTTCAACAGTGTAGTTACATTTTTTCTATAAAAAAAAAAAAAAAGAAGTGTTACAATCTATTGGAAATATTAAAATTCTTATTTTGTGCAAATTTCACATAACCCAAATAATTAAATTGTACAATTTAACTAATTATGTACTACCATTTTTATTTTGAAAAAAATGTGCTTATTTGCAAAGAGATTACAAGTATGCAAAGAAAAAAATTTGAATATAATTTGAATAAATTTAGATATACTTGTAATCTCATAATATTCTATTTCCAAAATGAAGTTGGAAAGAGCGTTTCTCAACTTTTTTTGAGGAATGGGGGTTCCAAAATCTAATAGGAATAGTCTTTCCTGATGGGATGACTTTTCCAACTTAAAACTCTTATATCAAACATATAATAGAATGGATAAATTGGAATGACCTTTTCATTCTAAGCCATTCCTGCATACGAAACATCGGGTAAGTCTATTTTTTCGAACCACAATTTTCCTTTTGTGATGCTTGATGCATTTCTCTCCTTCTCTATTGACTAGCTTTTCCCCCTAAGGACTTCATTATATTTATAGTGCCTTTTTAGGGGAAAACTTAAAACTACATCAATGCACATATCTTGCCTTTAGGTTTCCTCTTTTCGGAATCGCAATTATTGAGTTAAATTTTGGGTTTGAGTTCATATTACACTTGTCTTCCACAGCTACACCTCTATTTAGCTCTTGTTTGTAACCAAGGTATATGGATGTTTTCCTAGCATCTACCCTAATCCCACTAAGTTCCTCTCCCTCTGGTCTTCCTACGTTGTTGTCTCTCCCTCTGGTCTTCCTACGTTGTTGTCTCTCCCAATTACCTCTCGCCCTATTAATAAAGAATTGCCATCTCCAAATTCGACCCTATCACCTCTTGATCCAAATTCCTCAACTTTTTAGGACTTCCTAACAATTGCTCTCTAACATTGTGACTAACCCCCTTATTCTAATCAGTATTAGTAGCATTTCTCCCTTACTTTCTTATAGGTCACCTCCTTTCACTAGCTCTCTACCATCCCATATATTGCCCTTCCTTCCCTTACCCATTCAAAGGTTTCCTATTATAACAATTACTCTCCCCATGCCTTATAATGCCACAAGAATAACAGCAATACGGGCATCTTTCAAATCTAAAATTGACCCAATTAATTTTTCCTTAAAATCTCAAGGTTGTTCCTTTAAGAAAAATGACCGTTATGTTGACCTCTGCTGGTAGCATTTAGTTTCCTAACATGCCTTCCTTCTTTACTCCTACTAGGGGGTATGATTACAACATAAATATTTCCAAATAAGTGTCAAATTTTTAACCCGATGTCTTTACTGATCCAGTGAACAGGGAGGTTCCATTTTTGAATCCACATAGGTAAGGACTTGAAAGCATTAGGGTTTCAATCAATGTTGTGTTCCCATTTCTTTAACACTACGAGTTGTGAATTCAATGGTAAACCATACACTTTTGATAAACATAACAAATTGGTTTCCTATTTCTTATTCCACTGTAATTTACAACTTTTTGTCCTATAACCTTCCCAATGAGACTCAATTTGCAGAGATCCTTACCTTTTCCATCCTCATACTTTTCAATGTTGATTCCTTCCATTTCTTTCTTTGAAAGATCAAATTTCTCTATCACTCTGACCAAGTTATTTTCCACTTGGTCACCTATCCTTCGTCTTGACTGGAATTCTTCGAAGTGTACCATAGTATGAACCCTAGCTCACCACACCTGAAAGTGAGCAGCAATGGAAAAGTTATTTTCTCAACAGAAACCTGCAGATCTGCCTGATAGTCAAGAAGAAAACCAATGAAAAATGGGAAAAAAAGAAACTATACGGATTAACAAAGGCTTAAAGAAAATGAAAAAAGGAAAAGAATTTTTTTTTTTAATAAACCCAACTGGATACGACAACAGCCACTAGGGTTCAAACATCCACCACACAACTCTCTAAGAAAAAGCTACAAGAATTTCCTATGATTTTGGACCAAATATGTTACAAGCATTTATTGAAGACCTTAAAGAAAGGGGAATAAATGCTCGGGAAAACTAGAAAGAATATGGAAGAATTTAATAGAGGCTCACAATAACTCCTACAAGGAGGAGGTGATTCTCTATCTTAGAGAAAGGCTTTCAATGTAGAGAGAGAATACTATAAAGTTTTAGAGAGATGAGTTAGAAGATATATGGGCAATTGGGTAACACAAGAAATTGAGTTAAGATAGGTGACCCTATTATTCCATTCTATAATTTTGCAAAAATAATTTACAAAATCACAAATTCAAGATCACTTGCCAAATCTAGTCCACGAAGCAAATTTTTGATGAATCATCAACCTTCTATTTTAAGATCCTTGGTTGGATTTCATTTCTTCTTTTCCAGATCTAGTAACACATCACTGATTTTTGTCACGTAGTCACTTTATATAGATGTATTGTTAATTTTTATGGGTTACTTGGTTAGCTTATGACAAGATACAACACGATACGACTCACTTATTTTCAAGTTGTAAATGTGGTGATCTTTGTAGTATTTGAACCTCATGAATTGTAACCATGTCGTATTAATTTTATATTGTGTTATCTTATTGCGTTACAAATTGACACCCCTAACTAGAGTGGCAAGTAACTCACAAACTAAAAAAGCTCGGTTCGAACTACTGTTAACTAAGCTCGAGTTGAGCTTTTAGTTTCAAGACCTCAAGTTCAAACTCTAGTATGTGAAGTTTGAAAGTTAGTCAAGAACTTTTTATAATGATTTAACATTTTTATTACTTAAACTCGATTGAATTTGGTTAAAAACTCGAGCTTTAGTTAGGTTTTGATTGACTTCAAGCTCAAGTAAGTTGAAATGATATCGACTCTAGCTCGAATTTAGAAGTTCAGTCAAACTTGAGTAATGCAAAATTTACTCAAAACAAACTTGATAGAGCATTATTTGAGTTTGGATCAACTCGTTGATACTCTTACACCTAACCAAAATTTTTGATCTTATCCAATAGGTACACCCCAGTATTGTCTGCATGCATATGCAAGAAGTAGCGAAGGATGTTCATCAGTAGATTATCAATTATTTGGTTAAAAATTTTAAGTTTTTTCAAATTTCGAAGCAAGAAAATAAAAATTATATTTAAACAAACTTTAGTTTGGTCCGTTGGTTAATCAATTTATTTTCGGTTTTGATTCTTGGTTTATCCGATTATTTAAAATTTAGCAGTTAATTAAATACTAATGGAAAACTAAATATAAAACTAATAGAAAACTAAAACTCTAATAAAACAAAACCTAAAATTAACAAAATCAAAACTAAAACCTCAAAACGACTTCGAAGTGTGAATGAATAGAAATATGGAATGGTTTACTAAAAACTAAAACTTTGATTATTTGGTTATTCTTTTTTAATAACCAAATTAAAACCGTAAAACCAATTTACTTATTTTATTTTTATTCTGTTTAACCTACCACCGATCATCCAATAACTGGAAATCAAACTAATTTGATGCAGTCAATTTATTCAATTAAACCAAATTGTGAATACACCTACCGGGATGGGCCTATCTAGCCATTCAAAGGATTTTAGTCTTATGTTTGAGTTAATCAACTTTGAAATGAAGAAGTTTACGTCAAACTTGTGAGCTTAGCATCCCCTAATTATAGCTTTTTGAAAGCTAAGAGATTTTATGAATGCTGGTTAATCTTTAGAAATTTTTTTCTATGATCAAGTCTTTCAGTCTGGCCCAAAAGTCCGCCCAAAAGTGTAGTACAATAGATTGAGCCTTTGAGGCTGGAGCCTTGAATTTCTGATCAACAATAGGATTGGTTAGGTCAGTTTGCTGTTTATGGACGTTAAAAATGGACTTCGACTTGCTCTTCCAAATCCAAAACGTATAACTAAATGGGTCCCCTATGATGAATTTTGAAGCCCATCTGCATTTAATTGTATCATGCTGAATTTACTATTTACCCTATAACATAGAGGATTAACCAATCATAATAATTTTATCAAGTCTCAATGTATGTCACAAAATTATTTTTTGAATGTCAAATCTTATTTTTATATATGCGGTATGCATCTAATATACATTTGCTGGTGTAGAAAAAAAATTTGTTAACGGTGTAGGTAGTAGTTATTATCACAAGTATATTACTAAGACAATGATTTCTTGTCTAGGATGTAGTTAGTAGTTAATCATGCCAGCCGATTTTAACGTCTTACATACCTCCTTAGATCACTGTAATTACATTGTTAACTTTCCAATTCGCCTAAGAACAAAGCAAACTTCTTTTTAGAGTAGTTCGTAACCATGACGTTATTAGTACTTTGTAAAAGTTCTACAAAAATACTACATGGCTTTGGAGTTAATCTTTTTTTACGCGGTCTTTCTAAATTTTATTTTAACATTATCGGGTTTAAATGTATAATATATAAATATTATTTAAATTTTAAATATTATTTTTACACATTTATCTTGCATTTATACGAGATGGTATAACAAAAAAATTATACTGACGGTATAAAAAAGAATAATAAAAAAATTTAACTAAGAAAGTGAAACTATTACTTGAAACTTAGAAAGACCCACTCTTTTACTCCGCTTAGCCTAAGAATTGCAGCAAGCCTCTAGTACTTTTATTAACCGATAAATTTGGATTTTAATGATAAATAGCTGAAAAGCATGTTTTGACTGATATGGTAAAAAACAAAAACAAAACATTTATCGGAGTAAAAATAGGGAAATTGTATTTGTTATTTTGAAGGATGGGAAGATTTGGAATGGCAAGAATTTATCCTCCTGCAAATGCACTGGCAATGTATTCCAAAAGTACATAAATAATGAATTGTAGGTTTATGATTTTGTCCCAAGGAGAAGATGGGAGGCCCACTTTCAATATGTACACACTTGACTCTTCTAGGCTATATAGCCATCCAATATAACCGAAATAATCATTGTGTTTTCTGCATGGGGGAGTGGCGTGATATTTGTACTCATCATGTGATTGCATGTGTATCTCAGTGTGTGAGTTTGTGAATGTCACTCGTACTCACTTCTCACTCAAATTTTTTTTTTTTTTTTTTTTTAATCTCCTTGAAACTCTTTTCACAATCATAATTCCACGCGTGCAATTTGTATATTTTACCTTTGAGCAATTCCTGCCATTACACATACTTTCCTCATAGTCTTTCACTTTATAAAGGCCAATTATCAGCAACAAATTACTACTCATGAACAATACAAGCATTAATTAAGCAATAGTCGACCTCAAATTTGTTTCGTAAGCATTTTCTTTTAAGAAGTGTTCGAGGGATATAATATATTCGATTGCTAGAATGAAACTCTCAATAATACAAGACATAAACTAAGAATTCTTAATGTCCTAAAGATAATAAGATTTCGTGATGTCCCCATAAAATTAGACCGATACAAAAATATTTCGTGATACAACTGTGTTGACACAACTTGCATTTATTACTATATATACACTACTTCAAGGCGTTAATCATATGTAGATTACTTAATATAATGTGTACATTATGTAGAATAGCTTAAAATCTTCATATCCTCTAATAACTCAAATGAACTTCAAGAAGTGGTCATTATGTTTTACTTGAGTTACACCAGTTTTTGCCAACGTTAGCTTTGGGAGTAGTATTTTACGTTATATTTTTTGTGTTATACTTTGTATTATATTACTTAATACAGTGAAATATGTTCTTCATTTAATATTTACTAATAATGGCAAAAGTACATATATATCATGATGTAATATGGTGTAATATAAAGTGTAAAAAAATACATATATTCTACAATCCCTTTAAGAAATTATTTCGTTATATTTTAAAAATTTGTACATTATAATACTATGTGATTTAAAAATTTATAATATACAAATTTTTAAAGTCAACAAGATGATTTTGCAATGAAATTATAGAATTTTACTAAATTATAACATAAAAAGTGTAAAAGAGATCTAATGCGAGCAATAATCCATAGTGGTGGATGTGGATTAGTTTGAAGTGTATGTAAAAAACATCTAGATGCCATCTTTCCTTCGTATATATAAAAAATATAATTCTCTTTTTCAAGAATCACCATTTCACATTCCAACAAATAATAAACATAGTTACATATATTTTTCTTCCTTTAGTTAGTCTTTCTCTTGTATCAATGAATGGAGTGAGAATCTATTTGCAATTTTAGAGAAAAGAAGTCACCACAACCAAGCAAACAAAGTAGTTGTAGTAAAAGAAAGCTAACAATTAAAGCTTCCAGAAACGAATAGATAAAGGGAAAACGTACGAGACTATGGGCAATCTCAGAACCACGAAAAAAGAAAAGGGAACGTTCTTCAAAGGCATTTTGAAGTAATGAAACACTTAAAGCTGTTTGCCTCTCTTCTCAGTTCCCCATTCTATTTTGTGTCTCTTGTCATGTATCCATACATATTATACTCACATATTTTCTTCTCCCTATTCCCTTTTATTTATTTTTTATTACAATTTGGGCATTTAAATTAATCTTAATTACTGACCGTAAGAATCCGATGAAAAAAAAAATAAAAAAAAAAAAAAGAATCCGAAGAAGGATGTTGCCATTCTTTATTTTTTTTGGTAAGAAAAAGGTCGAGAAGTCTAAATTTAAGCCGATCGCACAAAGAGAAAGCCATCCTAAAGTATTGTATCCAGCAATCGAACACATGTTCATTTTTAAGGGTCACAAATCGTTTATTATTTGGCTCAACTACCTTCAGATGAAGATGTTGCCCTTTGTCAAACTATAGAATGTGAAAGAAGTCAGTTAATCATATAGTAATATCTATATCCAAATAGTCAGTTTTCATTGTAGTTGTTGGACTTTAATGGTCGTTAATTCTGAGACTGACAGATAGTATTTTTTTCGTCCCCTTATAAAAGTATTTGATTTCTAGTTGATATATTGTAATATTGAGTTTTTTTTTTTTTTTTGAAGTAGTAATATTGAGATAGCCATGTGGTAGAAATTAAATGGGAATGGAAGATGATGTGACCTAGATAAGTTAACTTCAAAGTCTTATTGAACTGAATGAAACTATGGATTACCTAGCATATTTTCCATGAATATATGCATCAAATTGAATTGTCGCATTCTTCATCGAAAATTCAAATACTACAAGTATAAGATCATTGATTTTTTTGGCTTAACAAATAAATTGTCAGGGTATCTGTTACTTACTTTCTTGTCCTTATGTAGCAAATGAGAAACTTTATCTTATTTGTACAAAATAGTGCATCTATACACGATTATAAATTTAAAATCACTTGATAAGACTATTAATATGTTAGTGGATTCGCAAAAAAATAAACTTAATACGATTAAATATTCAAAATAATTCGTTGGTGATCTAATAAGATTTTATTAGATAGAGTGAATTTGATTAGTATGCTGTTGCAAATTATAATATGCTACTAATGAAGTTAACCATCGACTAAACTATTGCATATATGCTATAATTCCTTTGACTTGGTCAAGAACCAAAAGTCAAAATTTGACCCACATTTCGCAATCTTCATACAAGTGTTTGTATTTTAATATTACTGCAGTAGTCTATTATTAAAGTAAGAAGTTATTTTTTGTGCCATATGTTATCCTTTTCCCTTGTAAAAGTTTATTGATATGGCCATGCTCTTATGGGTTTCATACAAAACAACTGTAGGTCAATGTAGTCCATGGATTGGTGAACTATTTCAAAAGTAGGTTTGCAATATTTAGCCTTGTGGGGGCCTAAAAAGAACTTAAAAATGACCAAACAAAAGATTGCCCGGCTTTAATAGTTAGACTTCTTTCAATATGATGTAGTGTTCCAATTGGCTTTATACCTTGGCAGATTGGGGGACCATGGTTAGGTTTCTTCTCAAAGCATAGGCATTTTAATTGATAAAAGGTCGCTAGTAGTATATAATAAGTCTGTCCCTGAAAATTATAGCAGTACTTGAATCGCCACCCTATTTGAGTTCGAGTGCTCAGCAATTGTTGCTTCGCATCGTCACATGGAAATCCAGCATCAGTCATTTCATTTATCACCTTTAGTTCTTTGAAGATATGAAACAAATACCAATTATTAGCAGTATTAATTGATTACAAGATTTATGAGTCTTTTCTTAAATATAAGTTAGACGCGTAACATAAGTCCTACAGTCGATTAAGGACTAACTTATTGGTCCTTAATTATTTCGACAAGATTTATTGTGATTATTAAATAATTAATAACTTATTCGAATTGGATGATTCACTTTATTAAAAATAAAAAAATCATATTTATTTAAGGAAGAGATTCTTATTAATTTTGAACAACTATATCTTATTTTAAGATGCGTAATAAGCATATAATTTCTCAGTAATTAAAATAAATTTTACCTAATTATCCCAAGATATTCATATTTTCTATTGTCCCTCCCAACCATAACATAATTTGCAACTATAGCTAAAAATATGAGTGGTACCTTTACTTTCCTTTTGTTTTTGTTTTTCTTCAGCACCGTCCTGTTAACGTGTTAATATTGTACCATAAGCAGGGACAGAACCAGAACCTTAATTGTAGGATATGCAAGCACTTTGGTATGAATGATTCAACAATAATGTGAAATTGTTTCTTTGTATTTAAGTTCACAAATTTTCAAATCTCCCTATTCATATAATGATTTTTTCAATTTTGTATAGAATTATAGTAAAATTTTAGGAAAAGTTTAACTTCTCTTGGAGTTACGTAAAAGATAAAAAGAACACTAAAAAATTTAAAAGGTCAATATAAAGAGGAAAGAAGATTAAAAAAAAAAGAAAAGGAAAAGCTAATGTGTGATAAATTCTAACTAAATTAAAAATTTTATAAGTCTAATTTATAATTTTTTTAAAATTGAGGGAAGGGGTCAATTGTTTGAAAAATTCTATGCTACTTGCAGCGGAGTGAATATTATAGAATGTTGAATGATTAAAAATTATTAAGATTCTTTTATTACTTTTCAATGATTTCAACAACTATTATAAGCTGTGGAGTGGGCGAAGACTTACTCCAATTGCCCACCCACATTACAAGATGGCTTCCGACCCTGACCATGAGCCTATTCGAAAATCCAAAGGACTTCACCCATGAGCTTGTACAAGTATTTTTAGGGGTGGACAAAATTACATGCAGATCTACAAATCTGCACTATCTCACCTATCCTGATCCGAAAAAGTTAGGTACCCAAAAGTCTTCATTGGTCAAATGAGGGCTGGGTTTCAAAAAATGACAGTTGAATGTGTATAACATATTTTAAAACCTCGCAAACACGACACGACATGCGCTATTAATTTTCATAAATTTTTAAATATATATATGTAATAATTTTGCGAGATAAATTCTTAGCTTAGATTACTAAATTATTTTAGGAAAATAGAAATTTCTGTAATCTCATAAACACTATCCTATTAATCTAATTTGTAGACACTTATATGTTAAAATTAAAACTTTCTCGTAATAGTTATAACTAGTGTATGTGATTTTAAAAATCACAAATGTCTGTGCTACTACTACTTCTCATTATTTTATTTACTCATTAGTATATGGGTGAGTATATATTCATCCCCGTTAGTGTTAGAATTGAACCTTAGGTAAATTTGATTTACACTCTTCTTGTAAATTTGGTACTTATTAGACAAGCTAAATAGACATTGTGATATCAGATGATATCAATCATGTAAGATATGCTAATGTTATTAGACATCACATTATTCATGCGACTTATCTAATAGTGACGAGTAAATTCATAAATTAAATCTACTCAAATATTTTTTTTATTAATATAATTAATTTTGATTAGGATTAGTTATACCAGTGGGAAGATAAAAGACATAACCAGAAGTTTTGCTCTTTTGTTATAAGCCTATAACTTGGTTTTTTGTTTTAATATTGTTCTATTCTTTATAAAATAAAAATGACTTTTTATTTATTTATTTATTTATTTATTTATTTATTTATAAATGGATGATGACAGAGGAGGGTTGGATCAGAAGTACTTGCAACCAAATCCTTTCCTATCGAGTATCTGCTACCTGATGACTTAAAGGACGGGTAAGGATTAAAAAATAACTTGACCGGACAAGTGAGTATAAAGTCAAGTAAATCTGTAATAGGCGCTCACGCCTAGTATTTTTTGAACTGAAACAATAAAATATACACTCAAATCTGTCTATAACATTCCAGTGGAGAAATTCCCATGTAATCAACTAATAATATGGCTGGAGTTAAGTTCGCTATTTTGATTACTTTTTCATGTTTGAGAAAAACTTTTACAGAAATATGTACAGACCAGACGTGTTTAATAATCTCCTATGTGATCTCATTTGCAATTAAACATCGATTAGTCCATTTGATTGATTAATTCAAAGAGAAATCTTTCAAATAACGTCAAAGACTCGATGTAAATGAGGAACTTGAAGGATTGCCTCCTTGGCACTAACTTATTCGTCTAAGGTTAGTTGTTTCTCTGGTTTTCTTTTCCTGGCTCGAAAAAAGTGTCTACGGGCTATGAAGAAGGGTATTGTGGCTTAAAGTTCACAAGCAAGAATAATGTTTTTGAAGACAACGATTCAGAATATGCTGTCACAACTGTGGGACAATACGAAAAAGAAAATTTGTCCGTAAATGGTCCCAATTTTGGGAAATAAATCAGAAATTGAAATTTACCTATTAGCAATACTAGCCATACAGCATTTTTATCACCTCGTTATATAAAAAAATCCTTCCATTATCCTCGTCTAGGGCCAATACTTGCAGTTATAAAGGTATAGATAAGCGATTGAGAAATTTTATAATTTCGTTAACATAATCTTCTCGTTGGTGTTGGTTTTAAAGATTTATACAGTCGAATATAAATTTTTAAAATATTATATGATATTGTATTATATAAATTTTTAAAATAATAGAATAGTTCCGTTACGAGAGCGTCGAATTTTCCTAACCTATTATATGTTAATGAATATAACGGTTAATTTTGACATATAATGCAGGAGATTTCACAACTGAGTTGCAAGTACAAATTTTAGATGATCAATCCATAAGTTCGTTATATAAAATCACAAAGTGATAAAATATTGAGATGTCATTAGATCCTTAAAAGGAGAAAGGAAATTCGACTAGATATATAAATCAGAAATAGGTGAATCAATATAATTTTATCATGTAGACTACTTTGAAAAATAATTCTAAATTTGTAGTCTTGTAAATTAATTTTCATAACATGAATAATCATTTTACAACGTTCAATTTTATGTCAAACATAACTCCACAATTTTCATTTAAAAAAAAATTGTTCGGCAAAATCTCTCACCCTTCTGGAACCCTCAAATGGTTATTCTTTTAAGAAATAAATATTTAAGTAAATTCGATTTTATTCTTTATTTATAGATTTTGTGATTAAAATTAAATTTTCTAATGTCATTTATTCTACATAGTTAAATTTTTATTACAAAATTAACAAATTAAATCATAAATCAAATCTATTGAAATATTTTTTTTTAAGTCATGTCCCTGATTCTGAAAGTTTGCTTTATGGAAAAAATGATACACAATAAGATAAACTTGTTAAACCTATACCTTGACTTATTTCAAAAGCAAGGCATTTTTTCCCACATTGACTTTTGTATCACTAAACCCCATAAAAAAAGTTTTAGTTAACAGCACTTTAAACTAGAGTGTGATAACTGTATTGCATGCATTGAAGTTCCAATTGTTTTTGTCGTATTGAAAATCTTCTTGCACTAGTGAGAAAAGACCAAACAGTCGAGGACACAAATCCTAGGCTGTCACTCTGGCACGGAGTTGAAAACACAATATTGGTTGGTACTAAGATTTGGAGGTTTATATTTGTAGGAGAATTGAGGCAGTGGATTTTTTAACACTTGTTTAATTTACTTGGAGTAGTTATTTGGTTTGATGCAAAGCGGCAAGATTTCAAAGCTGTCTTTGTCTTTGCCTTTGTGCATGTCCGGTGATGATGTAACCCGTGGAAGCAATGAGGATTCAGACCCACTTTTTTTTGTCTTTTTTTCTAGAATATTGGAAATTATTATTGCAGTTCTCGTGCCTACATGAAGTATATTCATTGGTTAATATTGTATATATTCTATAATAACACGATATAAATTTGGCTTTCGATGTTCTGTAATGCGTTATATTTATTTTGTATTATATCAGGTAATATAATAATATTTGTCATTCATTTAATATATATTTTATCCATAGTTAGAATACCCATGTCTCTTATAAATTTTATATTATGTAATAGAGTGATACTTGTCATTCATTTAATATATATTTTACCCATAATAAGAATATACATGTCTCTTATCACAAAAAATAATGTAACATCAAAACGTATTCGAATAATAGAGCTCTGAGATATATCATCTTCGATTTATTCATATTAGTGAGTTTGTAATCAACCAGTATCGTACATAATCCAGAACTGATATATGAATTTGAATTTGTGGATGTATGTTCATGTTTATTTTGCATAATTACCATAAAACAATCTGTGGGATGGTTCAAAACCAGATCGAAAAGAAGTTCAACCTTTAGTGCTGCACTGGTTCGTGATGCGCAAATAGGGTAAGATTAATCCATCGGTCAATCGATTAAATAATTTAATTAAAATTTAGAACTTAATTTTAAAATTATTAAGTAATTTTAATTTCGAATTAAATTCAGATAAAATCTGGTTAATCAAATATGAATTTAGTAATCGGTTTCGAATTCGATTAATAATATTCGCCAATTGGACCCATTGACATTGGATTAAAATTCTTTATACAAAAAATTGAAAAACCTATCTAAAACCAAACTAAAGTAATAATAAAAATAGTACATAATTCCACATCACCATAACAGTAGATTATACTTGAATAGATGTAATTTTTCTTTTATATATATATATATATATATATATATATATATAGATGACTAGATATATTGTGTGTGTATGAAATTAAACTTCATAACATAAATTATATACATTGTTGTGTTTGCGTTTACGTATACATATAATATTATTTGTGCAACTATATATATATAATTTATGTTATGAAGTTTAATTTCACACACACACAATATATCTATACATCTATCTATCTCTCTCTCTATATATATTATAAGTAACATTATATTATTATTTTGTAAGATCATATTATATAAAAAGTGTATTTACTTAAAAAGAAAATGCAGAATTGCAAGCTTTTAATGTGCTCTCGCGGTAAATAACAAAAATTTTCTTTGAAAAGTTTTGAATTTATCAAATACCGAATTCAATTAGTTAATTCCGAATTCAAAATTAAATTCTGATTTCGTAACCAATTTTTTATTTCAAAATTCGGTCGGATAAATTTATTAAATGAATTCACGCAATTAATCAATTTCGAATTTTTAATTTAGAAATAAAAATGTTTGTGAATTCGATTAACCAGATTTGTGCGTAAAATTGTGTAGTAGATGTACCAAATTGACTAGGAGCTCTTGCTTTTGCTGCTCCCACGACTTTTTAATGCACGTTCTTTAGCTGGTAAGTGAATTGTCAAGATCTTTTACTCCATTGCACTAATTTTAAACTTTAACCACCATTCTATATTTGTATTAGATAGAATTCAAATGAATTACACATGCTAATTGGTATAATAGTCAACCATAATCCAAAAGTGTGTTCACATTCAACAACTGTTTTACCATATACAACCTTTTTTTTTTTTTTATTACAACTTAAAAATTTATCCCATTATTAAAAGTGTCGATAATGTGCCCAGCCTTGGATGCTAATATGAATGCATCCTTTAGATAAGAAAATTTTGAATTTATTTATATTTTCAACACTTCTTGTCTGAAATTAAAATTCTCATTGCATCATAAATTCATTAAAATAAATCGTGAAGAAATATATAAATCAAAATCTGGACAAAAAACCAGCTGAACAGAATCGTCTGAAGGGATATATATAGTCCCTATTGGGACTGCAATTTGGGGGCTTTTGAATCCCCGCATCTAAAATCATACAAGCAGCATTAATAAAACAAAGGAAGAAAGGATGCGATATTACACAAGTATGGTAGTGTAGGTAGCTTAATTTATCTACGTGAGTTTCATTATCATATTTCATTATTATTTATTTCACTGTTGATCCTTCAACTGTCCTAAATCTTATCATGTTTGTTAGATACAATATAATGATTTTATTAAATCTCACTAGTGTAGATACTTTTAATCTTGAGTAAACAGCTTGAATGCCCACCCAATTATACTGCTATTGTCGGTATAGCTACCAAATGATTTTTTTAACCTAAATATTTACTCAACTTTTAAAAATGCATCTATAGTATCACTTTGGCTATTTTTTTCTATCAAGTGCTTCACTAGACTAGTCACTCGTGTACGTCACGTGAGTTTTAATGGGATAAAATTTGTAAGTGTATTTCTTCCAGATTTTACGTAGTTTTGACTTATTTTAGTTCTAAACTATGTTATTTTGACAAATATGAAAAAATGTCATCAATGATAGAATAGATAAGTAAATCAGAGGTAGGGGTGGTTGGATCTAGGAATAAGGAGGTTAGATCTATGGTGGGGGATTTGATTTGGGGTTGAGGAAGTATAAATCCGGGGTGGTTACGAGCGGAGGGGCTTGACGAAGAGGGAAGGGGAAAGGGATAGCAGAGTTGAGGATGGGTGGAGCTAAAGAAAGAAAGAAGAGAGTAATCAGATTTGAAGACAAAATATATATTATCATATATATGATGTCGATTGTAAAATTAAATATATTCATCAAAGAAAAGAACATAGATAAATGTCACTCATGATTCACAAATAACTAAAAAAAAATTTAGTTCCTATATAAATATTTTTGTCATCCAAATGAACGTACTCAAAAGCTCATGATGGCCATTTTTTATTTTTTGACATGGCAGGGTAGGGATAAGGAAGGGGATAGAAAGAAGAGCATGACGTTCAATATCAATAGCAGAGTTGAGGATGGATTTGAGGAAGGAGGGAAGGGAGTGGTCGAATTTGAAAAGAAATGGGTGTGGCGAGGGACGAGGATGGAAAGCTGGATATGAGAAGGATGGAAGTGATGGCATGGGCGATGAGAGAGAGAGGAAGGGGATGGCCGGGCTGGAGGAGGAGGGAGAGAGATAGTGGCTAAAGGAAGGAGGAAAAGAAGGGAATGGTCAGATTTGAAAGGGTGGGAGAGGGTAGCAGGGGGAAGAAGAGTCGGATCTGAAAGGGAAGGAACTAGTGGCATGTGTGATGAGAGAAAGGGAGAGAAGTCATTGCTGAAGAGGGAGGGAAAGGTGGAGGGCTTGGACAGAAAGGAGGGGTTTGGCATAGTTGGGGAAAAAGAGAGGGGTAGCGGAAGAAGGAAGGATAGAGGGGCGGTGGTGCAACGTTGTAGGGAAAGAATGGTGGCAGTGGTCTACCAACGAAAGGGTAGGCTAGGGTACTTAGGAGCTTCCATATTAAATTTAATAAATTAAAGTATTTGATTTTTTACCTAAAATTTTTTATGTTAATACGATCTTTCTTATAATATAATTATTTTTTATCGTCTAATTTTGAATCCAAAAGTTTTTAGTAATGTTATTTAACTGTTCTGAGATAATTTTAACCTCAAAAAAGTAATTTTTGTTAGCACTAACCGTACAAAGAGATGGAGTGATACTATAAATATATTTTTTGAATTTGAGCGACTTAAAAATTTTGTTTAGTAATCATATCGACAATCACAGTATAAATAGGTAACCATTTAGACCGTTTACTCTTTAATCTTTAAAAAAGAAAAAACATACAATAAAACCAAACAAAAAATGTAGCACTAAATATATGTGAAATAAAATCGATGTTATTATATTACAGTGCATAGTAATATTGCTATACTAGACAATGAATCAATACAGTTTATTTAATAAAATCGTTCTCTTATGATCTATTAATTATAAATTTGAGTTACTAATGAAAATAATGATAATATATATATATATATATACACAAAATTACACACTTACAATCTTTTCAGCACCATCCCCTACTAAATTTTCCTTTCCAACGTGAGAGTAAATTAAAATAGACAAAAGGAGTGAAGTTGAAGTCTCTCTACGCCTTCTTTTCTTTAAGAAGAGATAGCGAACTCTCTCACCTTGTCTTCCCTTATCATTTACTCTCCCCTCTGTCTCCTGTCTCTTTCGGCTTTTCATTTAACAATTTAGAAGCAGTAGTAGTAATATTTTATCTACTCTTTCTTAACTACACCTTCTTTCTCATAATCTCATTCCAATAAATAAAACTGTAACAATAAGAAAAAGCTTCCATCAAACCTTCATCAATGGAGTTGGACTACAATCTTGAAAACCCTTTGCCAATTTCTCATGAATTTTTGCTCACAGACTCAATAAATTCCTAATACCTATTCAACAATGAGGCTGATCACATGGCTTCAAATGGTTATCTTCAAAGCCTAAATGACACAAGTTTCGAGTTTACTATTAGAGACAAAACCATCTCTTTAATCTTGCAGTTTTCTCAGAACTTTGATCCATTTTTATCATATCTTGCCATCAATTATCTTGACCGTTTCCTCTCCTGCCAACCCTTTTCGGTAATTTAATCTTTTTACTAGAAATAAATACTTCTCTTTTAGCTAAAGAAATATTGATATTTGTGGAAAATATATATATATTTTTTAAATGCAGGATGGGAAGCCATGGATCTTGAGACTTGTAGCAGTTTCTTGTGTTTCATTGGCAATGAAGATGAGAAAATCAGAGTCCTCTGTTCCTTGTATGCAGGTGAGAGAAAGCATGCAATTTTTACATTGAATAATTTGGTTAAAATGAGAGAACTTTTAAGAATTTGACATCATTTTCTCTTGCAGAATGATGAAAGTTTTATATTTGGTTCCCAAACATATGAATTGAAAGAATGGAGTTGTTGATTCTTGGAGCTCTTAAATGGAGAATGAGGTCCATTACTCCATTCTGTTTCATTAATTACTTCATCTCTTTGTTCAAATTCAAGGACCTTCCATCAACTCAAGCACTCAGAGCTAGAGCTCTTGAAATCATCCTCAAAGCTCAAAATGGTACTATATAAATTTCATATTATTATTTTTTAAAAAATAAAAATCATGCCCAATAAATTATAGAAAAACGTCTTATAAGTTGCATTTTGTTGTCATAAAATTCTTATTATTGATACTTTCATATTCTTTCAAGTGATGATATTAGTATGAGTTGAAGTAAAGGGTGCTCATAAATTTTTCCCTTTTTTTTTTTTTTTTTCTTTTCCCATTTCAGAATTCAAGCTATTAGAGTTCAAGCCATCTATCATCGCAGCCTCAACACTCCTCTCAGCTTCTCATGAATTATTCCCTCTTCAATTTCAATGCTTCAAGAATGCAATCTTGTGCTGTTCACATAGTAAATAAGGTCATTATCCTCAACGGTCAATTCATTTTATTTTATCTTGTTTTTATCATTAGTATAAAACTAAAGTTCTCTTCTTCTTTTTTTTTTCTTTTTGTTGTTTGACTAATAAATTAAAGATTCTTGTGATGTGGGCTATCTTGAAACAGGACAACTTTTTAATTTGTTATAAAATGATGCAAGAAATAGCAATGGATGAATATGAGTCGGTATTAGAAATGGTTCCCAGCGAAAATACGCCAGCCAATGTTCTTGATTTGCAATATAATTACTCGAGCTCCTCATCAAGCTCAGAAATTGAGCAGACCAACGCAAGTTATGAAGCTACTACACTTGGGCTGGAGAAAGGCCTGAAACGTCGAAAGATTGGTGGATTATAAGGCCAAAATGCATATCATCAGCAGCTTTCCCACTCAAAAGTGCTAGCTAGTATTGAAGCTATAGATTTGATGCAGAGATTTGAAAGAGTAAAAAGCAATAAATTTATGAGCTGAAAACATAGCAGAAAAGAGCAGCTGCAGCACTGGTCCAATTGGAGAGTGATGGTTGCTTTGCATCAAAGAACTAAAAAAAATGAAAAGAAAGGTTCAGAGTGATAAGAGTATTGACGGTATTGTTGACTAGTGAATGATAGTGATGCAAAAATTGCACAAGGGGTTGGCAAAATTGTTAGAGGAAGTCATGTAAATCATTGGTAAACTCTCGGGAAGATCGAACACCTTGACTCCTTATTTATTCATATAGTTCTAATAAGAAGAATTACATGAAATTTTTTAAAAAAAAAATTATATGAATAAATAAGAATCAGGTGAATGATTAGACCATATACCTTTGTCTACCAAAAATCATTGATGT
This sequence comes from Cinchona pubescens, assembly GCA_025175665.1. Taxonomy (NCBI): domain Eukaryota; kingdom Viridiplantae; phylum Streptophyta; class Magnoliopsida; order Gentianales; family Rubiaceae; genus Cinchona; species Cinchona pubescens. The sequence goes on from JANKKI010000157.1 coordinate 509,059, forward strand.
GGTCATCCTTGCTTTGGTTGGATGGTTGGTTGGTCGATTAGTTGGTGACTTTACTGCTATCACTATTGGAAAAAGGAGGGAAAGAGTTTTTTTTTTTTTTTTTTTTTAAATGAGGAGAGAGAACAAAAAGAATTTTTGTTTCTTATGTTCATTTTTGAATGGAGTTGAGGAAAAAAGACAAAATGTGGCTTTGAAGTGTAGGGTTGAGTGAGTTTGCCTCTCTCTCAGTACTGGTTCTTGATGGTTGTCTGTTTATATATATATATATATATATATATATATATATATATATATATATATATGTCCTCAAGGAATAATAATCACGTATAACGGTATAAGTAAAATAAAAAGTTATTCTACCATAAGCATTTAACTGGATTTATATTCTGCAGTGTACATTTTTAAAATATGTGTGTGTTTTTTTTTTTTGGGTAAGGAAAAAAAAAGTACAAGTATGGTAAGTTATCCTTCAAACATCTAATATGTTTATCGATAGTCCATCAAACCAACTATGAATTCAAGGCTGTAAAATTTGAGTATGTGAGTTTCCTTGGATTATGTTGTCATATTTATCTTATGAGTCAACTCTTGTTTGCATAAATTTTATTTTTCAATATAAGTTGTCACAAGGATAATAAAATCTTTTTGTGCAACTTAATTAGAATATACTGACTAAGAAAAGAAAATCTTAATTCTGATATTTCAATATGACTTTACCTGTCAGCACATATACAGAAATTACACGAAGTTTTTGCGTGTTCTGGTTTGTTGTATACTCCCTTGCACTATATAGGTTTGTTTTCGACTTCTCATCTCACATAACTTTGTAAAAGTTTCTTCAAATAATTACATTTTATTTATTTATTTTTTAAAACAATCACACAGGTTGTAATGAAAGCTGTCTTGGAAAACAATTTTGTTTGTTTGTTGTTTTTTTGTTTTTTTTTTTTTAATATATAAAGTTTAGAATAAACATACTAACAGATTAAAACATTTCAAAATAAATTTTAATTAAAAAGGAAACTAAAATTAACTTAACTGAACAGTTTATTATTGCCATTTCAACTCAGCATTTACTATGTGTTGGGCCACAAACAGTTAACAAGGAGACATTAAAGGTTACACCTCTTATGATTTTGGGCTGCTATAGCCTACAAATAGGGTCATATTGATCACAAGTCTCCTATAGAAAGATATAACAGCTTCGTTTATAAGCTATTAATTTATGTCTTATGTGATTTGATACTAATACTAAGAAATTTCCCATTTGATGGATTTGATGGTCCCAAAAAAAAAAGAAAAAAAAAAGGGATTTGTGAGACTTAGCTATCTTGGAAATATGACCCCACATTTGATATCTCGGTAGGCCGAAGATGAAAGTCACCACACAATAGCACAATTAAATTTGGACCACCTTGTTGGATATGATTGAATTTCCACTGGTTTTCAAAATATAAAATTCTTTGCAGGGATAATAGTTTTAGCATTAAATGCTGGCTAGAGAGTATTCTTCCACTAGGATTGCAATTTACAATAAGAGATTGACAAATTCTTTTACAGAATTATGGAGCACAAGTTGTCTAGTGGATTTCTGAATTATAAATATGAAATTTGTTCATGTAATCTGTCTCTACCCAGTTAGATTTCTATTACTTATCTCGAGATTGGTTATCTTGCCAAAAGAGTCTATTTAAAATGGGGGAAAAAAATTTTCGTATATTAATATTCCCTAGATCGATTGACATCATTTTATTTCTAGTTCCAAATATGTCAAAATTAATTACTTCGCCCAACAAAAAGATAGTACACTAATCTTTTACATGTATGAGCGTTTAAGTATCCAATCAGGTCTTGATATATGCATGGGCATATTAAATTATTCAGAAATTTGTATAAGTTTTTAGGGTAAAAAGAATTTTTAGTCCCGTTTGGCCTGTCGTATTTTTGGTCCCTAAACTTTTACCAAAAAACAAATCAGTCTCTTAACTTCTAAATTTTTATTGAATTAAGACAATTTATAGAGAAACAATCAAAAAAAAAGAAAAGATAAAATGTAATTTTTTAGAATTTATCAGATAAAGAATGAAATATTTGTTGGGATAGAGGTGCAGAGATAAAAAAATTACTCTATTTTTTTGTCAGTTATCCTAATTCAATAAAAACTTTAAAAATGAAAGACGTAATTTATTGGTTGCTTTAAAAAATTTTAGAAACCAAATATATCAACGGCCAAATTTTTAAGACTAAATGGCTTTTTACTATTATGCAGTGAAGTACTAGGCATAATTTAAATAATGGAAAACATATTTATTATGATCTCATTTCATGTTATTACTTTTTCTCAACGTATCCATCTTAATGTCTTAAGGAGTTTTCCTATATTCTTTTCCCATATAGGTACATGTATGGAAAATGTGACAAATTATTGGTATATTTATGTATTCTATTTCCTTAGTTTGATAGTATGGATTGTATTATTTGGAGTATTATTTTAGTGTATTATTTAAGATTATTTGAAAAGTAAGAAAAAATTTAAATAATTTAAAAAAGTGTTTGAATTGCAAAAAATACAAATAATTTTTTTGCAAACAAGTGTTTGGATAGGTTTTTTGGCACTAAAAGACAAAATGCACGTGAAAATTGAACGAAATTATTAATATTAAAATATATAATCCCTTTCAATTTCTTTTTTCGCACCATCAATTATTTACCAATGACTAAAACTATACACAAAAATAATTGTCTTCTCATAATTTGAAATCCGAAACTCACAAAATGAGATATGCACGTATACGTATACTAAACATGTATTTATTTAATATAAAATAAAAATACAATTTAATATTTACTCTAATGTCTTTTTTTACACTAAAAGACAAAATACGTATACGAAAGTCGAATAAAATCACTAATATCAAAATATATAATCTTGTTTATTTTTTTATTTTGGTACTATCAAACATGTACTAAAAATCACAAAAAAAAAAATAGTTGTCTTCTCGTTATTTGAAATTCGAACTTTGAAAAATAAGATATGCACGTAGTCATATGCATAGGCTAAACATGTATTTATTCAATACAAAATAAAAAATAAAAATAAAATTTACAATTTTCTGTTCATGGTTAGAGTCTCCAACATAGATTCGGAACTTCAAATCTTATATGTCGTTTTAAACTCTACTTTCCTACCTATAGTTCGAACTTCCCAACCTAGATTCAGGAAGTTTGAACCTATATTCTCTTTTTCCTTTGCCAGAAAAAATTTAGACTAGTTAACAGTAATAAATAGTATAAAAAAATTAGTGCTAATATATCATACATGTTAATAGTCAAATACGTGTATAGGTGAATAGCGTAAATAGTTACTTGAAAAGTAGGTAACGAATAGTAAAAGAAAATTTTGAATTGTGAAAATAATGAATAATATTTTGGGCAAAAACTTAAAATTGACCAAAAATTATTTATACTGACCAAACAAGTTTTTCAACAACTGTTGCAAAAAAAAAAAAGAATAGTAAAGAAAAAAAGTAATAAAAAATAAGAAAAAAAAATACAATCCATACTGGGCGAGTGTTTCGTTTACTTTATTTTCTTTATTCTGTACATTTTTTCATGATTTCTAGCGTATTGATTTTTTGATTTAAAAAATTGGCTTTCCATGTACTAATATGGACACATACGTTTTAGTTACCTCTCCAGATAATCCTTCTGTTTCTGTCAAGAAAGGCCCACCCAATTCCTTGTTCATTTTCATGAAGGCCCAATTGTAGAATGATCTGTATTGGTCGTTGTGCTCTTAAGCTAGTTCATCGGTCGTATTGCCGTTTCGGGATCAGGCTCATCATCATCTTTGTTTGGAGGACTTGAGAACTTCAAACAAGATGATTACGACGAAATCCCCATAACTTGCATTCCCAACTCCTTCCGATTGGGTTCGTATCGATATATTTGAGAAATAATTTAAAATTTATATATTTATTTAAATGGTTTATAAAATTAAAATGAATGAATTTTAATTTTTTTTAAATTAAAATATTATTTGAAAATTTTCATTTTATACTTTTTAATTTAAGTAGATTTAAAATTTATTCATTTTAACTATACAATTTTTTTCAATTAATGGGTGAATTTTAAATTATTTTATAAATTTATCGATCCAAACAATACAAAATAATTGGTAAATTGACACCGTTGGAGTGAGTTTATACAAAATGATCAAGTAATAAAGTTATTATTTTGACTTGTTATTAGATCTGCAAAAGAAGAAATAAAATTTGATTAAATATCTAAAATCGAAATATTGGTAATTTAATATCATTCTGTAACGTAAAATGATCTTAATAAGTGTTCTTAAATTTGTAGACTTATAAATCATTTTCCAAACTCGTTATTATCTGCAAATAGAGTTTTTTTTTTTTTTTTTTTGGGTAAACTTATATCTGCAAATAGAGTTGAGTAGTTTTTTATTGTTTACGCTGCCACGCGGAAAGAAACAGAGCACGTTCCTCTAATGGCTCAAAGAAATTTTCACTCACATCCATACTACTAAAACAAATTTATTTGTTCCCATTGTGCCCTATTGTTTCAAAGAAATTTCAATTATACTTTTCCCAAAATTTTACTTTTGTCCCCATTAATTTATGACGTGTCGACTACATTTATTATAGTTACTGCTTATTATAAATTATAAGAGATAATTACCAAAGTCGTAATCTAATTTTGTTCATGAAGTCAATGTGGTCACTGAATAAGTTATAAAGTTGAATAATGTGGTCACTTAACTTACGTCTTTTTAGCTAATGTAAGGTCTTAAATAGCAAATTGGCCGAGACTAATAGAATTGGTCAAATGTAAAACACGTGGACGTTAAGTCAATCAGGAAAATAAAACCATGGTTAGGTAAATGAAACTATGGTTGATATATCTAACAAAACATAAATCCACATCAATATACGTCCAAAAAAATAAGATGTTTTCCCAAAAAAATCCCGTTTATAGACCTACTTTCATGCACTTCATGTTGATTACACCATACACTTATTAATTATTATGCTTTTTGTTTAGATACAAGGTCATACTAGTAGATTAGGAAATGTCCTTTTTTCTTATTGCATGAATGTTGAGCTATTCTCCCCAGAAATGAATGCAAGAATGTGAGTGGCTTTTGTTTTTTTTTTGCTATTTCTAGGCCCATTTATTAGTTGGATATCAAAAACATTTGCAACGGTTATATAACCCGGGGGAGGGGCAATAGCTTAGATTCAAGGTTCTTTAGAACGTTTGACAAAGCAGATGACATTACTTTTAAGGGGTAAAGGATGTATTTTCATAGATGAGGGGAGTAAAGTGTAATTACCCCTAGTTTAGGAGTAAAGTGAAATTAACCCTAAAACTATTATAAGCCACTAAAAGTGGACTGGTGGTAATGTCTTGATACATGAGTGAAACCTTGCCTCTACTCGTAAACTATTTTGGCAAAAAAAGAAATTGAAAAAAAAATAAAATCAAAGAAGGGCCTTGTTCTACTGGTTGCGGTAGAAAATCTAAACTCATTTAATCTTCTCTTTCCTTTCCTTCAAATTCTAAATTCTGCACGCAGCGAATCAAATTCTAAAGCATTGACAAACCAAATTATTGTTGAATCTGGCATCGCTAACACAAAAAACCCTGGATGCACAGTTTTCTACTATTTGTGTAATTCTACCTCTGCTTCGTGGCATCACTGAAAAGAGACGGTCCCTCCAAATGAGGAAGGTTGTGTTTGAATTGGTAAATTTGAATTGAAAAAAAAAAATTGAAATGATATGACTTAATTATTAAAATTACACTCTTCACTTGTCGGTAGATTTTAAATTTATGACTAAATTAATTAATTTGTTTAGATAACTTATTATAGATTAGAATTTCAAATCAAATCCATCAAAATCCTTCTATCCAAACACAATGTAATAGATTTTTCCCCTGATGCAATTAAACAGATTTTCATAAAAAAAGAAAGAACAATTTGGAAAACCGTATAATACCATTATATGTAATTGTCGTTGAAAAAAATTAAGAACAATAATAGAAGAATCAGGAACAGAAAAAAAAAATGTGCTAAAGAATAATTAGAGCACAATTTGTTTTACTGGCACGTTTGCAATAATTATTTGTCAACAAATAAAAAAACCCTAAGCGTGTCTGCTTTTTGAGGCATCTTCCTCTCTCTCTACAAATTGCGAAGAGAAATTATTCTAAAAGAAGACTTAAATCAGTTTTTTTTTTTTTAATAATTATATATATATATTTAATTCAAACTAAGGTAGACTAAATAAAATAGAAATACCTTAAACGATTTTTAACAAAAAATGGGACGTGTTCTTTGGGTCGTAAGCATGCAAACGTCAAGCTGTTTTAACAATTGGACTATGAATTGACAGAAAATTTAAATAACTCAATCAAACGTGTGAACTAAAAGTTTTTTTGTTTTTCTTTTTACGTGTGTGAACTAAAAGATTTTCTGAATTCTTATTGTTTGAGTCTGGATCATGTGGGCAGAGGACTAGCAGCATTTATTTGACAGCATTAAATAAAGAGATTCACATTTCATCGAGGGACTTCCTAGGTGTTAACATAATATATTATTTATCTCAGGTTGTACATTGTTTTTGGACTACGGTGACTTTCGGTGAAGGTAATAAGAAAATGAAGAGGAGATGTCCATATCTTGCAATTTGAAAAATTTAACAGAAATAAAAATAAAGAAGAAAGCAAGAAAGTAAAGGGAAGGCGGGAAAATAACTATCATTGTTATGGATCCACTATGAATTAGAAAATAAGTTAGTATATTCATTGCTAACTGCTCATTCTCATCCCACAATTTGATAATTCGTTTGTTTCAAAATAAATAAGAAAACGTTTGACATACCTAAAAATGACAAAGGAAAAGGTTGTACCAGCTCATGTTTCAGGACAATAAGCACTTATCAAAATGTAATTTGATGAAATATTATTTATTTGATCAGAACATGCAATTGGATGACAATGGACCTCAGAAATTTTGAGGTAATCTAGCAAAGTTTTGTGTTTGTTTATAGGCATAATTTCATAAACATCCCCTGATGTTTATATCTTAATGTCACCTAACACCTTCTAAAATTTTGAAAATCTCACAAATCTTCCTTAACTTTCTATTTTTTTTTTTTTTTGTACATGTTAGCTCAATTAAAAAATAAATCATTAAAGAATTCATTTTAGAATAAAGAAACTAATTTATTTCAGTTTTACCTCTTTATTGATCCAATAATTAATTTAATATCAAAACTTAATTAATTAGAATGGTTGGAGAAAAGGTATGGTGCGCTAATTTAGTTTGTTACATAATCACAATTAATTAATTTTGTACGAAATTTTAGTTCATTGTTTTGTTATATTAAAAATGTTTTGCGAAATCAATTTTGGGAGAATTTGACATTAGATTTGGCATTCCAAATATTTTTACACAATTATGATGTTTTATTTTTTAATAAAGAGAATCCACCCACCATTTTGGTGACTCAAACTCATGAACTAGGTCATAGAGAAGTGTAGGTTTACTATTTGAGTTACACTCTGTTATCTATGTAATTTGTTTATACAAACTAATGTAATGGACTAAAATATTTTAATTGATAAAAAATGTAGTAAATATGAGAGGATTTTAGAATCAAGGTATTGTAATTGAACTAATGCAACCTTTGAATCTACAAAGCATGGTATATGTAGACAAAACATATTTAAAATTGGATACAAAATAATTAATTTCAATTTTTTAATAAATTTAACTAGCATAGCGTATATTTTTCCAGCCATTTTAATTAGCTAAATTTTGGTACTAAATTAATTAGTGGCTCAACAGAAGGGTAAAATGGGAACAAAATTGGCTTCTCTATTCTAAAATGAATTGTTTACTAATTTCTTTTTGAAATAGACTGGCATGTTACGGGAAATATAAAGACAGGGAGGTTTGTAAAATTTTTAAAAATTTAGAGGTGTTAAATGATATTAGCATAAATTTCAAGAGATTTATGAAATTATTCCTTGTTTCTATCATCATATTCCATTTTTAAAATTTTTTTTTTAAAGAATGCGAAGAATGAAAAGGTAACAAAGTCACCGAACCATATTTATGCTGTAGAGACTTGATTCTAAGAGCGGAACCAGAGTTAAACTTTGAAGGGGCAAAAACTATATATACATATTTTTTGAAAGATAATTTTATAATTTTTATAAAATTTTACGGGGTAAAGTCTATCTTTTTTAAAGGGAGTTACAAAATTTTTAAAAAATATCAAGAAAAATAATATATACTGAAAATTCTTAAGGAATAAGACTATATAAATACATATACAGGGACCACTTTTTTATATTCTCTAAAATTTTTAAAACGCAAAGTTTAATTTTTATAATAATATAATAATAATTTATTTTTATTTTTTAAAAAATCCTAATTTTAAATATTTTAAGAGACTGGATCATATCCACCCTCCTATGATCCACCCCGTTTGATTCTCCTAAGCTACCTGAATACATTGTATCAAGTTGTAGTATGGCATGTATTAGCATTGAAAAATTTTTGTTATTAAATAATTAAAAATAATAAAATTTTTTATTTTTAAATTTTAAATTTTATTATAGAATAAGTTACTCGTCAATCATAGTAAGATGTTTGTGAATAGGACGAATAACCAGTCAAACTAGAAATTGGGGTGAGCTGCTCAAATGACGACTCAACGGACAAAGTCATTATCAATCAAATCCAATTAATTTGCGACCACTATATATAAAAATATTTAGGTAGATTTAATTTTTGATCACACTTATGAACTTTATAATATAAATTAAATGTTATATAATTTATAATATCAATTGATGTAAGAAAGATTATATCATGTATCTACATTTTAACCTTAAAGTTTACAAATAAGATCTAAATGTCAAATCTATGTAAATATTTTTCATATATATATATATATATATATATATATATATATATGCCCTTCATCCCCATTATAATCAATCAGGGATGGATGGAGGAAATACAGTATAAAAAGGAACGATTTATTAGATACATATTTATTTAGATTAATTTATATATTTTTTCCAAAATTTAGTGAAATAGAATATCTAAAATTTTATAAAAATATAAATAAAAATTTTAAAATTTTTAAAGATAAAATTTGTGATTTCTAAAATAATGATGGTAGCTACCCTGTCCGTCCTCTTGCCCCTAATAATAATTGTATACGAGGTCAAAAGAAGGTCACCTTACCCAACCAAAAAAAAAAAAGAAAAAAAAAAAATTTTGCTAACATAAAATATTTCATTAGAGATTCTCGAAGCCGGGAGGATCGCACTCTGAATTCGAAGTTTTTTCCTGAAAGTTTCAACCTTGTTAACTGACGATGACATAGGCTGGACGTCAAGGCCTACGTCATGTTCCGAAAATAGCTCCCGTCATCAACCCGAGAGAATAGGAAAACGAAGCAAGGTGGTAGTCAAAAGAAATTCTCATATAATTAAATGAGATACCACTAAATAAATTAATTCCTTGTTCTTTAATTTGAAATGAAGAAGATTGGTGTGAAAACGAGAAAGAAACTACTCGGTAGAAAATCCCGATTCTCCCAATTTTCCACACAATGTATGGAACAGACCAGTCACCTGTCTACGAGTCTAATGACTGAGAATATGTTTGAAAATATGAATCTTGGTTATATATATTGGAAAAAACTTACATAAATTTGATTTTTGACCCTACCTGTAAATCCTGAGATTAAAATTAAATTTTATAAAATCTTAATTACATCAACTTATGTTATAGATTTTATAACATTTAATCTACACCACAAGATCTACAAGTGGAATCAAAGATCAGATATATCTAAATCTTTCTTATATATATTTATGTCAAAGATAAATTGCCTTAGAAGGCCTTAACTTTGACGGAAAGTTCTATTTAGTCACTGGACCTTTAATTTTTCAACTTCAATACTTAAAAATTTTAATGTTAATTCGATTTTGTACTTAAAAGTTCCTTGATAAATCATGTAAATTCATTTATAAAACTATTTTTGACCCATCAATTTCATTGAAATACCAAATTTAATGTACATATTTTATAAAGTATAAACAATGCAATTAAATAATTATGTAATAGTTACCTGAAAAGAAATAATGGAAAATAGTATTTAAGTAAGGGCAACATGAATTAAACAAAATTTAGATATATTTATTTATTACATTTTTTTTTGTACGTTTAGTTAGTTTCATAAATTCTTTGATGTGCATATGGATGAATCTTCTACCAAAATTTATCAGGTTAATATTATCTTTTTCTGCAAATATTCAAGTATATTATTAAATTCTGGTATAAAAATTGAGGTTAAAAATATAAATATCAAAGTGTAATTGATAGCCAAGGGATTATTTTCAGACATAGTTAAAAAGTTTAAGCATTTGATAATATATTTTGAAAAAGTTCAAGAATATTCATAGAGATTTATCTTATTATGAGTGGCACATACGGATTTTTCACTTCGTTAAAATCATTATGTTGATCAAATCTTTGTTAATAGTGTTGCTAAACTAATTAGGGTTTATATTTCATCACTCGCCATAATTATCTTTGAAGCCATTAGTTATCTAACTTTTTAATTTGATATTATCTAAACTAAAAACATTGTTGTAAAGAAAGGATTAATTTAATTTGCAACCTTATATTTTAACAGTTTCACATACTTCCCTCAACTTTATTTAAGATATGTAATTTATGCAATGTAACATTTTTTATTGCTTTCCAAACAAATCAACAAATTTATAATCCTAATTCATTATTTTAGTTCGTAAACTAAAACATTGTATTCATGAAATCATATGCATGTGAAAGATAAACTTAAATGTTTTGTTGAATATGTGGTATTTTAATGATAAATATGTGAAAATATTAAGATTCTGATGATTAGAAACTAGGGTAAATTGTTAAAATAAAAATTGATACTGGGAGGGGGAGGGTATTAAGTAGTATTAGACCATAAAACTTGGCTTCAAATCTTTTGTCGATGGCGGCCACTCTCAAAACTTTTGAGAACCTAATATATTGTATGTATTTATAAGGATGTGGATATTAAAAACGGTAATATTTGCCCCTCCCACCTTCCAAGATCTCAAAATATTATAGTACTCAAAATTTCACTTTTCATATTTTCCACTTTGAATTTCTTAAAAATTTCAATCAAACGTTACAAAATTAGACCTTAGACTCTTAAAATTTTATACGATTGTAAAATTATACTAAAATACATGTCTAGAAAATCTTGTGACAAAACTAAAAATAACTATTATATATACTAACTCAATCAAAATTCTAATAGAGTCTGATTTAACCATTTCAGGACATTTTTTTAACTATACTGTTATTATCTTTTTTTTTTTATTAAGATCTTTAAATAAATTATCATCCTCAATTATTGTAGAAAATAAGTTCTTTTTACATTATTATCCTTTTTTCATGTCAATTGTTCATTAACTTATTCATGAAATATCAACTTATGTATGTTGAACTATTATTTTATTTTTGAATAGTTCATTGTTTTATATGATGTCCATAGGCCCACTTTACCTTAAATTCAAAAAAGTTCATATATTGTCTCATTATATTTGATTTCATTTATAAAATATTTAAGGTCCATTATTTATTTAAGAACTTAATTTGACTTATTTATTTTATTAATTAAAAGGATCTAACATGTTTTAGTAATATGTAGTGTAAATTATCTTATTTATTTTCATTATTAATAATTTGCAAAATAAGTTTTTTCTTTTTGATTGTTATTAGCACATGATTAAAAACATATATCATTAACTATTAACGTGTTTATAAATTATTCAATTAATTTAACAGCATTCCAAAAATAATTTATTCTTTCCTGATAAACCACTAATAGAATTTTAATTAATGATAAAAAATTTGATGTTACTTTTTAAATATTATTTCGTAGAGTGATATTTTGTTAAAATACTATTCGCTTGTGTGACATGGAAGTCATGGGTTTGAGTTGTTGTTTCATAAAAAATGCAAAATAAGGCTATTTACTGTAAATTAAATGATTTGATACTTCCAAACCTTGCACATACTTTATGTATTGGACGGTCTATTCTTATATACTTTTGCCTCCCAAAACTTCATCTTTGTGTCCACTGACTAATTGCTTGGATTATGACTGTTTTGAAAATCGTCACATATATATGACTATTTTGGGACCGTTTCCGGAACTATGATTTACACATTTTAAAAATGTGATATATACAAATTACACACTTTGAAAATGTGTAAACACTTTGGTCCTAAAAATTGCAAATTTATTTATTTTTTTTAAAAAAACTTGATTTCGCATTTTGAAAGTGTGAAATCAAATTTATTTTTAATTTTTTTTCAATCGAAAGTGCAGAGAGTCTAGGAGAATAACCTAAAAAATAGGAATTGCACTTTATTAATGTGGAATCACATTTTCAAAGTGCAATATTTGTTAAATATTTTATTTAAAAAAAAAAAACAATGATAAGAATGATTATGAACTTAAACCCTACTCATAAATAAAAAAAATATAAAGTCTAAACACTTGGAACCTGGATTTTATGAGTAGTAGTAACTTAAACTTTATACCTAAATTTGGTTATACCTTAATAGTATTTGTATGAAATGTAAGTTGTATAATAATTGCAATTATGATAGGTAAATGTTATGTTATGAATTCAAACATCAACACTAATTAGTTAACAGGTGAATGGGAGAATTTTTAATATATATATGTATGCATATGAAAGAGCCCCTTTTCACGTAAAAGATTTATCTTTATCAAGCAAACATACCACTCCAATCAAAACCTATAAAGAAGGATTAGTTGAACATTAAAAAGTTGAAATTTTTATGTTTGTTAAACAAGAGAATAGGTAAATCCAAACAGAATTACACTTAATACAAATTGCAAATACAACATTTGAATTCAATAGGTAGAAACAAAGCATAAATGTTAGTGAATTTGAAATTCACTTAACTGTAAACAAGTAAAAGATACAAAATATTGAAATGAGTTAGAATTGGTTGTGCATGAACAACATTAATCCATAGTTTGATAAGCTTAACATGTGAATGACAAAAAAATGTAGAGGAAGAAAAAGAAATTGAGAACAGGAGGAAAAATGTGGAAGAGAAACCGAGGATGTTTAGAGGATTTATGAAAATGTGACATTATATATTAAAATTGTGATATCAATTTTTTATAATGTTTTGTCCAACTCCCCAATCAATGAAATCATTCCCTTTTTTAAAAAAAAAAAAAAAAAAAATTATTTCGCACTTTCAAAGTTTGAAATCAAGCTTCTTTTTTTTTTTTTTTTTTTAATTTTTTTTAAAACGTTTTCACATATTTTAGGTCCAAAGTATTTATGCATTTTTTAAAGTCCGTAATCTGTTAAGGGTTTAAAGTATATTCGGATGAACTAAAAATGCTTAGTCTTCGGATGCAGTCATGATCCAATCACCATCCGATAACACATTTTGTTTTACTTTAATTATTAATTTTTAAAGCATTAAATTATTAGTGTAAACCTATTTTGACGGGACATGATTTATCAGTGTCGATATCAACCCATCACCACTAGTTCATCTTACATCAATTATCTCTTCCACCATTAGTGGTGGAAAACTTAGGAGAGGGAGGAAACTGGAGGGAGAGAAGGATCTTCTCTTTAACATATATATAAGGGAAAGAGGGAAACTAAGAAGAGGGGATGGAAGGAAGAATGGGTGGGAGGAACTTGGGGGAAGAGAGGGGAAAAAAATGAGGGGGTAAGGGGGACTAAGAGAAGGAGGGGGAAGTGGGTGTAAAGGAAGCGTAACGCACCTTTCAAGGTGTCGTAATATTCATTTATAATATCAAAATAATGTACAATATAATTACAAGTGTACAAGTAGATATCTATTACTTGACAACTAGCCAAGATAACGATAAATGTAAATCAAAGAATTATCCCTATCTAACATGCCCCATCAATTAGAGCGTGAAGACACAAGCACGCGAAGATTGTCCTGAAAAAACTTAAAATGATGTATAGGAAGACTTTTTGTAAGAATGTCAGTAAGCTGTCTTTCAATCGGAATAATAACGAATATGAAACAAACCTCTAGCCACCCGTTCACGAATAAAGTTTAGATCAATCTATAAATGCTTTGTATGTGAATGATATAGAGGATTCATTGTAAGGTACAAAACGCTAATATTATCACAATGAAGCAAAGGCAGATCTTTAAGAGTGCGACCAAGATCCTTCAGAAGATTTTGAATTCAAGTTAATTCAGTAACTGTATGAGTAATGCCACGCTATTCAGTCTCAGTACTAGACCGAGAAATAGTATGCTGCTTCTTTGAACTCCAAGAAATCAAATTATGACCATAAAAAATTTCATAACCAGTGGTAGAATGCTGAGTATCAGGACAAATAGTCCAATCAACTTTGGATCAAGTAATAAGTGAAGTAGAGGTGGAAGAAATAAGAGAAAGACTATAATTGATAGTGCTAGCAAGATACCGCAGAATACGTTTAACTGCTACTAAATGAGGAGTGCGAGGTGTATGCATGTATTAAATAATAGTATTCATAGCAAAGGAAATATTTGGTCTTGAATGGTCAAATATTGAAGAGCTCCTACAAGACTATGATACTCTACTGGATAGATAAGGGATCACAATAAAAAAAAAGATGATTTTGCACCAGAAATAGGAGCTCCTACATGTTTACAATCTAATATAGAAGCACGAGAAAGAATATCACAGACATATTTTGTTTGAGAAAGATAAAGACTGTGAGGGATTGTAATAGCATGACCAAGAAATTAGTGAAACGAACCTAAATCACTCATGGAAAAATGAGATTTAAGTTGTGCAATAAATTTTTTAAGGAGAAAAGAATCAGATCCCATGAGAAGAATGTCATCAACATATAACCGAAGAATAATGCATGCATTATTTTGATGGAAAATAACATGAAGTATCAACATGACTATTATGAAAATCGTAAGATAGTAAAAAGGAATTAAACCATGAAAACCAAACTTGTGGAGCTTGTTTAAGACCATAAATACCTTTGTACAACTTACAAACATAACTAGGATAAAATTAGTATCAACAATTCTTGGGGTTAGGACATAAAAGCATCTTCTTGAAGAACACCATGCAAAAAATCTTTTTTAATGTTTATAATATTTTAGTATCCAACGTTTGGAAAGAGTTGGGGAAAGAACTAATCGAATTGTGGTAGGCCTAACAACCGAGCTGGATATTTCGGAAAAATCAATACCATGTTGTTGATTATAGTCCTTTGTCTGCCTTGCAACGTTCAAGAGAGCTATCTGCCTTTTGTTTCATACGATAGACCCATTTGTTACCAAGTACATTCATGCCTTTTGTCAAAGGAACAAGAGTCTATGTATGATTAGAAAGAAGAGCATTGAATTCTTCTGCCATACCAGCACGCCACCGAGGATCTTTGGTGGTTATAGTATAAGAGGTAGTTTCAACAAGCAAAGATTGAAATGGATAGCTCTAAGAGCATATTTAGGATTTGACTTTCGTATTCCATCTTCGAAGTGAGTAACCATAGAATGAGAATGAGATGAGAGCGATGTAGACACAGACAAAGATAATTGACATGGATTAGATGATGTGCTTGATGACTTTGTAGAGTTTCTACAAGAAGAAAGTGCTAATTGAATCATGTTGTTGGGAACTATTACGAGGAGATGACAGATTTGTAGGTTATGGTGTCAAAGTAGAAGGTGTCACATCTATTGTTAGAACATGAAAAATAGGATGACGTAAAGAATTTTGGATTGCTGGGTTAGGGGGAGATAAGCTAGACATGGCAAATGGGAAACAATGTTCAACAAATTGCACACTACGACTAATATAGACACGGCGACTAGGAATGTGCCTACACTAATAACCTTTACGATGAGAACTATAGCCAAGAAAAACACAATGGGTAGATGGGGAATTTAATTTGATTATGAATTCCATTATCAGAAAGAAATTTAAGAAAAATAGATTTGGTATATCACCACCCTCGTTAGATCGAATTTTTTTTATTCATGTTAAAAACTGATTTTCTACATGTTCTTTGAAACTCTTTTAAAACAATTAAATACTCATGTTTAAAACGTAAGGGATAAAACTACACAAATATGGAGAAATCATCTATAAAAATAACATAATATCAATAACCACTAACTAAAGATATTGGAGATGTCCATACATCCGAGTGAACTAAATCAAAATAATTAAAGGAAACTAAAGCACTAATTGGAATAGGCAAACTAGGATATTTAGACGCCAAACAAGAAGTACAATAAAAATTCATAACATATTATTTATTGAAAGAAATTAAATTAAGAAAATTAAGAACAATAGGTCCGAGATGACCAAGACGAGCATGTCATATTAAGTATTGAGTGATACAAGATGTGTGTGAGAACCAAATGATGGTGATGATGACGGCTGCGAAATTAGTGAAAATGTGAGTAGTTATATTAGACCTTTATTGAGGCATTAGAGAAGCACCTTCACTGTCTCCAAATCCTTAACAAGAAAACCCCAAGGATAAAATTCAATGTAATATTTATTATCACTAGAGTGAATTTCTTAATAGAAATTAATTTGTATGCAAACTAAGAACATGAAGAATAGAATTCAAGAGAAAAGTTTTGTATGGAGTGGAGAAAGAGGAATGACAAGAATGAAGAACTAGGATTGTAGAACCATTTCCTAATGAAACAGATTCATAAGAAACTGGAGTAGAATAAGAGGATAGCTAACTTGGGTCACGTGTCATATGAGAACTGGCATCACTGTCCATATACCATGTCTTACTTGAGTTATTCATGAGAGAAAGACGAGCAAAATTGCAATTAATATCCTGAGAGACATAAGCATGATTAGGACAATTTGGATAATCCAAAGCAGCATGTCCAAGATTAAGACAATTTGGATAATCCAAACCAGCATGTCCAATCATCTGACAAATCTGTCATTTAATATTCTTCTGTACTAGATTTGGTGACATAAAATAGGGTTAATTGATAGTAATAGGATTGGGAGAGTAGCAAAAAATTGATTGGGAGCAAACGATGGAGCAACTTATACCTAAAATTCGCCTGGTGTTATTAACATAATAAGGAGAAAAAAAAACTAGTAGAGAAGACACCACGTCCAGTATTTTGCCATCGACTACCGCGGCCATGGCTTCGGTTATTCCAACGTTTGTCCATGCCACGGTCACCACGACTAGAGTGACCGCCACAAGTGTTGGTAAAAGGAGTAGGGGAAGAGTTGTTTTTGGTTAAAGTAACAAGATTGAATTGTTCGAGATCGGATTCTTAGATTAGTAGCATAATCTAAAGCTCTTTAAAATTTGGCTGTAGTTTTTGATTTAAAGCCATAGTGATAAAGTATTCATATGATGATGGGAGTCCTTAGAAAACAATAAGCACTAATTCTAGATTAGAGACTTAACAACCAATAGTTGTGAGGGGATCAGATCTTTCTTGTATCTTGATCATGTATGCATCAATAGAGAGATGTCCTTTCTTAAGAGTTTGTAACTAAGACTTAAATTTAATTCACAAACAACAGTTTGATTGAGAAAATGGTTTTTGAGAGTAAACCAAGCATTATTAAAGGAGAGTATAATATGACTAGTTGTATTAATCTAGATAAGAATTAGGCAATCAAGATGGCGCCAGTAGTTGTAGTCAAGATTGGTGATAGTTTTATCAAGAGATTCTATAATTGTATGAGGAGAGATAATGAAAGATTTATCAAAATTGTTGTGATCTCAAGAACAGGAAGAAATAGATACTTTCTCTAATTAGTTTGATCAAGGGTTATAGGTACCAAATCTTTGAGACAAATATTTATTTATAATATCAGAATAATATACAAAATAATTACAAGTGTACAAATAAATATCTATCACTAGACAACTAGCAAAGATAATGATAAATGTAAATCAAAATATTATCTCTATCCAACAGCAGAAAGAGGCCAAAAAGGGAGGAAAGGGATGTGGGAAAACTGAGAGGAGGGTCAGATGTTGATGTGGAAATATTTCATTGAATGCCTAATTAGTGGGTTAGTTAGGATGATCCGAATTTACTTTAAACTCAATCTTTTAATGTTGCATTTTCAAAAGGCGTTAATCATAGTTCCATATACCCAAAATAGTTACAGTATGTGCTACTCCCTCCGTCCTATTTTATATGTCATTCTTTCTATTTTAATTTGTCCTAAATTATTTGTCACTCCTTAAAATGACAAATTTTTAAAGCTCATTTTACCTATTTTACCCTTCATACAAGTCCCAAAAATATAGCATTAAATTCATGTTTCAATATTAATTGTTCTCATAAGCCATTTCAAAATTTAAAGTACCAAAATCAACTAACAAATTTTATATCTTAATTGAAGGACAATTATGGAAAAAGCATCTTATTAGTGGATCAAACACCAAATTTTCATTAAACTATGTGCAAGTTTGACCATATCAAATAAAATAGGACGAAATGAGTATAATTTTGAAAAAGAGTCCTATTTCAAGCAATTAGCTTGCGTCCCCCCTTGAAACAATTATTTATGATGCGGAAGGAGGCATGTTCTACGGTAAGTTCTACAAAAAAAAAGCTCAACTGAGATTTTTTTTGTTCAACTGTATTTAACATGAATGTGCTCAGTGCTTACATTTAATATAAATTAATGCATAGAACAAATTGTTGTCCAACAACATTATCCTATTAAGAGTCACTAAACTACAGTCTTAATTAGAACTTAACATCTTTTTTTATTCCTTATTTTCTAATCATTTGATACATCTATAGCATACATAGTCGAACAAAATCTGACCAATTCTTTAGAACAGTCATTCCGCTGTTATAATATCAATTCATGGAACCAATCTATATCATTTCCATCAAGAAATGAGGTGAAAGGGTCGATGAGTTCTTCCTCCAGTGCTGGTAACCAGTTACTATTGTTGTTGTTGTATGATGTATCCAGAGCAAAGGGTTGTGTCCAGAAACTCTCAAAGGGTTCAGTAAACGACTCCACTGAACTGTTATTGCTATCTTCTGCAAGCCAATCTATTATTCCATTAACAAGTGATGAGGAATCACAGCATAAGAAGGACATTTCTGGCTCCATTAAGTCCATCTTCTGTTCAGGATAGAGTGAAGACACTTCAGAAGATCGTTCAGAGATGTTCTTTTTGACCGGCATCATCCATATGCTGGGATCTTTCACTATATTGCTCCATTATTTCGGATGATTGTGAATCTTGGGTTTTCATGCGTTTTCTCAAACGAGTGTGCCAATAGTTTTTTATTTCATTATCTGTTCTTCCCGGTAATTTTGCAGCAATGACTGACCATCTGTAAATATTGGAAAAAACATCATTTCATTCAGTTACATCTGAGTTGTGGATCTAAAAGCATTAATTTCAAAGAATTACAAAACAATTGTTCGACAGCAACTTCATACCTGTTCCCAAATTGTTGATGTAACTTGATTATTTGATCCTCCTCTTGGACACTAAAGTTCCCTCTTTTTACACCGGGCCTTAGATAATTCATCCATCTCAATCTGCAACTTTTCCCACACCTAGAAAGGCCTACAGGAGACACCATGAATTATCATTAATTATAAGATTATCTAGTATAGCGCCGTAACGTATTTCTAGTACTATCATACTTTACTTGATTCTCAATAATATATCAAAAAACGAGATTAGAAAATTTGTAATCAAGAATCATAACATTTAAAATGTGTTGTCTTTGTTAGACTCATAAATGCTCTCTTCTCTATTAGGATTAGAATTGGAGTGGAATTGAACTTGGAATTATAGTCCTACGGAAATGTTGCTAAACTTGAGTAGGATACAATTCCCGGATCTGTGTCCTTACCGGCAAATTTAGGCAGTTGACGCCAGTTCCAATGGCCATATCTTTGAACATAGGCTTTCAGTTTATCGTCTTCTTCTTCGCTCCATGCACCTTTCTTCAATCCATTTTTGTCAATACATGGGGTTCTTACCATTTTGCTTTTCTCTCCTCTTGAAAATTGAAATCTGTCAGACACAATTCACTAATGAAGTCATTCTGTGCAAGTATCACTCAATATATAGTAGGAAGGCTTGTAGTAATACGTGTTCGAATGCTTATTAATTAATCTGGTCACAAAGCGTGTTTGTATTATCCACATGGGTGTAGAACCGACCTTAGTTAACTATGAAACTAACGTAGGCCGCAGGAGGTTTCCTTGGAATTAATAATATTACATGCGACTAAGGGGACATCAGTCATTGCTTAAGATTTTCTTTAAGCTCATTCTTTGTATTTAAGTCATTGACAACGAAATGTAATTTAAACGATAAAACGTTTCTCTTATGACTTATTAATTATGAATTCGAGTTAATCACTAAAGAGTAAGACGAAGAGGGTGGGCTTTTATATTTTGTTTAATTTTTTTTTTTATATAAAAAATCCCTTGTTCTCATTTGACGCATAGGGGATACCAACTCCGGTAATAGGTATCATTGAATTTGATTATAATTACGAACTTTGCATAAGTTCGTTTCTGCATAATCAATTGTGAGTTAAGTGCATGTGCCTCTATTTTTAATTTTTTTTTTTATTACTAAAATTGATAGGAATTTATGTCAAATATTCCACCATGTCATTTTGTATTTTTCTGATAAATTAATAAGATGCCTTCTTGTATACATTTTTACTTTTAAATCAATTTTATTCAGTTTCTTTATGGGGAAAATGGAATAGCGAGTAATTTTTAACGGGGAAATTCATAAACGGACTTGGTGTGGTCTCAATATTTTATTTATTTATTTTTTGGTTGGCTCTCAATTTATAATACTCCGCTGCAATAAGCTGCTTTGTGGGTTTGCCGAGCCCATTTCTGATTGTTATCTTCAAAAACGAACAAAAATGAGGGGAAATAAAAAGATACAGGGTTTACCTGTTGAAATAGGAAGGAGTTATTTCAATGAAGTCATTATCAATGAAAACCGAGTAATTTTTAATGGGAAATACTTATACAGATTTAATCTTTTAACTCTACCTATATACCGTATAGTGTAAATTAAATTTTATAAAATAAATAATATTTATTGATATAAACAAAATCATATAAAAATTAAATTACAATACAAAATTTACTAGTGAATTCTAAAATCAAATTTACCAAAGTTTTTTAATTTTTAAGCATCTTATATAGTGCTATTCATCCTGATCTATGGTCTACAAAGATCAATTACTCAGCTAATAAAATATTCCACCAATCAAAAAAAGTGAAATGAAATAAAGAAGATAACCAAAAGAGAGGAAAAACGAAGTTCAAAGTTGTCAATCAAGACACCCGTTTCCAAGCTTCTCGTTCTTTTCTCGCCGGTACGCGCTTAAATTAAAAAAATAATAATAATGTAAAAAAAATAATAATAATGTAAAAGTGTGAATCAATGAAGGAAACTAGCTAGCAGGCGTTCAAACATCTAACGAAAACTTAAATTCTATGGTACCTAATTATATCAATATGTTTGAAATTCGTATAATATAATATTTTGTAGTTTTAAAATTTATACTATACAGATTTAAATATAACGGAATGATTTACTAATGAGACAGTTAAACTTCTCCAAATTAAGGCATCTACTTTTAACATTGAACATAAATTTCTTTGAGGCAATCAATAATATACCGTAAAACTAATGATTAATTTCACTATCTGTCTTTTACTTTTTTTATTTTTATCAATTTTCACTTTGCACGTTGAACTTTTATGTTGGACATTTTATATCAGAATATTTTTGGGTAAATGACCAGAATATTCATTCTAACTCTGGATGAAAAATCCTATTTTGTCCCTTAAATTGAAAAAACATATCCTATTTAATTTTATAGGTCTTACTGACATATCTGATCCTGTTAAAACCATAAACAAATTTCTGTATGAATTACAACTAGCATACATTAGCACATGTTTTATTGATCATGTGACTCGGGACATGATTAATCTTTTGAGGTAGCATGTAAATAATAATTTTTTTTGTATATCTGTAAAAATTCTTTTCGTATTTCTTTAAAAATTCTTTTCTCAAATTACTTGAATTGTGGATGTTAAAAGATCCTGTTAATTTGGTAATTTCTACAAACGATTGAAGTGGTAAGAAGCAAAAACACTAATGTATAAAATGGTGAAAATAAAAAAGTTCGAGGTACAATATGATTTAACTTTATGTTTCATAGCATTTTTACTGAAATTTGGAATCATTTCATTAATTAATTATTACGCTATTATTGGTTCAATTCGTGGAACGAATCAAAACCGTCATCAAGAAAACAGAAAGGGTACATGAATTCTTCCTCAACCGGTGGTAACCACTGAATATTATTCATATGTGATATATCCAACATAAAGGGTTCAGTCCAAAAGCTCCCAAACGATTCAGCAAATAATTCTTCCGAACTAATACTATAATCTGTAATCCATTCTACAGCATCAAAAAGCCTGGAATCACAGCTTAAGGAGGATACTTCACTAAAGGCATCAGCATTAGTATTAGCTATGTCAGGCTGGGATCTTCCACTATTTTTCTCAATTATAGAACCAAATTTAGATATCGAAGAAGCCTGCTGGTTTTGATCGGCATCATCCACGTGCTGGGATCTTCCATTATATTGCTCAGTTTGGTCATTTACTTTTGGTGGTTTAGGAACTTGTTTCTTTCTCAGATGAGCGTGCGTATGCACTCACTGATTTTTTATCTCATTATCTGTCCTTCCTGGTAATTTTGTAGCAATAGCTGACCATCTGTAAATTGGAAATGGAACATCTCTATTCATTACTGAGGTGATGGAAACAAAGTTTCTTTCAAGGAAACTAAATTGAATTCAAGAAAATTTTGACCTAAAGGTAAAGGCAAATACCTGTTCCCAAATTCTTTATGTAATTTAATTATTAGGTTCTCCTCTTCAATGGTATAATTTCCCCTTCTTACACCGGGCCTCAAGTAATTCATCCACCTCAGTCTGCAACTTTTTCCACACCTAGATAGACCTGAAGAAACCATCATTTTATTAAGATGATAAAACTATAGGGAAATTCTATCATTCTATTATAGTACAATAATGCTGTATTTTGAATATTTATACAGTATAATATTATATGGTTTGAATATTTATACGGTATAAGATTTAAGTACAACGACATAGTATGTTAACGGGATTACAGAATTCTCCAAAATTATATATGGAATGCAACTATATTTTCGGGAAAAGCAATGACTTAAACTTGGTTTATTGATCCATCTGTGGACGACTATTAAAGAAGTCAAATGGACTACATGATATCAAACGATATCAATATTGCATTATATGAGTGCTGTCATCTGACATAATATCGCCTACTTAGATATTTCTTATATTTTAAGCAAACAACCCACTTGATTTAGTTCTCATTTTTTTAAATACTCTGTGAAGTTCATAAAAATCTGAAAAATGTAAACAAGATTGATGCCATCAATAATATGATAAATTTCTTTGTTAGGATAATAAATCGAGACTAATTAATTCTCTTAGTTCCTTACCGGCAAATTTAGGCAGCTGCCGCCAGTTCCAGTGACCATATTTCTGGATATAGGTTCTCAACTTTTCGTCTTCTTCCTTACTCCATGCACCTTTCTTGAATCCATTTTTGTCTATAGATGGGGTTCTCACCATTTTGCTTCTCTCACCCTTTCGCAATCACTCTCGAACTGTGAAGTGTGTTGAGAAGTCAAGTCATCATGTCCAAATGTACTTCTTTATATATGGTTGAAAGGCTTCGCAACTAAAAACGTGTTTCAAGTTTCAACATATAATTAATAATTCTGGTCATAAAACGTTATGCACATGAAGCATACCTTATTTAAGGCTTTTCTACCGTGCTACACTTTTTGGTGTGATGAGGTGATATATATTTTCAACATAATTAAATATCAATTAATGGGATAATTGTTGTTATGGTGTAATATAAAGTGTAATACAAAAATATAATACTGGACTAATGCCTAAATTAACTTGGAGGTTTCTCAAAGGAACGAATTATATGTGGTCTCTCGTGCAATCACAATGATGCAACCGCAAAATTGTGGAAAGGTCTAATTTTTTTAGTTTAAATTGATGTGACTAATTTTCGATTAAGAGTTTTATAATCCTTATACTAGATTCAATTTATTTAAAAATTTTCCCTAAATAAGGGTGAGAGAAGACATGGCTGGAGTGATTTAGGGACGGGCGTTCATTGCCCCACCTAATATGGAGAAAAATATACTAATTTTTAAACAAGTAACGAGCACATGATGTTTTGGATTATATAATGGATCATTTATATAAAGTAAAATAAATTAATGATGTGTCGTTAAATTTGTGAAAGAAAAAAAAATTTAATTAAATGTCTAAAATTAAAGTCGGTGATTTAATATAATTTTACTACATTTGATCTTGGCAAGTATTTTTAAGTTTGTGTTCTTGTAAATGATTTTCTAAATGGAAAACATGGCTAGAATGAGGGTAAGGCCCTCTGTTGCCATTCCTAATATGGAGTAAATGTAAATTTTAAACAAGTAATAAGCATGTGATGATTGGATTCTTAACAATATATTTATATAAAGTGATAAATTTGCTCACGTGTTTTAAATTCGTGAAAGAAAGAAGAAAATCATATCAAGTATGTAAAATAAAGAATTGGTGATTTAATATGATTTTATAACATTAGATCTTGGTAAGTGAGGGTTTTTGAGTTTGTGATCTTAGAAATAATTTTTTAATTCCTAATTAGAGTTAAATTTAAAATACCTTCTTCAACTTCTTTAATAAGCATATAATAACATACTTCATGTTTAAAGACAAAATTGTCCTTGATATTTTAATCATTTTTGTTTTCTTTTTCCTCTTATTTTTCTCTTTTATTAATTTTCTTTCTTTCATTTTCCTTTTTATTTTTTCCCATTCTCTCTTCTTGCTACTAAATAATTACAGTATTATTACTAATTGATTAATCATAATCTCTAAATTTTCTGTCCAAATCTAAATAATTTAATTGATTAAACATGCTTTTTAGTACAAGCCTATGTATTTTTCTTGTAATATAGAATTTGTGATTAATTATTAAAATAAAATTAAGAACTTAAACAACCATATAAAATAAAAGGTTGGATCAAATAAAATTTTAAAAAACGCATGCTGCGCATACATATACAAACTGTACTTGCCATGCCCTTTGGGTTTTATATTTTATAGTTGAAGTTATTGTATGACCCTATATTATGCAGCTATAAAAATTTCAGATGTTAGAATCTTTGGTTGTCATATAGTATTAATATATTTTACCTGACCTCTGTCCCCTATATATATTAAGTGTTGTGATATTTTGTTATGTGTCATTAGGGTTAGGCTAGAAATAAAATTTTCATGTAAGTTCCCATTTTTAAATTTTATTTACTTTACTTAGTAATTTTCTTTGACTTTGTCTCACTAGTTAGTTTATTACCTAACCTCTGGCCCATATATATATATATAGGCTAGAAATAAAATTTTCATATAAGCTCCCATTTTAGAATTTTATTTACATTACTTAGAATAAATTTTTTAATTTTCTTTGACTTAGACTCACTAGTTTGTTTATCGTACTAGAAATTATTAACTTCATATTAAAATTTAATATATGTTGCTTTTATTACCAATCATGGTAATTTAAAAATTTTAGACACAAATAAAATGGAAAAAAAAGGAAAAAACCGAAAAAGGGTATAAATAGCAAAAGTAATTTTGTCCGAAACATATATAGAGAAGGGTATTAATTGCTTATTAAATAAACTGAGCGGCTAAATTGTTACAGGGTGAAATTTCAATTTTTTTTTTTTTTTGGCATTTACCCCAACTTAATTATGCTCAACATAATTAAGGTTTCACCCTTAATTGCACTTGCCCATGATTGCAAGCATTTCTCCTTCACATGCTGAGCTGTCAACGATCCAATTAGATAAAATCGCCCCTTTCTTTAGAACATTAGCTGTTTGACCCTTCGTCTATATCTATATTATATTAAATAAGGGGATGTAATTTAATGATCTAGATTTTCTTTTCGAAGTTAACCTTATTATAAAATCTAATTATTTTGTTATATCCCTTAACTTGAATGACTTTTTATCATTATTTAAGTTATTTGTGTAAATACTCCTCAAATAGTAAAAGATGAAATAAAACATACTTTTAAGGTTTCATGTTAGGAAATAAATTTGATTGAAGTAATTTTCCTTATATGTGAGTTATAAAAATTAAAAAAGTGTAGGAAATAATTTTATTGAGACATATTTTAGAAATCAAGAATAATAAAAAAATAAAATTTACTTGAAAAAATAAATTTACATATTTCATTTAAACTTTAGACTCTTAACGAGAAAAAATTCTAAAGGTACACAGGAAATAAAACTAAAATTTTTGGACATATAATTAGAATTAAATTATATTAAAGTAACTTTTCTAATAGATAGAATTCTGGAATAGATTTAGAAATAAAAGATAAATGTTAAATAAATTTATTAAAACATTAATAATATATATGCATATATATATATATATGTGTGTGTGTGTGTGTATGCTATAATAAACGAAGGAATTTGATCTAGATCTAGATTTTCTTTCCCAAGTTACTCACTATAAAATTTAATGACTTTGTTATATTCCAAATTTGAATGCCTTTTTTTTTTATATATATAATTTTTAGACTATTTATGTAAATACTCTTCAAAGAATAAAAGAAGAAATAACACCTATTCTTTCAATACTTCTTTATTAGGAAATAAATTTGATTGAAATAAATTTTTTTATATAAATATTAGGAATGAGCTATAGAAATTAAAGAAGAGTAGGAAATATTTTCTTTAGATGAGTTTTAGAAATCAAGCTATAATAAAAATAGAAAATTTAAATAAAAAATAAATTTACATGTTTTACCTATACTTTTAGACCTTTAAATAGAAAAAAAAAAATCCTAAAAGGTAAACATGAAATAAAACTAAACTTTTGAAACTTCATTTAAAATGAAATTTGAGTGAAATAAATTATTTCATATAGTAGAGTTTTGGAATAGATTTAGAAATCGAAGATGAATAATAAATAGAGTTATAAAAAAACTTAATAAAATAAAATTTCTCATTAAATAGAATTATGCATATGATTATTATCAACATATAGAGATTGTGGACACATTAATGAACTAGACAACATTTATATGTAGTTAAAGAAACTAATAATTTATTAAAACTATTTTATCGAGAAAAATACAAAAATTCGTTTGACAAACAATATAAAAGAACGAAAATAAGGTTATTTTAATTTCAAAAAGTTAAATACCATTTTGGCCGTTCAAACTGAGCAAATATCTCGATATGACATTTTAAATTGAAAAATTCTCGATTTGACTCTCCCAATTGAAAAATATTTATATTGTCTTCCAAATTTAAAGAGTCTCAATTTGGTCCTCAAAACTAAAAGAAATGTCCCAATATGGCTCCCAAAACTGAAAAATTATCAATGTAACCCTTCAAATTGAAAATCTATTATAATTTGCCCTTCAAACTGTATTCCGATATAAAAAAATATCATTAGCCTTTTAAAAACACACAAATTTAAAATATACTTTCAATTTTAATGATTACACTACTCTTATATAAGATTTTTGTATAGAATAGAAAGTACCATAGGGTATCCATTTTTTAAGATGAATTTTAGAAATTATACAAGTATGCAAATAAAAACTATTTTAGAATTAGCAATTAAGTTAAATAATAATAGGAGGAATTATCTTTAAACAAAGAAAGTAGGACTTATCACGTATAAAAACTTTTGGACTCTTTTGAGAGAATAATTCTGAATTTTTTTCTATTTTTAATACAAAGAAGAAAAAAAAAACGAACAAAGAAAATATAAAATTGCTTAAAAGCCTCAAGGCTAAGGGTGTTTAAACCCAACCCAACCCAACCCAAATGAAATTGGGTTAAATGAGTTGGGATATCAAGTTTTGAGTTACTTGGATTGGATTACCCAAAAGATATTAGCCGAACAGAACCAAACAACCCGATAACCCCATAATTTCCTTATAATTTTATATTTTTTATTATTTACTAAACATTTCATGACTTATACATTATTTTCTTTTTATTCTTCAATTAACATTTATTTAACATATTTTATAATTTTTCCTTTTTATTTTTGAGTTAACTATTTAAGTTTTGACAAACCATAATTTGTTACACTATTTTTTTTAATTTTTTTTTGTTTTTTTGGAAAAAATTTAAGCTAAGTAACCCAAAAACTAGAGTTACTTGCTTGAGTAATACGTGGATTGAGTTTACTTGAGTTTTAATATTATGTAGGTTGGACTGGGTTTTATTTTTTCAACATAAAAACTCGAAAACCTGCCAATATAATAATCCAAATCATGAACACCCTATTCATGGCCATCTAATATTGAATTAACAAAGATATTATCCTTCAAAAATATTGTCAATATTTTCACCTTCCTTCCAACAATGCTGAATATTTTATCTCTGACGTTGTTGTTTAGACTTTATAATAATGAAAGAGATTAATTTGTTGTCCAGATTATGAAAAGAATTTAGCTTTTGTGTGATTCACTAATAAAAATATAATGTAAAACCTATACACTAATAAAAATATAATGTAAAACCTATCTTTTCGATTATTGTAAACTAATTGGGTAAGTAGGGAAGGGGAGAAAAATGTGATCTACACCTATTTCATATTCTTAAAAGAATATAATCTTTACCTTGCAATTCTCTATATACTTTTCTTTTAGTTCTCTTTTCATGCATTGAATAATTAGCACATATTTAATCTAATCTACGTTTTTCCTATATTTAAAATTAGTTCCTAAATTATATATATATATTTATTAAAATTCTTAATAGATAATCGTTATCTGACAAAAAATTATTGTTATTGGTTTTGGAACTGTAAATATCTAATGTTAAATATTAGTAACCGTATAAATTACATACTAAAAAATAGGGATATCAAATTAGTTATTAATTATTTAAACTAAAGTATATTTTGTCTAATAAATCCTAAATACTAAATATTTTATTTTACTTTTGAATTATTACTATACAAGTTGATAGCTACTACAGTTATATGTTGTTGATCTTATTCTATCAAATAAAATTTATGATATTAAATATCTACCTTTTAATTTACTACTCTACAGATTGATAATTTTAACATAATGAATTAATCATTAAATTTCACGCCGCAAATTGCTAAATGGTGATAGACTATTTTTCACTTTTTCATTTAAAAATTATTTTCATGATATGATTCTTATTGTTTTGCAAACTGTATATTTAAAAGATATTTTATTTCCTAAATTAAAAATTTCTATTTAGTATTTGTACATGAATAATTCCTTCGTCAAGTTAGTTCCAAGAGAGGTATATAGATTCAAGAATAATCAAATACCCTAATGCAGTTGACAAATCTAAAATTTTTAGAGTAGAACTTGAATAATTGAAGAAAATAAAGGGTTCCAATAAACTCTATAAATTGTCAATATTTTTTAAAACTACACTACCCTCTTTGATTATTAAACTTACAGAATAGATATAATAATAACTTCTAATATATTTTCTGTCATACATTGTGTTCTAGTTTGATGATACAATAATCTTTCCTATTTTTGAAGTTAAATAGAGTACAAAAAAGTTTATTGTATAATGATTCAATAATTCTCAATCGAGAAAATGGACTTCTATTTTAAAAGTTACAAGGTAGATGTGTTATTTACCAGACACAATTATATATTAACTTTTATAAAATTTCTTAAAGTATTAAACTAAACAAATCTCTTATATTTCTAATAAAGTATATCCAAAAAAATGCATAAAAATCACCAAGGTGCAAAATATGTCTATAAATTCATATGAACTATAAAAAAAGTTCTTTGACTTAGTTAAATGTTAAAATAGAAATTATATAATTGAAAATTAAATGAACTAAAAAAATCAAACAATCAGCAATTCCAAACATGCTTTATTTTTAATTCATAAAATTAAAATTAAACAATTAATATCTCCAAATGTACAAAATATGTATCTAGTAATTATAAATGCTAAGAAAAAATATATTCGGGATACAGATATCTCCAGTTCATCTATAATTAATATCTCCAAATGTACAAAATACGTACTCTTATACTAGTAATTATAAATGCTAATAAAAATGTATATATCACATCTAGATGTTGTATTTATCTATCTTCTTCTTTATTCCATACACATTTCTTCAGTCCCTTTTGTCCGTTGATCGAAGATGATAGGGATATAAATGTTTTGATTCTCTCTCTTTTTTCCAACTCTCCAAAAGCAAGATCCTAGGCAGGTTTCATCTACACTTGATTTTACTCAACTGTTAATTTATAATAAGAAAAAAAAAATAAAAAATAAAAAAGTCTCCCACAAATAAAACGTGGTCAAATATATAGGATTAATAATTTGGTCACAAAACGTGTGTTTTGTCCACTTGGGGAAGCTCCTAATTAACTACAACAGTTACGTGGGTAGGAGGTTTCCTGAATGTTCTAATCATACAAGCAAATGGTCAAAATCAAGCATAGTAAAGTGGACTTAAAATTCTAGCTTATATTCTCTGAGGGCTGTGTGGTTGGAGGGTTTGAGGATTAGGAATATGAGTGAAATTCATACTTATTACGTGTTATTGGATAAAGAAATTGAAATTTTAGAATCATATCTAAAAAATTAATCACTCTCCGTAATAAGTGAATTGAGGGATTTTGTTATGATTCTCAAATGTGGGAAAACATTTTTTTATCACTCTTTTCTCCTTCCCTTCCACTCGAAACTCTTTCTCCCCCACCCTCACAGCCTTCTTCCCCATCCTTTTCTCCCTTCCCTTCCTCTTCCTTTTCCTTCTTGTCCCTCCTTTCCTCTTGCAACTGTATACCCTTCCTCCTCTCACCCTTGCTTCTCCTTAATTCCTCTCACTCACTAAATTGTATGGTTAATGAAATTTGTAATTCTGTTTGGAGAAGAATCAACAAAATAACTAATAGCATAAAAGTAGATCCAAGTAAAGAGTAAAGGAAAATTAATATGTCACCTAGATCTTTCTTTGTCTCGAACCCCATACCCCTATAATAATAGTAGACTAAGAGGTGGCCCCAAAGAGATATTGACTAGTGTTGACTTGTCGAAACTCCAGTAGGTAGCAACTCTATTCTCAGAGAGGCATGACACTTTTGCCTCGTACGTCTTCGTCCCCTCTAGTGGCGGATGTACGTAGGATTCCGCGGCGGAACCTGTTGCCTCAACTTTTTAACCATGGACTTTCGTCAAAATTTTATTTGTGCTCCCATTGAGTTAAAAAATAATTCTTTGTACATCTAAGTATTATAATAATTTGTTATTAACTGTTAATAAAATAAATAAAAGGTGATTAACCGTTATTTTATGACTACAACTGTATTTCATTAAAGTTTTTTGGTCTATTAATGAATTAAAGTTTTTTGGTCTATTAATGAACTTTCTTAAGAAAAATTTTTCATCGCTTCTAATTTGTTGGAGTCATCAGAATTCATAAAAAATATATATAATATTATTTATGAATGAAATTTTATTGTATTATCTTTTACGATATACTATTTGTTAAATATATGCGTGTCCAATGCTTGTTATGCAAATATATTATTACAACTATTCTTTAGAAAAATATGAAAATTTCTTTCATTTTTTTATGGAAAACTGATAGTGATGCTCTCATTATTAATATGTTAATTACATTATTAATTTTTTAATCCTATGAAAAGGCAACAGATACTACTCTATTTTATATAATGACAACTCGAAAAAATGAAAGAGTTATGACAACAATATTAAAAATAGGAGTATAATAATCTTTTTTGATAATTTTAAAAGTTTATTAAATAGATACGAGAAGGTAATATTGATTCCTCTTATTTAAGTGGTTCCCCCACTGAAAAAGATTCTGGCTGTGTCCCTGGTCTCCTCCTCTCTCCTTCCTCCCTTCTTATCCTTTTTTCTTCTCAGTCCTTTCTCTCCTCTCCTCAACAATTTAAATATAGTGGTAGCGGTATTTACAGGTGTTGTGGTGCCATGATGGTAACAAATGGAAGAAGGAGGTGAGGAAGAAAGTTTAAAAATTAAATGATAATGACAATAATATTTTAATATGATACTCATATTCAAAATTTTTTACCAAATACTAATTATTTGAATAATTATAGTGTACGAAACCCATACCAATTTTTAAGTATGAATCTAATTGCGATTCTAATTTCTGATCATAAATCAAGCACCCTCTGAAATTCTTTCTACATAGTTTAAAACCTTACCCCAGAAATGGCAAAGGGTCAGCCGGAATGAAGTCGTGCCAGGCCTACCATGGGGCGTGCCATATTGTGCTCGAGTTGGCTAAGTAATTAAAATTAATATTTATTTTATTCAATTTAGCACTTAATATTTAAGTCATTACTTTTTATTAAAAGTAGTACATAATAATCCAACTTATTATATGTTATAATACTATTTGAAGTTATTATTAATTAGTACTTCATTTTTATTACTTATTAGTACAAGAGACTATGTATTAATTCAAGTTATTAGTTATTAGGCCAAGTAATTCTTTATTTTATCTAATTTGGTACTTATTAGTACAAGATATTACTTATTTTATTCAAAGTATTTACTTATTAATTAGTTTAATTAATTAATTAATTATTAGTACAAGAGGAAAAACGCATAAATGTTATTACTTATTATTATAAGTTATTATTTATTAGTTCAAGAAGAAAAATACATCTTAATTGTTACTAAAAAAAAAAGTCATTTGAAATATTGAAAAAATAAAAAAATAAAAAAATAAAAAATAAGGGTCGGACATGGAACGGTCCAGTCAACAAGTTGGAAGGCGCAAGATAGTTCTTTCTGGATCTCTACTGAAGTTTAGATGGTGCTGAGCTTATTTTTGATTCGACTATGAAACAGTGAAAGGAGCATATGATATAATTTAGAAAATTCTACAATCAGTTCATTGCTCCACATGCTCTGATTCCCCAATACAACTTATTTGTTCCATGATTTGGCTAATTCCAAAGGAAATTATATTTTGAAAAGGTGTTAGACGTAAATGTGTATAACGTTCTGCTCTAGTGTTCCCATGCATATATTGTTAGTAGGAAAAAATTTAGGTAGATCCGGTCTTTGGTCCTATTTATAGATTCTGTGGTCAAAATTAAATTTTAAAAAATCTTATTTATATCAACTGATGACATAAATTTTTTAAAATTTAATCTAAATCACAAGATCTATAAGTAACGGTCAAAAATTGAATTTACTTACATCTTTGCCTTGTCAGTATCATGTAATGAATCATAATGAATCCCTCTACCAAAGGTGACGAAAGGTGTGCTGGTAATAAAACTATGCAACAAAACGTTGCACATATCATTGATGAGGAACATCTTAATACTTCATGTAGAATTTCTAATATGTCTGGATCCATGTCCGATCCAGATCATGATAATCTTAACTTGTTTGGGCTCGACCACTTCAGTTTTCAAAAGCAGACCCAAATCTTGATTCATAACCCAACATAGGCCCATTTCCTGTCATCATGTTTACATTGCATATGTGAAGTAGGGTTCAAACATTTTGAACTTGGGACCGACTCTAGTTCGGTTTGTATCCGATTAATCATGCCAATTCCGATCACTCCCAGTTCAATCTAATTTGCAAGCGTGATTACTCATGTTTTTTGTTGAAAACAAATTGCATTTTATGTGGAAGTCGTTTTTCGTATAATCTATAATATAAATTATGGTGATTCAAGTAAGAAGAATTTTTTATTTATTTATTTTTTATAATCTAATTTGTAAGGGTAGGGAACTAAAAAAAGGAACTGAGACTGCCAATAACTTTTGGCGGGAAGGAAAATCTTAAACTGGAGATGGGGATCAGCCGGACATAGACTGACACTTGTTTAGTCAAGGATTTTATGGGTGAAACTGGAAAATTATAAAATAGACTAGATCCTTGTTATTGTAGGTATGGTAATGCGATTTATTCAAAATTAAATAATTATGGTATAATAGTATGATTTGATTCACTCAAGAATTTCTCAATCCTAGTGCGAGCCATTTGAGTAATGTTACCGGTGTAACACAAACGCAATTACATAATATGTAACCATAATTTTGTTTGCTGATGAATATACTTCGAATAATTCTATTTGTATGTGTGTTTACAAATCTTTGTGTAATAGTAGCATATTCATGGGCAATTCAGAAGCATTGGAGTAGTGCATCACTATTTATCTCTATATAGACTAAACATTACATTGTTTTATATACTGTAGTTATTTTAGTTTACAATTAATTACACTTTACACTTTAAATTTTAGTGACAATAACAATTTAGTTTGTCACTTTAGTACCTACACTAACATATTGTAACATTTTCACCTTTTTTTTAAATACTAAAATGACTTATTTAGAGTGAAATTTTAGTTAAATGGACAAATATATTAACGAGTCAAAACATTTTGAAATGTATTTATTCCTTAAAATGCTATAGGCCATCACACTAAAAAGACAATACTTTTCAAATTCTTTTTGGTGGTGATGGTGACTGTTAGAGGGATGGAGGACAATGGTTTTTCTCTTCTTTTTTTTTTTTAAAGAAAAGAATTGCATGAATAAGGTTAAAATGGTCAAAATATAGAGCTAGCTTAAGAGAATGGCTAACTATTCAAAAAATAACTTTAGGAAATAATAATGTTTTAATGATTCTAAAGTTTAAGTAAGTGAAGTGTTATTAACCTTTTTGTTTACAAATGCCTTTTCAGAATTGATTTTTGTGAATTAAATCCAAAAAGTTTTATATGCCGATTAAGAAAATATACTTATATTGCATTAAATGTAAAATATTTGAAATGATTTAGTTGTCAGAATATTATTAGGCTAAAATAAATTACTCGGATTTGTCTAGGACCATACTTTCTTGTCAATTGTTCATAGCTTCTAATTGACAATTCTTTCATGTATATCGTTACAATATTTTATTTTTTAATATTTTGGGAAAAGAATAAAGGGCATGTGATTCTACAAGTAAATTAGTTTTCAAACATTTCGATCGGGTGATGAGACTATCCAGCTTGTTTAGCTTCCATATACCGTCTTAAAAATTTGGAAAAAAAATAAAAAATAAAGCCGTTCCATGATTAGAACTTAGAACAATCCAAAACAATGTATGGACTTTTTCAATTTCAGTAAAAAATGTATAGATTGCAAATGACTTGTTGGATCGGAATTTGAAAAAAGAAACTAAGAATATTAAAATTTATCCATCAAGAAATTATAGTTTTAACCATTGCTAATTTTTAATGTTTTTTAATTCAAAGGCAAATTTAAGAGCCGTTTAGTTAAAATTCAACTATCACTATCATTATAAATATGATAAACTAATCAATGATAATGAGTTTTTATTAAAACCCATAGATTGTTTGGTATAATAATATTCAGGATTGGGTTTAGATTTAAAAATTATTCACTGAGCTTTCACTTCCTTCTTTTGTTTTTTCTTTTCATTTTCCTTTCCTCTTCATCCCGTCACTACACCAGCAACTCCGCTGCCACATTGTAGCCGGCAGTAGACCACGATAGCCGGTGATAACATCACCTTCTCCATCCACGTTCTGAACATAAATGTTTCAAATCCATTTTCGAGCAAGATCTATATTCAAAATCAAGAAATGTTCTTGTTGAGACAGACAAGGCTGCCCTATCGTCAGAAAACTGCTATATTCACTCAAATTCCACAACAAAAACAGCATATTATTCCCTTGAAATGATCTCTATCCCAAGAATTTTTCCAACTTGAATTTGATCAAGAACATTAAAATATTGACGAATCTTGTAATCCTAAAATTCATCAAACCCATTTTAGATCCAACAAACAGATGTTAACGGAGTCCAATCAAATGCATCAAAAACAACTCCTATCATCCGTTTCGCAAATCAATACGCCTTCCTTTTCGATTTGAAAACTCTGCCTGAACCGCCGTACATCATCCATAAAACCGTCATAGCCATCACCACGGAAAGCAATATTTCAGGAAGGGGTTTAGAGATGAGCGTCGTTGAGACAAGAGAGATGAAAGATCGGGAGGATGAAGGAGTGAGGAGGTCAGACGGTGAAGAAAAGAAACAGTGAAGGGAGATGAAAGATCAGTTTTAGCTTTCTTTTTTTTTTTTTCCATAAAAAAAATATAAGAATTGATAAGTAATTAAAAATGAAACCCGAGCCAGAGGTGTTTAATCACTAAACCCATAGAATGGGCCTATCATACCCATTAATTGATATTCGAAATCCAATTTTTTTTATTCGCTACGAAAATTAATTGATTCCAATTGATCTAAAACAAACAGCAAGTACGAGTGTGATTGAACTTGATACCCATTCCTTTAGTTGAAATCCACCTACCAAACACCTCCTTAATTGGTTTTATAATCTTTTGATGATTTTAGTTTAGGCTGCTGTTATTGCCAGTGCTACTAATTTCTTGCCAAAGCAATTTCCTTTAAATGGCATAACTACCCTTCCTACCCTTGTCAATTATTTATTTATTTATTTATTTATTTTGATAATGATTATATATGCCCACAATTGTTAGATTAAATACTGATGAAGAGAAGAATATTTGGGAATTGAATTAAGAGGATATTACAATGAAAATAGCTATATAGACCTTGGTACCCAAATCCCTTATTTATAGATACATATGAGGGGCTCATAGCCAACATCCTACTAACTGAACCATACCTAAATTACATAATTACCTTTAATGAGGCTATCACGTAACCACTTCTAGTTTGGAACAATCATTGAAAACACACCAAGCACTAATCTGAGCATTATCAATAGTTCCCTCGGCTCGGTGCCCAGATTCAGGCCTGGGGCTGAGCCGATGATAATTAACAAAAGTCCCCTACAGCTTTCTCCAAGTCATGATACCGTAGTTTGGTTCCCCTTGTTGTGATGTGTTGAACTGAGGAGCATATTCCCGAGCTAGAACTCATACGAAGCCCGAACCTCTCTAAGCCTTTTAATTCGAAACCCCAAAACTTTTTCTCTTTTCTCATAATAGCGATTTTTCCCATAAAGCTTGTTATTCTGTAATGATTACTCCTTCATAATGTCTGCGGCTCATCGAGTCCTCATGCACCATTATTACATTTATTGCACAGTGCTTTTTTTCTCCTCCGCTTTTATTAACTATTCCTACAAGACATCTTCATTTTAAATTCCCAAAATGACTTTTAATCCTCCACTTTCTACCCAATTTCAGGCAAAATTTTCATTTTTCCCCCAACTAGGGCACAATTGATGTCTTAACAAAAGCCTTGTACTATTTATATATCCCTATACCTTGCAGTCCCATTTTTTCATCATTTTTGCCTTTGCACTTTTTCCCTTTTGTAAAATTCTCTCCTCCTCCTCTTTGCACTCCCTCTTCTTGTATAAGCAAAAAACTCTCCGTGCAACCTCCCTTCCTCATTTTCTTGCAAATTTTTGTTTCCCGGCCAGTCATCACTATCCGTTGTCAAACCGAGCACCATTCATAACACCTTTTCCAACAACTTCCATGTTTTTCAAGTTTTCTTCTCATTCAACTAGGAGCAATGACTGGTACGTTCACTCCTTCCTCCTTCATAGGCACTCATCAATCCCCTTCCCCGACGAATGAGATAGACGAATTGCTCAACCCCTTTAACAAAGTTCTTCTAGCTGCTGTTTCTTTAATTTTTTCATCCGAACCTTTCTTGACCGAAGCTCTTCATAATGACTACTCTGACGCTCAAACCCTAAATAACCCAAATATTCTCGAACCCAAAGATATCAAACATTATTCTTATGAATAGATACCAATTTCTTAAGAATGTACATATCAAATTCCTTACCCCCAGGACTGAGGTCACTTGCCACCTCCTGGTTGTTGGCCCAAAGCAACCTAAGAGGGGGATGAATTAGGTTTCTTAAAAATAATTTGCAATAATGCACAAATAAAATCTTTCACACTAACAAGTAATTTGATAGCAATATAATCAATTAAGCACAAAATGTGTACAACGAGTAAGGTGAGAGAGAGAGATTAAACAAACAACACTACCAAGCTAGCAAGATTAGAATAGTAATCTACTAAGATGCTCCTTCAAATTTGGTGAGTCAATAATACCAATTGTACACAAAGTAGGATAATTCTTGCTCACACTAATTCTCTTTAGTTGAGCTAAGAATTTTATATTTAACCTCACTTTTGTACAAGATTATTACTCTACTCTATAATTTTGAATAGCACTCTTAAGTATACACTAATACAATATTACTAAAGAGCTAATTTGCACTCAAATAATTCTTATTTTTGAACTTGCTTGTATTCAATGTGTAAGTTATTTTTATTAAATACAGATAGGTTGACTTTTATAGATGCAATAAATCTGCTCCCAACCACTTCCTAATAGTTAAGTAATAAATATTGAGAAACTAATCGTTATAGGTTTCGGACGTTTGACATCTTTTTTAAGTGTTCGAACAAGTGTCCGATCAATAATATCATGAAGTTGATATCTTCGTTCGGACGACCGAGGTTGAGTTCATTCCTTCATTCGAAGCAAGTAGGTCGATGAGTCAGATTCTCGGACAGAGTAGTGTGTCCGAGATGTTTAATGCTTGTCCAAAGTTTCTATTCCTTCAGATGATTGGGCGAGTCAGTTGTCAATACTTTAGAACCTTGTTCTCTGCTTGATCTTTTGGATGGTGTGTTGCGTCCGAGAAAATTTTGTTTGGATGAAGTTATGCGTTCGAGCAACTTTATCCCGTTCGGATGATGTGCAGCGTCCGAAAACCCTGTTGCGATAGATAAAGCTAAGAATTCTTGCACAACTCAGGTTCAAACTATTAGATTGTATTTGTCATCATCAAAACCAAGATTGTAGGTCAAAAATCTCTCCCTTTTTGATGATGACAACTTACAAGACAAAGCAAACTAATCATAACAAATAACCACAAACAACCATAATCAATCAACCACAAATACTCAATCATAAACAACCTTAAGCACTTAATTATAAGCAATCAGCATTTTTCCCCCTTTTGACATCATCAAAACAAAACAAGCTCCCCCTGAGAGGATGCTTCCCTTTGCTCAAATCACAAGAAAAGATAAAACAAAGGTAAAAGAAGCATCATTAATTAGAATAAGAAGTCCAAAAAATACATCTAAGTTCAAACAAATGGAATGTAAGTTTAATTACATGAATCAAAGGTAATCTAAAACAAGTAAACTGGAAGGTTGAATCTACATTAATTTTCTTCTTGGATCGCTCTTTGCATTTTCACTTTTTTGTGGACAAATCATCATTCGTAGCTTCACTCTTGTCGTGCTCACTGGTGTCTTGAGGATTATGGCATTGCATGATATAATTGAATATGTCATCAACATCTTCATCATCATCAGCCTCGACTCTAGGAACAGTAGATTTCTCAAGATTGGAGGCACCAACTAGATCTACATAAGCTTCTGGATTAGGATTAGGGTGGTCCAAATTATCGTTGTTGTCATCGTCACTGTCGAAAGAGGACTCGAGAATGTATTGCCACTGAATGTTGGCAAATTAGACCTGAGCTAATGCAGACATACCGAGACTTAAGGCTTCCTGAAGAGTAGTCTGTTTGGTCTTCAACCTTTTTAATTTCCAAAGTGTAAGGTGTTGAAAAGAGCTCATTTGATTACTTAGATTTGTCAAAAGTGTGCATAGTTGGGAAAGGGAGGGTCAGAAGAGGGAATGTGTGAGGAATGGGGCAGTGGAGGTATGGAAGAA
Organism: Cinchona pubescens; assembly: GCA_025175665.1. Lineage (NCBI taxonomy): Eukaryota > Viridiplantae > Streptophyta > Magnoliopsida > Gentianales > Rubiaceae > Cinchona > Cinchona pubescens. The sequence continues at coordinate 549,165 of JANKKI010000157.1, forward strand.
GAGGGTTGAGGAGGAGTGGAACGAGGGACTGCGTATCCTGAACTTGCGGAATGATCCTTTGAGTCATTTTCAATTTCATAATCGGCTTTAGTGAACCATTTTTCATTAAAAAAATGCAAACCTTTAAGTGCAATTTAAGCTTTATTAATATGGGGGATTTTTTTTTCCAGTCAAAGGAATGTCAAAATGATAAAAAATTTTAGTTAAAAATTTTCCAAATGGAATGTTCCATCAGGTATCATTCAAGAATGTCTTAACAATGAACAAGATAAATATCCAAAGTCAAGTCGGATTCTCTTAAAAACACAATAGAATAGATACAATTGCATTTTTCCTGATTCAGTACGATGTCCATCAGTAGGCAATAGCAAATTGGTAACCAAGGTGTACAAAATATTGAGTTCAGAACTAAGCAAAGTGGTTTTGTCTTCCAAAGCCTATTTAAAATCAACATGAAAAATTCATTTTACTTCCTCGATATCAAATCGATTATCAACATTAGGCCATTTATCCAAGAAAAAGAAATATGAGATTTCATCGGAGGGAAGAAATTCACATTCAAAAATTGAATTAAGATCTATGTCATTGGAATTAAACTTAATATTGATGTGATTTACACAAGACACTAAGGTGTGAACATTAGAAACTTTGCGAAGATTAGCGGTGAACTGTAAGATCATATCATGATACACAGGCAAGTTAAGATGAATCAAATTTCCCTATTTTTGTTTTTCAGAACATTCCTTAATTCAAGACAAATTTAACTCGTCAAACATGCTTTGAAAAATAGGACGTTGCATAATAATATATTTACTAAGCAAGGTTGTGTACTTATCAGATGTCTTGGCAGCAATGAATTTGGGCAAGATGGAATTTGGATTGGGTTGAGGTTTGGCCCTGTACTGGCCATTTTTCCTTTGATTTCTTGCCTTTGGTGCATGTTGAAGAGCCCCCGCATGAACAAACCATCTTGAATCAGAGGTAGGAGTTGAAGAGCATGAAAATGAGAGCAAAGAGATTCTAGTGAGATTGAAGGAAGGGAATGTTAGTAAGGTGAAAAAAAGTTGAAATAGGGTTGGTAAAGATATAATGAAGATGAATTTCTTGATGAATTTCAGAGAAGGAAGGAGGAATTGAAGGAATTTGAAGCTTTACCTTTTGATTGCCAAAGCTAGGGTTCAGTGGTAGTGGAATGTCCGAAAAAAAAATGAAAGGTTTTAAATGAATAGAACAGTCGTTCAAATATCTAAACGATTGATATTCATCCGATCGTGCATTCGTTCTCAGATGAGCAGACGGCCGAAAATCTTGATCCAGCATCCGAAAGGATGCCAGACGATTGTGATTGTCCGTCCATTTTTCTAGAGAGTTTGATGAAGCATTCGGACGAAAGAAAATGTCTGAAACCAAAAGAAAGAAGAAAAATGGAGTTCGGACGGATATTTTCGTCTGAAAGAACATAGAGGTTAGGACACATATTTGCATCCTAAAACACAACTCACAAGAATTTAAAATCTAAAATTCCCAAGGAAGTTTTGAGAAATTCAAAACAATCCATTGGCAAAGGTTTAGTAAAAATATCAGACAATTGATTTTTTGACTATGTTTGCACACAAATTCAATACAAATTTTCTTTTTGCGGACAAGACCTGTTATAAAATGATACTTGACATCAATGTGCTTTGTTCTAGAATGTAAAACAGGATGTTTAGTGAGATTAATTGCACTAGTATTATTGCATCTTATAGGCACACAATAAAAAATAACACCAAAATCTTTTAAAATATGTTTCATCCAAAGAAGTTGAGCACAATAATTTCCCACAGCAATATATTTGGCTTCAGTCGTAGACAATGAAATGGAGCTTTGTTTTTGCTAAACTAAGATACCAAACAATTACCCAGAAAGTAACACATACCAATAGTGCTTTTTCTATCAATTTTATATCTAGCAAAGTCGGCATCTGAGTAACTAATCAAATCAAAATCAGTGAATTTTGGATACCAAAGACCATAATTCAATGTCCCATTCAAGTATCTAAAAATTCTTTTGACAACAATCAAATGTGATTCCTTTGAACAAGATTGAAATCTAGCACAAAGGCAAACACATACACAAACATAATATCCGGTCCACTGGCGGTTAAATAAAGTAAACTTCTGATCATACCTTTGTAGTGTTTTTCATCAACTCCATTACCTTCTTGATCTTTGTCAAGCTTGGTTGAGGTGTACATTGACGTTCTAACTGGCTTGCAATCCTTCATTCCAAAGCGTCTGAGTAGCTCCTTTGTGTTCTTGATTTGTGTGATGAAGGTTCCTTTCTTTGTTTGGTGAACTTGAAATCCAAGGAAGAATTGTAATTCTCCCATCATATTCATTTCGAATTCCTTTTGCATTAAGCAGGAAAACTTCTTGCACAATTTTTCATTAGTTGCTCCAAAAATAATATCATCAACGTAAATTTGAACGACCAACAAATCATTAAGACTAATTTTGGTGAAAAGAGTAGTATCAACAATACCCCCTTTTAAAACCATTTTCAATTAAAACAACCACTTAATCTTAGATACCAAGCTATAGGAGCTTGTTTTCACTAATACAAAGCCTTTGATATATGTATGAAAACTTGATTTGGAAAATCTTTATTTTCAAACTCTAAATTGTTTAACAAAAACTTCTTGATTAATGAAACCATTTATAAAGACACTTTTCACATCCATTGGAAACAATTTGAAATTGTTGAAGCATGCATATGCAAGAAACATATAAATAGATTCTAAACGAGCAACGGGTGCAAAGGTATCATCAAAGTCAATTTCTTCTTCTTAAGCATAACCCTTTGCAATTAGTCTAGCTTTATTTCTTATTATCTCACATTTATTATTTAATTTATTTCTAAAAACCCATTTTATTCCTATTGAGGGATGAGTTGAGGGTTTTCCAACTAAAGTCCACATATTATTTTTCTCGAATTGACTAAGTTCATCTTTCATAGAAAAAACCCAAGATTCATCTTTCAAAGCATCATCCACACAATATAAGAAAGTAAGGTACAATTATTATTCAAGGGTTTATAAGAGCGAGTTTTACTAATGGCTTGTAAACAAGTGTGCAGAAGAATATAATAAAGGAGATTCGAATGCTGAAGACCGTCCGAGATAAGGGAGCTCAAAAGCAAGTGACTATCCGATACATGCTTAGAGGGCATTAGAAGTGATAAACTTATCGGACACAAATGACTGTCCGAAAGACAAAGTTTTGGACGAGATAATTGTCCTACACAAAGAACTTGAAGTAGTCTCGGACGAAGAATAGCACCCTATCATGTTTTCAGACGATATTGCATCGACCGGACGCATCCTCGGACGTCCGAACGAATACCCTCAGAGAACGGACGCAGCGTCGGACGCAGAGTTTAGTAACGGCCGTCTGAAAGGTCCAACGGCTAGTTTGTTCGAATGTACACCCACTGCATCGGCCGTCCGAAAGATCTAACGGCTAGTTTTCTAGTAAATAGAAAATAGTCATTAGAGAAATGTTGAAAATAGTTTTTGGGCATTTATAAATACCCCCAAGTCTGTAAATGCATAAACAGAGAGAGGAGAACTATTGCATTCAATACAAACACTTGTATGAGAGAGCCTATTTGGAAAGAAATAGGCTAAAATATTGCGTGTTGTATTGGTTTGGGTAGTGTAATTCTCTTGGCTCAACTAGAGGGAATTACTGCAAGCAAGAGTAGACTAGTGAGTGATCTTCAAGTGTAAGAGTGGAGGGATAACAAGTGTACAAAAGTGAGGTTGTAGTGTAAAATCCTTTGGCTTAACTAGAGGGATTTAGTTGGTGCAAGGGTGAGCCTACTTTGTCTACAAGAAGGTTATTGCCTCACTTTCTTTGAAGAGGCACTACTAGTGGATATACTCCAAACTTGAGAAGTTTGGGAGTTTGGTTTGATACTCTCTATCTCAATCATCTTATATTTGTTCTTTGAGATTCAATTATTAAATATCTTTTGTTTATTTGTTGCATAAAGTTTGCATTTCTTATTAAGCACATTAGAAGGTTTATTTTTTGAAACAACCTAATTCACCTCTTCTTAGGTTGCTCTTTGGGGCCAGCAATTGGTATTAGAGCTTGGTCTCTAATTATTTCTTTGATTTAATCACCTTTGAGTAAAATTATTATGGCAACCAATAATGCTTTGTTTTATTAGGGGCATTGCATTTCTAGACCTCCCATGTTTAATGGCATTAATTTTGTTTTTTGGAGGGAAAGAATGAAAATTTTCATACAATCCATTGATATTGATGTGTGGTACATTGTTGATGAAGGTACATCTGAGGCGAATATTCTTGATGAAAATACTCATAAATTAAGACCGAAGACTAGACATGAGTTAAATGCACAAGATAGAATAAATTTATCTTAAATGCTAAAGTCAAGAATATTTTGTTTAATGCTTTGGATGTAGATGAGTTTTCAAAAGTGAAAGGTTGCAAATCGGCAAAGGAGATATGGGACAAATTGAAAGAAATCCATCAAGGAAATGAAGATATTAGAGAGAAAAAGTAGTCACTTCTTGTGGCTAAATATGAATCCTTCAAAATGGAACCTTATGAGAACATTGGCAAGATGTATTATAGGTTCAATTGATATTGTAAAGGATTTGGAAGGTTTAAGTAAAGAATATTCCTTGGGTGTAAAGAATAGAAAGATTTTGAATGCTTTACCTAAGGAATAGAACCAAAATCTATTGCTATAGAAGAATCTAAAAATTTAAATTCTATGCCCATTGATTCATTGATTAATTCTCTAACCTCTTTTGAATTGAAGTTGAAATACAATCTACAAGATGAGGAGGAAGCAAGGGCCTATAGAAGCATAGCACTAAAAGCTTCTCAAAATGATAGACGCTTCAAGTTTGGCCAAGCGGGGCATTTTGCAAATGAATGTCCATCCAAAAAGAAGAAAGGGTCAAGGAAGCCTCACTTCAACAACTTCCAAATCACATGGAAGATTGCAATTCGGATGAAGAAGTTGAAGAAGAATATGAGGGAATCAAATGACTTTCATGGCTCTTGGCAATAATGAGGTATCCTCTAGTTATCATTCTTGTGATGATTCTTGTGATGACAATGATGATGTTGAATTATTTATTTTTAAAATGCATACATGTTTGAAAGAATCATATGCTAGGATCAAAGAATTAAAAATTAAAGTTAATGCTTTATTGAGCCCAACTCAAAGCTTGTGCATGAAAATAATTTTTTGACAAAAGACAATGATACTTTGAAGAAAAAATTTGATGGAAAATCCCTGATCAAGGAAGAACAAGTTTCATTGAAGAAGAGAATAAATGATCTTGAAGTTCTTTTGAAAAAGAAAAAGGAAAATGTTTTTGAAAAAAAAAAGAACTAGAATTATGTGTATCAACAAAAATTTTGTCACCTATAGAAAGGATGTTTTGTACTTTATTAAGTCTAAATCTTCTTTTTATGGCAATAAAAATATTATTTGCAATTATTGTCATCAACATGGTCATATAAAGAAAAATTGTTATGTTAAAAGAAATGAAAAGTTGGGAATAAATTCTATTTGCATGCTTAAGCATGTCACTAACCCAATTAGACCCAAGAAAGTTTGGGAACCAAAAATTGCTCTTATTTAACTTTGCATGTAGGTATGCTTGGTGAGCACCAAAGGATTCAACATGGATCATCAATGGAGGGTGTTCAAGGCACATGAGCTAACATGACATTAAAATGGGTAACATTTAAAAATTTTTATCAAAATTGTGCTTCACTTGCTAATGTGAACTATGTTCTCTTAAATGTTTCTCAACTATGTGTTTAAATTTGATTAGAATGCTTGGGTGCAAGTATACCCAATTTGTTGTTTATAATAAGTCACTATTTGCAAAAGTAAGGGGGAGCATTCTCTTTTTTAATGGTGTATTTTGCATCACATGAAATTGCATCACATATGCTTTATTGTTTTGATAATGCTTTCGAGCAAAAAATGCCTTAATGCTAATTCTTTGCATAAATTTCCTCATATCTACTTGAATACATGTTTTTTTGAAGGAAAGAAATATTTTGCACAGTTTGACTTATTCCCCATGTATTCACTTGAATTACATTCACCTTTAAGGGGGACAATAAACTTAGGGAGAGTTTAAAATTGCATTATTTTTTATTATGTTTTGATGATGCCAAAAGGGGAAGAAATAATGGACAAAACTTCTTGTCTTGTGCTTCATATTTTATGATTATTTTTAGAATTGTCAAATTGATTTATCATCATCAAAAAGTGAGAGATTGTTGGATCCCAATTATGATAATCATGATTTGATGATGACCAAATCATACTAACGGCTTGTAAACAAGTGTGCAGAAGAGCAAGGAGATTCGGATGATGAAGACCGTCCGAGAGAAAGGAGCTCGGAACCAAGTGTTTATCCGATACACGCCTAGAAGGCATTGGAAGTGATAAACTTGTAGGACACAAATGACTATCCTAAAGACAGAGTTTCGGGCGATAGTAATCGTCCGACACAAAGAACCTGAAGCAGTTTAAGACGAAGAATAGCGTCCTATCATACTTTCAAAAAATATTGCATCGACCGGACGCAGGTTCGGATGCATCCTCGAACGTCTGAATGAATACCCTTCAGAGAACGGATACAGCGTCGAACACATAGTTTAGCAGCGGCCGTCCAAAAGGTCCAACAGCTAGTTTGTTCGGACGCATACCTATTGCTCGGCTGTCCAAAATATCTAACGGCTAATTTTTCAGTAAATAGAAAATAGCCGTTAGAAAATTGTTGAAGGCAGTTTTTGGGCATCTATAAATACCCCCAAGTCTATAAATGCATAAATAGAGAGAGTAGAACTATTGCATTCAATACAAACACTTGTAAGAGCTATTTGGAAAGAAATAGGCTAAAATATTGTGTGTTGTATTGGTTTGGGTAGTGTAATTCTCTTGGCTCAACTAGAGGGAACTAGTGTGAGTAAGAGTAGAGTAGTGAGTGATCTTTAAGTGTAAGAGTAGAGAGATAATAAGTGTACAAAAGTGAGGTTGTAGTGTTAAACCCTTTGGCTCAACTAGAGGGACGTAGTAGGTGCAAGGGTAAGCCTACTTTGTGTATAGAAGGTTATTGCCTCACCTTCTTTAAAGAGGCACTACTAGTGGATATACTCCAAGTTTGAGAAGTTTGGGAGTTTGGTTTGATACTCTCTATCTCGATAATCTTATATTTGTTCTTTGAGCTTCAATTATTAAATATCTTTTGTATTCATTTGTGCTTAAGTGTTTATTTGTTGTATGAAGTTTGCATTTCTCATTAAGCACATTAAAAGTTTTATTTTTTGAAACAACCTAATTCACCCCCTCTTAGGTTGCTCTTTGGGGCCAACATATATTACTATTCAGGTAATTTATTATAGGTTCCATCCATCCGAGATCCGTGTGGATATCCATAATTTTTTCCATTGGATCAACGGACCTGAAGTCTTGCACTTCTACTAATATTTCCTTTGTCAGGTGCTAGTATATCCTTGAGGCTAACTTTGTTAATGTATCCGAATGCGTATTTTTGCTCGTGGAACTTTGATTATGTCTGCTTTTTTGAATTTTGATACCCAACTCTTCATCTTGGCTAGATATTTCTTTAAAATCACACATCTGGCTTCATAGTTTCCCAAACTCTAATTTACAGCCAGCTGTGAATCATTGTGTATTTTTATAGTTTGAGCCCTCATTTTGTGGGTCAACTTCATCCTACATGTGAGTGCCTCATATTCAGCTTCATTATTTGTCATTGGGAATCTGAACTTCAAATCATAAGTAAGGTAATCTCCTTCCAGAGACTTAATTATGCTACTAGCTCTAACTTCCGATTCACACGAAATCTCATCAACGTGAAACTCCCATACGAGATTCTCTCTCTGTTAGAATTCCTTAGGTTGATCCATCCACTGTCATGATTAATTCTAACTTTTTGGTTTTGTAATTTTCTTCTATGAAGTCTGCTAGAACTTGCGTTTTGATGGCCATTTGATGTTTGAACTCAATATTAAACTCAAATAGTTCAACTGACAATCTTAATATCCTTCTTGATGTATCAGGATTACTTAATATATTTTTAATTTGTTAGGACGATTATTTTATGACTGCGGAAATAAGGTACCTCAATTTTTAAGCTGACATTAAAGGAAAAGATAGCTTTTCCTATAAGAGAATAATTCCTTTTTGGCCCCTAAAGCATCTTGCTTACAAAATATATGGGGCATTGCTTGTTGCGGTCATCGTCTTTTATGAGAACCGAACTGATTACCAAATCCGCAATTGAATAGATAAGTATAACGGTTCCCCCTTTTGAGGAGACGCGAGCTTCGGCAAGCTATTCAAATATTTCTTAAACTCTTCAAAGACCTTCTGATATTCTTTTGTCCAATTGGAAGCTTTCTGTCTCTTTTATAAGTTGATAAAATCGTAGCCTCCTTTATGTTGATTTGGATAAGAATCGGTTCAGAGCTACCATTCTACTAGTTATTCTCTGAACTTCAATGACTGAAGTGGGAGTCTTTATGTCAACTGTAGCTTGTACTTTTTTTGGGTTCACCTCAATTCCCCGATAAGAGATTATAAACCCTAGAAATTTTTCTGAGAGGACCCAGATGTACATTTTTTGGTAGGTTCAGCGTCATTCAAATCGATCTCAATGTTTCTAAGGTTTCTCTCAGACCTTCCAAAGTTTCTTCAAAGGTTCGGCTCTTTATCATTATATCATCTATGTACACCTCTATGTTTCTACCTATTTGGGATTTGAACACTTTATTGACGAGCCTCTGATATGTGGCTCATTCATTTTTAAGTCCGAAGGGCATCATAGTATAACAATACATGCCTCGATCTATTATGAAGGAAGTTTTCTCTTCGTCTTCTTTTGCCATGTATATCTGATGATACCCTTTAAATGCATCCAAAAAATATAGAACATAAAACCCAACAAAAAAATATACTACCGTATTGATCCGAGGGTAAGGGTAACTATTCTTTGGACAGGCTTTATTAAGATCGGTAAAATATTGGCACATGCACCAGAAAGAGTTTTGCTTAGTTACAAGGATAGGATTATAAAGTCAAGTCAGAGACAATACTTTTTAAATAATTTTTGTACCTAAGAGCTTATCCACCTCGATTTGCGGTAATAACTAAGCTATACTCTAGACCGAAGATAGGCTTTTTCTGCTTGATTGGCTTATACACTGGGTCCACTCCAAGCTTATTTTCAATAATTTCTCTAGGAATGTAAGGCATAACCTAATTGTCCAGGCAAACACATCGTTATATTTAGTGAGAAGTCTGAAGAGAAGACCTTTAAACTCTGCTGGCATAATTGCACAAATTTTTATCTTTCTAACCAGGATGCTCGGATTCAAAGATATTTCCTCAACGGTACCTCGCCCTGTGGCTCCATCCTAGCTTTGCCTTTCCCCTTAGGCTCGGGTAACTCCGGTATCTCATGTGTATTTCTTGAAGACCTAGCTTATTTTCCTTTCTTCCTCAAGTCAGTTGGCAATTCTTCCAGTACGCCCAAGGTGAATTGAGCATCAAATGTTTGCAAAAAGGCCTTATTAGCTACGGACATAGTTTGTGATTGAAACCGCAAGGAAATCATGTAGCCTGCCCAAGCCTCTTGTTGGTTTCCGAGTATACAATCACCGTGCCTTCCGACCAGTCCATCAACATGAATTTGATTCCAATATAAAACACGGAGGAAAGGATCCTGTATGTATACCACGTGAGTTGGCCAAGAATCATAATTTAGGAACTGTTCTTTTTGATGATGACAAAATTAGTCATCTTAATTTTGTGCTTCGGTAGAGTGCCAAGGGTCCGTGGCAACGTGATTTGGCCTTCTGGCATAATCGAGTCCCCTGTAAAGCCTACCAGAGGGTTCTTGAAGGGCTTGATTAAGGACGGATCCATGTGCATTTTCTCCCAAGCATCCCAGAAGATAATGTCAGTTGAATTTCTAGCGCCACAAACACTCGACTAGCCAGGCACCTGTACGTGAATCACCACGGGTTATTGTGGGACATGCGACTGGGGACAGGATCATCCAAGATGTACCCGAGCCTTTTCTCTGAATCTTTTCTTGTGGGTACATACCTCTCATATTTTTTTCTCGCATTAGTGGAACCCAATCATCGGTCTCTCATTCTATAGTGTTTATTACTTCAGCTACTCAAATCTGCTCGTCTTGCACTGGAGGATTATTTCTATTATGAACATTCCGATTAGGCTGGCGAGAGGGTATTGCCGAGGCTGTACTTGGTTGGCCCTATTGTTGGTATTACTTTGAAACTCTGTGGCAATTCGGTTGATGAACTACTACAAGTGCCCCCCTTAAATTGCTTTTTCAATCCCTACCTTCAAATGTGTTGCATGCCTCCGTGTCGTGACCATATTGGCCATGGGATGCGCAATACTTTGACTTATCCCTTTGATTGGGTCCTGCTAGTTATTGGAAAAGTTCGCTTGAGGATTCCGAGGTGTTGTATTTGGTACAATATTTCCCTCCTCAAAGAGTTTAAAGGTGTAAAATTTGAGTCTGGTAACATCCTTGTTCTCGGAGGTTGACCCTCGATATTGTTGTTAAGATAAACTATTCAATTTGTCAAGGGCCAACTACTGGAATTAGTTCAATCTTTCCATAAATTTGTGGCTTCTTAGAAGAGGAGGAGTTCAGAGTTCTTAAGTTCTTCTCTCTTTGAGAATCATACATTACTCTTTTAGTTCTATTGGACTCCTCATCCTGTATGAATTCTAATGCCTTCTCCAACAGTTCGGAGTAAGTGTCCGATATTCTCTTTGCCAATTCGACAATAAAACCTCCAGGTTTGATGCCACTGCAAAAAGCAGCAGTCAAGAATTTTCTCATCTACAGTTTCTATCTGAATCACTTCATCATTGATGCAATAAACAAACTTATTGAGGGGCTCATCTGAATTCTGTCAAATGTTCATGAGGTGTGAGGTATCCTTCTATAATACTGATTTACTTTAGAAGTGTCCTAGGAAAGACTTTGCTAGCTCTTAAAAGGTTGCAATTGAATTCGTAGGCAACTCTTGAAACCATTTTTGCGCAAGACTTCGGAGCGTTGTGGAAAATAACTTGCATCGGATGGCTTCATTATAGCCATAAGGCTAGTGACAGCCACCACATGTTGCAGAAGATGGTTGGGTGGGTCAGAGTCATCCTTGTACTTATCAAGGCCAGGAAACTTGAATTGCATCGATAAAGGCTCGGTCTTTATTGATAACGTGAACGGATCTCTATCTATTTCTATCAAAGCTGAAGTGTGCATTATTAGGTTATTTTTCTTTAAAATCTCCTGAATTTTGTTCTTGAGGCTCTGCTCGTCGAGCTGTTTTAGAACAGCTAAGGAGAAGCCTTTGTGGTATTCTTTCTGGTTCGCTAGTAACAGTTTACGACTTCTCAGATCGGTTATCTGAGCGAGATCTCATAATCTTGTGTTGGAGGTCGCTCGGGCTTATATGTTCTCCTGCTGTTTACCAGGTCATCAGCTAGGAATTCATTACTGTTTGGCTCGGGGTGCAATTGCTCGATTAGAGCAGTTAGACGGAGTTTGATTCTCACGTTGCTCCACGAAAGCTTTAAAGGACTCGAAGTGATCAGCAATGTACTTCAAAAACATCATTTTGTTTCTGTTGTGCTTCGGTCCCTGTCTCTTAGATGATGCTCCGAAGTCTTTTGCCTTGTCATTTTGGAGCAAAAGATGTAGATTGCTTTGTTTCAGCCCCCTTGCTAATCGTACGTCTTGCACCTCGGTTCTTTATCTTTTTGAAAGAAAAACAGACATAGAAATTTGCTATAAGTAGATAGGAATAGGAAAGATTTTGCGTTCCCATAGACAATGCCAAATGATGAAGAGGATAATATTTGGGAATTGAATTAAGAGGAGATTACAATGAAAATAGCTATCTGGACCTTGGCACCCAAACCCTTTATTTATAGATACACATGAGGGCTCATGGCCAACATCCTACTAACTGAACCATGCCTAAATTACACAATTTCGCTTAATGAGACTGCCACATAAGTACTTCTAGAACAATCATTGGAAACACTCCAAGCACTAATCTTGAGCATCATCAAATATAATTAAAACACCAAAACTCACACATGGTGGGATAAATACTAACATTTCACTGGAACTAAACTCAAATTATAGTGAGACTATTATATAAACTTATACTACTTACCCTATTCCTAATCTTTATTTGCTTGTAGTTCCGAGTGCTTCTTTTTCTCCATTAAGACTCCTTCCTTACTGGTTATTGCTAACTACTTTGACTGCAGGTGTCAGGATTTGATCCCGGAACCTCCATCTCCAAAAATGACTTATTATGCTTTTGGTGGCCAACAGCCCAATGAGCCATTGGTTTCTCCCTTGTTAGATTGGCCTATGTAAAATTATATTCTCTCCTTTATCAGATTTTCCCATGGACACTCTTCTTTGTGCTTCCACTCTTAGTCCCAAATTCCCTATCCCAAATACTTCCATCACTTCTTGATCAAAATTAGGCAAAAAAAAAAAAAATATAGAAATCAAATTCACAATCGATGAAATATAGCTTCAAAAATCAAAATTTACTAGCTTGCAATTCCATGCTAAGCACCAGACAAAATTAGGGGCATCAATCGTGTCTTGTCATGGGTAGTCGTGTCATAATCCTATTGAAGTCAAATCTCTAAAACACCAATTTTAACACTACTCAACTAAAATTAGCGTTGTGTCATGTGCTATTTGACCCATTTAATCCATTTACTGCCAACATTACTAAATTAACTTAATAAAATAAAGTTAATATAAATAAAATTAACTTTTTAAAGATTTTACATGAGTACAACAAATTTTCTCCTATCGTTTTTCAATGTTATAGCGACCTTCATTAGCTAGAATTTTATATAATTAATGACACAAAAAAAAAAAAATATCTTATGTTTAAATATGCATTGTAACTACTAAAATCTAACTAAAATTTTGCACAATATGAGTTTTAATATAAAAAATTAATAGAAAACAAATTAAATTTGGAAGTTAATAGAAGGTGCAATACAATATTAGAAATATCTTAGCATATTTTATATGTTATTAAATACTAACACAGCAAGCGTGTCAAACGTGTCAATTCACTTATTATCGTATCGGTCCATTTATCCTTATGTTGAAAACATGTCGTTTCATGTAACCCCATACACTAACTCGTAAATTTTCACTAATTTCGTATTGAATTCGTATTGTATTATCGTGTCGTGTCAAAAATTGAGATTCCTACACAAAATCAATAACATTAATATTGCAATTCGTGAATAGTATATTGTATTTAAGAAATAATCCAATCAGCAAACATTTAATATGAGAAAAAGAAGAAAATACATAAGATAAAACGTTTAAGTGCTATTAATATTGTTGTTCTTGACCATTATAATTTAATTAAAGAATTACTCGACTAAACTATAACTTTACATAAGAAAGAGAAGAGAATAGACAATGAAAAATTAAAACTAAGGATAAAAAATCTAAACACTCATTTTGATTCACATTTTTATGTGGCCACTTTTATTTTCCAGCTTGAAAAGATAATATCTTTTCATATGGAAAATTTATAACTTTTTCCCACATAATACCTTTTACCCAAAACACGTAATATAAAATGATCAATTCAACTTTGAACGGAGAAGTTTCACAGCATTTTAAGAAGCTTGTTCATACAATAATATTGTGCTTAAAATAATAAACTTCAGATTTCACACACTCACATACACATACATAACATACTAAATCTTTATAGAACAGGGAAAAAAAGTTTAGATACACGGCCTTGATTCCAAGATTATATGCTAGCTTGTTTTGACTTTTAATTTCCACTATATAATACAGATCAAGAACATGTAATTGCATTTTGTGTATGTAAAATAAAATTTTGAAGGTAAACCATTAATAAATTCATATGCAGAAATTAATATCCAAAATTAATTTCAAAAACTATATGTATGACATTACAAACTTACCAGTAGAGACTTCAAAGTTACCCATTCATTTAGTGCTTGTTGATAAGTGCCTACCACAAAGAAATACTCAACAAATTAAATATGAAAAAGAAGATAACAAATAAGATAAAAAAGAGATTACACAAAACTAATATCACTATGCTTTGGAAACTTTTGCAAACACAAAACTATCGAGTAACTTTAAATTTGGAATAGTTTTGCATTAATTATTTGAACTGGTTGTGAATATTATTAATTACTATTATCTCTTCAGTTACTTGAAACATTCAACTAAAGTTATCAAAATCACTTTGTTATTCCATCATGAAGTAATTATGAAATCAATTAGAAAAAACTGAAATCAATCAAACATATCTTGTCGAGGAGGAGGAGAGCAGGAGCAGAGAGGCAAAAACGATGCAATTGTTTTGGAATAGTTAAATTGGAGGCTATATACACACACATACACACTAGAAAAAAATACATACTTTGCACGTGTACCATTTCTAACTTGTTGAAAATTATATATATTTTTAAAATATATATATAAATAATCAATGAACGGTAACATAATGTACCAAATATAATAATTCTATATGTTGAGTTTTTTTTTACATAAGTTATATATTTTTAATATATATATTTACTATGTTATTTTCTTTGTATTTATTTACACCTTTCCTTTTATTTTTTATTTTTTAATATACATAATACACACACACATATAAAGACAAACACTAGAAAAAAGCACCTGCTTTGCACGTGTAACATTCCTAATTTGTTGAAAACTATATTTTAAAAAAAAAAAAGAATAATCAGTGAGTAACAACAAAAATTACCATGTACAATAATTCTACGTGTTGAGTTTTTTGACATAAGTTATATATATATATATATATATATATATATATATATATATATATATTTACTTTGCTATTTTATTTGTAATTATTTACACCTTTATTTTTATTTTTTTAATTTTTTCATACTATTTGTTATTTGTTACAACACTATATATAAATTTCATTTCTTCTCAAATAATTAAAAAACTTTATCTTTTATGAGAACAATGTTGAGAACAATTTACATATTACTTCTGATCAATTAAAGATAAAGATATTTTCTATAGTATTAAACTTTATATATATATATATATATATATATGTATGTATATACACACACACACATATATTCTTTATCATTACTAAAAGATAAAATTACTATCAAGCTATCAAACATTATTATTTAGATGAAGAATTTTAAAATTCTTTTATTAGGAAAAAAGTATTTAGCAGAAACTAAATTATATGTAGCTAACAAAATTACAAAAATTAATGTCATATTCCTTTAGATTTCAACTACACAAACTTACCAAGTTTCAATTCTAATGTTTCGCAAAAATATAAAAAAGAAATACATCTACCAAAAAATTTTATCTTATGTATAGAAAACTAAATAGATTAAACTAATATATTCCTAAAATTATGGATAGGTATGACATATTATATTAAAATGTTTATAAAAAAATTCAAATAAAAAGTTGTTCTTTTATCTTACTCTAAAATTCACTAAACGTTAACGAAAATAATCTTTATCTTATTTTGAAATGAATGCATTGCTAATAAAAAAAAACATATAGTTTTAAAAATATCCAAAATTATACATTATTAATTTAAGTGAGGTCTACACAAATTTCTATCACAATTATCTTTTGTTAATATATTGTTTAAACTGTACTATGTATATAGAGAATATATGGATACTTTTTCATATTTTTTAAACTTATGATAATATCACATCAGTACTCAATTAACTTTGTGCACTCTCCATTCATCTTAAATGGCATAAAATGTGGATAACTCTAATTCAAAATATTTTATATATCTAGATTTTATTGGTTAATTAAATATAAATTTTTTTCCATATATTGAACTTTTCAAATATATCTATATATTCTTTATCATTACTAAAAGATAAAATCACTACCAAGTATCAAATATAATTTTTATTAGGAAATTCTTTTGTATAGGGAATAAGTAGTTTCCTAGTAGTTTAATTGTCTGAAGTAGTGGCCAAATTATTGCTTATTTGTATAGGATTTAAGTTGTAAGACAAGTTGTTTCTTATTATTACTTGGAGTGGTGATCAAGTAATATTTCCTGAAGTAGGTAGGTTGGTTAACTATAAATGCAAAATACAAGAAGGGAAAATATAAGTTAAGAACCATATAATCCTATACTACATATGGTGCGAGTATTCTTAGGGATGAGAGAGCCAGAGAGGTTATACAAGAATTGAACTTGGGATTCAAGTTCTATTCTTATATGGGTATTTTTCTCTCATAATAAAGAACAAGTAATTAAGTCGAACCACATTAATGAAATCTTGTGTGTCACTTATATTTTATGTTGTGACTTGTTATTCATTAAATTGTTGTGTTCATGATTTCTCATTAGTTATGTTTATTCCGTGTTGATCCCAATAATTTTATGGATGAAGTGTGTTAATTACTCTAACAAATTCAGTAGTGTTATTTTAATGGAAAATATGTAGTTCTAAAGATCCAAAATAACACGAAACTTTTATATAATTCTATCACAACTAATTTTTTTTAACATATCGTGTAAAATATTTATGTATATAGAAAATATATTGGTATTTTCCTATACTTCTTAAATTTATGATAATATTCACTTAATGACTTTATTTACATTTTGAACTCTTCCATTCATCCTGTATGGCATCAGGAACGTGATTAATTCTAAAATTGTATTTTAATATAGTATTTTACTATGAAATTAAATTTGCATTTATTAAATATATAAATGAAATGAAAAAGTTAATAAAAGAGTATGAATTTTTTTATTTTTTGTATTTTTTCAATTAATTCCTTGTATTGGTTACCAAGACATTTAACCTACATCTTTCTTTTTTCTTTTTTTTTATTTAAAAAAGAGCAAGAATCTACTGTGAATCTCTACCTATCCCCTTAGTGACTCGAACCCATAACCTAGGTCATAGAGGAAGTGTTCAAATCAAATAAAGTCAAGTAGAATGCATAAAATTTGTTAGAGGCATATAACATTCTTCAATTTCTTTTTAGTTAAATATTTAGTGGAGTTGAATTCTTTTGGCAAAAAGAGTTATTAACACTAATATATATGTATACATATATATATATATATATATATACATATATATATATGTGTGTGTGTGTGTGTGTGTGGAAAATTGTACAATCCATTTTAGAGAACTAAAATTTTCTTATTCTTTGGATGCTTATACAGTACAATATCATATGTTTTAAAATCTTATACTGTACAACCTTTCAAAACTATGGGAATGATTCCTTAAAAGGGATTGTAGATTTTTTCCTATATATATATATATATTATAATAGTATTATAAAAAATAAAAATAAGTAATCTTGTTAGTTTAAATGGAGAGTATTTTAGATAAGTCAATTATACTTCACTAAGGACATGTTATGCATAAAACTATTTATTTATGGTATATTAGATATGATTAAAATGAAAAAAATTAGTAAATTATCTAGGGTAAGATTAAATAAGAAGTATTTTGGGTAGGTCAATTATAATTCTTTAAGGACATGTTAGCATGGAAATGTTTAATTAAGGGTATATTAAGCATGATAAAAAAGTAGAAAAAAAGTAGTAGATTATCTTGACTTGAATTATACGACTAAAAATAGGTGGTAATATCATTAAAAATAGATAGTTAAAATAGATGAGGAATACTATGTCTAATGATTGCCTCCTATTGCGAATTATATTTCATTAAGTGTGAGTATTAAGCATTACAAAACAAAATAGATAGTTAGAATAGATGATGAAGGATTCATTTAATTATGTTTCTTCATTAAGGGAAGTTATTTTAAGTATTACAAAAAAGGAGAGAAATAAAAAATGAAAGAAACAACTCGCATATATAATACAATATATATATACTTACACACACATATATATCCCACAATTCTAAATACTCTTGAAATCCCATTTTGTTAAAAAAGAAAAAAAATTCGATAAATGCCAAATATGATATGAGAAGTTCTAACTTCTCACAATCCTTCATTCATTTGAATTCTCACTTTGTTAAAAAAGGGATAAAAATATAAAAGCACCAAGTTTGATCGGAAAAAAAGTTGTGACTTCTCCAAATTCATACTCGTAAAACTAAATTTATTAACCCAAAAAAAAAAAAAAAAAAAGCAAAAATGGGATGCATGGGGCATCCAAAAATTCAACACAAAAGATCAAATCAATGTAATAATTAAGAAATCTTAGTACACAACAATTTTTTCCTTACTCAAATGTTAATATTTCTACTTACAAAATATCGTTATGCCGTTCTGCACAAAGACAACTAATTATTTTCATATTAAAATTTATAAATATTGAATGGAACGATATGGAATATATAAGCAACGTATAATTTTGAACAATGAAGAATTGTAACCTCATTAGAATATTAAAATTTGTACTTGTGTTGCATCGGTTTCTCTTAGAAAATTTGCCAAGTGAAGGCCCCTATGATTTGTGACCTCCGTTGTAGTATATTACTATAGATTTGGACAAAAACATCTAGAAACTTGATCCATTCTTTTCGTCATAAATCCGAAAAAAACAAAAAATCATTACAACTGCAAAAATTCCTCCGCCACCAGCCCCCATCTACAAACAAAATCAAGAAATCCTCCACCCTCAAGCACACAAACAGAATCAATATACACATTTCTATTGAAATCAAATCAAGCAAAGCTTATTGTTGGATGGGATAGCACATTAATCTCCATTAGATCTCGGACAAATGAATATTGATAAGAATGAAGAAAAAATTATCAGCCGATTACGGAGATGTTGGTCCATACGAGATTTTCGCAAAGTATAAACTGAATCAAGAAGTAAGTTTGTTTACATTTGCTTTTTAAGCATAGTAATTAGTATGTTAGTTGCAGGCACATTAAAAGTACCAAATGAAGTAGTTCATTTATTTTTGTAAACACACAAAATATTCCTCACCCACCACTTATGCTATTGGACAATGATATTGTCACAGCAAATTTTAATTAAATGACAAAGCTACCCCTTAATGATTCCCATTTATTTTGTAAATTCCACTGGACCACCAACACAAGAATTTCCCCCAACCATTTAAACCTTATTTCTATCTCCAGCCCCGCCGCCCTATTCCCTTATCCCAATCCCTTCCATACGCCCACTAGATGGCAAGCTTGAACTCCTTATGCCAAAATTGGTCACCTCGCAGTCAAAGTTGCTTCCTCCTGAAGCTAGAGCATGTTGATGAAGAGTCGGCATGGTGTTATTGTTGATTTGAATAAGGGTGATTGTGTCATATTATTAAAAGGGTTAAATACAGTAAATCCCCTTAAGGTTTTAGCTGTTTTGTACTAAATTTTCTAACGTTATTTTTTTTCTTACTTTACCCCTTTGACTAACAAAATGTAACTCCTTTGTTAGTTTTTTTAAAAAAGATAAATTTATCCCTAAAGGTCAATTGCGGTAAAAACACCTAAAGCTTTAAGCGAGATTTCACTTTAATCTCGCATGCAAGTTTTGTAGTATTTAATACATTAAGATGAAAATAAAATTTAATAATATTATCAATACTATTAAAATATAAATATGCTCCAAATTAATTAATATTATAAAATTCTCGAATTATACTTTCTTCAATATTTAAAATTTATAAATACAGTAAAATAATTAATTTTAAAAATTTTGATGAATTATTAATGATATTTTATCTAAATTATTTTTAATTTGAGTTTTTGTTTATATGATAAAATTATTTCATATAATTTAGGCGTTAGTTAAATTATATTAACAAAGGAAAAAAAGTAAGAAGAAAATCATTTTAAATAAACTAAAAGAAAAGCAAAAAGAAAATAGAATAATATCACTTTAATAGATGATTTTGAATCTCGTATATTTAAAAATTTATTTTTACAGGAAAATAAAATATAATGAAAAGACAGAAAAATACCATTAGTGTTAGGAAATTTTTGTATTTAAATTTTTTTTCACAAATAGTTTTAAAGAATCACTAGTGTTGGTGGGTATCATTATATTTTTAGTTGTTTTAATAATATTTATATTAATTAATGATTAAAGTAGGTTAATTGACACAAAACTAGAATTATGGACTAAAATGACAAATATAATTAACTTTAAGGGGTTAATTTTATATTTTCTTGTAATACCTAGGAATAAAATTATTATTTTTGACTTTTTAATAGTCAAATTGCTGGTATGTATTATACTACAAGAAAGGGATAAAGTGAGAAAAAATAATGTTAAAGAATTTAATACTAAACAACCCAATCCTTAAAGGGTTTATTATATTTAATCCTTACTAAAAAGTGCTATGGCATTAAGATTATTGCTGTGGCAATATCATAGTCCTATGCTATTGCGCCCGGATAGAATCTCTTCCATTACTTCTGGATAATAGATAAAGGGCCCTCACACCTTGGAGGGAAGATTTTGACGGAGGACGAAAGCCGAAAGAGACTAAGAAGTGAGACTGAATGGTTCTGCCAGGTAATTAATAATAGAAAATATTTAGATAGACTCGATCTTTAATTTCACTTATAGATTTTGTAGTCAAAATTAAACCTTAAAAAATCTTATTTATATTAGTTGATGTCATAAATTGTCTAAAATTTAATCCATACCATAGAGTCTACAAATGCGATTAAAGACCGGATCTACCTAAGTATTTGCCATTAATAATTACTCTCACAATAACGCCAGCTTTAGTTTATTATTTTAAACACAAATGAAAAGCAGTTAGTAATCCAAAAAAAAAAAAAAAATAGAGATATTTTGTCATAATAATCTCCCTTTTCAAAACTATTACACAACGTTTGCTATGCAGAAATTGGCTAGAATGTAAAGATGAATAAATTTTTATCCAAAATAGGTAAAAATATTTATTCTTACTTCAATATTTGATAATTTAAGTCGAAAGGAAATGTGTTTTATTTCATATTTAATATAATTTTTTTAGATGTTAAAATACAGAAAAATTCTACAATTCTTTTTAAGGAACCATTCTCTTGTAGTTTAAATACTTGTACAGTACAACATCATATACTTTAAATGCTTGTACTGTACAAGTTTTTAAAGATAAGGGAATGATTCTCTAAAATAAACTATAAAATTCCCCTAAAATATAATTGATTTTAAATAAAAAACTTTTCTCATTTTTTACAACTTAATTATTTGAATGTAAACAATTTAATTATTTGAAAGTAAATAAAAATTTAATATAAGTGTTGTAACTTTTTAACATTATGTATAATCTAACTATTTTATCTCAATGATAAAAAATTATATTATGAATTCAAATAATTATATGGTATAATTTAATAATTTATCCAAATGATAAAAAATAAAAAATGCATTAAATTTATTTTACTTCAAATAATTAAATTACATAATCTAACTAATTATATAATATTTTATTTATTTCTAACATAATAAGATTATAATTATGCAACAAAAAAATTGAATAAAATTTGGAAAAAAATAGATAAATTTGACATTTCATAAATTTTTCTTTTTAAATTAAAGTTGAAAAAGGCTTTCCTTAACTTTTTTAAAGAATGACTTTCCAAAATATAGTGAAAATAAAATTTTCTTGTGGAATAATCTTTCTAACTTAAACTTTCTATACCAAATATAAAAAGAAAGAATAAATTAAAAAATTCTTTCCATTTTATCCTATTCCTGCCTACCAACCATGGGTTGGGACATTTATTTTTGTAAGTGACAGAATAGGCATAAAACAAAAAGATTGGCAGAATTGAATAATTGGTTCACGTATTCTCATGAAATGAAATGATTGTCGATCTTTGATTGTAGACAAAATCACACCACAACAGCTGATTAAATATATGTTCTCCAATTATTTAAAAATAAGGATTAGAGCGTAACTCGCCCTTCTAATGTCAAGACAATCTTTGACTTTGGCTCATAAATCCAATGTTTTGAAAACAGGATCGAGTATTGAACCGGTGGCCTGTTCGGTTTGCAATTCAACCAGTCTGATTGGTTGAACCGATCGGTTCACTAATTTAATTTTTTTTTAACCAAAGTGTGATATAATTTAAAATGACCTAAGATATATTTATATAAAATCTAAAATAGAAGTGAAACATTATTTTTGGAGAATTATAGTCCTAATATCCAAAAATACTAATCAAATTTCTAATATGAAAAGTGAAATTTGTACAAAAATAAGTATAAAAAAGATCAAAAAAATAATAATTTAATAGTTTAGACTTTGGTACGTTCAATGTTTTGTCATTTTGGAGTTTATTTCATGATTTTTTAATTTTTCTCCTAATTTAAATCATTTTTTATTCTGAAATTTAAAAAACCACCAAAATCGGTTCAACCAGTTATTTTTCGGTTGTCGATTTTTTACCGGTTCTATCCAGTTTTTCAGACTGACCGGATATATAGTTGGACCAATCAAATTTCTAATATGAAAAGTGAAATTTGTACAAAAATAAGTATAAAAAAGATCAAAAAAAAAAATAATTTAATAGTTTAGACTTTGGTACGTTCAATGTTTTGTCATTTTGGAGTTTATTTCATGATTTTTTAATTTTTCTCCTTATTTAAATCATTTTTTATTCTGAAATTTAAAAAATCACCAAAATCGGTTCAACCAGTTTTTTTTCGGTTCTCGATTTTTTACCGGTTCTATCCAATTTTTCAGACTGACCGGATATATAGTTGGACCAGATCGGTGGCTCTTCCGGTTCGCAGTCTGACCGGTCGAACCAGCCGGTCTGGTCCAATTTTCAAAACATTGCATAAATCGACTCCAGTCAAATACATTGTACATATTTTATTAGGAAAATAATTTTAATAGTCTTTTACATTTGACATTTGTATTTTTTTAGTCATTTACATCCGAAATGATGTATTTTAGTCCCCCACAAATTCAAAACGCAACATTTTAGTCTCTCGACACAATTACGGGTATAATTTAATCTAAAATATTCACATGCATATAAAATGTAACGTATTCAAGTGTACAATTGACAATATATAATCTTAAACAATAAATTATCCCAAAAGAAAATGATGGATCTGTTGGAGTAGAGTTAGAGGAGGAAAAGCTGCGAGGGAGGGGAATAGGAGTGGTGTTGGTAGGTGAGAATTTTGGGGTGATGGTGGTGGAGGTTTTAGATAGTATCGTTTAATATTTAAAATTTTTGTGTTGTCAATTTTGTCCATGAAAATATAATATTCGACACACATGCAAGTATTTCAAACCAAAATATACAAATAATTTTTTTGGATTACTGTGTTGAGGGAGCAAAATGGTACATTTTGAATTTGCGAAAAATTAAAATGCATCATTTTAAATGTGAAGAATTAAAAAAGTATAAATGCGAAATGTGAGAGACTAATAGAATTGTTATCCCGATTTTATTCTTAGGTTCAACTTTAGGGATAACTGGTTGTTAATGGTTTATAGAATTTATTAATGAATAACGCTTGTAATATGCATAAATATAAAAGGACTCAAAAAATTTAATTTGGCCATCTTTATTAATTTGTTTCTAGCATTATTGCTAATTTTAATGCTGGTCCCAGTATTCACTTTCAAAGGCAAAGTGAACGAATTCAAATTGTAATTCGCATCACAATTGAATGATCTAGTTCAAATTGTCTACGAATTCAGTGAACTAGTTCAAGTTGTGGATTAACCATCTCGCGTTAGTTAAGTTGCCACGAAAAGCATATCAAGTAGTCTATCCGTCCCATTTTATTTGTCTTTTTTTTTTTTTTTTTTAATTTGTTCTAAATTATTCGCTACTTGTCAAAAAGGCAAATAAATAAATGACAGTTTACCTATTTTTCCTTTCATGCAAATTCCAAAAAAGAGCAGTATTATCATGTTTCAATATTAATTACTCTTATAAACTATTTTAAATTTTGAAAACTAAAACCAACTAACAAATTTTAAATTTTAATTGAGTGATAATAATGGAAAAATGATTATACTAGTTGGTTAAGTTTCAACTATTCTTAAATTGTGTGCAAAATTGATTACGCCAAATAAATTAGGATGGAAGGAGTACTTTACCGACTGTAAACAAGTTCAAACCCTCTACTTGTAGTTAAAACCTTAGTGAATGTAATAGTGTTCTTATTCGCTAAGGATTTTTTGTCTCACATTCTATGCTACTCCCTGTCACACCATCTAATAAACTGTCAAGATTATTTCACTAAAATTATTTCATAGAATTTTGACAGTTCATTAGGTAGTGTGACAAGAAATAGTACAGAGTATGGGATAGAAGATCCTGTACTGTTCTTGTTTGATCTGAAATTGAAGTATTATAATATTAGAAAACAAAATCATTTTTAGACTAAAATTCAAAATTACTAGACAAAATTAATTCACGTTAATTACAAAATTATATTAAATCATCAATCTTGATTTTATGTATTTGATAGGATTTCGTCCATCCTTTTACAAACATAACAATACATTAATGTTTTTTTTATCATTTTATCATTTTGTATGCAAGTTTTGTACAAGATAATAGATTAGCAATACAATACATGTCGCTCCAAACAAAAAATGTACAAATTGTCTACAGGCAAAATTGACCCAACGAGATGTCAATTAAGACAAGCAACTACTATAATCTTGATCACATGTTCGAATTCCAATTATTGTGGAACAATAGCAACAATATATACTATAACAACAGAATGGTAGATCGCACAAATCTATGTATGGTGCACAGGGCAACCAACAAAAATTTCATCCTCAATTGATCAGAAAGTGAGCCTTGTTCCAATGGAGAAATTTTTGATCTGTGTTAGCTGTCATTGTTGCACCCTTAATGGGCCATTTCACACAGACTATCCAATTGGCCAAGCTCATGCTGCAAAAAAACAACCAACTTTCAATTTCAGTTTTGATTATGAAGGTGCCTACTGACCCCGAAGGCGCCAAAAAAATCCAGACAGTCATCACTGGCTGCCATGTTGAAGGCCTCCATTTCCACCACCTGCCGACACCGGAAAACACCGATCACTGGGCATCAAATAGAGGGTTATTCGTAAATCAACTGATAGAGTATCAGAAGCCACATGTACGAGAATTCGTCTCCAATATCAAAGGTCTCTCCGGGTTCATACTTGACATGACAACCCCAACCATGATCGATGTAGCTGACGAATTTCGGGTTGCTAGCTATATTTTTGTCACGTCTGGCGCTGCTTTTATTGGTCTTATGCTCCATTTTCAAGCCCTAGAAGATGAAGAAAATCAAGATATTTCTGAGTTGTTTAAATGCAATAAGGAGTTAATCACCCCTTCTTTTCTTAAACCGGTTCCAATCAGCGTTCTTCCAACTATCACAACGAATAAGGAACAATGGTCGACTAGGATGCGTAAGTTTGCCTACGGGTACAGAAAGGCCAAGGGGATGATCGTGAACACATTTTTTGAGCTTGAAGAATTTGCTGTCAATTCTTTCTTCAACCATTCATCTTATGGTAAGTCAAAACTGCCACAAATTTACCCTGTCGGGCCTATTCTAAATACATTCAATACTGAGACTAAAAACCATTCAGATATTATAAAATGGCTAGATAATCAGCCAGCAAAATCCGTGGTGTTTTTGTGCTTTGGAAGTTTAGGAAGCTTCAAATTGGGTCAAGTGAAAGAAATAGCTAATGGCTTGGAGAAAAGTGGGCATCAGTTCCTTTGGGTACTAAGGCAACACCCAGCTGAAAAAGGAGGATATCCTAGTGAGTATGAGAATCTTGAATTTGTGCTGCCGGGAGGATTCTTAGATCGAACGGCTTCGGCGTTGGAAAAGTTGTGGGTTGGATTCCACAATTGGCTATTTTGTCACACCCGGCTGTGGGCGGATTTGTTTCACATTGTGGTTGGAATTCAATATTAGAGAGCATATGGTGTGATGTGCCTATTGCCACTTGGCCTTTGGCTGCAGAGCAACAGCTAAATGCATTTCAATTGGTAAAAGAGTTAGGAATGGCAGTGGAAATTAGCCTGGACTACAATGAAGCAAAGGAGGATCAAGCTTTGGTGAAAGCTGATCAAATTGAGCAAGGGATAAGAGAACTCATGGATGGTGAGACTGAAGTGAGGCAAAGGGTCAAAGAGTTTAGTGAAAAAAGTAAAATAGCTATGAATGAAGGTGGATCATCTTTTGTGACCTTTGAGAATCTCATACTAAGTATTTGTAGCAACCAGCGTTAAGAGCCATTCTTGTAATTGTAAAATACAATTAGCCTTGTCAAGAATATTTATCAATGTTAATTAGATCAATTTTTTGTTCTTAAAATTACTATCTAGATAATTTAAATTGGGAGTCATTTTTTTTTTTTTAATGAGCAAACGTCCTATTTAATTACTAAACTATGTTTTTGATTACCGGATTAATCACCAACTATTTTAGTGGCAAAATATGTCATTAAACTTCAAAAATTCCATTTAAGGATTATTCCATCTATTTCTCCTATTGAGTGCTCTATTAGTCCAGTCATGTACATTTCATGTTAGTTTCAACTATGGTATATTTGTCCAAGAAAAAAGCTCCTTTTCTTCCACATAAAAGTAGAATCGATTGCCCTAATTAAACCAAAAATAAAATCTTGTCCTTCTCTTCACCCACGAAAACAATTCTTCCATCCATACCTCACTTTATGCCTCAACAACGAATCATTCCAAGAAGGTCACTGTCGCTCATATGTTTTTATGGCAGAAGAATGATTTTGTAAAATTTTTGGACAAGTCGAAACTAGCAAGAAGGTACGTTAATTGTGCAGGATTGGAGGTGGGTTTTCGTTAAATTTTGTTGAGCTATGTTGATTAGACTAGTTTTGAATGTCTTTTTTTTTTTTTTTGGGTTTGTATGGTAAAATGTGCCCCAACTAAACTTACGTGAAATATAGGGAGTGGACTAATGGAGCACTTAATAGAAAAATAGATAAAATAATCTCATAAATGCATTTTTTGAAATTTAATAAGCTTTTTAGTCACCAAAATAATTGGTGACTAATTTGGCAATCGAACTATAATTTAGTAACTAAATAGACTATTTGCTCTTTTTTATTTTTTTAGATTTTTCTCAGCCAAGAGTTTAAACTATTCTTTATTTATTTATTTATTTTTATTCTTAGATTGTCCGCAGCCAAATGTTTAAACAAAAGTCGACGGTTCGGGATAGGGTATTAGTAAACTGAAAATGAGAAATTGTTTTACCTGCATTTGGATATACTCCGTTTTACACCCTCTAATTTATAGCAAGTTTTCACTTTACCTTCAATATTTTAATTTTATATATATATTGCATCTAAACTGAAA
This sequence comes from Cinchona pubescens, assembly GCA_025175665.1. Lineage (NCBI taxonomy): Eukaryota > Viridiplantae > Streptophyta > Magnoliopsida > Gentianales > Rubiaceae > Cinchona > Cinchona pubescens. Next base: position 576,668 of record JANKKI010000157.1, read on the forward strand.
AAATTTATTTCTATTCAATCCAAATTTTAACTCTATTTACTATAATTGAAAATTTTTATATCACACCATTATTTGGGTGTAAATAATACTAGTATGGTAGTCATGACTACATCCTTTTTGTATCCTATAACTTAGGATTAATGCAATTTTGGTACTCCAAAGTAAGAAAAATTTTCAATATGAACCCATTAATGCAATTTTGGTCCTCCAAAGTAAGAAAAAATTTCAATATGACCCCCCAAATTGAAAAAGTCCCGATATGACCCTCCAAAGTAAAAAGTATTCCAATATAAAGCAGCGCCAGACGTGCTGAATGAGTCTCAATTGTCCTTCCAAATTAAAATGAATATGTGGCCTTCCAAGCTAGAAGAATCTCAATTCGGCCATCCAAATTGAAATTTATTTTAATTATGGCCTCTAAATTGAAAATGTGTTCCAATACAACAAATTAATTTCTTATGTTCTTGAATAGTTTTAGGTCAAATGCCGGAGATATAAAATTAGCTGTAATATAATCTAGATACATAATAGGAGGGTTCCAAAGACAGGCTAATTGGAATCTAGCTACAGAATGCAACATCTCACATTGGGTACTTTACTCCACACCTGGTGGCTTACTGCACAGTCATAAAAGACATTCGAATTATATTCCAATAAATTAAATTGAGATAAGAGAACTTATCGATATCGGGATTAATGGTCAACGAATGATTCTAAATTACTATATGAAGGAACAAAGTTGAGGCGTATAATCACTGTTTTTCAAAGTGATTTCGCCCCCCAAGGGATCGTAATCCACCAGTGCAAACGAGTCACCAGGCGGTCACTTTCCGGGATACAACAGCAACATTAGTCGCATGCATTCACAAGCAAGATTTCGAGTTACTACAAAATTACTTAGTACCAAGAATATGAGAATTAATAGAAGTGAAGAAAGGACTTCGGTGTGTTTTTTGAATAGGACATTAAGCCCTTTATTTAGAGTGATCAATCTTGCCAGAGTTTGGAAGTCATAAATTGCCTTGAGAGCAATAATAGTATGGCACATTAAACAGATAGAACTTTATCTACCTTGGAGAAGAGATAGGAACGAAGTCAATATCTGAACACAAACAAACAATCAATTCCAGTGTGAACATTAAAATCGGGTAGAGATTAACAAGTAAATTTCACAAGAAATTGGTAAACAAATTCGAATAAGAACAGACTAAAAAATATGAAAAAACTTATGCAAGTAGTAAAATATTAATGAATCACAAGCACCGCACCACACCACACCACACCGTGCATAGACTAGGCTCCCAATTAGAGTTACTCATTGGCAAAATATCAAACACATATAAGATGAAGAGATTCAACATAAGATTCCAATGTGAGACAAATGGTTTCAAAAAAGAGGGAACAAAAATGGAGGGAAATCAAATTTATTGTAATTGTATTTTGGAGGCAAAATCCAACAATCCCCACATGACTCAAAAATACAGAAATGGTGCTAAATAAATACATCTAACACATAAATAACGATATCTATTGGACTTACGAATCGTAGTTAGCGTATTCAATCAAGAAGTATATGGAAGATAGGTGACCAAGGTATTGAACCTTCCTCCTTAATGGACACTTCTACAGCTAAGCACATGTTAGTCTTCACTCTATTGTAAGCTCTTGATTTGGTGCCTTTTAGGTTATGCACCTTACCTGGATATTCATAAGTGCTATAGAGATATACCCGTTAATCTCATAGGAAGCAGCCCTCACTTTCACACTCATATAAGTGTGTTTATCAAATATGTACTGCCACACACAACCTATATAGGATATATGCTCATTAAGAGTCATCGAGTTAACCCTCACAATTTTAGACAGTAAACACTATCTGTACCATAGGGAGGGACCACATATGATAGTGCAAATAGAATATTTTTGTGACTTGTTATTATCCATTGAACCTACTTTATGGGATCTCCGATAATGTAAGTTGGATTGTCATCACATTCAATTCTCATCAATAGGTCTAAGTCCCATCCCCTTCGATGTATCTAGCGTGACTATATCTCAATCCAGTCCTTTAAAAGAGTCAAATAACTTTATCGGTAACTTACAATGCCCATAATTATCGCCCTATTGCTCATGAGCTATTTCATAACGTTATGTCTAACACGCATATGCTGGCCTTTTTGTTTAGTCACTGCTTTTTATCTCAGCAATCACTACCTGTAGATTCTAACACAAGAAATAAATACAGGTTTTTCTAGTAATGGACCTATGAGCAATTTACCTCTTGAGTATGTTAATTTAATGCAACAAACTCATATCTCATAAAGTATCTATCATTCTAAGCTCCCTTAGACTATTATAAGGATGTAACTGCATCTTAGAGCGTGAATCATAATCAAATGCATGATTAATCGCACCTCCCAACACATAGTAGAGTTGCTCAGAAAAATTACCAAAAAAGTAATAAAGTAATAATACTCTCAGCATATCCAAGCAACATATATGTGATGTAGCACTAAATTTGACAAGATCTCCTAACATCAAAATTTAAATTTCAATTACAATTAAGTGTATTGTACTCCTAGAATATCTTGTCTCTTATATCACAAAAATAATTATTATTCTCTGACAAAGTCATTAGAGAAGATTCACACGTAACATTAAATTCATGTGACATAGTTAGTATGAACTTACTAGTCATCTCAAGTATACATTTGTAATTTAATTTTCATGGTTAGTTAAAAATCTTAACCCCCGACATTTTGATATATACAAAATACAAATACAATTTCGAGCAAGTAATATCTATATAGTGAAATTTTTAACATCAAATTACCAAATAGATCATCACAATAATATAATTTGAGATATCATCTCATATGATATATTCTAAATTTCACATAGGATTAATTCATTTCATATTCTAAGATTTTCTTGACTTGTTTACTCTATGAGTTAACACATGCAATCCATAATTTTGTGATTTACACCTCTAAAATTATAATTATCACTAACATGCAGATTTATTTTATAATCAATTAAGGCATCATGGGCATGAGCTAATTTTATATCTTATCTCATGCAATAAATTTTATCAAATATTCATGCCCCCATATTTAGAGAGTAAGGAATAAAATCTATTTATTAGATATAAATGAATATCAACAACTTGCTCAATTCTGAAAATCCATCAAATATTTATATCTTAAAGGAAAATACTTCCATAGTTTGTTCATACCAACAATAACGAAGACTCGGGTTCTAAAAGTATAATGCAAACACAATGTGTATTTCAAGAAGCATGAATCACGGTCATAACACTTGTTCTCAAGACCTTTAAGTCAAAACTCAACAAGTCAAAGATTTATAGTCAATTTTCCAACGTCACAATCTCATGCAAAGTTATAACCAAGTTATTTACCTGAAATCATTCAAGAATACTAGAATTCATAGTGATTAATAGTTTTCTTCCCTCAAATTTTGGTAATCTTTGAATAATTTTAACATCATTAATAAGAATAGACTTATAAGTAAATAGGTACTTTAGAACTCTATTCTACTTAATAGCAAAGCTAACTACTAAGTTTATATGCATTCTAATTTCTATAAAATTTAGTTTATATTTCAATTATCACTAATAAAATGTATCGGCAAAACTTATTCCCAACAATGCAAAGTTTTCAGATAAAAAGCCAACAAAGCAATTCCACTTTTACTAAATTCAAGTCTTCAAATGATAAGTTCATAATTGTACTATATTTTATATGTCATTTACCATATTTTTATGTGTTGTAAGCAATATTTCAGTTATTATGGAGCTTAATTTAGTTATTCTTATTTTTTGTAGGGTTAAAGTGAAAAAGAGCTGAAAAAGATGGAAAAGATGAAAGAAAATGCTAAGGCCGAAACATGCACGAGTATGAAGCCATTTTGGACATTGTTGCGTACTTTAAACATAACATTCGAGTCCAAAATCCGATTGAGATGATTCAAGATGCGTTGGAAAGCTAAGAAAGGGAGCTACAACTTTTGTGTTTTACACTTTCCCAAATTCCAAAAGTATCAAGGTCAAAATTGCAAAGCGAAATATGAAGTGCAACATTAAGCCCAACGCACATGTTCTGGGGCAGCGCATGTGCTCCGAGTCCAAAAGGGAAAATTTTAGCACTGCCTAGGGTGCACATGCACACAATCAGGTAGCGCATGTGCGCCCGAGATAGTGACGTTGTGTGATTTTTTAATTCTCGAATGATTTCTTTGCCCGGGAAGACCCTTTTTCATATAATTTCACATTCTTATCCAAAGACAATTATTGTAACCCTAGTAGTCATTATAGATACCCCATGTAGGGTGATTAGAAGAGTGTTCAACACTTTATTTTCTCGTTTTATCTAGGGTTTTCAGCAAAGAAAAATTCTTGGTTATTCTTTCATTGCACTTAGTGCCTAAACCTTTTTTCTTGGTCGAGGGATTTGGAGCCATAGTCAATTCTACTATATTGTGAGACTTTTTGTTCTTGAACTTATTCAATTTTATATCAAGTATTGATTATTTTTCTGTGATTAATTTTATGATTGTTCTTTATGATAGTATAACTTGTTATTGCTTCAAATTAAATAAGTTATTGGAATTAATCTACTGCTAGATTTTTTTAACTGCGTGTGCTTAGTTCATTCTGTAAAGCAACTGAGTTTGATAATGGCTCGATTAGTGTTATCGAGATTAGGGAAAATATTCAACTAATTGGCATAACCGCGTGTATTATGTTTAATTAGCCTAATTATTCTTGTTAATTTTAATGTTTCTATTAATTAATCTTTGACTCGTGTCTAGATTAAATTAATAGTTAGCGTTAATTGGATGGCGTGTTGAAAATTGGCCAACTTTAGAAAGAAATAAGAATCTACTTTGAATTGGAATTTGATTTAATTCTTCAATTAGTGTTTGGTATAGAAATTGAATTATCTTTGGTGTCAAGGATCGACTAGTAAAATTGTTATGGCGGATATGACTGAAACCAAGATTCTTCTTAAATTGAATTCCCTCAAATTTACTTTGTTGTTTTAATTTTTAGTTTAAAAGCATTCAAAACCCCTCTTAGTGTTCTTTTGAGCACAAGAATAAACTCTATTCTCTGTGGGACGATATGTGCTCACCACTATACATTATTATTGAGAATTATTAATTTTGAGTTCCTAGACAGCACTGACCAAAAATTTTGGCGTCGTTGTCGGGTTGCCATTTTGAATTAGTTAGTGCTATTTATTTTTTTTTCTTTTATTTTCTTTTATTATTATTCTTCAGCTAATTGTGTATGCCAGTGACACGATCTGCTGGACAAGTTGAATTGTAATTTGATCCAAAATACAGAAAATGGTACGCAAATTAGGGAAAGAATTAAAGAAATGCCAGTTAAGGAAAGATCAATTGCTCAATTTCATCTGTGCTGGTGATAAGGAACAACATAGAGGGACAAACATGGCACAAAGAATTCTAAGAGAATTAGCAGCACCCACCTTAAATCAACAACCTTTGTGCATTACATGTCGTAAATTAGATGCAAATGTTACATTTGAATAAAAATCTGGACTAATCCATCTATTACCTTCCTTTGCATCATGGATTGCTAGGTGAAGATCCAAATAAGCATCTTAAGGAGTTTCATGTAGTTTGCACGAGTATGAGACCTACTGGAGTGTCAGAGGAGCATATTAAATTGAAAACATTTCCATTCTCACTCAAGGATGAGGCAAAGGATTGACTGTGAGATTTATTCTCACTCAAGGATGAGGCAAAGGATTGGTTGTAGGATTTAACTTCGGCCAGCATTACAACCTGGGAGCAGATGAACAGATTATTCTTGACAAAATATTTTTCAGCCTCTCAGACTACGAATATTCGAAAAGAAATTTGTGACATAAGGCTTCAATGATGAGTCCTTGTATGAGTATTGGGAGCGCTTCAAGAAACTATGTGCAAGTTGTCCACATCATCAGATAAGTGACTCTTAAATTAATCTAATATTTTTATGAAGGTTGGTTGCCAAATGAAAGGAACATGGTCGATACCGCAAGTGGTGGGTCGTTAGATAATTTGACCATAGATGCTGCTCGTGAGCTTATCATCGAACATGGCTGCGCGTTCTCAAAAGTTTGGGACACGATGTGATCAGCCTCTCAAATGTGTTAATGAGGTAAATATTTCATCTTTAGAACAACAAATGGCCAGTCTAACTTCTTTTGTAGGACAATTGGCTTCAAGAATTGCGCAGACAGCACAACCTTGAGGCATTTGTTCAAACGAGAGACACTCAATAGATATGTGTCCCACATTATAATAGGAATCCGAAGAACAAGTAAATGCTGTGGGAGGATTTTTGGGGTAACCACGAACAAATTATGATCCCTACTCCAACAAGTATAATCCTAAATGGAAGGATCATCCTAATTTGAGACAAGGGAATCCAGAACAACCTTAAGCACAACAGAATTGGCAGAATTTCCAACCATATAGACCCTCATTTGCTCAAAAGCAACAAGCTAATCCGAATAATTAGTCTGGTAAGTCTTTAGAGGAAATGTTGAATGCTTTAACGGCTAATACTATACAATTACAACAGGATACAAGACAGCAAGGCCAGTATTCAGTAGTTGTAGCACCAAATGGGACAAATGGCGACTGCAATCAGCCGATTAGAATTGCAAAGTTCTAGAAAGTTGCCATATTAAATTATCATCAATCCAAAGAAAACTTCAGTGCAATTATGTTGATGAGTGGTAGGGAGGCTGAGGTGCAGCACAAAATAGTTCCTGAACATATTCAGTTGGCTGATAAATCTTTACCTTATCCTAAAGGAATAGTAGACGATATCTTAGTTCAAGTGGGAAGTCTAGTTTTTCCTGTTAATTTTTATGTTCTAGAAATGGAAGAAGGTGATTCTAGTTTTCCTATTTTATTAGGAAAATCATTTCTAGCCACTTCTCAAACTAAGATAGATATTCTTAATGGCATTCTTAATATGGAATTTGGTGATACAAGTTTTCAATTTAGTATTTATGATGATGTTGAATCGTCTGACCATACTAAACTTGTTTTTTGTAATCGATGTGTTTAGGCCTCCAATACAGAAAATTCATCTAGGACATAATAACAATAAGGAGGTGGTCGTGAACCATGAAGAACATTTTGAGGGAAATAATAAGAACTTGTTGCAGCAAACAAGTAATAGAGGTCCTATTGCTTTACTACTTTCTAACAATAAGTTGATGTTATCTGTTGTACAGGGAACAACCGGATTACAATCACCTTCTTAGTCATCTTAAATACTTATTTTTAAAAGATAAGGAGAAGATGATCGTCTCAAGTCAACTTAGCAATCCGCAAGAAGAGCAACTTGTTCGGGTCCTAAAGGAACAAAGGAGATTGAATCCATTATTTATGAGAATAGTGAAACGGAAGATCCTTGGACTCCTTAACATGAGAGTTACTTGATTGGTTAAAGAGTATCAAGTCAAGCCAGCGACAATAAACAGAGGCACTGCATTGGAGGCAACCCATGCCCATTTTAAATTCTATTCCGTTTATTTCATTTTGCAACTTTATTTTTGTTATTTTATTTTTAGGGTTAGCGTAGTCTTATTGGTGTTGTTAGTGCGGGATATCGACTTCATTGTTAAGCTAAATTGTTAAAATGGTCCTTTGAAGATTTTGTGTTATGTGGGTGATTTAGAGTAGAAATTATATGCATTAAGGGTTGTTCTACGATTAAAAAAAAAAATTGAAATTTGTTTCTTCTTTTGCTCGCGCATGTCCACGAGGTCGATCCTGAAAATTTTGCTTTTGCCTCATGCGCATATGCGCCCTATAAGCGCGAGGCAGAATGGCAACCCAGACTTTCTGCTTCATGTGCACATGCGTGCTGAACTTGCAATGCATGTGCCACGACTTCTTATAAGTGTCAAAACCCTTCCTCACAAGTATAACACATGAATACTTCTATTCCTTCCCTTCCACTCTCAACCACCAAAAACCCCCACTTCTATTTCTTCCTCAAATCACTCCAACTTCATCAAATTCACATCCAAACCATTTCTTTTTCAAAGGAAAATTACATCAAGCTATGATTTCATTCTCTTCCTATAATTTTTGTCCTTTATGAGTTTCAATTGATTATCAAGAATGTTTTGATTTTTTTTTTATACTTTGATTGATTAAATCTGTTATGGATTGAACTTTAAACTTGTGATTGAATTGTTGATTGAGGAGTGAATTCATGCTAATTATATGCACAAAAATTTCTTCTTTATCTATGCATGCCATGTGTTCGATAAATTGTCTCAATGAATAAAAATATTAAAACACAAAGCATTGGTGCATGATTTTAATTCCTAGAATGTTAATTATGCCATGTGACATCTTTTTGGTTAATTTTTATGCATAGGAATGTTCTTGGAATGTATATAAGCCATAGTTTTAGGCATTATTTTGCTTGAATTTTCATGTATATTCTAATGCTTATGATTTAGGGATTTAAGTGTGAGGTGTCAAAGTTATTTGTTTAGGGGTCATGAGATTCTTATTTATATTTTGTAGGAATGGGAAGAACGAGCAAGAAAACAGCTACAGATAAAAGTGTCGGAGCATCCTCATCATAACCGGTTCTCAACAGCCTAGGGTAATTGGGGGTGTGAGATTTTTAACTACAACAACCCAATAAAAATACAATAATGATATCTCTAAACGGGCTGTAATCAAGGAAAGGGGAATTCAAGTTCCATTGGCAGGGGTCCCAGAGATCAAGTTAACCATTCACAATCGTGGATGGGATCTTTTTACCTCAACTCCTATCGATGCAGTCATCCCAGTGGTGCATGAATTTTATTCAATATTTGCCCATTATAGCGACACCAAAGTATATGTAAGAGGAAACGATGTGGATGTCTCTGTCAATGAGATTAATAGAGTTTTGAAGTCCATCGGGTACATAATGATGAATGGCCAGACACTCGAAATGCCAACATGGAGTTACAAGAAATCATAAGTATTCTTTGTGATGGGGACGTTGAATGGACCTATACGACGAATGGTAACGTGGCTCGGCATTTCAATTCTAATACCCTTAAACCACCTTGGTTTGTCTGGTTTAAGTTTCTTTGTGCTTCGCCTCGTTCCGATTAATCATCTTGTATATGTCACTATGGAGAGAGCAAAGCTCTTGTATTGAATTGCTACCAGGAAATCTATAGATGTCGGTCAGCTTATACGCCAGTAGATTTGCTATTCTGCTACCAATAAGCAACCTGGCTTATAGTTTCCCCATTTGATTACTACTCTGTGTTTGAAAAGCGATATGGTGATTTGATCATTCCTAGGAAAAAATGAAGCCTGGAAAGTTAATTGCAATAGAGGGTATAAGAGCTCCAATTAGACGTACTCGATCCTATGCCTCTACATCACACGCGAATGAGGCTGCTAATTCCGAAGATGAGCCTGTGCCTGTGTCTGTGCCACAGCAGACTCAGGAATAGCTTTTACAAAAAATCCTGGCTAAACCACAACGGATGAGTCACTGTTTTGATTCGTTTATTCAATACCGGTATACTTGGTAGCATGCCATGGAGGCTCGCCAGATGCAAGGGAGGGGGGAGAGTATCCATCGACGTTTTCACCTTTTTCCACAAAAAGGATCCTTTCCCGCAGGATTTGGAGCCGCATGATCCTTGAGCTTTTCATGCCCTATGTATTGGACCATTTTCTTTATTTTTGTACTTTTAGCAGTTGATTTCTCGAACAATTTTAGTTGCTATTTTATTTTATTAGACATTTTAGTTAGTTAATTTCCTTTTAGCTAGGTTTGAAATTTTGTTATGGTGTTTTAATTTATTTTTCTTGTGTATTCCCTAGAGAGAGTAAGTTTTTTTTTTCTGATTATTGTAGAATTATTTTCCACAATATTCTTGTTTTTCTTATTGTCTCAAGGGAATTATTTGTTTTGTTCTATTTTGTTTAGTATTACTCCAACTTTCATTCGCGACAAGGGAATATTTATAGCGGATACTGCTCCAAACACGAATTCAATCCAGAGAAGCTTTTCTTTTTCCCATTTTATGCTTTTATTTTCGCATTGAGGATAATGCTTATTTTTAAGTGTGGGGTAGGGGAGTTATTTGGATTTTTAAGTTGTTTGATGTATAATATTTTGCTTAATTTTGCTGCAATATTTTAACTTATCTTTTGATATGAGAGCTTGCGAAGATTTTTGAAAATTTTTGTAAATTATTTGACAATTTTAAAAAAAAAAAAAAAGTTTTGACAATTTTTTCGTAATGTATTTCTCCATTTTTTTGCATAATGAATCTTTAATTAAACCATGCATGAATGTGCAGTCAGTGTTAATATTTTCCATTCGTGATTTTCAAAACTTTTGAGCACTAAGCCATACATTAATTTTTGATTTGGGAAATTTAGAGAAATTTATGTAGACTCAATTGTGTTGCATCCTAAAAGCTTACTTTATTACATTTTTTAAACTAATTCTTAGACAATCTGATTTAGTTTAAATATGAAGGTAGTGCCTTTTTCGTTTGATAAGCCTTTCTAGCCAACCATTTTAACAATTTATTTTTAAGTATCTTGTTTGAGTCTTACTCTTGTGAAGAGAAATACAATTCACCTTCTTTCACTTAAACTCAATTTACCTACTCCTTATTGAGCTTAATATTTCTTTTAATTGTTTTATCGTAAATTTTCCCTTTAAGAGATTTATGGTACACATTATATGTTAAGGGGATATAAGGGTGGAAGTTTATGAAAAGTGGGTGGTGTACATTTATGGAGTAAAATGGGCTATTGGAAAAAAAATTTGAAGAGAAAAATAATAATGAAAGTTTTTGATATTTATAGGTAGTGCCTATCACTGGTACTTATATTTTCAGGTAGTACCCATCACTAGTATCTGCTTATTTATATATTGCTGGGAGTGCCTACCACTGGCACCCATACTGTGAGTGGACAAAAATAATGAAATAATGATGTGATATATATATATATATATATATGCCTGAGAGAGGTTGGCATTTTTGGCTATGCTTATTGGTTGTTAGGAATTTTTCGTGGGTGTTTGTTACTCAAGTGTGGGATTATGGATATTTGAGATTTTGCAAGTGAAGAGAAGTTTTATTTTAATGTATAGTCACCATTATTATAATGTAGCTCTTGTTTTTATTTGTTATATCCTTTCCCTTCTTTGGCTAACAAATATCCTAATTTATTGTTCGAGCTGAAAGTCTTACCCAAATTAAATTGAATCGGTTGTCTAGATTAGTGGAAAGATGTAAGAAGAGTGAGCTATGGGGTGTTTAGAAAAATTTTGAGGGTCTTCATGATTTAATCTAGATATTTTTAAATCTAAGTTTTTAAATAGCTACACACACATACACGCGAATTCATGTTTTGGTTTTTATTAGCATTTGAACTCTTGGGTTCTTAGACTACTCTGATTGGTGGATTGATTATTGATTATTTATGTGGATATTTGATAGAATATGTTGAGTGGAATTTTGTTGTGCTTAAGTGTTTTAATTTTATGTTTGCTCGAGGATGATCAAAGGCTAAGTGTGAGGTAATTTGATAAGTTCATAATAGTGCTATATTTTATATGTCATTTACCACGTTTTTATGTGTTGTAAGCAAGATTTGAGCTATTATTGAACTATTGCAATATAATTTAGTTATTCTTAGTTTTTGTAGGGTGAAAGTGAAAAAGAGTTGAAAAAGATGAAAGGAAATGCTAAGGGCAAAACATGTATGAGTATGAAGCCATTTTAAACACCGTTTCATATTTTAAATGTAACTTTCAAGTTCAATCTCTGATTGAGATAATTCAAGATGAGTTGGAAATATAAAAAGGAAAGCTACAACTTTTGTGTTTTACACTTTTTCAAATTCCAAAAGCATCAATGTCAAAATTGAAGCCGAATATGAAGTGTCGTATTAAGCCTAGCACACATGCGCTGGGGTTATGCAGGGCATGTGCGCTGAGTCCAAAAGGGAAAATTTCAGCACTACCTTGGGCACACATGTGCGCAATCAGACAGCGCATGTGCGCCCGAGACAGTGATGTTGGGTGATTTTTTAATTCTTGGCTAATTTCTTCACCCGGATAGACTATTTTTCATACTATTCACGTTCTTATCCTGAGACAATGATTGTAACCCTAGTAGTCAATTATAAATACCCTATGTAGAGTGATTAGAAGAGAGTAGACACTTTATGTTCTCGTTTTATCTAGGGTTTTCAGTAGAGAAAAATTCTTTGTTATTCTTTTATGGCATTTAGTGCCTAAACCCTTTTTGTTGGTAGAGGAATTTGAAGCCATGGTCAATTTTACTATGTTGTAAGACTTTTTGTTCTTGAACTTATTCAATTTTATGTCAAGTATTGATTATTTTTCTTGATTAATTTTATGATTGTCCTTTTTAACTTGTTATTACTGAAGATAAAATAAGTTATTGGAATTAATCTACTATTAGATTGTTTTAAACACATGTGCTTAATTCAATCTGTGAAGCTACTAAGTTTGATAATTGCTCGATTAGTGTTATCAAAATTAGGAAAAATAATCACCTAATTGGTTTAATCGCGTGTGTTTATGTTTAATTGACCTAATTGTTCTTTTTAATTTTAATGCTTTTATTAATTATCTTTGGTGCCTGTCTAGATTAAATTAACTTCTAGTTAGGATTAATTGGATCGTGTGTTGAAATTAGCCAACGTTAGAAAGAAATAAGAATCAACTTTGAATTGGAATTCAGCTTAATTCTTCAATTAGTATTTGGTATAGAAATTGAATTATCTTTGGTGTCAAGGATTGACTAGAAAATTATCATGGTGGATATGACCGAAACCAAGATTCTTCTTATACTGAATTTCCTCCAAATTACTTTATTGTTTTAGTTTTTAGTTTAAAAATATTCAGAACCCCCCCTTTCTTTTGAGCACAAGAATAAATTACATTCTATGTGTAACGACTTGTACTCACTACTACACATTATTATTGAAAATTATTAATTTTGGGTGTCTACGATAGCGTTGACCTTCATGTGTATAAATAACTTTTTTTTCATTTATTTATTTGACTTTTCCCAATAGTACTGATAAGTATTAAATTCTTATTTGCAAGAATAGATATGGTTAACCCAACTAGTTTATATTTAATTTTATTATAATGGATAACTCATATACAGACGGTACATACATGAACAAACATATGTAAGTCTATATTTTTCACATATTAATTACTGTCCTTGATCCAACTAGATCATCTTGGTATCAGAGCTTTTTCCTTCTTTTCTAGATATTAATGCCAGATCTAAAACAGACTATTTTCTTAATAAAAATACATAGAGAATACTGTATAAGTCAACTAAATATACATAAGAAGAATAGAGATAAGATTTCAGAAATAATTAAAGAAATTAAAAATTTTAAAGAAAAAATTTTAGTATATAGAGGAGATCCAGAAGACTTAGATTGTTATCTATACACTAAAACAGATTATTTTAGAGAATTAATATTAAGATTAAAATACGAAGAAGAACATATTAATTTTATAAAAAATAATATAAACATAGATAATAGTGAATTATCATTATTAGCAGTATAGATTATTCACGATTAGAATATTTAGATCTTAGAATAAATTTGTATTCTAAGATAAGAACTTTGAAAAAAATCTCAAATATCCATAATAAAATTATTAAAAATATAATTAAAAACCAAAATAGAATTCTAGAAAATATAGATTATATTAAAAATCAACATATAGAAAAAGTAAAACAAAAAGATATAATAAATATAAAACAATTACTAGAAGAAATAAAAAGAATTACTCTTTCATGACAGATAAGAATAACAATGATGAATATGATTTAAACTATTTAGAAGCTCTAAAATATTTAGAAAAATATCATTTAGATCCTAAAGGCTTTAGTAATATAAATCCATCTTCTCAAAGTGATCAGATAATAATTAGACAAAATAATTTAATTATTAGACTATTATTAACATTACATATTAAAATAGACAATCTTTCAAAAAAGGAAGAAAAATATAAATAAGTCCTGAGTTTTCTGATATTACTAATGTAATAGATAAATTCTAAAAAGTAGAAATAAATAAAGATTGTCTCTTAATTTAATCTATAAATTAAAATAATAAATCAATCTTTTCAGGAAGAAGCAGAATTCTCTCAGAAATAGGAGAATCTAGTAGACCAAGTATATCTGAAAGACTAAGAAATTTATTAGATAGAATTTTAATGAGAAGAAATGATCAATTAGGAGAGAATTTTCAATTAGATGAAGTTATTGATATAGATAAAGATATAGAAATATTTAGTAATAATCAGCTTAGTTTATTAAAACCAAAGACTTTATATGTTAAAGGAAATAGATTAGAAAAAGCAAAATTATATAGACACTATAGAGAACAACAGATAAGTTGTGTAAAAGATCAAGAATTAAAAATAAATTTAATAGATCAATCTAATCTTTAGACAATTTAAAAGTAAAAAATTAATTCTAATGCATATGGGATTAATTGATCTAGGAGTTCTCAAGGATTAACTATCAGTCTCTTATACACATCTAGATGTGTATAATTACATACAGAAGAATTTAGAAAACATATAAAGATAGGAATTCAGACTAAAGGATATGAAGAAATGATAGGTAATAATTTATTAGTTTGTATAGGATTTTTAGGAAAACTTACGGAAAAAAGTAATACTAGATTTAAGGTAAAAATAGAAATGTAGTAGAATTAATGGGAATAAAGGGATAAAGTTATTAAAACCAATAAAATAAGTCAAGAAGAATATGCAGGTTTAGAATGGAATTTAGAAAAATTTAAAAAAGATAAACAAAATTTTCAGCCAAATCAGAGTTTAATGTATACAAACAATAAAGGAGAAGTTTCAATTAGATTTAATGAATATAAAAATGAAATTAAGTTAGAAGATGTTAATGAGATCAGAAAATGATGAGAATTTAGAACTATTCTGAAATAGAAGAAATTAAAGATAAAGAATTTATGATAAAAGAAGATTTAGATAAAAATCAATATAAGATAATTTATCCAGCAGAATTAGGTATGAATTTAAGTAAAAGAGAATTGTCAGATTTAGGAGATCATTTATATTTACAAAAACAAATAGAAGATTATGAAGTTTTAATTTATGATAATAATAGAAATATTATTGCAATATCAGAAGATTTAGTAGAGGAAAAATTAGATGAAAAATTAGAATATTATGGATTAATAGATATAAAAAAGAAAAATAAAATTGAAGAAGAATGCAATATTTCTGATTTATTAGAAGAACAATCAGTTAAAGAATACATGGAAGCAGAAAGTTCAAATGCTAATCAAAATATAGGAAGTACAAATCCAAATAGAAGTCAAAGTCAGACTCCACCAATTAATCCAAGATATGAAGATAGTAAAAGAACTTATAGTTATGGTAATTATCCTAGACAACCATCTATACCTTTACAACAAATTCCGATTGATTCAGAACAAATTAGACCAAGAGGAAAAAGATTACCAATAGAACAGAATATACAATTTCAAGAAGCAGGTAAAGAAATGATACTTAATATAAAGTTCTTTTTCAAAATTGGAATAATATATAAATTCTGGAAACATCTAGTAGCAGCAGATTTTATACACACTTAAGTCTATTTCTGTAAAAGACTAAATCAAACTACTTTATTTAGAAATATTTTTAATACCAAGTACTAGAGCTTTATACACAAATTGGAAAATGAATTTTCTGTCTCTTATACACATCTAGATGTGTATAAGAGACAGCTATTTCCAAAATTAAACGGATTATATCATCCATTTTTCTTTGAAAAATAGATGGAGCATTCTTTATTCCAAATGGCATAACCAACCATTCGAAATGACCTTAGAACAACTTAGTATATTTAATTAAATTTTATAAAACCATTTTTAATAGATTATTTTTATTTAACTTGTATATTCTAATGCTTATTTTGATGAAGCAATCTCTTAAAAATTATTTAGAAAATTACCAGGAGCTTTAGGAAGAGAAATAGAAAAACATTGGGAATTATATAATAATAAAATTATAAAATATTCGATAGGACATAGAATTCAGTTTATTATGGAAAAATTAAAAGAAAAATATACAATCTACATTCAGAATAAAAATCATCTATAAAAAATGGTTTTATAAAATTCTAATTAAATATACTAAGTTGTTCTAACTGTATTCTGTCTCTTATACACAAGAAAAAATAAATAAGTAGCTAATAATAATATAATAACTTAAATTTATTTTTTAAGAAGATCACCAGCTAAAAAACCATATTTAGATAAAAATAAACATGTTAGAAAATTTAGGCCAGAAAGAAATTATAGAGCACGATTTATGTTTTACTGTGTATAAATACAGATAGTTTCGTCTTTACTGTCTAATAAAGAATTAATAATTTATTAAAATATCATTATTAGTATACTACACAATAGAATAAATTGATGTAGATGAATATATTTCAGAATTCTAGAATCAATTTATTCTATTGTTCTTATAGAAAATCTTTCTTTCTTAAAACAAGAATCAGACAGTGATAGTTATAGACGATACTATTATTAATAATTTAGTAAAAACAGATTTATCTTATAATAGACACTTGAACAATTAGAACTAATTGAAAATTTTTTAACATTATTAAGAATTAATGAATATTGTAGACAGATATAGATTATTAATCATAATTGGAAAATTAATACAGGATCAGAAAATAAATCTTGTTATATTTGTAATTGGTATCCAGCTACAAGAAAAACAGCAAAATGTTTAGAATGTTTTAAAGAAGCATGTATAAAATGCATAGAATTAAAATATAATATAGTATTAATAAAAGATGATTATAAATTTCAAACTTCTACAATAGAATTAAGAATTCTAGAAAGGAAAGTATTAAATTTAGAAGATAAAATAATTCTATTAGAAAATAGAATAAATAATTTAGAAAAATTAAAACTCTTTCAAAATATAATAATTAATGATAAAAATCAAGATTTATTAAATTATGAAAAAGATTACTTATGTAATGAAGATAAAACTATAACAAGTATACAAGTAGCCTGTAAAATAAGAATAGATAATGAATATGAAGTAGAGTGTTTAGCATTAATAGATTCAGGAGCTACTAAGTGTGTAAATTATTTTATCTAAATTGAATCCTTTCTTTGCTATTAATACTCCTCCCGTCTACTTCATATTCATTAATTCTTGATCTTTTACACAACTTATCTGCTGTATCTTATAAACAGTAAGATGTGTTATAACAGACAATGTAATACATAATAGTAATAATTATAATTTAATCATCTTTGGATAAGAGATTTAAATATAAAATCAGATTTTATTTTCTTTTAAATTTTTAATTTTTTATACGGGAGGAGATATTCTAAATCTCTTATTCTAAATTTACTTAAATTCTATTATTACTTTATTCCTCCAATTTAAAAGATAAAACTACAGTTTTAAGAAGTTTAAAAAGAGATAAGGATGGTTGGGTAGATCCTACTTTCGTAAAACAGACATTAAAAAAGCTAGAAAAAATAAATAATAAATGTTGTGAAAAATGTATAGACAGTAATACTTGTTGTAAGAAAGATATTTCTTCTTTACAAGAAGAAATTTTTGAAATGGAGGAATACATAGACCCTTATTTAGTAAATTTTGATTTAGAACAAAATAATATTGAAACATATATGGAAGAATATATATATATAGAAAAAGAGCAAGAAATAGACTATGAGTTTATAAATTTAAACAAAGCTTATTTAAATATAGATTAATTAAGAATAAAAAAGATATAGATGAAATTCTTTTAAAACTTGATAAATTAGAAATAATGGGATTAATCCTTTAAAATATTGGGAAAATAATAAGATCTATGCTTACTTAGACATTAAAAATCTATAATATATAATTAAAACTGCAAATATAGAAGCTTCAAATCAAGATATAGAAGATTTTCAAATGCTACCTTTATATAAAAGAGTTATTAAAATTAGGAGTTATTAGAAAATCAGATTCAGAACATAGATCAGCAGCTTTTATAGTAAGAAATCAAAATGAAATAGTTAGAGGAAAATCAAGAATGGTTATAAACTATAAAAGGTTAAATGATAATACTAGAACAGATGCATATAATATTCCTAATAAAAATGAATTAATAAATAGAATTCAAGGAAAAAGAATTTATAGTAAATTTTCTTGTAAATCGGTTTTGGCAAATTAAAATGCATCCAGATAGTATAAAATGGACAGCTTTTACTTGTCCGAAGAAATCCAATAACCTCTGCCATTTAGAATAAAGAATGCTCCATCTATTTTTCAAAGAAAAATATGATGATATATTTTTAAAATATAAAGATTTTGTTATAGTATATATAGATGATATTTTAGTTTTTAGTTTAACTATACAAGAACATTTAGGACATTTAAAGATTGTATTTTTAGAATTCATAAAAAATGGAATAATAATTAGTTCTGATTCTTGTTTTATTAAAACATCATTTTCTATACTAAGAGATAGAATAAATTGATTCTAGATCTTTTATATAGTTCAACTAGGTAAAATAGTCAGGACCTCCATATTCAAAAACGGGAAAAAATGGTCAGATGTTTTTAATCTAGAAGATATAAAATAGTTCAAAAGATTAAAGAATTAGTTAAAAAACTACCAGATTTAAATTTACCATTAGATTCGGATTATATTATAATAGAAACAGATCTCTTACAAACATCTAGATGGACTTTATTTTTCGAGTTAGATTCTGACACTCACTGGAATCTGAAAAGTTTTTTATAAAATCTGCTGCTACTAGATGTTAGAGAACATCTAAATCTGTCTCTTATACACATCTAGATGTGTATAGAGACAGATTAAATTTATTTAAGTTATCTTATAATCTCTAAGAAAGCTTTACTTATAAATTTAGATTGTGAATAATAGACAGATATACTAGATAACTTCTTAGATCTGTTTTTCTAAATCTATTAATCTTAAACTACTTATAGAATCTATATCCTAGTTCTAATACACATCTAGATGTGTATACAGAGACAGGATATTAATTAAGATTAGATTTAAACAATCCATTTTAACTAATCGTGCTCTAATAATTTCTGTCTCTTATATTGATCTAGAAGTAACTAACTTGACAGGCTAGTTCTAATTGTTATAAAAATATTTAAGGTCTTTCTGGGTTCATTCTAAATCTATTAATATTAGTATCTAAATGAATTATATAGAACAAATGTATTCTTCCTCTTTTTTGAACCAATAATTTTAAAGAAGAAAAGATAAAGTTTGGTAACATAGAACTTATTTCTTTTCCAAGTTGTAATATATCTTTTAAAATTTTACCGCATATTTCAGTAGATAAAGAACAGAAGTGAAATTAGATAATCTCTTGGATTGCATTTAATAAACCCCAGAAAGATCAAAAATATTTTTTAGCAAGTATGAACGCTCTTTCAGAATATTTTAATAATGTTAAAAAATATTTTAAATTTTATGTTGTTTTAAAAGGCTTAACTATAGGTGTTTTTCACAATTGGGCTGAAGTTTTAGAGTCCATTAACCAAGTTAAAAATCCAGTTTTTAAAGGTTTTAATAATTTGAGTAAAGCTTATGATTTTGTATGAAAACATATTGGGCCAAATTATTTTGTAAGCCCAAGCCTTAGAACAGTTTCTGACATTCAGACCCAGTACAAAGTTGTCCATGATTCAGACAAAATCCTTTTTTGTGATCATTGTTAAATTGTTTTAGCCCAGACCATAAAAAAGCTTTACTCAGCATTATTAAATAGTTGAGGGAGAAAAAAGTGTTTTAATAGAAATAATATCTGAGTGTAGAAAAAGATTTACAAAAATTAAGTATTGAAAGAGATTCTTATAAGAATGCTTATAATAAGTCTTGTGTCCCAAGAAAGTAAAAATTTGGGTGAGATGAGTGGAAATTCCTCTCTGAATTTCAAGAAACCTTCTGAAGTAGGAGAAACTTCAGCTAGTCCAGTTCAAACGGCAGCTGGTAAAGACAAATCAAGTCCGTTAAAGGCTGGGAGTTTGCCAAAAATTCACATGCTAGAATTTGTTATTCCAGACTTTGATGAATATATTATACACATTTAGATGTGTATAAGAGACAGCCACAGTCTGAATTTATTTTTCCCTATGTCTATTATACAGACTAGTTCTACCTACCTACTACTTTCTTTGAGTAAAATTAGACAAGAAAAAGAAAAAGAAAAATTTGAAAAAAGAATCAAAAATAGAAGAGACTGTTGAAAATTTTTTGAAAGAATACTTTTCAAGAATATATACTCTGTCTCTTATACAAATCTATCCAAATTATGTCTGGCTATGGAGAAAATCATTCTATATCTCTGAATTGAATGAAATTATGTTATTTGGACCTTCTTCACTTTTTATTGAACTCATAGTCAATGATGTCTCGAATATTGAAGATTTTTGAAGATAAGGCTCACGAACTAAAATATCATGTGTAGAAAGAAGATAACACATCTAGATGTCAATAAGATTTAGAAAAAGAAAGTAGAGTAATCAGATGATAAAGTCAAGAAAGAGGCCGACAATTCAAGATAAATCTTTGAATCTGATAAATGTCTAAGGAGGAGGTATTTAAGTGGATCTAGTGTCCCACCTTCTTTCCTGGTTTGTGAAGATTCTAAAAGATAGACAAGATAGTTACTTTTTATCACGTGAAAGATAAGAAGAAATCAGCAAAGTAGAAGACAAGAATAGCAGACAAAGGTACTCAGAAGTCAATGGAAGACAAGAATGGCAGACGAAGGTACTGAGAAGTCAACAAAAATCACGTGAAGATAAAGTAAAGATTCCTTCAGAAGTTTTGAGGTCCGGATTTTGAAGTCCAGACTCTCCTATAAATAGAGTAGTTCAGCTCATTCAGAAGATCATCGAAAAGAAAAAACGAAATATAGACAGCAAACACAAGCAAAAAATGTCTCTCTTTCCTCTCTTTGAATAAACATCCTTTGTAAAATATTTTAAAGTTTCTTTTTGTAAAAATCCAAGAAGCCTTTGGGCATAGCGGTTTAAACCTCTTCGGGGTTTCCGAAAGGGAACACCCCAAACTCTTGTTCACATATGTAAGTTTCTTATAATTATGTAATCTCCTTAGTTCAATAATATATGTAAATTTTCCACTCTATGGTTAATATTTATAAGTATTATGCTTTAGTAACTAAATACTTGTTAAAGCTGTTATAAAACCCAGACGCTTGTTATTCTTGTATGAGTGACCCTATAGGTAGTCCGTTTATGGCATGTGAAGCCTATTGAGGACAAAAACCAGAAGGGGAAAATACAGTAAAAGGAATAACAGGAGACTTTAGGTGTCGTAACAGTCTTTAATGTAAAAATATGTATTTAATTATTATTGAGTAATCTGAAGACCTGTCCTTCTATAAATAAAAACCATAGTTGATAAGTTTGATAAAATTATTATATGTTAATGAACTGAAAACATTATTAAATTTATTTGAAAATTTTATATTAAATGAATAATTGTTTGTGGGTTAGTACCGAGTAGGAATTATTTAAATTAAAGGTTTAACGTTTTTATTTTTATGAGTAATAATTATAATACTTTTGAAGAAATATTTTTATTACTTCCTTTAGAAGACTTAGAAGATTTAAATAATTTAAAACAAGTTTTTATTAATATAAGAGCAAATAGTAGATTAAATATAAGAAATTTGTTAAGCAGAATAGACTTAGAACATTACGAAGTTTATTATAGTAGAAAAGAAGAAGAAAACAAGATCCAATTTAGTAATTTAGTTTTACAATTTATAGATCATAAAATACAAAGAATAGAATTAAGAAGAAATCAAAATAGAAATAATATAGATAGATTAGAATTAAGAATAAATTTAAACAATCCAGACTAAGAAGTAATCTAGTATATCGGCTGGAATACCCTTAAGCGCAATAAAATTATATAAATTTTACAAGTTCTTGCTAAATGATCTGTATTTCCACAAGTAAAACATTCTAATCGTGCTCTATAATTTCTTTCTGGCCTAAATTTTCTAACATGTTTATTTTTATCTAAATATGGTTTTTTAGCTGGTGATCTTCTTAAAAAATAATTTTTCTTTATTATATTATTATTAGCTGCTAATTTATTTTTTCTTTTATACTGCTTTCTTTCTTCATATCTTTGTGGAGTATAAATAATTTTCTTACAGAAATCATAATCTCCTTTTTTAAGCTGATTTTGAATCTGAATGTTTGTACATTTTTCTTTTAATTTTTCCATAATAAACTGAATTCTATCGTCCTATCGAATATTTTATAATTTTATTATTATATAATTCCCAATGTTTTTCTATTTCTCTGTATAAAGCTCCTGGTAATTTTCTAAATAATTTTTCTCCTATTGCTTCATCATAAGCATTACCTGATATACAAGTTAAATAAAAATAATCATTAAAAATGGTTTTATAAAATTCCAATTAAATATACTAAGTTGTTCTAATCAGTATTCGCATCTCTTTGTATTCCTAATGTTCTGAATTAGGATCATTTCTGTAATTATAAAGAATGCTCCTGTCTCTTATACACATCTAGATGTGTATATTAAGTATCATTCCTTTACCTGCTTCTTGAAATTGTATATTCTGTTCTATTGGTAATCTTTTTCCTCTTGGTCTAATTTGTTCTGAATCAATCGGAATTTGTTGTAAAGGTATAGGTTGTCTAGGATAATTACCATAACTATAAGTTCTTTTACTATCTTCATATCTTGGATTAATTGGTGGAGTCTGACTTTGACTTCTATTTGGATTTGTACTTCCTATATTTTGATTAGCATTTGAACTTTCTGCTTCCATGTATTCTTTAACTGATTGTTCTTCTAATAAATCAGAAATATTGCATTCTTCTTCAATTTTATTTTTCTTTTTATATCTATTAATCCATAATATTCTAATTTTTCATCTAATTTTTCCTCTACTAAATCTTCTGATATTGCAATAATATTTCTATTATTATCATAAATTAAAACTTCATAATCTTCTATTTGTTTTTGTAAATATAAATGATCTCCTAAATCTGACAATTCTCTTTTACTTAAATTCATACCTAATTCTGCTGGATAAATTATCTTATATTGATTTTTATCTAAATCTTCTTTTATCATAAATTCTTTATCTTTAATTTCTTCTATTTCACATAGTTCTAAATTCTCATCATTTTCTTCATTAACATCTTCTAACTTAATTTCATTTTTATATTCATTAAATCTAATTGAAACTTCTCCTTTGTTGTTTGTATACATTAAACTCTGATTTGGCTGAAAAATTTGTTTATCTTTTTTAAATTTTTCTAAATTCCATTCTAAACCTGCATATTCTTCTTGACTTATTTTTATTGGTTTTAATAACTTTATCCCTTTATTCCCCATTAATTCTACTACATTTTCTATTTTTACCTTAAATCTAGTATTACTTTTTTCCGTAAGTTTTCCTAAAAATCCTATACAAACTAATAAATTATTACCTATCATTTCTTCATATCCTTTAGTCTGAATTCCTATCTTTATATGTTTTCCAAATTCTTCTGTATTAATTATAAAATCTGGACTACCAGTAAAATATACCTCCATTTAATGACATATCTATTTCAGTAACTCCTATTATAGATTTCTTTGTATCTGACCATCTATCATCATATATTACTAATAATACTTTAGTTCCTAAAAACTTTCTTGTTAATCCTTTAACTCCTACACTAAGTACTGTCGGCTAGATGAAACAATTACATTACACACGGATGGATTGAACTCAAACCATGACTCACTTAAACACACAAACAAACAAACCAACCCTTAATCCACTTAGTACCGTCGGCTAGATGAATCCTGCTACGTATTGCACTCTATCATAGACTATATCCTCCTCAAACTACGACTCATTTGATTGAAGTAAATTCAATTTATCCAAACTTAACAAATTAAGTTCTTGGACATGTCACCATGTATCCCAATAATGCAATAAGTACTGTTATTCGAAAATCGAAAATAATAAGTTAAATTTTTAGTATAGAATCCATCCATATTATAATAGTAAAATCAGAAGACGTGAATACAGCAAAAATGAAAGCAATTAGATCTCATATAAAATATACAAGTCACCTTAGTTTGACCCCAAGTCAATAATCATAGAATTAATATTATTCCTAAGATGATGACAAATGTCTAATTTACCATGAAAATTATGATTCCGTGCAAATAATATCATACACGTGTCATATAATATATTTCTAAGAATATAATCCATTAATAATTTATAGAACCATTTTGTTCGAGTTTTCTATCTCAAAGTTTGTAAATCAATTTAAATTCACTACTATAATTAAATTGATTTAGTTTTAATTGGATTATATCTTTTTATTTGTACAACACGTAATCACAAATTATTTACATCTAAAATATCAAAAATTTTCAAATAAAATTATTGATTTTCGAATCTAAATTTTACCTAATCCACAGTTTACGCATATCACGAACCTGATATATTTTTATTGTCCACAAGTTCCCATACTCGTAATAATAAATTTATTTGGATTATTCACGTAATATGAACAAATATGAAATTTCATACAGGAAGAAAACGCAAATAATACGAGTAACTAATTACCTTTTTCCTGCCTGTCAATCCACTTGACCTCATAGTTTATGATATATCTATAGGGAAAATTGCCAAAATAGTCCCTCAACTTTTGCACTTTAGCCAGAATAGTCCTTTAACTTTTATTTTTTAGCCAAAAAAGTCCTTTTATGGTGTAGTCACCATAGATTTTTAGTTTTTTTAAATTTCACATGAAAGGACTATCTTGGCTAAAAAATAAAAGTTGGAGGACCATTCTGGCTACAAAAAAAAGTTGAGGGACTATTTTGGCTAAAGAAAAAAAGTTTAAGGACTATTTCAGCGATTTTCCCTATATATATATATTGGAGAAATATGTAGATAACTTGGAAAAACAAAGTCCGATAAAGATTCTCAACCCTTTAGTTGTCATGTTATTATGTACTGGAATTGCTGAAGCAAATTACTGCACGGATAAAACAAACCAACCCATTACCATGCGTAGTTACACAACAAAAAAACTATTGGACAAGGAAAGGGTCAACTCAGACTTCAATTAAATCTTGGAGTTTGACCTTGAGACTCTGCCAGGATATTGAGGCCACCCACCACCCGTCACGGCATCATACTTTTCTCAATCCTTGGGCCTTAATTCTTTGACCAATTCGTGTGTGTAGTTTAATTCATTGTATAGAGTAGTAAAAACCAAAGATGCGGAGTTACTATAGACCACTAATTTCACATTGTCCTTGGATATAAAAACCAATTTCAAAATTGTTGGACATATTCGAATTATGCTATTATAAATTAAGTTGAAATAAGAGAACTTATAGGGACCAATGATCAATGAACGATCTGAATTACTATATGAAAGAATAAAGCTAATGCGTGTAATCACTATCTTGAAAGTGATGTCACCCCCCACAGGATTATAATCCTCACCGGGCAATCACTCTCCAATGCGTGCACTTGCAAGCAAGGCATCAAACTACTATAAAACTACTCAGTAGCAAGTATAAGAGGAGGAAGAGAAGTCTCTTTGAAGAAAGGATTTCGGTGTGTTTTCTGAAGAGGATTTTAAGACCTCTATTTGTAGTAATCAATTCGACCAGCATTGGAAGCACAACACTACTATGAGAGAAAAGATAGGTGCCTTGAGAGAAAAGATAGGTATGACACGTTAAACAGATAGAACTTTGTCTGCCTTAGGGAAAAAGACTGGAACGAAACAAGTATCCAAACACAAACGAACAACCAATTATAGTGTGAACACTAAAATCGAGTAGAGATTAACAAGTAAATTTCACAGGAAATTGGTAGTTAAATTCAGATAAGAAAAAAGCAAAAAATAGGAAAAAACTTGTACAAGGAATAAAAAAACTAATGAATCACATGCACCACACCACACAACGTATAGACTAACGTGATTCTTGAATATCTAGATGTGATTCTTAAGCCTATGAATTTGGTTCTTGAATATTGTTGTTATTGATCTTCCAAATTACTACATATGCATTTTAAAGAATAGAGTTTTCACTTTTCTGATGATACAGTGGGATGTCAAAAAAAGTAACATACATAAAATTTGGAACCATAACCTATATATAGAGATACTTTCCTTATTCCCAAAGTTTTGCCCATCATAAAATAGGAAATAAGACTTTAAGGTATCTACATATAAAAACTCATACTAATTAGATAACTTAGACCCATTTATCTTTAAACCATATTAGATCACTTTAATTGGATTTTTTAATTATGATAGCACAAAATACTTATCATTAAAAAGGTTGAATCTTTAACTGGAAAATTAAAGTTACAAGAAAGATAAATCCTAATCTGAGATAAGAAAACCTCCCCAAATGGGGAGGAAAAAGGGACTAGACTACTTTACTCTAGTCTCTAGCTACTACTATCTACTTCTACTCCTATTTTCTATTTAGCCTCCAAAAAGGTTAAGAGATTAATTCCCGAGTCGAGATCACTGTCTGGAACAGTCGAGACCGCGATCTCGACTCTCCTTCCAGCAATCTTCATTTCCTCCATTTTTTGCAATTTAGTTTCCCTTGAGCTTTGTTCCTTCCAGCTTCTAACCTTTAATTTTTAACCTGCATAATATTAACATCATTAAGCGCTAAATTAAACTAAAAATTTAACACAAAATTATCATAATTAATTCAAAACCGAAAATATAAATACATATGAAAGAAATTAACTAAAGTCTTCAATTACTTATCTAATTTTGGAATTTAAACTATCAAAATGCTATAATTTAGAGGAAAATAACTCTAGTTTACTAGAGTTATCAGAGATGTATTTATGTGCCTAGGGTTAGAGAAGGAAAATGCAACCACAATTGCCACAAAATGTATGAATTTGCCCCTCAAAATCTCTCGTACCGTGCTCAATGACCATGACTGCAGTGAATAAAATCCTTTCTTCAATTTGATGACCGCAGTTACTGATGCTCGCGTGCATTTTTCTTCTGACTACAGTTAACGAATTTCCTTCTTCATTTTAATGACTGCAGTCATTGATGCTTCGTGTTGGTTACTGCGGTTAACAAGCGATTCACAGTCAAAGTTCTAGTAGCAATTATTTCTCTGGTGGCCGCGGTCGATGGTTTCCTTCTTCAAGATTTTGACGGCAGTGACTGATTGCTTGACGACTGATTTGATCCGTTTCTCATCCGATTGTCACACCGTTTTCTTTGATCGAACTCTACAAATAAATATACTCTATTAATATAATAAAAATACTAAAATAACATAAAAATATTGAGTTAGTACAACTAACACGTTTTAGAATATAAAAGCAAAATTGAACAAAAACAACACTTAAAAGCTAAAAATATTCGAAACTAAGGTAAAAATACTCAAATTTAGAGTACATATAACTCTGATTTTCTAGAGTTATCACACCCCCAAATTTAAATTTTTGCTCGTCTTGAGCAAAATAAATAACAACAAATTCAACTAACACTAAACACATAACACCACCAAGGAATTGACATTGAAATGTTGAACTCTACTGCACTAGTCAAAAGTAAAAATGGGGTTTTAATTCAATAAACTCAAACACTATTTTCATCCACTCCTACATTTATAAAAGTATACACTAGTTTTGATCATAAAAATTACTTTGACTAATGAGGAGTTAATTGAATGCC
This sequence comes from Cinchona pubescens, assembly GCA_025175665.1. Classification (NCBI taxonomy): domain Eukaryota; kingdom Viridiplantae; phylum Streptophyta; class Magnoliopsida; order Gentianales; family Rubiaceae; genus Cinchona; species Cinchona pubescens. Next base: position 604,578 of record JANKKI010000157.1, read on the forward strand.
AATTCAAATTTTTGTTGATCTAGAACAAACAAGTCAAGTTTTTTAGAAATTATCCCAAATATAGAAAGATTGTTAGAGGTTATTTTGAAAAGTACAAATCAATGCAAATGAATATATAAGAATATTTGTTGGCACTGCAAGGATTAGCAAGGAACATTAATTGACGCAATGCTTCACCCCTAACTTTCTAAAAGCTATTAGTCTAAATTATGGATCATTTAGGATTTTTAAAACTTGTAATGTAGGCCAAGGTAATGAGATAAGACAAATTTGGATAAAAGTCATCACCTTAGTCAATCCAATACAAATTTTTGGATAACTACCCCAAATATATATATAAGTCCCAAAACCAACTTTACTTAACAAATTTACTTTTTAAAGTACAAAAATATTATTTCACACTAGATCAACTTTGAAGCTTGAATTCAAGATGAACCATCTTTATTGAACACAACACTTGCAATTTTCTTTTCTTTTCTCCTTTTTTTTTTTTTTTAACATTTGCAATAACATGACAACAATTACACAAAGGGAAAATAAATAAAACATTGAGCTATTGAATTCATTCCCCAACAAATAAACTCTTCATAAAACTATCATAGGAATCTTGACAATTACATTGGAGAACTACAATTAATTGTGCAATGACTAAGGTGATGGAATGAAGAGAAGATAAATAAACAAAGTGGAGTGACTAAGTTATGCAGTTAACAAAGAAATTAGGTTATAAGGTTCAATGGGGACACTAGGGATAACATCAATGTAAGGTAGAATTTTTGACTCAGATGGTCTAAGAAAATGCCTAGATCATTTTCAAAATTCGACTAACTTGGGTAAAATGGGAAATTTACACTACCCCATCAATGTACCCATCCAAACCTCAACAAAACCCAAAAAACATTCTAAAATGCAAGTTCATACAAATTATGATCAAACAATGGCCTAAATCATTTCAAAGTACACTCAAAATCAATTCTCAAAAATCTTGAAATGTTTAACCATATCAACTTTAAATTGAACTTGGCATTAGAAAAACTCTATGAAAAAAGTAAAGTTTGAAGTTAAATCTAGTTAAGAAAACCATATTGTGAAGCAGTTGAAAAAATTGTTGAGTTTTAAGAGTTAAATCCTATTTTTCACATGCAATGCAACTTATGTTTAACACCCATTTCCAACTATCACAACACAAAAACAACAACAAAACCATTTCAAATGAACAAGATAATAGACACCACCATACTTGTCAATTTATTCAATGATGAGTACAACTCACCCTGCCACTCCCTCATATCACAAGAAATAAAAAATTATATTACTAAAAAGTATAAAAACACATTACTAGCTAAATATGAATCTAGGCAATGACTTTGAATTTACACTTGGACAATCAGAAAGCTCAATTAGAAGATGGACAACATATTAATCAAATGAATGATAATGTGAATGCAACCAATTTAGTACAAGTTGAACTTAAAGCAAGAATTTTTCCCTTAATTATGGAATTCATCAAAATCAAGTTCAACACTAAACAAGCTAAGTAATGAGAAATTCCAAATAAACTATATAAATGCTATATGAATTAAGCACATAAGTCTTAGAAATTAATTTCTTTCAACCACCAATCATGAATACCCTAAGAAGAAGAGTTCTTGGGGTTTTATGGGGTTCAAACAATTAAAAAAAAAAAAACAACACACATAAAGGTAACAAGGTTTATCACAACAAATAGGTTATCTAAATGCCCAACTCATCTCCCCAAGCTTAGTTTCTCACATAATTGGCTTTAAAGAAACATAGAACCAACAAGACTACTCTCAATCTATATCAGGTATTCAGATGACTTCCTCAAACTAAGCTCAAATATTTAGTACATGAAGCGTATCAACAATAGAATATCCACAATCAAATAATAAAATTAAGTCCAAGGACAATCAACAATTTTTACCATAAGAATCACAAGAACACCATATTGCCATCAACATTATTACCAACAACCAAATTTGACCAAAAACGTCCAAAAATCATTCACCAACAAGAAAACATAGCTAAATTAATCACAAGGATACAAGGCTTTATTAGCTATCGGGCTACTTAAATTAAAGCAAATAAATTAAAGAAGGCACACTAAATAAAAGGGAAAGAAGTACTCCCTCAACACTAAAGAGGCTTGCCACCAATGTGGTAGTCCTTGATATGCTTGCTCGAATACTTAGCTCCTCCGAAGTCCCCCATAAATTGAACTTCGGTATTAATAGATTGTGCCTCCTTAGTCCCTTTAGAAAGTATCAATCTTTTTCTCCTCTGTCTCGAGTCATTTTTTTGTTCACGAACACCCCAAATGGTACCTCCTTAATTGCAACCAGAACAAGCTCACACGCATATGAATAAGTCTTGAGTGACCCAGCTGTTATGACTTTAAAGTCATGAGACTTTTGGGAATCGGTTTCTAAAGGCTTGCAAGATATTTTCAGTTTGTTCTTCTTGAACCAATTCTTCATCCATTGGTAAGGTGTTGGAATCCATTGTTCTACACCATTTACCATTCTTTGTACTTTGGCAAGTTGTCTTGTAACCTATTGTTGGATGTAGCATGCTTTTCTCAGAGTCTATCCATTTTTTCATGAAGCTTGGCAAGTTTTTCTCGATCTTTGGCAATGACTTCTCGAAATTGAGCCATTTTTTCTCGGAGTTGGGCCATTTCCTGAAGTGTCATCCTCTTTTCCATTGATCTTGCCTCATCAAATTCTTGGGTTGGTGGGTGAAAGAATTGGGACTCTATTGGTTCATAAAATGGTTCTTGAGGTGGAAGGAAAGAATTGGAATTTTCTTGGTAACTCTCGTAAGGATATGGCTGGCTAGACCATCCCTCTTGATAATCTAAGGGTAAGGAGAGTAACCATAACAAGAATCGTGGTCAGTGGGCATATCTTCATTATCATAATAATGATAATCTCCTAGGCTATATGACTCATTCCAATTAGATCCTTGCATGTGATTGATCAATAAACAACACAAAGAAAACAAGAAAATGAACTAAAACAACACCAACAAGAAAATGAGGAAAGTTTAGTCTACTAGCTAGTCTAAACTATCCATAAACAAGAAAATCGTTTTGGATTTTTCAAAATAAGAATGCAACTACAAAATGAAAATCTTTTTGGTTTTTCAAATAGATGAAACAACTATACAAGAAATGCAAAAGACTTCAATCTAGCAATCCAACCAAATTATATCAATATTATCAAAAATCAATCTTCGGCAACAGCACCACAAACTTGATGCCTATATAGAAAAACACCTAGTTATATCATTTTTAAAAACATCTAAATCCAACTACTAACTAAGCAGTATTTTGCAGGTATACGATTATAAACTATTAGTAAAAGGAAGTAAGAATTAAACCCACAAGGATTGGTTGGTGACTACTTGGACTATTAGTTGAAGTGATTGATTAAAAAATGAGTTTTAACTAAAGCTAGAATTTAAGAGACTAGAAAGCAATTTAAAGACTAACTAATCCATCAAATTAAATACTACACTAAGGGAAACATTTTAAAGAGAGCAATGAAAGTAGGCATGTAAAAAGAGAGCATTTTAGAAAGTAATTAAAAAATGCAAGTAACATGGAAAGCATCTTAAGGAAGCAATAAACTAATCTAAACTACCGATTATCACTAAGCAAGAATAATTAAAAGAAATTCATAAACTATTCTAAGAAAGCATGTAGAAACGGAGCATTTTTATAAAGCAACTAAATCTATACATTACGAATTATCATTAAGAAATATTTTTAAAGAAAATCTATCAAACTAAACAATTAAAGGAAGTAATATATGAAAAGCCGACGAACAAACCCACCCTAATTAACTAATCTTAGAGCAAATTATCCCTAACAAAGCATTTTTGAGGAAAATTCATAAACATTTAACTAAAATTACGCTCTCAAATTATGTGAAGAAAGCAATTAAATGAAAAGTTCATGAACTAATTCTATCAACTAAACTAAGAAAGCACATAAAGAGAGCATTTTAATGAAAGCAATTAAACTACTTAAACTAAAGATACATGGAATCAAAGACTAACTAAAGGAGTTTGAACAAAAACAAAGTACTTACCAATAAAAAGGTTGAATCTTTAACTAAGAAAATAAAGTTGCAAGAAAGATAAATCCCAATCTAATCTAAGAAAACTCTTCCCAAAAGGGGAGGAAAAAGAGAGAAGAACTAGATTACTCTACTCTGTTATATACTATTATCTACTTCTACTCCTATTTTCTACTTAGCCTCTAAAGAGGTTTAAGAAATGTATTTATATGCCTACAGGTAGAAAAGGAAACTACAGTCACAATTGCCATAGAATGAATGAATTTACCCCTCAAAATCACTCGTACCGTGCTCAATGATCGCGGTCACTGACGGCCTGGTGACCTTGGTCAATAATATCCTTTCTTCAATTTGTTGACTGTGGTTAGACGAATTCTCACATGCATTTTCCTAGTGACCGAGGTTAACGACTTTCCTTCTTCATTTTAATGACTATGGTCACGGATGCTTCTTGTTGGTGACTGTGGTTAATGAGCATGATCAAAGTTCCAGTAGCAATTTTTTCTTTGGTGTCAGCAGTCAATGATTTCCTTCTTTAAGATTTTGACTACGGTCAATGGCTACTTGACAGCTTGATTTGATCCGTTTCTCATCTGATTGTCACGCTGTTTTCTTCGATCGAACCCTACAAATGAATACACTCTATTAATATAATAAAAGTACTAAAATAACATAAAAACACTGAATTAGCACAACTAAGACATTTTAGAACATAAAAGTAAAATTTAACAAAAACAACACTTAAAAGCTAAAAATGTTCGAAACTAAGGTAAAAATGCTCAAATTTAAGATAAATATAACTCTAGTTTTCTAAGGTTATAAGTAGCCTTGGTGGAAAAAGTTGTGTCATTATTCTATAAGCTCTGATCCTGAACTCTTCTTTTCATGGCAAGGCAGAAAAGACAAAGAAGTAAGCTGCTCTTGCTTATGCAACCTAAAGCATCTCAGCAAGTTTTAGGAGTTTTTGTGGCACAGGGTCCCATAGGATGCCAAGAGTCGAATCAAAAACTTGTATGGTGACCATCTCCAATATCCTTCCTAGTGAAAGGTTGGGCTAATACTTTGAGCTTCAAAATCTTCTTCTAGGCCCAAGGACAAATCAACGAGAATTTTGAAGCCCCAAAAGGAGCCATCCCTCAAGTTCACAATATGTATCCACTGCATTCACAATGACTTTTTTCTACACTTTATGTTCCAGATTTGCTTGAATATTTAACAAGTATGCCACAGCTCTAGATCATATAATCCTAGCCCTCCTTCTTTCTTTGGTTAGCATATGTCCTTCCATAGTATTTATTCGTAATATCCCCCGACCATAAGAATAAGGCAAGCAACTGGTTGATCTTCTTGATGACAGATTTAGGAAGCACAAAAGTACTTAGCCCAGTATAACTGAACACCTTGCAACTCAATTTCTTTGCAGCTCAACTTTTAATCTTGGCTTCAATCTTGATGAGTATAGGTTGATAATCTTCATAGCTGAGTCTAGAAGAGATTAAAGGAAGTTCCAAATGACTAACAAGTAACTTACCCTTGGGCATTTGGAGAATTTGACCTAACTCATGCTCCAGCACATCATCAATCCCAGCTACAAAGAACTGGCTCTTCAGCAAGTTAGGTTGTAGGCCTGATAAAGAAACAAATTTCCTGAGTGTTTTGCTAATAACTTCAAATGAATTAGAGGTATCTGCAAATAAAATGAATAGGTCATCAACAAAGGTGATGTGAGAGACCTTGATACTACTCTAATTAGAGTGATAGTGAAAACCCCACTTAGCAATATTTGCCTCCAACAATTTAGAAAAGCACTCCATAGCAATAAGGAAAGGGTAAAGAGAGATAGGATCTCCATGCCTTAACCCTTTTTCGCTTCTAAATTATCACCCACCATAGAGCCATTTAAGTTAACAGAGAACTGAGCTATAGTGACGTTGTTCTTAACCCATTGGAAAAAACTGTCAGGAAAACCCATGCACTCCATAACAAAGAATAGAAACTCCCAACTCAATGTATCATAGGCTTGTATAATGTCAACCTTCATTACTGCTCTGGCCTTGCCCCTTTTCCTGTGGTAAGTGCTCATAATTTCATGCATTAGTAAGACATTATCAGAATATTCCTTTGACAAAAGCATTTTGGGTAAGCACTTATGATGTCAAGGATGACATTTTGTAATCTTCTGGTAAGGACAATGGAGTCAGATTTGTAAAGCACATTGCAACATGTAATTGGCCTGAAGTCTTTCATGATGTCATGCAATTTGGGTGTTTTTTTTTTGATAAATATAAAATAGGAATTTAGATATATGTGATTACAAAATAAAATATATTTTTTTTGAGGATAAATTATTCTAAAAACACCAAAAATATCTAGACAATAATAAAACTAAGGGCTCTATTAAATTTTTTTTTTGTTTTTCAATTTAGAGGGTCAAAATATGACTTTTCAATATAAAGAGCAACAATAGGACATTTTATTTAGTTTGGAGGGCTAAAGTGAGGCTCTTTCAAAATATTGAGATAACTTTTTTTAATTTAGAGGGAAAAATTGACACTTTTTCAGTTTGGAGGGTCATTTTGAGATTTTTACTTCCTTTACCTCCAATTATAAATTTTAGACCCATTGCTCCCAACTCATAGATCCGTTCTACTTTGGTCTAATTTTTAATAGTGTTAAAAAACTTGATAAATATTCCATTTTAGGTGTGTGGTGTACACAGTTAGAATATCCGTTAACTTTGGTAACAGCATTAAAAATTGGGTAAATTACCGTCAACCCTCATGTGATATAGCCTTTTGACCCATAACCCTTATATGTTTTGAAAATATATCTTAAATTCCTACATAGTTTGTCTTAAAATGTAAAGTAGACGGAAATCATCTAAACTAATGGTATCTATTTGAAAAGCACGCATCACAAAGCGAGTGTTTAATGAAAAACGTAATTTTTTCTCAAAAAGTTTAGGATAAATTGCCGTTTACCCCAATGTGGTATGAATTTCGAGACCCTTTGGTAAATATACCCTAAACCCCCATGTGGTCTAGACTAAATAGTAAAACAAACATAAATCATCTAAACAAATCATATTTACTTACACACGCGCACCTATTGCAAGTTGTTACTTGAAAATTGTCTTTTTTCCAAAAAAAAAAAAAAAAAAAAATTGTATACCCAACCTACCCATATTGTTACTTACATAAACCTATTCTCAAATTTTCTACACTTATCCATCATTTACAACCAAAAAGCACAACTACAATAATGCATAGGTATTTTCCCGTAACTCTTTTTTTCTTTTTTTTTTTCTTGCATTAATTTACAGATCTTTAATTGTAATAATAAACTAATGCCATTTTTTTTTTTCATTTTTTCATCATGCAAATTGAAAGTTAAAATTTCTGAAAATATGGAGTATTATAAGATTAATCCTTTGAAAGCTTTGATATTAAATTGTATATGAAGTAAAAATGTAATTTCAAAAACATGACTTTGGATGATTTTTCTTGTTTTATCATTCAGTTCAGACCGCATGGGGGTTTAGGGTATATTTCAAAAACATATGGTGGGTTATGGGTTCAAGGGTCATACTATATGGGGGTTTACAAAAATGTATCCTAATTTAAATATGGTGGTAAGAACGTAATTTTAACCAAAACTGTTATTTTAAATTTTTTCTGTTCATTATACCATTTAGTCTAGACCACATGGGGGTTTAAGATATATTTCTAAAATACTTGGGGGCTATGAGTATGAAGACCATACCACATGGGAGTCAACGGTAATTTACCCTTAAAATTTTGATTAATTAAAATGAGATATAGATCTAAAGTTTGATGTGCAATATTTCCAAATTGAAGTATGAGGTTATAAAGTGAGAATTCAATACAAGGGGTACAAAGTGGAGTAAGTTCTACATATATTTGATATATACACTTTGGATTTATTAAATATTTTCACATGCATTTTGATGTTATATGAAAAAATGAAAATGTACTAATATAGTTAAAAGATATTCATTCTAACACCTGTATTATTAACTGCGAAATGGCAAAGATATTCTTATATAAAATATATTTAGATGAAAGATATTATACTGATTTTGTATTTAGTGTGTTTAGTTCTTGCAAAACAACAATGAACATAAATTAGTTATAAAATCCTTCTTTACGTGGTTATTTTTATATATAAGTTAATCATGGAAAAGTTGACAATTCGTAAAGTTCTTTTATAGTCATGAAATAAAAGAAATTAAAAAGAACATATAGAATAGTTAAATATAAAATAAAATTGAAAGTAATTGCATCGGTAATTTTTTTATAGAATTTTTGCCAAAAGAAATATCAACTTCTTCATTTTCCATTTAGTTGATTATTTTATTGAATCTTTCAAAAGGGGTAAAGTGTATATTATTTTGGTTAAGAAGAACACTAAACACAATCAGGGTGTGAGTTTAGAGGGTGAAGTGAATTAACCCTTGAAATCATAAAGATCAAAGTTTATTATTTTGATACATGATCTATGCTAAATAATTGTATGCACCAAGGTATAAGAAAAGTGGTTAACAAGCAAAATTAAATAGTTTTTATATTTTCTTGATGTTTATAGTTTATTTTAAACATATAGGAAAAGTGGTTAATAATCAACAAACATAGAGGGATTTTTCCATAACAATCTTTTCTTTTCAAAACTATTAGGACAATAATCGTTGTCATTTTTATGCTATTTTTGAAAAGGTAAAAAAAAAAAAAATCATAGTTGAATATTTGTTTCTCGTATTCTCATGAAAAAGACCAAAATAACAATTACTTTTGCCTTCTAAATTAATTTGTTTCTAGTTTTATTGCTAGTTCCAATGCTGGTCCTTGTATTTAATTACATCGGCAAAGCGTGTTTTTATTTGTGTTCCACAATTATTATTATTATTATTATTATTTTGTAGCTGGGAAGTGAATGAATTCAAGTTGTAATTCCAATCAAATTTCGTGATATATATTTATAATATATATGAAAATAGGAAAGAAATGAAATTTTATCCCTTAAAGTTTGGATCATACTTCATCTTGGTTTCACAAGTTTCATGCAACACACTTTTTGTGTTCAAACTTTCTAATTTCTATAAATTTAGGACAAATTTAAAAAATTTATCAATTACAAATAAAAAAAGTCACGTGCAAAGTTAAATCTCAAATTCCAAACGTGAAAAAAATGCAATCTTAGCCCTTCAAGTTTGGGTCATGGGCTATTTTAATCCCCAAAGTTCCATTAAAAAAATGCATTTAATCTTCAAACTTTTCAATTTAGGACAAATTTAAAATTTTTATCAATTAAGAAGTAAAATGTCACATGCAATACACGTGACTATTAAATCTATCTTGAGATATAATACTTCATAACTGATTTCAACCCATTTAATTATATTTTCACTTTTCTCCTTGACTATCAACGCTTGACCATTTACCATTCTAGTCTAAATTATAATACTTTCCAACCGATTTTAACCTATTTAATAACGGATTTAGTAATGATTTTTTAGCAAAAATTCGTCGCTAAATAATTTAACGACAGTTTGTGATAGAATCCATTTGTTAAATGTCTCGTCAGTAAAATATTTTAATGTTTTTACCGATAGAATTTTAGTGACGGATTTTTTTGTTGGTAAATTGGTCACTTAATTTAACGATTTTTTTTTTTTTGTTTTGCTAAATTTAGTGACCGAATATTTTGTTGATAAGAATAAGTCACGATGGAAAAATCCGTCAGTAATTAATAGTTTAAAATATTTAAAAAATATTAGCAACAGAAAAATCCATCCTAATTTTAAAATATGATAAAAGATGTTGCTTATGAGCATATGTAGTAAAACTTTGAACTAATATATTAATCATTTAATCTTGGTTAACATTTCTAACTAAATATTGAGCTTTAATTTACTACACCAAATTATTTTGTATTTGCAAAAGTGACTTATTATAATTTTATTATACCTCAAAGAATAATCTTGAATTAAATTATTATTTTTATTTATTAGTGAATTTTTAGTTATTATTTTCCTTTATTTGAATATAACTTTTTTAACACTAGATTAAATGGGTTGAAATTGGTTGGGAAGTGCTATAACTCAGATTAAATTTAACAGTCACATGTATGGAAAGTGTTATAATATAGATAAGAATGGTGAATGGCTAGATGTTAATAATCAGAGAGAGAAAATAAAAATATGGCTAAAACAGTTGAAATCGATTGGAAAGTATTACGTGCAATGCACGTGACTTTTTCCGTTTGTAATTGATATAATTTTGAAATTTGTCCTATAAATTGGTAGAAATTAAAAATTTTGATAATTAAATGCATCTTGTTCAGAACTTTGGGGACCAAAATTGATCATGACCAAACTTTAAGGGCTAAAATTACATTTTTTTATGTTTAGAACTTGAGATTTAATAGACGTGCACTTTTCAGTTTGTAGACATTGATAGAATTCTCAAATTTGTCTCAAATTGGTTGAAATTGAAAAGTTCGAATAATAAATGTGTTTTGCCTGAAACTTCAGAGACCAATATGTAACACAACCCAAACTTTGAGGGTTAAAATTGTTTTTTTTTTCTTATAAAAATACTAATGAGTTTATTGTTTTTGATATTTTCTAATCCTAATACCCCTTAATTTAGTATTTCGATTATGACAAAATAAGGGGTGTTTGGTGAACTTTAAAAAGTAAATGGAAAATAAAGACTAACTAAATAACTAATGTTGTTTAAACTTTTACTTGAATTTGAACCTAAAAAAATCACAGGTCTCAAATTTGGAGAATACTGGGAAAAAGGCTGGTAATGAGGTAAATAAGGGTAAAGCTAGGAAGACTAGAGGTGGCCAAAGGAAGGCAGGAGGAGGTCATGGCAGGGGTAAGGTCTCTGACTTTGTCTTCTATTAATGAATATAATATGTTGGAATATCAGGGGCTTAAACAATTCAGAAGATGTTGTAAACAAGCTGAAATAAGGAGATTAATAAACCTATATCAACCTATTCTGTTTGGTGTTGTTGAGACAAAAGTTAGAATTGAAAATTTTCCGGAAGTATATGATAGTTGTTTTAGAAACTGGAGCTGTATTCATAATACTTCAGTTGATGGTCTTGGAAGAATTTGGTTTTGCTGGGATCCAACATGTTGAAAACTTCTGTGATTAGTATACATGATCAAATCATCATTTGTTTTGTTGAGCACAATGAATGGGATAAACATTTTTATGTGAGTATTATATATGCTGAAAATGAATATGAAAACAGGAAACTCCTCTGGAATTATAAAAAGTCCAAAAATTCTTTTTAATAGTAATGCCTGGCTGTTAATGGGAGATGTAAATGCTATTAGATATAACTATGAGAACCTTGGTAGGGATGATGATAGAAATGCAAAGACTGATTTTGAAGAATGTCTTAATTCATAGGATGATGTGCCTTATAAGGGCTGTTTGCACACCACATGGTTTACTGGTAGGGAAAGTAATGCAAAGATTTATACTAAAGTGGATAGAATATTATGTAATGAAAGCTGGTTAACCATGTTCCGTTATATGGAGCTGAAATTCTTGCCCCGGTTATATCAGATCACTGTCCAGGCATTGTTTCAATTAAGGATGTTTTTAATGCTGAATCAAAGCCTTTTAAGTTCCATTATTTTTGGACGGAAAACCCACAATATACAGACTTATTTCGAAGAGTCTGGTGTTGTAAGGTGACTGGGAATCCTACAAGGCATCTTAGTTTAAATTGAAGTTGTTAAAGGATGAATTTAAAAAATTGAATAAAGATTTTATAGTGATATCAGAAACAGGGTTATGGTGGTTAGAATGGAGCTGGGGACTGTGCAGAATGAACTAAAATTTCAACCTTTTAATATACAGTTGCAACGGTTGGAAAATACTAAACAACAGGCTTACACCGGTGTGATATTAGTGGAAGAATGTTTTTTCAATGACAAATGAGTCTAGGCAGCAGTGGTTGACTCCGGGAGACAGAAACAGAGAGTATTTTCATAGGAGTATGAAGCAACATCAGTAGAGGAATAGACTTGTTTCTCTAGTTAAAGAAGATGGCCAAAAGACAACGAATTATGGTGAAGAAAACTGCTACTAACTATTATCAAAACTTATTTTCTGAAGCCGGAGAATTCAGACAAGCTCATTATAGCAAACTTGAAGAATGAATTACAAGGAAGATCACTGCATCCCGTAAACAAATGTTGTAGAAGGAGGTTACTAAGAATGAGATTATCCTGGCTCTAAAATCTATGAACAAGATAAAGCCCCTGACCCTAATGGATTCCCGTTGAGTTTTTCATTAAAAACTGGGAATCTGTGAAGCAAGACTTTAAATCCGCTCTATCCCTTTGTTTCCCTGAAGATTATATGCATCACTCAGTAAATAGCACAATTATTTCTTCGATTCCTAAACTTAAAAATCCAAATACCATGAAGGACTATAGACGCAATTTCCTGTTACAACACAATCTATAAATGTTACTCCAAGATCCTGACAGAGAGGTTGAAGACTGTTTTACCAGATTTAATAAGCAACAGCAAAGTGCTTTTATCTTTGGTATGTCTATGGCTGAAAACATCTTACTCGTGTATGATCTTGTTAGAGGCTGTCATAGGAAAAATGGTAAACCTAGATGTGCTGTGATGGTTGATTGGATGAAAGCTTATGATACACTTATATGGGACTTCCTATTTGCTGTAATGAAAATTATGGATTTCCCTAATGAATATATAACTTGGGTAAGAAATGGTGTTTGAATGGCTGAGTTCTCTTTGAATCTAAACGGTGCTTTGGTTGATGATTGAGACAAGGAGACCCTATATCTCCCTATCTTTTCGTCATTGCAATGGAGGTTTTTTCTCAGCTTTTTTATTTCAAAGCTCAAAAAACAGGGTTTGACTGTCATCCTTCCTGCCATTTTCTTAAAATTTCTCACATCATGTCTGCTGACATGATCTTTTTTGTGATTGCTGCTGCAAATGAGAAATCAATTTAATTGATGCATGAGGTCTTGGAGGAATTCTCTGAGCTATCAGGACTGAAACCAAATCTTGATAAAAGTGAAGTTTTTTTGGCTGGCATTGGGAGACAGGACAGGAAGGTCTTATGTAAGATAATAAAGATGAAAGAGGGCAATCTTCCAGTTAGATACCAGGACATCCCACTTATCAGTTCTAGACTGACTTTCAGAATGTAGAGTTGTCATTGATAAGCTTAGAGCTAGGATTAAGGGCTAGAGCTGCAAAGTGCTATCTTATGGGCGTAGGCTGCAACACATAAACTCTGTACTTTTGAGTGTGCAAATGTTCTGGAGTACCATTTTCATCCTATCAAATCTGTGATTAAGGAGATAGAGAGTATGTTATCAGCTTTTCTTTGGACTGGTATTGATACTCAGAACCATGCAAAAGTAAAATGGTCTGAAGTATGCACACTTAAGAAAGCTGGTGGATTGAGGATTGACCAGGCTGAGTGTCTTGGAATAAAGATCTCATACAGAAATATATTTGGGCTATCTGCTTGAGTAAAGATTCCTTATGGATAGCCTAGATTCACACTATAAAACTTAAAGATCAGTTTTTTTCGAAGGTCAAGATTCCAAGTGATTGTTCTTGATTTTGGAGGAAATTGTTGCAGTTAAAATCAGATGCCAGGAATTGCATACAATATCTTATTGGTGATAGAAGGTATGGGTATGATTTAGTAATGAAATTAAGTACTGAGATTGATGCCAAAGTTGCTACTATAATAGAGGATGGCAATTGGAAGTGGCCTGCTGGTAGGAGAAAGGATAGAAAATTCAATGAACTAATTACAGCAATGCCAGTAAGCTATTAACCTCATCCGGAAGAAGCTGATAGAGTAATTTGGAAAGTTGATAAAACAGAGTTTGTACTCTTATATCTGCTATGAATCTATATGAACAACGGCTTGTCGATGTTCCCTGGTATAGTGTGTGTCTAGTTTCCTAAGTGCATTCCCAGGCAGGCTTCACTTTGTTGCTTGTATGTAAAAATAGGTTAGCTACAAAAGAAAGACTAGCTAGATGGGGGATTGCTACAGATGAGTGGTGCTCTCTGATTTTGTAGTGAAATGGAATCTGTGAATCACATTTTCTTTAAATGTGACTACTCCTATTACATATGATTAGACTGCAGATGTATTGCAGATTGTATAGAGGTGTTGCAGCATGGCAAAATGAAATATTGTGGTGGATACAATATGGCCAAAAGAGTAACTTTCTTGGATTGCTTTGGAAGTTAACACTTGGAGCAGTTGTTCATCTCATATAGAGGGAGAGGAATCAAAGGCTTTTCTCTCAAAAGTATCAACGTGCTAATGGAGTGCGTAAAAGATGCTATGAAGACCTGAAGAGCTACATTTCTGGATGGAGGGAATGTTGATAGTACCTATGAAAATTGGCAAACTAAGTATTGAGTGGAATATTGATTACAGAAATATCTTCACTAGAAGTTTTTGATCTTTTGAGTCTGTAATCTTACAGTGTTAGGTTGTAGTCCGGTATTTTCACTGTTAACTGCAGGAGGATGTTTCTTGGATACTGAGCTTTGCTCTGTTGTAAATTTCCTAAGATATCATTTATAAAAGCCATCCGTTTTACCTAAAAAAAATTTTGAACAATTATTTAATTAACGAATACTAAGAACATAAATAATCAAAGAACTATTTCTATACCTAAATTCCTAAAACGCCGGTTAGTTTAGTATTCCAATCATCAAAAAATGAGGAATATTTAGGAAATTTTGAAAAGTTTTCAATTGAGTGATATTAAATCATTCTTCAATTACTCTATAGTATATATATATATATATATATATATATATATATATATATATATATATATATAAAAAGTACCAATTAACTTATTATTTTTGACATTTTATTATCTTAAAATATCAGCTGGTGTTATTGCCAGAGCAATTTTGCTCAATATGACAAAAGACTCTACCCTCATAGTCAAAGTTCTCAAATCTCAATTACTTACCTGATTCACATGTGTGTGTGTGTGTGTTTTTTTTTTAAGTTACTCTGCTACCAGTACGTCTCCTTCTCCTTCTCTCCCTCTCTGATTTTCGTGTTTTTAGGTTGCCTCAAAGTTCCTCTCTTCTTCTTTGTATCTCCAGTTGAGTTGAATTACAAAACGATACCGAAAATTTTTTCTAGTTTAATTCCTATTATAAAATTTTGTTTATCGCAGCCCCAAACTCAAATAGGGGTTTAAAACTTTAAATTCATATTTCTATATCCCTAAAACTTCATCCATTTTCCTTTCTATTTGCTGATTATAAAGGAAAAAGATAAACAATCTTTGTAATTTCAGTCCACTTCCAGGACAAAAAATAAAAAATAAAACCAAAGCCAATGAATTTCATGCTGTTGAATCCTTGTCTTTTGGGTTTGGGTTAAACTTCAAATTATTCTTCTTCCTTGTAAAAAATTGATTTTTGTGAATTAGTTTTTGGTTAATTTTGTGTGGCTAATTGCTGCTTGTTTCATTAATGAAGAACAGTTTTCAAATAAGATTTTCTTTTTCCGATTTGAGTTGGTTAATTATAATATATTGTGATTCAAAATTTCTGCAGTTTCTTCAAATTTAAGGTGAAATATCCTTGGCCTGAAGCTATATGAATCAATTATATCAACTAGGGAAAATACTACCACAGATTTGGTTTTCTATCTCAATTATACATTCTATCAAGATTAAATTTTATAAAATATTAATTACATGATTTGATTTGATAAATTATAATATTTAATTTATAGTACAAGATTTATAAATAGAGTTAAAAATCAAATCTAATTAAATATTTGTCATCAAAGAGTGTCTGGCTTTGGAAGTCTCGTCGATATATACATGTTGTAATATTGAAACATGCCCAGATTTGTTAATTGCATCTCACTTATCTATAATTGATCTCGAAAGCTATCCCTTTACCAGGGATTGGGAAAAAAAAAATCTTTTGAATCCTGACGAAGAGATTTGGATATACATGCAGGCGACGGAATTTTGTGGGGAAAAGTTAAAAGAGACTGAAAGAAGGAGGTGAAAGTAGTAGCATGATAACAGACGACGAAGTAACACAACAGGAATCTGTAATAATTTGGTGCTTTTGACTATTGGGGGTAGTTCAGTACTTGCGAGCAAAATTGCTCTGACAGGATAGAAGTTGCTCTACCAATAACGCTAGCTTAAAATATCTCTCAGTTTATATATATATCTTTCTATACCATATCTAGAAGTACCAATGACCATATTGCTTTTAACATTTTCTAACCCTGAACTACTACTTAAAAGGAGAGGTATTTGATGGCAAATATTTAATCTATATTACAAGATCTATAAGGAGAGGTATTTAAAAAATTTTAACAAGTTAATAATTAAGTGGAAAATAAATACTAATTAAATAATTCTCTAATTTTAATTGTTACATGTTAATTAATATTTTTATTTGACTTTATCTTCTTGAATATAAAAATTAGTTATAATAATATAGTTTCCACACTAGATAAAGAAAAGTATCCATTTTTCCTTTTATTTCTCTGGTTTATATGTAATATAAGCTAGATTGAGAAAACATCATTTTTACAAGAGCACTTTCAAATCCAATGCATGGAAAGGCTTTCTAAACTTTTATCAATGAGAAGTGTGCTACTATATGTTGAATTATTTGTGTTGTCAAAACCTTAGTTTTGTCAATTAAATTTAGTGAAATTGAAGTCTTTCAAAATTTTTCGTTTCGAATGGTTTGGATAAGAACTTTATTTCAGAATTGGATGTTTATATAATTGCATTTATAGTTGAGTAATTTATAAGGAATACTGTTGTGGTTTGACTAATATTTAGTTGCCTTTTTATGATTTACAAATCTATAATTGATCCCGTTGTAAATTGGTTAAAGTAAAACCTTTCTGTTAAGTGACTATTAAAAGGATAAAAAATTTTATTTAAAAGATTATTTTAAATATAGTTACCTGTGATCAAGGTTAATTATGTAGTTCAATATAAACACAACTCCTTCCTGCTAATGATGAAGGTTTCTATGCAGTAAAAAGGTATTAGACTTAGAAGTATTTTTTACTTTTTGCAGAAATTCATTAAATTTTTAACTTTTTATTCATTTAAAAAAAAAATCACAAAATGGGCTGATTGTATGTTTACAAATCATAAAGGATAGTCCAAATATTAATAAATCACAAGATAGTTTATTATTATTTCCCCTATATAGTATTATAGAGTAATTTACACATTTTGCAACTAAATAGGACACGACTCTTAGATTTTTTCAAACTTAAATATCTTTTACACTAGGGAAGACGTGTATTTCATTCAACTTTAGTATTTTTGTTTCACACATTATAAAAATTGAAAAAGTATAGGATACTAAGTTAAATATTCTGAATTTCTAATAGAGGTAATTGGTGATTTCATAACTTATTTTAGATTATTTTGCGTGATAAAATTCTAAAATTTTATCTCTTACCTAAATTGTAAACAAACCATAATTTGTAACCAAATGTACTACATTAAGATGATTTATTTAAATTTTGAGTAAATGCATTTTCTGAAGATTGTGGAGTTAAAGTTTTAGTAGCAGAAGAAAAATACTACCAATCAAGTAGAGAAGAAAAGTTATTGAGCATATAACTCAATATGACTACTATATATATACATCTATTCAATTGTTCAAAACTTTGTTTTTTTTTAAAAAAAAAAATTAAAATAAAATTGTAGAAGGTCTGTCAAACCACTCACAAGAAAAGAAAAACTATATCCAAACACTTACGTCTAACGAAAGATTTATTGTTTTAATAAAATTTGAACTTTGAAATTCCTTTTCGTGTCTTCTATTTAAGTACAAAAGATATATAGGAATTCCACTTTCAAAAAATTTAAATACAGTAAATCATTAGACACAAGAAGCTAAGTTGATTAAAGAAAAATTTTAAAAATAAAAACTATATCGTAAGACAATGAAGTGTCCTAGAATAAGTTTATATAGATTGAAATTCAAACTTATTCTCATCTATTACAACAACAAAAGAAAATTAAAACAAATATATGATAGTATAATATTAAAAAAGCAAATGATATTTACACACCCCAAAAAGTCTCTTACACAACCCTTTTCCCTTTTATAAATTAAAAAGACTAAAAGCCTAAATCATAAACTACAATATTTTCCTATACCCAAATTACTCTTTTGTTACAAGTCACTAATTACAATAATTCATTTCTCATAACTCTCTCTCTCTCATATTCATTTTTACTCA
Source organism: Cinchona pubescens (assembly GCA_025175665.1). Classification (NCBI taxonomy): domain Eukaryota; kingdom Viridiplantae; phylum Streptophyta; class Magnoliopsida; order Gentianales; family Rubiaceae; genus Cinchona; species Cinchona pubescens. Next base: position 623,015 of record JANKKI010000157.1, read on the forward strand.
ATACTATTGCAACTAAAAAATAACAGCCATTACATATTTAAAAAAATAAATTATTCGAATTATCAAAATTTCATTTACAAACAATTAAAAATATAATTATGATGTCATGCAAAAGGTATACAATCAAATAATTCATGTACATAACTACTACACTGATATACAAAAATATCTGAATATCATAACTTCAAACGACACTATTTCTACTAGAAAGAAAATACTAAAAATGTATGAATTGTACAAAAACCAATAGGTACACTAAAAGAAAGTTAAGTCAAAAGTTTCATAATACTATTACAACTGGAAAGAATGTCAAGTATTATAAAAGTGTACTCTAATTATGAAACTTTCATTTGTAAAAAAAGTTCTAAACAATATTATTCATGATTGTAATAAAAAAAAAAGATGGTATCCATACAAGACAAATTATAAGACTTATTAATCTGTTCACTAAATTAAATTTAAATTTTTTTAAAAATATAAATTGTTTTCATAATTTTGTGCACTTTTTCAATACTTGCAAAATTCGTTTAAAAATAATAAGAAAATAAAATAATTTTTAACTCTCAAAGTAAAAGATGTAATGGGTTGGTCATGAAATAAGGGTAAATTGAATATAAAAATTATAGTCATTTAAAGTGTGGCTTTTTGGCCATTTTAGTTGATAAAAGAAGATAGGTATGGGTAAAAGGATTTTAAGTGTGTGCAAATATCGTTTGCCTATTGAAACTTATCTACGCATAAAGACATTTGTTCTCTATATTAAGAGTAGTAACAGAAAATTTAACGCCACGTACAACGCATGTGTCATATCCCTAGTGTAGTTCAAAGTGTCTACAAATTAGAATTGGCAATTTCTTACATGGTCATATAACAAGATATCCCTAGTGTAGTTCAAAGTGTCTACAAATTAGAATTGGCAATTTCTTCATATAACAAGATATGAATCTGACATAAAATTAATAGTTACGACATGACTTGAAATTTATTAAGTTATTATTAGGTAAACTCGTTTATGACACGAAATTAGATGGATTGGGTTGGGCCAACCCACGAGTTGACACGATAACATGCTAAAGTTCCTGAATAAACAGATTTTGCTATAGTGTTATCTCATTTATAATTTAATATAGCATTATTTAAGATTGTAAATAATATATTTAATGTAAGATTATTAAATCAATTATTTTAAATGTTATTTTAAAATTTTCAATAATTTCAATTATTTATTCTAAATTATTATGAGAACAAGGTTAGTATTAATAATTATTTAAGTTATAAAAATAATTAAAATTTGAAAATGTAATTTAAATGGGTCGCAAGTTATTTAATTTGTCAAATAGGTTAATACATCTTTATTAGGAGTAAACGGGTTAGACACGACATGAATATGACATGATGAGATATGGGCCCTACAGAACAAAATACGATAAGAAATGAGTAACACGATAATGATATAACTCAACCCATTGCCATTCCTACAACAAATACCAAACTACCTTAGAGTGAAATAGTTTAAATTAGGAGTATTTATTGCTCGATTTTTAGTAATTTGGTAAAAAAAATTTGATTTTTTTGGGTATTTGGGGCAAGAAAATTAAAATCAAATCCAAATCAAACTTTTCTTCGTACCAAATTTTTATTTATTTATCCGATTAATCGAAATTCACTAGTTAATTAAAAAACTAAGTATAAAATTAAATACTACTAATAAAATTAATAAAGTAACAAAGAAAAAAATATAGTCAAAGTGTTGACTAAATGAAAATATTAAATTAATTACTAAAATACTAAAAAACTAAAACTAATAGAAGTAAAATTTTGGGTGTTAGGTTATTCCGTCATTATTTTTTAATAACCAAATTAAAACTATATAATCAATATTTTTATTTTGATTTATCCGAATATCAAAAATCAAATTAATTTAATTTGGTCGACTTGTAACACCGTTCACATTGTGGATTAACCAATAGTTAAAAGTTGCGACAGTAGCATACCTGATTGATAAAAGTGGAGTTACCTCCTTCTAATCCTTCCAGTCCGGTTGTACCTTTCACTTTAACTATATTAGAGGATTAGAAAATTAGTTTTTAGAGAACAAACTTAAAACTACTTGTTAAGATTTATTTACGAGTAAAATCATATTAAACCAATAATCATAAATTTACATATTTAGTTAGATTTCATCTACAAATATAATAGTCCTTTATGACTTCTATAAATTGTATAGAAGTGTTGTACAGGATAAAAAAGTTATGAATAGAATATCTATTGTCGCTCCAAACAAAAATGTACAAACTGTCTACAAGCAAAATTGACCCAATGATATGGGCCAAGGAGATGGCGGTTCGGACAAGCCACGAGAATCTTGTATATAAAAAAGTTTCATTACTTATTCCGTAAAGAATGATTCAAAAATTTGGTCAAATCATATTCGAAATGATAAATATAATTTTGATATCGATATACCGTATTAGTCTATATAAATTTTAAAATATTTAATTAATTAATTTCTTATAATTAATTTACAAGTAACTATTTATAATTTTCACTTTAATTTTTATGACTTTTGACAAATTTATTATCCTATACCGATTCGATACTATGCGATCAATGTAGAACAGTCATTACAGTGACCACGACTAATACCGTGACTTTAAACCATACCTCCATAAAAAATTTATATATTACACTGTTTAATATTTGAAAAGTTATTACATCCAATTTTCAGTCAACTCAGAGCTATAATACCATCACTTGCACATGGTTACATGTTCGAATTCCAATTATTGAGGAATCAGACAACAACAATATGATACTAAAGTGACAATAATATATATATATATATATTAATTATACTACGGTGCAGAGGCCAACCAAAACAATTTCATCCTCAATTAATCAGAAACCGAGTCTTTCTAAGCCTCCAATGGAGAAACATGTTTTAGTTGTCATTGTTGCACCCTTAATGGGCCATTTGACACCAACTATCCAATTGGCCAAGCTAATGCTTCAGAAAAACAACCAACTTTCAATTTCAGTTTTGATTATGAAGGTGCCTATTGACCCCGAAGGCACCCAGAAAATTCAGAAATTCATCACTGGGTGCAATGTTGAACGCCTCCATTTCCACCACCTTCCGACACCGGAAAACACCGATCATTGGGCACCGAACAGAGCGTTGTTCCTAAATCAACTAATAGAGTATCAGAAGCCACATGTAAGAGAAATCGTCTCCAATATCAAAAGTCTCTGCCTCTGCCGGGTTCATATTTGACATGACAACCCCAACCATGATTGACATAGCTGAGGAATTTCTGGTTGCTAGCTATATTTTTGTCACGTCGGGTGCAGCTTTTATTGGTCTTATGCTTCATTTTCAAGCCCTCGAAGATGAAGATAATCAAGACATTTCTAAGTTGTTCAAAAGGAATAAGGAACTAATAACCCCTTGTTTTTCTAACCTGGTTCCAATCAGCGTTCTCCCAACTATCACAACGAATAAGGAACAATGGTTAACTAGGAAGCAGAAGTATCGTGGGTATAGAAAGGCTAAGGGAATGATAGTGAACACATTTGCTGAGCTTGAAGAATTTGCTCTCAATTCTTTCTTAAACAATTCATTGAAACGGCCACAAATTTACCCCGTCGGGCCTATTCTAAATAGGTTCCAAACTGAGACTAAAAACCATTCAGATATTATAGAATGGCTAGACAATCAGCCAGCAAAGTCCGTGGTGTTTTTGTGCTTTGGAAGTTTGCAAATGGAAGCTTCAAATTGGATCAATTGAAAGAAATAGCTAATGGCTTGGAAAAAAGTGGCCAACGGTTCCTTTGGGTGCTGAGGCAGCACCCAACTGAAAAAGGAGGATTTCCGAGTGAGTTTGAGAATCTTGAACTTGTGCTGCCTGGAGGATTTTTAGATCGAACGTCTTCGATTGGAAAAGTCGTGGGCTGGGTTCCACAATTGACTGTTTTGTCACACCCGGCTGTGGGGGGATTTGTATCACATTGTGGCTGGAATTCGATATTGGAGAGCATATGGTGTGGTGTGCCTATTGCCACTTGGCCTTTGGCTGGAGAGCAACAGCTAAATGCATTTCAATTGGTACAAGAGATAGGAACGGCAGTGAAAATTAGCCTGGACTACAATGAAGCAAAGGAGGATCAAGCTATGGTGAGAGCTGAGCAAATTGAGCAAGGGATAAGGGAACTCATGAATGGTGAGAATGAAGTGAGACGAAGGGTCGAAGAGTATAGTGAAAAAAGTCCTTAAGAGTAGCTACGGAGGAAGGGGGATCGTCTTATGTGAACTTTGAGAATTTCATACTAAGTATTTGTACCAGCCAGCTTTAATAGTGTTCTTTCAAATGTAAAATATAGTGATTGTTGGTATAATTAAACCAAACTCTTTATCAGTTAAAAAAGATGTTATTGTTGACTTTTGATAATTTAGTTGTTTAAGGAATTTGGTTTCCTAATAGGATTATATTTAGAATTGTTATTTCCAATATAATTGGGTTTCTTGATAGTCAAATTTATTACCTTATAAATAAAGGGTATGTTCAGTTTATTCAATTGAAAAGAGTTAAATTGAGAGTCTAAGATAGAGAGATTCTAACCTGATGTTAAGGCATCTCCTATACATAAACAGTTCTTAATTATGCAGGTATCAATATAAAAGTCCGATGTGCATTATTTTGTAACTCCTCTTCGCCTACATTTACATGTGTTAAATAAAAATATATTTTGCTCCGTTTTTTGTTGACAAGTGGTATCAGACCTCTAGGCTACAGTCTTGGGCGTGAAGATTGTGTTGGAATATTCGGATTTTAAAATTAGACCAAGAGAGGTTGGTTTGGGGGTTCTTGTTCGATAATTAAGGTATAATGTAGCTGACCCTACTTGGACATGAATTTAAAAAGGAATCCCGTCATGATTGTCTTCTATTGGCCTTGGGCGATGTAAAAAATCTTGACCAGGTGATTGTGAATATTGATTCAAAAAATTGAGAATTTTGATACCAATTGTCATGAAATTTATAAAAGTTAATAAATTGAACAAAAAATGTGTGACGAAAATTATTTATCTAGATACGTGAATCGTTTCAAAATTTCAAAAGATGAAAATCAACCCAAATTGATGGTGCTAGATTGTGGTGAAAAAGAAGAAAAAGTCAATGGAAGACATTTTTGATTGAGTTGTTCATGGTTGATGTAGACTGCTTCTATGGAGAGTTTAGTTTAAGGACAGGCATTGTTGGCATAATTAAACTAAACTCCTTATCAATTAAGAAGGATTCAACATATGTTATTGTTGAGTTTTGGTAATTTAGTTGTTTGAGGAATTTAGTTTCCTAAAAGGATTTTGTTTGAAGTTGATATTCCCAATGTAATTGGGTTTCTTGATAATCAAGTTTATTACCCTATAAATAGAAGGTTTATTTAGTTTATTCAGTTGATATTAGTTGATTTGAGAGTCTAAAATAGAGAGATCCTAGCCTGATGTTAAGGTTATTATACCGTGGGTTTATGCAGGTATCAATATGGAGTCCAATGTATATTATTTTGTAACTCCTCTTCTTCTCTCACATATTTTTATATATGTTAAATAATTTTATTTTCCACTACGTGTTTTTTTTTTCTTCTAATAGTAAGCCTTATCAGGAAAATTTATTATATTGTCCATCTCATTTATATTATCACACTTAAAATTTGAGATGTTCTAATAAAAATATCACATTATTTAAAATAGATGATTTATTTTGTTGAAATTTTAAAGGGTAAATTACCGTAAAACCCTCATGTAGGTATGTCCATATAACCCATAAACCTTATGTATTTCAAAAATATAACTTAAACCTGGATGTAGTTTGGATTAAATGGTAAAGTAACAGAAACCATCTAATTTAACAGAGTTTGAAATACAATTTCCGTCTATGATAGTGTTTAACGTTTTTTTCTCTAAAAGTATTATCTCTTATGACAAAAATACCCCTTACTTTTCCACTTTTAACAAAAACCACCACTACTACCATCTTCAACTGTTGCAGCCCACCATCAACATCAACATCAACACCAACACCAACACCATAGCCACAACCTCTCCTCTTGCCATAGCCCACAGCCTCTTCCCTCCTCCTCCTCCTCCTCCCTCTCCTTCTCTTTTACCGTCATCCATCCCTTGCTACCCCTCCCCCTCCTCCTCCTACCCCTCATCCTTCTCCTCTATTTTCCTATCCCCATCCATATCCCTATTCCTATCCCCATCCCCATCCCCCTAACCACTTCTCCCTCCTCATTTTCCTCTTCTCTGTTTTCCCTCTTTCTCTTTTTCTTTCTCCTTCTCCTTTCTTTCTTTACGGAATGGCGTTGTGGATATGGTGGACCTCAGGGACCTTTTCGAGGTGATTGTCAAGGTGGCTTTAGCAATGGAGAAGTAGGTGATGGAGAAAGACCACGTCGGGTGTTTGAACGTCACATGGAAAGGGGTTTCGCCGCCACTGAATCTGTGGCCATTTGCTCTACTCCGATAGGGACAGCTAGCTAGACGGTGTTGTCTCTTGGTTTTATGACCTGGGACGGGAAAATGGAGTCTATTTGGTCAAAATTATTAAGTTCTATTTGTTTATTTATGGGAGTGACATGATGTGGATAACTCTTTACTGTGGCATTTGGTTGAGTGGTGATTGTGGTTTTAATGGAATGAAAATATAAATGGTGGTTGGATCGATGTTGGTTGTGTGTAGATGGTGATGTTGTTGTTGTTGTGAATAATAGAAGAAGGGAATAGAGGGAGTTGAGATTTCTAATTTTGTGTTAGTGTGGTGGTGGGTGATGGAGGTTGTAGGTAGATCTAGGGTGGTTAGAATTGGATTATTAGTGGTGATGGTTAATAGATTAACGGTTTAAAAAACCCATCTAGTTAATAATGGGTCAGAGGTACATGTGTAATTTCAGTAAAATCCATTCAATTGGATGGTTTCTATCTATATTTCCTTTTGGTCTAAATCATATAGGAGTTTAAGGTATATTTCCAAAATATATAGGGGTTATTTGTTATATGTCTATACCATTTAGGGGTTTGTGGTAATTTATCCAATTTTAAATTTAGATTAAAATGCATGAATAATCACTAAATTATTAGGTTGTTGTACACAACATTGAATTATTTGTTTTGCAAATTTGGTCACTAAACTACTTTAAATGTGTGTCGAGAGTCATTGGACTATTTATTTTATAAATTTAGTTAATAAACTAGCTTAAGTGTGTGTTTTATAGTGACTGCATACACACACTTAAGGTAGTTCAATCACTAACTAAATACTATGTGACATTTAAGGTTGTTCAACGACCAAATTTACAAAATAAATAGTTCAATAATCTTGTATGCAACAATTTAATAATTTGATGACCATTCATGCATTTTGCTCTTAAATTTATCCTTCCAAACATTCAAAATATTTTCAAGTCCAATTGTCAATGCGTTCCAATAATCAGTTCATCATCCCTTTTTTCTAACTTCTCTTTCCTCTCTCTTCCCAATGTAAATATTTGTTATTTAATAATGTCAAGTCAATTCAATTTAATAAGAACATTTGTAGATATTTGATAGAAATTAATATTAATCTAACACTTTGTGCAAATATGTAAGGTAACAATTATACTGGGATAGAGGGAGTATGATGTTAATTCGATCAATATTTTGTTCTAAAAATTACAATTTAAAAGGTTCTGCAATCCTATACAAGAACAAAAACATGAAATGGAATTTCACAATTTCGGTCCAAGTCCAATTATTGCCCTTCGAATACAAAATTTTGTAATGCTATTATGAATTATTATGTATTAATCAAAGGAAAGACCATTATGGTGTTGTTAATTGTTTCCATCTATCGAGTATAATAACATATCGAATGCAAATTGTTTACTTCTACGAACCAGGGACAAAAAACAACTGTAGCAAAAGATATTGGAAAGAACAAGTTATTATCACCAGGAGTTCAAATTTTACAGGTTTTCAACTTCAATGATTGAAGAAGCATTTTATTTTACCTCTGTGTATTCTCTATCAGTCAGATAAGATACCAGTACCACTATTTTTGGCACCTCAGTTTAATTCTCGACTCCATTTACTTATCTAGTAGTCAAGATATTTTTTGAAATATTATTTGAAATAAATACTGTAAACAATTTTTTTGATGTGAATAAAAAATAGTTGAAAAACATGATGAAAAATTGCTAACAAATATTGTTTTGAAAAGAATGAATAAAATTAGTTTTCCTCCAATCATAGCATTGTCCCATGAAAATTATGATCAATGACGACACCTTTTACTTATATATTGTCCTTATATATATATACCAGACAAAGGTGACAGTATACTCAGGCTAAGAGGGAAATTTTGCATCTTCGCTCGGGAGAGTAGAGCCCTTTGAATCTCTAATAGTCTAATGGAAAAAACTGCCTTAGTTAAGTTTTAATTGTGTCCCCTTTATTAGTGGGTCACTTGACATAATCCTTAGAGATGTCAAAGCTCATACCTGTAATAGGCAATCACATATCCCTTGAAGTCCTAATCATGAAGGGGCTCACCACCCCGAAGGCACTTTACTTTCAACTTTAAATTTTGCTTATATAATGACACACTCATCATCAACTTATATCAGTACACCCACACGCACTAGCATGCTTGCCAATCAATCAACATAGTGTACCAAAAAAGGTCCAAACATAATTGGCACGCCCCAATGAGATGTTACAAAAAATTTTAACTTAGATGGATGACAAAAAAAAAAGGATGCAGTTAAAGTAGAAGCCATAACTTTGAACAAATTATTTCAAAGGAAGAAAAGAAATGAAGTCAACGACAATCGACTAGTGATGTAACTTATAAGGAATCTTGTCGGATAAAAATAATTGATGAGATTATGAATAAAAGTACCATGGAAAAATAGACTCTTTCTATGCTTCTTGAAAAGATTGTCTATGAGATGTCCAAAAATTACGATAAAATTTACGACGATACATCTATTATTGATATCAAAGTTCAAAGTGTTTAACATAAATATTGCTTGTTTTAGACAAGCTCTTGTTGATATAGGTAGTAAGTATGATAGTCATGCCAATCACATTAATATCGGATTTAATAAGACAGAATTCATTGATGAACAAAAAGGACTAGGTCAAAAGACTCAAATTGTCTTTTGGAAGGAAATAAAAAAGAAGGGGAAATTGAAAAGTCGTACCTTATTAATTTATAGAACATGCTCCACCTGGGATCAAAAACAAAGGAAAAAGAACGGTTCATGCGATCGTGTTCAAACACGTAGCACACAAGTGTTAGAAAGAAAAATGGATCTGGTCCAATGAATTGGTTGCTAGATCGGTCAATTGATGAGCTTGCCGATCGATAGCCTGGGAACTGATGACCAAACATTAGCAATCAAGTTTTGTAGACTAGACAAAGACATAAGGTTAGGCAGGTTCAATCTATAAAGATTATGAACTTAATCAAGGGGAGTTTTGAATTTTGATGATAATAAGATTTGTGAAGAAGATTTTTATATATTTACCATACTTACAATAGTACAAAGGTAGCCTTTATATAGGTTTGAATGTAACCTAACTAAGGAAACTAATCAATACCAAGAATCAATACCAAGAATCAAGACATGAAATATATACTTAACTAAAATAGACACCTAAATACATGGTTTATATATATACATATGTTAACATCTTCCCTCAAACTCATGGTGATTGGGCACAAATCAACTTGAGTTTAGAAACCAAATCACAAAAGCGTCTAGGAGGATAGGCCTTGGTAAAGATATCAGAAATTTGATCAGAATATGAGGTAGAAAGGAAGCTTTATGATGCCTTGTAAAATATGACAATGAACAAAATGTTAATCAGTTTCAATATGCACGGTAAGCTCATGAAAAACATCATTGTTTGCCATTTGGATAGCACTAAGATTGTCGTCGTGAAGTGTAGTAGGTGACGCATGAGAAACATCCATATCGGTTAATAACCGTCGAAGCCAAATAAACTCTTGAGTGGCATCTACAATAGCACGATACTCGATTTCCGTACAAGAGTGAGAGACAATAGCTTGCTTTTTGCTATGCCAGAATATAAGATAATCACATAAACAGAACCAAAGTCTAGTAGTGGAGCATCTATCAATAGGATCACCAGCCAAATCATCATTAAAATATGCAAGCAACACGAGAGTGGACAGAGAAAAAAAGTGAAAACCATGATACAAAGTGCCTCGGATATAACGAATAATCTAAAGTACTGCTGCAAAGTGAGAACTACAAGGATTAGACATAAATTGACTAATAATATGACTGCATAAGCAATATAACTGACAAGACGAGTAACAGTGACATATAACAAACTACCAACTAACTGTCGATAAAGAGTTGGACTATGAAGATAATCATCGGTAGGCGTGAGATGAGAATTGGCCTCAATCGGAGTAGAGGCAATCTTATTATTAGTCCAGCCAACACGAGTAATGAGGTCAGATGCATACTTGGCTTGGGTAAGATAGTAGCCATCAGCTGTGGAAGATACCTCAAGATCGAGAAAGTAATTAAGGAAACCATGATTTTTCATTTCGAAATGATGGTTCAAATACTTCTTGAGTTCAGTAATGCTAGGAATATCATCTTCAGTGACAATCATATCATCGACATAGAGAAGCAGAAGAATAATACCATGTGTAGAACGATGAAAAAATAAAGCAAAGTCATAAGAACTAGACTTGAAACCAAAATGTTCAACTGTATGATTGAATTTGAAGAACCAGGATCTCAGAGTTTGTTTAAGACCATAAAGTTCTTTGTGAAGTTTACAAACCTTGTTGGAATCATCAGTCTTTCTAATAACCTAGTGTTGGCTACATAAAGACTTCTTCCAAAATATCACCTTACACTTTTATTTGATTCTTCATATCCATTTGAATCAACTTCCAATGTCATGCGGCAGCAACAACAATTAAACTTTTGATAGATGTAAGGCGAGCAAAAGGTGCAAAGGATTTCTCATAGTATTCTTGAGTAAAACCCTTGGCAACAAGGCAAGTTTTATAGCATCAACACTACTGTTGGTGTGAGTTTTGATTTTGTAAACCTACTTGCAACCTAGAAGAGATTTATTTGGAGGAAGAACAACCAAATCCCATGTGTGAGTCCTTTCAAGATCCTACAACTCATTAGAAATAGCTTGTTGCCATATAGGATTAGAACAAACTTTTCTATAAGGTGTAGTTTCATGTAAATAAAAAATAGTGGAGAAATAATAAAAATTACGAAGACAAGTAGATGGTTAATTTACCCTCGTAGATTGACAGTGGCCAAAATGAATGATGTGCTAGAAGACATTTCATTCAAGATTTGTAGATGTGCTCGGACCATCAGCTGCACGTGGATCATCAAAGAGAGTGACAATGCCATCATCTATGTCAAAGACCTTAGGAATAGGATTAAGAGAATTTGGAAAGAGATCATATGTGGGATAACTAAATAGAGGTGGTGAGGATGAGAGAGGAAGATTAAACTTGGAAATGGTGGAGAACATCTTATGTTCCCAAAATATAACATGATAGGAGACTCATAATTGGTTAGACTGAGGATCCCAATAGCGAAAGCCTTGTGCTCAATACCATAACTTATAAAACAATATTACCTAGCTCGGGGTTCTAATTTGGTATGTTCATGAGGTTGTAAAAGCACAAAACAAGCGAAATAAAAAACTTTCAAATTTCTATAATTTGGAGGAGTGCCATATAAATGTTCATAAGGAGATTGGTTATCAGTAATAGGATAGGATACCCGATTGATAGTACAGAAATAGTGAATGCAGGTTCACCCCAGAACTGTTCTGGACAAAAACTGTGAGGAAAGTAAGAGGACAAGAGTTGTGTCAAGAATATGTCTATGTCTATGCTCAGCACGACTATTTTGTTGGTAAGTGCCTGAACAAGAACAATGAAATATGGTGCCTTGTTGGTGAAGAAAGTTAAGAAGAGATGTTTCTTTGTGTTGCATGGCATTGTCAATACGAAGAATTTTTGATAGTATAAGAGAACTAAGTTTTGACCACTGTAGCAAAATCACGATAAATTTATGGAACATAGACTTATTTTTCTGAGATAAAACCATATGTATCGAGTAAAAGCATCAACAAAGATAACAAAATATCTAAAACTACTCATAGTAGGCATTGTGGAAGGACCTTAAATATCTAAGTGAACTAAATCAAATGGTAAATATGACACAGAGTCGCTAGAAGAGAATGGCAGTGCATGCTTTTTAGTAAGTTGACAAGTTACATAATCAATAGCATCATTTTACACTAAGCCTAATTGACCACATTTTAACACTTTGAGTCGACTGAAGTAGAAAAACATGTCATAAATGAGAATGCCAAAGACTTAGTGAAGGAATGGAAGATGTGAAAGCTATAGAATGCACTTGGGAAGATGAAGGAAGGTTAAGGTTGTCTAACTCAAAGAGGCGACCAACTTTACAGCCCGTTCTGAGGAGTTATCCAGTTTGACGGTCTTGCAAACGACAAGCAGTAATAAAAAAAACAAACATCAATTCCAAGTTCAACTAACTGACCACTGGAAATAAGATTTAGAGTCAATTTAGGAATATGAAAAATATCCGGTAAAGAAAATGAAGACGTTGATACAGTGCCTGTGTGATGAACATGCATTATGGAACCGTCAGTAGTTTGGATGGATGGTGTGTGAGAGTGTTGCTTTGAAGAAAAAATAGTAGAATTATATGTCATATGATTAGTACAGGTAGAGTCTAGATACCAACCGGAACTTGAGATAACAGAATGTGCATTATTGGAAAACGAGAGAGGTTTAAAGAGCATCTGCTTAAAATATTAATTAGAAGATTATTGAATGTTACAGGAGTTTGGAGAGAATTATGAGTAACTACAGAGCTATAAGAAGCCATTAGAACAAGAATAAGTGACAAAATCAGATCACAAAGTCAAGAAATATAAGGAAACAGAACCTTAGAAGCCAATTATGCAAAATCCAAGGACACATATATATTCAGAACATCGAAAATAGTAGGAAACCGGATTAAACCGATAAAAAACCAAACAAAATGTGATTGAACTAGAGTAAGGAGATCCCTGGCCAGAGAACCGACCAAACTGAATCAAGGTTGAACTAGAATTTGAGGAAACCAATTGATGATGTGTCAGATAACTGGCTAATGATGTAGATGTTGACGTGCTAGGTCAATTAGCCTTGGAGATGACACGTGTTGATGACATGGATGACATGTGGCAATGATGTGTATAGTGACATGGCTTCACAAGTCGACACGTGGCGCTGAACTAGTATTTGAAATGGCTGTGAGAGTGTTGATCTGATTGAAGATGTGTTTTGTGAAACAAGCCTTTAAAGATATGAAGAGAAGGCATGATTTGGAGTCACGCCTTTTATCGTCTTCCTCCTTGAGAAGATAGACCCGAGTTTCAAACGGGTTGGGCAACGAGTAAACAATGCATGTCAGCGTGTGAAGACTTCTTCGGCGATAGATAAACTATCAAATTGATTGCAGAGATGTGGGGAATAATTTTGTGGTAAATTTAGAGAGTTAAAATGACAGGAAATCGATCAAAGGGATTGAAATCCAAGAGTTTAAAACCAAACTAGGTATTGGAGAAACAAAACTGGATAATAATCGGAGAAAAGAAGGTTTAGGCCCCAAGATGGGACTCTAATAACGTGACAAGATTTGTGAATAAGATTATATATATTTACGACACTTACAATAGTACAAAAATAGCCTTTATATAAGTTTGAATATCACTTAACTAAAGCAACTAATCAATATCAAGATTCAAGACAAAATATACACTTAACTAAAATAGACACCTAAATAAATCGTTGTTTACATACATACATATGTTAACACCTAGAATGGTCCACCACTAAGATATATACATGTGGCAAATATTACAAGACTCATTAAGGGTAATTACATAAATAATTTAGTCCGGCTCATAGTCTAATAAGCTTGTTTGGTGTAAGGCAATGTTGATCAAAAGTTTCAGACCCTAGATCTCCCTAACTGGAATCTTTAAATACTTCTCATTGTACTTTTTTCATACTTACTAATATAAATCTATTCTCTCTCTAACTTTTTCTACTTTAGTTCGATTTTTTATTATAGAAAAAAAAATCCCTTTCCAGACATAGTTGGAAGGTCTTATTAGTATGGACACGTGACTTTGTATTATAGCTTAGAGTAGGATTACTCTTCTTCTTACCATGCACGGGCATTTGTTAGTTGTATTAAATCTCACCTTTTTAGGCATTGTGTAATCATATATATATATATATATATATATATATATATATATATCATGTATTAATGGAGATTGCCATACAGTACATGTCCTACAATCGTTATATTTTTTGACAAAATCAGATTTTGGATTTAAATAGGAAGATTTACATAGTTCGGGGTGCAAAATGTCCAAAAAAAGTTTAGAGTACAAAGTGAGAATCCGGTATAAGTTAGGGTGCAAAGTGGAGTTAGACCTTTTTATTATTACTTACACTTAACGGAGAGTGTTCCACAGGCGCCCTACAACAATTAAATTGTTTGATAGAATTACATTTTGGATTTATGTGAAATGATTTAGATAGTTTGGAGCGTAAAGTGTTCAAATAAAACTTTGGGGTACAGAATGAGAATTCGGTAATACATAGGGGTATAAAGTGGAGTTAAGCCTAAACACTTGGATGCGAACGATCTGAAAAATCAAGAATACGACATCTGTCAATTTGGAAAGGGGACAAACCCATAGAAGTCATTGAATCCGAATTCAAATTGTAATTTCCGAGAAAGTAAATGGTGGCTGAATGCAAATTGTCTGCTTCAATGAACGAAGAATACAAATAGAATCAATAGGAGTGTGTGACTATATATATATATATATATATATATATATATAATATTGAATACGACATCTGTCAATTTATTTCCATATAAACCATCTGATAAGTCACTTAATCCGAATTCATACATTCTAATTTGTATAAGTAAATAGTGGTCGACTTGCAAATTGTCTACTTCAATGGACGAAGAACACACACAATCAATAGAAGTGTGTCTATATGTATATCAAAGATTACACACACCCATAATAGTAAAATACGAGTTGCAATCATCTCCATTATATTCTCTCCAATTTCTAATAATATCATTTATATTTAAACAATTAATTTTTTTAAAAATTATTATATTATGTCAATAATTTTTGTAGGTCAACCTACATTAAAATGAAATATATTCAAATATGTTCTTATCACTCAATTTATCCGAAACCTTTGAATGGTGTATAATGGATCAAAATGAAGACAAAAGTTTAAACATTTAATCAAAAGGAAAAAAATTTACATCAATTTATTTTCAAATTTTATGTAGAGCAAACATAAAAAAATTATATTATGCACAATTGTGATTTTTTAAAAAATAATTTAAAATTATATTTTTAAGATGTGTATTGGAGAGATTCTCTCTAATTAATTAATGGAGAGAAATCTAGTCCAGTGAGATACAATTAAAACAGCAAGACTCATACATAACGCAAGAAATACTAATATTAACTTCGACGAAACTCACATATAATGAAGCAAATTGTACAACATTAACTTTACACTGTAAATTAGTCTACCACAATTTGCTAGTTCAAATTGTATAGAATTTCTTATCGACGTACTAAAGAACTTCAATGATTGAAGAAGCATTTAGGCTCCGTTTGAATTGCAAATAGTTTGTATTATTTGCTAAATAATATTTGGTCAGAATATTTGGTGTTTGGTTAGCAAATAATTATTCAAATAATATTTCACACTATTCATGTTTTTTCTTATTCATTATTCATTATTCACACAATTCATCCGATATTTGCACTATTCATGTTCTATTCATTATTTGCCTTTTAAAAAATATTCAGTTAATAATTATGTATAAATCTTGGAATTAATTTTTTTCTTTTGCAATCCCTACTTTCGCATAGGGATGTCTTAATCTAGTTACTATTAAAATCGTATATTTTTATCGTAATCTATATTTGTTGCAATCTTTTGTTAGCAATCTATGAATATTAATCTTGTGTATATAGAGAATTTGCCTTTGTATATTTGGTTTGAACCATAAACATATATTTATTATTGGTTCAATTTAACTTATTTTGTATGTTTGTTTAGTTCCATAAGAAATGTTTATAAATATATGTGTGTGTATCTGTGTGTGGTAGTTCTCTTAATAATGGCATCAAATTATTGTGTACTGATAGTTGATTATCTTTTATCCTCGTCGATTTTTGTACTTTTTTTTTTTTGGTTTTTATGTAGGGTTAATTTAACTTTACCATTTTAACGTTTAATGTCACAATTACTTTAGTCTACCTCAATATTATTTTTTATGCATTGTAGTCGTTGGATTTGTGATAACATAGTTAAAAATTGAAAAAAAAAATTGCCAGGATTACAAAATATTATTTAAATATTATTCATTAACACTAGTTGTCCACCAATCAAAGCATTATCTCATGGAAAAATTATTTACTTTTTATTTTGCATTGAAGAGTAAATATTAGAAATTGTTTAATGATTAAAAAATAATAGTATTATTTAACTTTTCATTTATTTCAATGGTTATCATATTTATGCATTAAGAAGTACCTAAGAGCGAGTAGGTAACACTTTCTCTGTCCCTCGAGTATATTATGAGCAATGACAACACCTTAAAGATATAAATACCAGGCAAAAGTGAAACATTATTCAGGCTAAGAGGAAAATTTTGCATCCTCACTGGATCGAGAAGTAGAGATCTCTGAATCTCAAATGGAGAAAGCTGCCTTAGTTTTAATTGTGTCACCTTTAATGGGTCACTTGACACAATCCTTAGAGTTGTCCAAGCTCATACTTCAAAGAAGCAATCATATATCCATTGAAGTCCTAATCATGAAGGTGCCTACGGACCCCGAAGGCACAGCCAAAATCCAGTCTCTCGTCGCTGCAACCGATGTCGAACACCTCCACTTCCACCACCTTCCAACACCGGAGGACACCTCAAAGTGGAGTACCACAAACAAAGGGACGTTTTTGCATCAACTAATTAATTATCAGAAACCACATATTCGAAATTTAGTCTCCAAAATCAAAGGCCTCTCGGGGTTAATCATTGACTTGATGAATACTACTATGATTGATATAGCTGACGAGCTTGGAGTTCCTACTTACGTTTTCTTAACTTCTGGTGCTGCTTTTCTTGGTCTTGTACTCCATTTTCAGACCGTACAAGATGAGCATAATTTGGAGTTATCAGAACTGTTTGATATTTCTAATGAATTACACATCCCTTGTTTTTCCAATCCGGTTCCAAGAAATGTGCTGCCAACTATTACTACGAGCTAACAAAGAAACATGGTCCGTTAGGACATTGAATTATGCTCGTGGGTATAGAAAGGCAAAGGGCATCATGGTGAACACCTTTGGCGAGCTTGAAGCATTTGCACTGAATTCATTTTTAAACGATTCCTTTTATGGTAAGTCAAGATTGCCCCCAATTTATCCGGTCGGGCCTATTCTGAAAAGGTTCGAGACGAGGACTAAAAATTCTAGAGACACCATAGAGTGGTTGGATGGTCAGCAGGAAAATTCTGTGGTGTTTTTGTGCTTTGGAAGCATGGGAAGTTTCAATTTGGATCAAGTGAAAGAAATAGCAGATGGGTTAGAACGAAGCGGGCATCGGTTCCTTTGGGTGCTCAGGCAGGCCCCCGCTAACAAAGGAGGATTTCCGGGTGAATTTGAGGATCATGGGCTTGTTCTGCCAGAAGGTTTCTTGGATAGAACGGCTTCGATTGGAAAAGTTGTGGGTTGGGTTCCACAATTGGCTGTTTTGTCTCACCCGGCGGAAAGTAACCATATTGGGCGGATTTGTGTCACATTGTGGATGGAATTCGACATTGGAGAGCATATGGTGCGGTGTCCCAATTGCTACATGGCCATTGTTTGGAGAGCAACAATTGAATGCATTTCAATTAGTCAAAGAGTTAGGAATTGCTGTGGAAATTACTTTGGATTATAACGAAGCAAATGAACATCAACCTTTGGTGAGAGCAGAACAAATAGAAAAAGGAATAAGGGACCTCATGGATGGTGCGAATGAAGTGAGGAGAAGGGTCAAAGAATTTAGTGACAAAAGTAGGCTGGCTATGAAAGAAGGTGGATCATCTTATTTGTCTTTTGATAATGTCATACAGAATATTTGCAGCAACCACCCATAAAGTGTAATAACTCATAAATAAATATATTTTTTGTTATATGGAAAATATTACTAGTATTTTTAGAATTTTACATATTGATTGCACTTTTAACGTCATACTTTTATTCGTAATGTACCATCAATTGAAGTGACATTTGTTTTTTTACATTATTAGCAAATGCTAAATAACAAGAAGTGCCACCATAAATAGTGTACACAATTGTAACTCCAGAAGTGTTACTAAGGAGTAAGGAACCTAAGCTCATTTGTGCTACCAGAAGAGAGTACGTGCTGCACACATATGGTTCCGATTGAAGAACTGAAGTTTTAAATAAATTTTAACTGATATTATGTTTGATCAAGTACATTAGAAAGTCTTCACAATCTTATAATAAACTTCAAATATGAAATCTAATTAATAAAACCGTCATGAGAACTTCATTACCTCTTCTTTCAAATTTCCATATGGCATTAATCTTCTTACTCACATTTCAATTCCATGTAATATGTAAGGAAAATGTAGTTGAAAATAAACATTCTCAGTTTGCATTAAATGATTAAGAATGTGATTAGCTTGTTTTTGCATGGGAAAAAAAAAGAAAAAAAAAAAGAAGAAAGAGTCTAAACCTGGGTATTTGGTGGTGCAACATCCTTGTTTAACTTAACTACGTAAATCATTTGAAGTAAACAATTTTTTTTTTTTTTTTTGGTGTGTGATTCTACAATATGTCTTACACTAATCTTTTCGAAATCATGACAAATGTTAATTTCTCGCTCTCCATGCCTTCATCTTTTTGTAATCATAATAATGCCAAATCACCTAAATAGTCCTTCATTTTTTTCACTAAAATTGAAATGATCTATCAAACTAATTTTAGTCGATTTAGTACCTCAACTAAATATTTATTGCAAATTTTGTCCTTATTTGGCTGAATTGCTCAAAACACAAGTTTTGTGGATTTTTCCTAGTATTGACCAAGGATAAAAGCATAAAATCAAGCTGTCACCACCCATGGTTACCATCAAGGATGATGCAGGAGTTGAATTTTAAGAGAACAAAGTTATGTAGGCATATATTTGGGGATACATTTTTATGATTTTTATAAGATTTTAGGGGAGTAACCAAATTTTTATGAGGGTGTTATTGAAATAAAAAAAAATAAGGGAAATAATATATTATTTAAAATTCTTGGGGGAAAAGACTATATAAATATTTATTTAGGGGACAATTTATATATTTTCTAAATATTGGAGGGCAAAGTCTGATTTTTGCAAGAATTTAATAAAGAGGTTAAAAATTTCACAGAAAACTATAATTTTAAAATTTTCGGGGAGGGAGGGGGCGCCAACTTTTAATTTGGATTGTGATAGCGTGGACCACAACTCCGCAAGCTCCAATTTTGTAGTTTCGAAATAAGCTACCCAACAAAATAAATAAAAAAAAAATGGTTAAATAATGTGCATTTGGTAGAAAAGTAAATAGTGGACAAGGGACGCTGTTTGAGAAAAGAGGTGACTCTTTTAGATATGTTTTCCCGATCCAGTACAGTTTGAGATGGGGAAGAAGAGGATTTAGAGCAAAAAATTATGCCATTTTGTTTTAGCTTTTAGTGAAGAATTAAACGAAGAAAAAAATTTGTCACTAATTAGTGACAACTTAAGATACGCTAAACTCTCTGTGCAAGGCACAATAACTAGACAATAAATGAATTAGCCATATAAAAGACTTCTTTCGAATTTAACGATAGAGTTTGTCGAGGCCATTTGTGCACTTTCTTTAAGTTGCAATATACGTTGCTAATTTCATTGCAAAGTTTGTCACGTCTCCCATCCGTGGCAATTTTAGTGACAACAAATACAAATTTTTTGGTGTTGATAGTTTCAATAAAGGGATTTTAACCTCATAATTATATCCTTTACTCTCGTCAATGCAAGAATATTTTCTCTATTCTCTCTCTAATTCTTATTCTCCTTAGTCACAAAATATGTTGCTATTCTAAGACGAATTTTGTTGGCCGGATACATCACTTGTTCTTTTATTTATTTATTTATTTTTTCTTATTATTTTTTATGGTGGAACATGATTGTTTGAACGTGGAATAAATTGGGAGTCACATGCATACAGCGATTCACATAGAAATATTATAAAGATTCGAGTAGAGATTCTCTCTGTTAGCTTCTGCACAATAATCTCTAAGTGCATGGTGGTCGAATTGGTGACTATGACACACATCAATAATTCATCGAATACGCTAAAAACCATGTGCTTGTTTATGTTGTATACTTGTATTTAAAGTACTTGGTTGTGTGAGTACTTCACCAGGTCAAATAACAAATTACCATTACTTGTCATTTCCTCGAGAAAAAGCAAAATCGTCCTTGCGTTTCATCATTTATGTAAATAATAGAATACATAAAACTCCTTGTATCTCCGTGTATAATAGTGACGTTTGTATGAGTTGATTTTATAATTATATTTTTGTAGATGATACTGTATAGCACAATATAAATATATATCTTATCACTTACTCTACTGTGCACCCCTAATTTATATTTAATTCTCACTTTACATTCTATATTTTAATTTTAAACATAATTCACCCAAACTTTCAAATTTATCCCACTTATTTTCAATTTTTCACATCGTTATTAAACTTGACATGTGCACACCATGCACTTGTTTAGGGCATATTGCGAGTAGCAGTATCGTATCTGTATAGGTAATTATAACTCATTCAACTTTGCATTCCCTAATTTATGATCAATTCTTACTTTATATCCTCAATTCTAGATTTGGACACATTTCAACTCTAATTCTTAGATCCATCTAATTTTTAATAGTGTTAAAGAACTTGACAAATGTTCCAGTCGACGCGTTCGGTACTGTGCATGGTTGGAACATTTATTAAATTTAGTTTCAACATTAAATACTAGACTAAAATTTGACAAATCTGATAGTTTTGAGATGTAAGATATCCAAAATTAAGAAATAGTTACAAGTTATAAGGTGCAAAGTAAGATAGTCCATTAGTTATTGTATTATAGAGGGTATGCCAAAGTGATGTTGCGACGAATTGATTAAACGAGTTTAATAGAAATTATTAATTTCTGTGAAGTTGCACCTTCCCATAAATTATGACACCTAACCCTCCCTTGCAAATAATTCTCACCAAAAAAAAAAAAAAAAAAAGGTTCAAGTTGTAACAGCCCACAAATTACAGAATATTTAGGCATTTCAAAACACTTTTGGAATTCCCAAAGGAAAAAAAAAATGCAATTTTAGTCCCTAAAATTTCGATCGTAGTCCATTTTAGTCACCAAAAATTTTAGAAAAAAGACATTTAGACCATCAAACTTTTTAATTTCTGCTAATTTATGACAAATTTGAAAATCTGTCAATTAAAGATGAAAAGAGTCATGTACATTATTACACATGACTGTTAAATATCATGATCCAAACATGGAAAAAAAATTCAATTTTAGTCCTCAAGTTTGGGTTGTAGTGCATCTTGATCATAAAAATTTTAGACAAAATACATTTAATCTTCAAATTTTCCAATTTCTACTAATTTTGGACAAAATTTAAAATTTTTGTAAATTACAAATTGAAAAATATCACATGCAATGCACATAACTTAGGTTATAACACGTTCTAACTGATTTCAGTCCATTTAATTTGGTTCTTAACAAGTTATATCAAAGAAAGGATAATAATAACTTTCACCAATAATAATTCATTTATAAATTAAAACAACAATTTAATTCAATGATTCAAAAAGCCTGTTTTTGGTCGATGTATATTAATTTGTGCTCTCTTTAGGAATGATACATCTCTTACTACACTGGTTGATGTGGAGTTCATTTCCTAAGATACAATGACTTCCAAGTAAGTATAATATAGCAAAACACAGCCCACAAATCGATATTTCCCTTATACTCAATTATTTGGATATATAATTTAATTAGTTTATTGTAGTTTAGTATAATAGTTGTAATAATATGAAGTGTAATTGGAGAGACAAGGAATGTAGTATGTATTGCATCAGATGGTTTATTTGTGGTAGAGAAGACTCATATTTATAATAGTTTTTAAACAATAGAAAATAGTTGTTGAAGGTGAGACAAATATCAATGTTACTTTTTTTTCTCTTACATTTCTTGATATTCTAATATACATCAGTGTAGTTATGTAGTTATTATCTCCTAATTTTGTGAGATTGTTATATACATAGTTGGCACTTCTTAAGCAATTAGTTGGAAGACTTCTTCCAACTAGCCCAAGTGGGTGAGCTCTGTAAAAGTCTCACTCACAAATAAAGTTTTATCATAATTAACACCATGGAGTAGTCTTTTCATGAAATTAGGATTTAGAAGTTAGGTAATAATCTCTTGTAAAATCTAGATAATAGGAGTTGTGGTTTTGAAGATGATAGTAGTGGTTTTGAAAATGTTAGTGTTGGTTCTAAACTTGGGAGTGGTGGGTTTGATAATGGAAGTGATAGTGGGATGATGATGCCACAAATTGCAGAGGTAACAATGAATCCAATGGTTTTGTAGGATAGACTTCCCTAAAATATTGTAATTATGATATGAGTGACAATGAGTATGATGAAATATTTATTGATAATGTAGACAAGAATGTTGAATGATTAATTATTGATAGTCAAAGGGAAAAAGTGAAAAATATGGTTAAATAGGTTGAAATCGGGTGGGAGGTTTTGTAACCTAATTTAGATTACACATCTACAACACTTTTCCGTATATAATTGATAGAATTTTCAAATTTATCCTAAATTTATAGAAATTGGAAAGTTTGAGAATTAAATGCATTTTGTCTAAAATTTTGGGGATCAAGATGGACCACAACTCAAACTTTGAGAGTTAAAATTGCATTTTTTTTCCATGTTTAGAACTTGAGATTTAACAATCACGTGCATTGCACGTGACTTTTTTCCATTTGTAATTGACAAAATTTTCAAATGGGTTACACATTCCTCTCCTAAGGTTTCCCTTAATTGCAAAGACCTCTCCTCTGGTTTAACAAATTACGTTTACCTCTCTTTTGGAATAAAGTGGGTCCTCTTGTCAAATTAGATATTCTTTTTTGACCTTTTTGCCCTCTAGACTCATTAGCATATTTTATTAATATACTCCATTATTTGTCACTCCTAAAATTACAAAAAATACCCCTCATTTTTAGAGGTTTTTTGTGGTCTATATATTGAGGTGTTAGCGCCAAAATCCCTTCTTATTTATATCCCACCAACTATTAGCTGCATCCTTCTAGATCTTTCTACCATGGAGGTTTGAAGAAGAAGTAGTTGCTGAAAGTATTTTGTAAGGAAAGACACAAAATCACAAATCTTGTGCAAGATCTTCTTCTTTATTCACCTATCAAGTTACTTCTTTCCTTTAATTTTTTTTTTTTTTTTGCACTGTTAAAGCTTGTAGATAATATAGTACATATGCTGGTCTTTACTTGTCTTTTTGGTATGCGATCATGGAGAATGGACTATATATGAAGTATTACGTTAATTTTATGTGGGAAAAACTAATGATTATGAAAGAAGATTTCTCTCAACAAATGATTAGCTTGTGATTAGACATTTGAACAATTATGTAGTTGTTTTGCCAGCTGTATACTTCACTAAGTTGGGTTAAATGCTTGCATGTTGAGGGTTATTGTTGTGATAGGAGACTAACACATTTTTTGTGAAGGAAAGTACTGATGTTTATGTTTCATTAGCTACTAACCTACTAATATTGAACACATAATTAGTTGAATGAAGTTTTAATCGAGCAATTGGAACATTATTTTCTTGTTTTATGACTCGAAAAATAGATTTTTTTGAGTTAATAAAGTTTTGTATGTTGTTGTTTGGAAAAACAATTCTGTTTAAAAAATTTTGTTTTGTTACCATACCTGAAAATAGAGTAAGCCATATGCATAATGAAGTTTATTAGTACCACTTGAATAACAATAGAACTAAAGTGTGTTTATGAACTTGGAAATAGGATAGGAAGTGTTGATACACATGATTTTTTTTGAGACACTTTGCACCGTAAACTATCTAAATTTTCCAACTTAAGTCTAAAATGTGATTCTGTAAAAGAATAATAGTTATAGGGTGCGTGTGCAGCACATTCCGTTAAGTGCAAGTGACCATAAAAACCCAAAAAAGGAACAAAATAAAACATCAAGAAAAAATTCATAAAAAGGAAAAAATTGTGAATGGAAAAGAAAAAATAAGTTGAACAAACTATTCAGAATAAACGTTAAACAAAAAACAAAACAAAAAAAAATCACATGGGTGGAGAAGGTAAAGAGGGATCAGGGATGGGGAGATATAGATCGGTAGAGGTTCGGGGAGCTAAAGAGGGGAAGTCATGGGGGTTGGGAGTGGCGGGATAGGGTAGATCTAGGGTAGGGATGCCAGATCTAGGGTTAGAGGAGGGTGGTGAGGAAGGGTGCGGAGTTTGGGGTGAGGTTGCAGGGATGGGGATGGAGAGTTAGGGATTGTGGCTATGGCTAAGGAAGAGGAGGATGATGACTGGTTGGGGAAGAAATTATTTTTTATTTTTAATTTCACCCAAAATTTTTGTTTAATTACATTTATTTCCAAAAGAATTCAATATAACTCAATTAGAATAAAAAATGGGTTGTTTAGGAAGAAGGAATGAGTGTTGAGAAGGAAATGAGTGAATAAGAGGACATGAGATTATTTTTTTAACCCAAAATTGTGATCAAAGGAGGGAAAATTTCCCACCACTAAATTTCTAACATCTTTTAATGATTTTCTGGTCATTTGAACTTAATGGACAGTGTTGAATACATGCTTTACAAACCATTGTTTTTTTGACAGAATCATATTTTAGATTTAAGTGAGAAGATTTACACAGTTCGGGGTGCAAAGTATCTCAAAAAAAGTATAGAGTACAAAGCAAAAATCCAGTACACATTGGGGTGCAACGTAGAGTTAAGCCTTTTTATTATCACTTGCACTTAATGGAGAGTGTTGCTCAAGGGCCCTACGATCGTTAAATTTTTTTGACGGAATCACATTGTGGACTTAAGTGGGAAGATTTAGATAGTTGAGGGTGTAAAGCATCCAAAAAAAAGTTTTAAGGAGCAAAGTGAGAATCTTGTGCAAGTTAGGGGGTGTAGAGTTAAGCCATAATAGTAACAGGGAAAGGTGTGCAAGTTTTGATTGTTGCACCATTAATAGGTAACTTAACACCATCTTTAGAGATGGCTAAGCTTATGCTTGAAAGACACAGACAACAATCAGTTACATCCGATCTAACTATGATGATACTTATTGATCCTGAAGGCATCACCAAAATCCAGTCACTTTCTAGCAAGTTACAACAACATTGAATGCCTCGACTTCCACCACCTTCCGACACCAGAGGACACCTTTTCTTTGTGGAATGCCACAAATAGAGCTGGATTCTTGGATCAACTCATAGAATATCAAAAACCCCACGTAAGAGATTTTGTCTCAAGAATCGAAGGCCTTCCTGGTTCATTCTTGATTCGATCACCACTACTATAATTGATGTTGTTGATGAATTTGGATTGCCGAGTTACATTTTTTTTTTTTTTGTCTGTTATGGCTTTTCTTGTTATGCTGGATTTTCAGGCTCTAAAGGATGAGGGTAACCGAGAAATCTGTGATATTTTCAAGAAAAAGTAAAGAAATACTGAGATAGTCTCCCTTTCATTTGCTAACCCGATACCATTAGTGTTCTCCCAAGTCTAGTAACAAACAAGGAAATGTGGTGCATCGAGATTACAGAATATATCTTGGTAGGTATAGAAAGGCAAAGGGTATGAGAATCAAGAACTTTTGTTGCCAAAAGGTTTGTTGGATCGAATGGCTTCAATTGGAAAAGTTGTAGGATGGATTCCACAATTTGCCGTGCCGTCACACTCGGCTTTGCTGGGGTTTGTGTCACATTGTGGTTGAAATTCGACATTAGAGAGCATATGGTGTGGTGTGCCCATTGCAACATGGCCTTTGTTTGCCGAGTAGCAGCTTTCCAATTGGTTAAGAGTTAGGAATTTCATGCTGAGAAAAAACAAATATTTGACAAACAAGACAAAATAAACTGATCAAACTTACAATAAGTTCTGCTACTGTCAAAAAGTTTTTTTGCTTCCTTAGTACATTATTCAACATGAGTTGCCTCTTAAATAGGCATTGCATAGCAAATATGATAAGAAACTACTTCAGGGATTCTAGGAATAGAAATAACAACTAAAGTAGAAAAATAGTGCATATAAATAGGAACAGCAGCAACAGTCCTCGACTCTTTCAACAATATTGAACCATCTCTCAACACTCTCCCTGGATTCAAGATTGCAAACTCCAAGTGACAATCTCAAACATTCATGCTTGTTTCTTGGTAGCAGCATTGCAAAATTTCAAGAGTATTGTTTCTTCAACTACAAGATCTCTGATGAAATGAGGCCTTATATCAATATGCTTTGTTCTTCCATGGTACACTGGATTTTTGGTTATTGCAATTGTTGCTTTGTTGTCACAATAGATTTCAGTTTCTTCCTCCCATTCTTGATCGAGATCAGACAATAGTCCTTTTAGCCATATTTTTTGACAAGCTGATGATGTAGCAGCCATATATTCAGCTTCAGAGGATGATAAAGCTGTAGTGGCCTATTTTTTTCGACTCTAGGACACAGCTCCAGATCCAAGGCTAAACATGTACCCTGATGTGCTTTTTTTGTCTTCTAAACAACTTGTCCAATCACTATCAGTGAAACCATGAAATTTGAAAGACGTAATTCAATAACCATACCATATACCAAAATCAATGGTTCCAACTACATAACACAAGATCCTCTTAACTGCTCTAAAGTGATGCTTTGAAGAAGAATGCATAAACCTTGAAACAACCCCCACTGAGAAGGCAATATTAGGTCTTGTATGTCCCAAATAAATGAGACCTCCAACAAGGCTTCTAAAGAGCTTTTCATTTGCTAATTTTGTACCATCTTCCTTCTACAATTTCTCATTCAAATTCATGGGTGTATGAGCAATCTTACAGTTTATCATGTGAAACTTCTTGAGTAAATCTGTTGCATATTTTTGTTTAGATAAAAAGATTCCATCTTAAACTTGCTTAATCTTTAATCCAAGAAAATAATACAACAAACCCAAATCTGACATTTCAAATTCATTTTTCATGCACATGCAAAATTCATCAATAAGTGAGATGAATGATCCCATATATATCATGTCATCAATATAGAGACAAACAAAGAGGAAATCTTTGCCTTGCCTTTTTGTATAATTGTCGAATAGGGTCATTCCTACTCCTTTCAAACCCATGTTTTTGGAAATATGAATCAATTCTTGCATACCATGCTCGAGGTGCTTGCTTGAGTCCATAGAGAGCTTTCCTCAATTTATACACTTTTTTTTCTTTTCCACATACAACAAAGCCCTCTAGTTGTGAAACATACACTTCTTCTTCTAGTTCTCCATTTAGGAAGGCAAATTTAACATGAAACTGATAAGCAAGCCAATTTAACTATGCAACCAAGGTAAAAGATTCTTACAATTTCAAATCCTGCAACAGGAGAGAATGTATCTTCATAGTCCACGCCTTGCTGTTGTGAGTATCCCTTTGCTACCAAATGCATGATATTTCGTTCTAAAGATCCAATTTACTCCAATAGACTTCTTATTTTTTGGAAGATCCACTGGCTTCTATTCTTTTTATGGTTGCCAGTTCTTCTTTCATAGCTTTTTTTGTCTCATCTTTCTCAACTACTTCTTCAAAAGTAGTTGGATCAGCTTCAACATACATTGCTTGTGGTGATACATAAATCTGCCTTAGGGTTCTGAAATTTCTTGGTTGTTCTTCATCTGTTGAGCTTTGTGGAGATGAGGACATGCTGGAGCTTGAGGATGTTGAGCTTGATCCTGAGAGTGTACTTGGAAGAGTTTGATAGACAGGCAGTTATTCTTCATTCTGTAAAATTTCATCAACCATAAATTCCTCAAATTGAACAGCTCCTTCCTCATCTTCATGCCATTTTCACTGCCCTTCTTCATGAAAAACTACATTCCTGCTAATTATTATTCTACCACTAATAGGTTCATACAGTCTATATGCTTTTGATTTTGTGCAATACCTAACGAAAATACATTTGATAGATTTTTCATCTAACTTGCTGCGGTTAGGAGAGTTAACTAAGGCATAAGCTACCCAACCAAAGACTCTTAAGTGGCTTACCCAGTGTCTTCTACTTGTCCAAGCTTCATATGGTGTGTGATTAAGCACTACTCTTATTGGTGCTTATAAGAAGAAATGGAGCGCATACACTACTGTAGCAACTGCTTCTCCAAAATATTGGTTTGGCAATCCTTTCTGTTGTAACATGCTCCTTGCCATTTCAACTACAGTTCCATTTTTTTTTTTTTTTTTTGCCACTCCATTTTACTTAGGAGTGTATGGAGCAGTGAGTTCTCTGTGAATGCATTTTCTTCACAGAATGAGTTAAACTCCTCAAATATGAACTCTTCCCCTCAATCAGTTCTTAGAGTTTTTACATACTTTCCACTTTGCTTTTCAACAAGGACATTGAATTTCTTGAAGGCCTCGAATGCTTCAAATTTTTCTGCAAAAATTACACCCAACTCATTCAACTGTGGTCATCTATAAGGAACACAAAATAACGACTCCCTCCTTCACTTGAAAGGCCTTTTCTTCCATTTGCTGTTTGCTCTATTCAATCTTACTTCACGTGCTTGCAAGGATCCCATGAGTTGACCAAATGAGAAAATTGACAAATCCTTAGATTCTTCTGCCTTTTTATACCAGCTACAACATGATCAAAATTTGGTGTTAAACTTCTCAATACCTTTGCAACTATTGTTTGATCGGAACATAGTCTTCAAAAAGTCCTCATTTGGTTTACAATTGCTGAAACTCGAGAAAGAAATTCTTGCACAGATTCCCCTTCCTCATGAACAAGGTTTCAAATTCACGGCGAAGGGATTGAAGCTTCACTGTGATCACCTTCGAGTCTCCTTGAAATTCTTTCTTCAGTATCATCTAGGCTTCCTTTGCTGTGGTTGCTGTAACAATGCGTGAGAAAATGTTCTGATGAACAGCTTGCTGAATGAGGAACAAAGCTTTAGAATCTTTCTTTTTATTTTCCTCAGTTTGGTATCTTCATCATTTTCATAAAAGCCTTGCTCAAGCTAGTCTCAAAGATCTTGAGATTTGAATAAGGTCTTTATTTTGATACTCCAGGACTCATACTTTTCTCCATTAAAGACAGGTATAAGTGGTTGCGAGACTAAATTTGAATGCTTGCGACCATTGGAACTTTCTCACAAATGCTCTCATGTCGCCCAATTAATGATCAAACCAAGCTCCGAGACTAATTTTGTTGAGAAACAACAAATCTTTGACTAATAAGACGAAATAAAATTATCAAAGTTACAATAAGTTTTGTTGTTGTCAAAGAGTTTTATTGCGTCCTTAGCACATATGAGTTGCCTTTTAAATAGGGATTGCATAGAAAATATGATAAGAAACAACTTTAGAGATTCTAGGAACAGAAAAAACAACTAAAGCAAAAAAATAGTGCAAATAAATAGGAACAGCAACAACAGTCCTTGACTCTTTCAATAATTTTGAATCATCCTTCAACATTTCAGTGGAAATTTGCTTAGATTATAACGAATCAAATGAAAACCAAAGAATGGTGAGTGCAAAGGAACTGGAGAGAGCAATAAGGGAATTGAACTCATGGATGGTGAAAGTAGTTAGGAAAATGGCCAAAGTGCTTAGTGAAAAAACAGGCAAGCTCTTTAGTGAAGGAAGATGGAACTTATATTACATTTGACAGTCTCATACAGAGTATTGCAGCAATTCATGCAAACTCATCAAATGTCCTCATTAGTATTTTCTTTTCTTCCGATGTCTCCAAATTTTTACTATTATCTTTAAGACATTTGGTACTTGTTAATTTCCAATATTATTCCAATTAGTCATTTTTTTTATATTTTCATTTAAGAGGATCTACAGTGGATCTCCACCTACCCCATTGGTGACTTGAACAGTCGACCCATGACCCGTGTCATAGAAAAAGTGTAATCTTATCATTTAAACTAAACTTCATTTTATATATATATATATTTTATATTTATATATACACACACAAAAGAAAAAAACACATGCTTAACACGTGTAACACCCCTAATTTATTGCAAACTTTTATTTTTAAAGAATAAATTAATAATTAGTGAATGATGACATAAAATACAAAGTATAACAATTTTATTTGAGTTTTTGACTCAAAAGTTATATTTCTTAATATTCTATTATTTTCTCCTTTCTTTCTTTCTTTTAATTTTTTTTTTTTACTGTTGTTTGTTATTTTTAACAACATCATACACAAATTCCATTTCTTCTCAAATACATAAACAAACTTTCTCTTTTACAAGAACAACATAACCTTTGCATATTATTTCTGTTTCTCTTCTAGGCGCTTAGATTATGATTTCTTATAGCAACTGTCAGTCCCTTGATTAGTTAAAAATAAAGATATTTTCCATAGTATTGAACTTTTTAAATACGTTTGCATATTCTTTGTCATTACTAAAAGATAAAGCCACTGTCAAGTACCCAACATTATTTTTTAGATGAAGTATTTTGAAATTCTTTTATTAGTGAAAAATGTTCATAGAAAATCAAATTATATATGGATAATAGTTACAAAAATAAGTAATTATAATTTAAAAAATAAGAAAAAATAAACCTAATTAAAATGTAAAGAACGAATACATCAAAACAAAAATTGTTATAAAAAATTAGAATCTAATTAAACTAGAATATATTCTCCATATTATTGATAGGTATCACATTAGTATGTTAAAATCATTATTAAAAATTTAAATAATAAGTTGTTCTTTTATATTGTTTTGAAATGCACCAAATGTTAATGAAAACAATCCTTCTTACTATAAAATACATGCAATGCTAATGAAAAAACATGTAGTTCTAAAGATATCCAAAATTGCATATTATTTTATGTGGATTTTATATAAATTTCTATCACCATTAATTTTCGTTAACATATTGTATAAATGTGTACACATATAGAAAATATATTGATATTTTTATATTTTTTAAACTTATGATAACAGTTGCTGAAATACTCTATTGAAAATTTAAACTCTTCAATGATATTGATGGCACAAAATGTGGTTAATTTTGATCCAAAACTGTTTCATTTCTCTTTTAAGTTCGCAGGTTATAATTTGTTATAACGACGTCACTAATTACTAGATCATTTAAAACTAAAGATTATTTTGCACAATATTGAAATATTATTTTAGATATATCTATATTGTTTATTATTGCTAAAAGATAAAATCACCATCAAATATCAAACATCATTTTATAAATGAAGCATGTTAAAATTCTTTTATTAGGAAAAAATATTTATAGGAGATCAAATAACATATTGTAATAATTGAAAAATAATTAATTAAAATTTCAACAAAAAAAAAGAAAAATGAATTAAGTTAAGTGTAAAGAATAAAGACAACAAACTAAACAGATTACACATATTTTCTATAATATGGATAGGAATCACACAATACAATAAGATCATTATCAAAAGATGATAATAAAAAGTTATTCTTTTATCTTAATCTAAAATGTACATAACATTAATAAAAAAATCTTTTATCTTACTCTAAAATACATGTAACTCTAATAAAAAAAATATGTAGTTCTAAAGACATCCAAAAAACATGTATTTTTTAATATAATTTCTATTGCAAATAATTTTTTAATATATTGTGAAAATTATATATCAAAATAGAGAATGTATTAATATAAGATATTTTTCATATTTATTAACCTTATGATAATATTCACTTCAGGACTTCATTGACATTTTGAACTCTTCCCATCTCTTGAATGGTTTTGAACATGGTTAACTCCAAAATTATATTTTGATATAGCATTTTACTACGAAATTAAAATTTGTATCTATTAATTATATAAAGAAAATTAAAGATAATAGAAAATTGTGAATTTTATTTTATTTTTTGATTATTTCCTTGTATTGTTTTTTTTCTTTTTTTTCTTTTTAAAAAAAAAAAAAAAAAACTCACCTTTCCCCCTGCCCTCTATTGATTTGAACTCATTACCAATAAGTCATAGGGGAAGCGTCTTACTACCTAACTTGCACTTCATTGTCAATTTCTTGTATTGTTTACTAGGACATTTAATCTTCATTTTTATTATATTTTGATATAGTATTTTACTATGAAATTGAAATTTGTATTTATTAATTATATAAATGAAATTAAAATTAATATAAAAGTGTGAATTTTATTTTATTTTTTGGCACACTTTTTCGATTAATTCCTTTTATTGTTTTTTTTAAACCTGCTTCTCCCCCTAACCTCTAATGACTCAAACCCATAGCCAATACGTCATAGCGGAAACATCTTGTCATTTAAACTGTACTTCATTGTCAATTTCTTGCATTGTTTACCAAGACATTTAACTTACATTTTTATTGTTTTATTAAATAGTGTAAATATTGTATTGTAGTTTCCAAAGTGATGAATAAATACAATCTATATTGGCAATTATTCTAAAATATTTAATAGTATGATTTTATTTGCATAATTTATGTTGTCTTTTACATTACTCCATTTGTCCCAATATATTGTCTCTATTGGACTTTTTTGGTCAACTGATCAACTTTTCTAAACTCAATATTGTACATAATTCTTTATTTTTAAAATTTTAAGTTTTTATGTATTAATATTGAATATAAATTTCTCTTTTTTCAAGTAATTTCATTGAAAACTAAATAAATTTATATGAATTTTTCATTACAAAATTGATCTGTTTGACTTGAAAATTCAAATTGTCACAATTATTTCGGGACAGAAGGAGTACTTACCTACATAATTTTTTTATATGTCATACTTACAATTTATGTGTAGTATTCTTATATATTTCTTTTGCTTATAGTGAGCAACAATCTATTGTTATTGGCTAAATATGAGCTTCCCTTAAATTTGATTTGGGTTCATTTAATTTGTTTATTACATGGTTATATGGAAGTTTATAAATTTGTAGAAGATATAAATAATTATGCAACAATAATAACATCATGGAGTACACAAAAGATTTATACATGGAATAAGAAGTATCTCAAACGAATAAATAACGATTTATATGTGAAATAAGAAGTACCTTAAATGAAATCTTCCACCAAGTAATGCAGGCTTTGTGCAGTTTTGAAATTGAGAGTCACCAAATAATACAATTGATGTTCAAAACAACCAAGAAGTTGGAACATGATAATTTATAATTTATTTCCTTCTTCCTATGGTTTCTCTCAAGATTCACCAAAGTTTTGGTGGCTTTTGATAATAACGTAACCTAAAATCAACCTCAATATGTTAGGATTAGTTATTAAATTAGTAATATATTATTTTGTAGTAGTATGCCGTTAGTTGAAGTAGTAATACTATTCCAAGTGGGAGTGGTATAAGGGTGAAGTAGTATGAGATTAGTTATTATTAGTAATATAAAAATCGTAGTAGTAGAATTATTTATATTAGTAATAAATAATAGTGGTATTATAAAAGGTTGTTATTATTATTATTATATTAAATAGAGAATATTTTAGATAGGCCAATTATACTTAATGAAGGGCATGTTAGACAAAATTATTTAATTAAAGGCATATTAGGCGCGACGAAAAAAGAAAAGAAAAGTAATATATTATTTTGAGAAGGATGGTGGTGTTCTAAAAAATAGGTAGTTAGATTAAATGAAAAATAATAATTTAATTATATTTTTCTAATAATTATATTTCATTAAGGGCGGATATTTTAGGTATATATCACAAAATAAGGAGAGAAACAACTTACATTTATATATAGGTTATAAATATAGATAGATGGATATATTATCGATACATTGTAATATATATATATGAAAAATTCTACAGTCCTTTTTAGGGAACCATTCCCTTGTACTTTAAATGCTTGTACAGTACAATATCATGTGCTTTAAATACTTGTATTGTACAAGTTTTTAAAGTTAAGGGAACGATTTCCTGACAAGGACTGTAGAATTTTCATATATATATATATATATATACAATACATACATACATACACCCACACAAAAAAAATTGTAAACTTTCAATGCAGAATATATATATATATTCCACATCGTAAGTCTACATTTTTTTTTAGTATTATACTACATGGCTTCTTCTTCGAATGTCTCAACTTTCATCATCTTACAATTATGAAGAAACCTTCCTGCTTGTTTCAAAAACTATTTTTATTTTTGTTTTTGATTTATCATATAATCCATGAAGATTTCAAAATTTAGATACTGAATTTGGAAAAGAAAAGCATTAGCATTTAAATAAAACAACTTACAAAGTTAAATTCATGAAAACATAATTTATTAACTTGGGAGTAAATTAGTAAATTAATATTAAATTTAATTTATACTGATATGCTTAATTACATCACACTAATTCGATCGATTGATTAATTCAAGTCTGTCCTAGCGAATCTTTTGTTGAATTGACCTATGAACTTTAAAAAATATTTAGACACGATTTTTGGTCTTATTTGTTATATATTTAATTAATCGTATTATCTAATAATAATAATAATAATAATTTAAAGAAAATAACTGTTTGAATATTTGAATTGAAGGTTTTTAGAAGTTGAATTAAAATTGGTGTCTGATAAGTCAAGAGATATGTCTTTATGGTTGTATCAGTTTTTCCAAAGGGCGTGTTTGATAACTAAAAGACTCCTACCGTTATCTTGTTGGCCTATAAATTAGATAACTATTTCAGAGAAAAGTATCAATCTCCTCCTCACCTTATTCTCGGAGACAATCGTAATAAACAACTTCTTTAATATTCTACTTCAATTTGGATTGGTTCTAGTTATGAGAATATTGAAAATTGCAGTCTCTTTGTTCTTGTTAGGCATTGTATCCTGGGGTTAAAATTCCCGTGAAGCCATAAGCCATATAGTGGGAGAATTTTTATCCTAAAGATAGTTTCCTGGAAACGCCTTGCCTAATTGTCTGATTAAACTTTCTCCATTTCTTGAAATATATATATATATATATATATATATATATATATATATATATATATATATATATACTACAATTTTAGGATAGTAAATTCTCTCAATGGATCCTACGGTGGTGAAAGAACAACTTCAAGATGTGGAGAAATTGGAAAAATTTAATGTGAATTACAAGTGACGGAGCATGAAGATTTTTTATCAGTTGACAATTGCAAAAGTGGTTTATGTACTGAGTGAGGTTTATCCACAAGATGAACGTGAACAATCAAACGGAGAAATTTCTACCAATTAGAAGAAGAAAATGGCTTGAAGATGACTATGTCTCCAGGTTCATGATCCTGAATGCCATGTGCAATTCTCTATTCAATGTGTTTCACACACATGTCACTGCAAATAGCCTATGGAATGCACTACAACAAAGGTATGTTAATGAAGATGTTGGCAATAAATCTTTCCTAGTTAACAAGTATGTCGATTTTAAAATTGATAATTCAAAGTCTTTTATTGATCAAATAAATGAGATGAATGATATTGCTACCCAATGTACTGATGTGGGTGAACCAATTTCAGAGGCTTTTCAAGTTTCTACTATTATTGGTAAAATTCCTCCTTCCTGGAAGGATTATCAGAAAGTTTTAAAACATAAGAAAAAACCTCCGAATTTGGATCAGTTACTGCAACACATTCAAATTGAGAATGAGGCCAAACTTAGACATGGACTTGATAATCATGGAAAGAATGATATACATAATGTTGATGCATCATCTTCAAAAGGCTTTAAATCCAAGAAAAAATTCAACAAGAAAGTAAAGAAAGGTTATTTAAATGAGAAGAAAAATGTTGATCACAAGCCCAAGGGCAATGATTTCAAGAAAAAGAGAGGTCCATGCTTTGTGTGTGGCAAAATGGGTCACTTGGCAAGAGATTGTCGTCACTGTAAGGGAAAGAAATCTAATGAGGCCAATGTGCTAGATGATGATGATTGCCATGCTCACAGAAGTTCTTATGGTAGACATTGATGAAGAGTGGTGGATTGATTCTGATGCAACATGCCATGTGACCCCCCATAAAAATATGTTCAAGACCTATGAAGTGGTCAATGGAGACAAAACCATTTTTATGGGGGAATTCATCCACTTGTGTTGTCATGGGAAGGGGAACTGTACAAATTCCCCTCACTTCTGAGAAAGTGCTTACTCTGAAAGATGTTTACCATATTCCTGGACTTAGGAAGAGTCTTGTCTCTGTGAAAAAACTTGATGAACATGGGTTTAAAGTTGTATTTGATTCCCAAAAAGTGATCATTAGCAAAAAATGATCATATTCATTGGGAAAGGCTATGCTAAAGACATTATGTGTTTGCTAAGTATTAATAAAATTCTAATATTTCTGCTTATATCGTAGATGATGTGAATAATATTTGGCATTATAGATTCGGACATGTTGGAAAGAATATCATGCATAGAATGATTGCACATGAGTTTGTACCAAGCACATCTTCTATTTTAACAAGTAATAATTGTGAATGTTGTGCACAAGCTAAAATTGTTAAGTCCATTTAAATCAGTAAAAAGAACAACAACTTTGTTAGAACTTATTCATACTGATTTATGTGATAATAAAAATTATATAACTAGAGGTGGTAAATGGTATTTTATCACTTTTACTGATGATTTTTTTAAATATACTTATGTATATTTATTAAGAATAAAAGATGAGGCATTTTAAAATTTTAAAATTTTTAAAGAGAAATTGAAAATAAAACTAGTAGGAAAGTAAAGAAATTAAGGTCTAATAGGGGAGGAGAATTTCAGTCTAATGAGTTCAGAATATCTTTTCGTGAAAAATTTGGGATTGTTAGATAATATTCAGCTCCAATTTCTCTACCCCAAAATGGTGTAGCAGAAAGATAAAATAGAACCTTATTAGAAATGGTAAGTGCTATGTTAATTCATTCTAAATTACCATTTAGCTTTTGGGGAGAAGCATTGTATACAGCATGTTATATAAGTAATCGTGTTGTACATAAAAATCAAAATAAAATACCATATGAATTATTGAATAATCGGAAGCCCAATATTAATTATTTTAAAGTATGGGGCTGTGTTGCTTATGTTTTAGATTCAACTCAAAAAAGATCAAAATTAGGCAGTAAAGCTGTGAAATCTATATTTTTTGGCTATTCCACACATAGTAAAGCTTCCAGGTTTCTTAGTTTGCAGACTAATAGTATTATTGAATATGTTCATGCTATTTATTTCGAACATTTAACTATTAGGAATGATGATAAATCAAAACTAGAAAAGGATTTAACCAGTGAACTAGAATCCAGACCTATTATTCTCAATTACTTGTTAATAATCAACAAAGTAAAAATTCAAATTTACATAATAATGTAAATATTGATAAAAATAATAATGAGGAAAATATAAATGATGGGCCTGTAGAGTGTAGGAGGAGCAAAAGATGTAGGATTGAAAAGAATTTTGGTCCTTGAATAGTTACATATGTGATTGAAGAGGATCTAAAAACTTTTCAAGAAGCTATGTTGTTGCTTGATGCTGATTAATGGAAAAATGATATGGATGATGAAATTAAATCCATAAATGAGAATAATACTTGGGCCTTAACAGATCTTCCTCCTAATACTAAACCTATCGGTGTTAAATGGGTTTTGAAAAAGAAATTCAAAACCGATGGTACCATTGATAAGTAGAAAACTAGATTGGTAGTAAAAGGTTATAGTAAAAAAGAAGGCATAGACTATTTTGAGACATTTTCTCCTGTTACTAAAATTACTTCCATTAGAATTATGTTTGCTATTGCATCCATTTATAACCTTCATTGAAGTGCACCAAATGGATGTTAAAACGGCTTTTCTAAATGGAGAATTAGATGAAGAAATTTATATAAATCAACCTGAAGGATATGTTGTTAAAGACCAAAAGCATAAAGTATGCAAATTACAAAAATCCTTGTACAGTCTAAAACAAGCACCTAGGCAATGGTATAAAAAATTTAAGAAAGAAATAAAAAGATTTGGATTTAAAAGTAGTAAAGTTGAGAAATATGTATTTTTTAAGAGTGCAAATAACTATAAAGTGTTAATTACTCTTTATGTAGCTGATTTGCTTATATTTGGTTCTAACATGCATTGTGTTAATGAGACTAAACAATATTTGGTACAAACTTTTGATGTAAAAGATTTAGGACCAATTGATGTAATTCTATGTATTAAAGTAATCAAAAAGAAGAATGAGTTTATTTTAACTCAATCGCATTATATTGAGAAAATTTTGAGAAAATTTAATTACTTTGACTGTAAACCTAGTAAAACACCAATTCAAAAACCCAATAGTTCATTATTGCCTAATAATGGTTCATCTATTAATCAAGAGGAACACTCAAAAATCATAGGAAGTTTAATATATGTCATGAATTCTACTAGGCCAGATATAGCTTGTGCAGTTGGTATGCTTAGTAGATTTACTAGTAATCCTAGTGAGGAGCACTACAAAGAAATTTAAAGAGTAATGAGATATTTAAAATATTCTTTATATTATTGTTTATATTATAAATGCACTGCTCCTGCTGTTGAATGTTATAGTGATGTTAATTGGGCTCTAACAAAGCAAATTATAAATCAACAAGTGGTTGATTATTTACTTTAGGTGGTACTATTGTTGCATGGTCTTCTAAAAGATAATCATGTCTTGCATTATCATCTATGGAATCAGAATTTATTGCTATGTCTCTAGCAAGTAAAGATATCTTGTGGATTAGAAGGTTCATGAGATACATTCCATTTATTGACATGCCAAAAGGACCAATTACTTTATATTGTGATAACGCAAGCAGCTATTCACAATACAAAGAACAAGACAATGTCTAGTAATAGAAAACATATTGCTATGAGAT
This sequence comes from Cinchona pubescens, assembly GCA_025175665.1. Classification (NCBI taxonomy): domain Eukaryota; kingdom Viridiplantae; phylum Streptophyta; class Magnoliopsida; order Gentianales; family Rubiaceae; genus Cinchona; species Cinchona pubescens. The sequence continues at coordinate 662,403 of JANKKI010000157.1, forward strand.
ATAATCACATAAGAAGTGTTGTGAAGAAAGGTATGATAAATTTGCAATACCTACCTACGAATATAATGCTAGCAGATCCACTTACATAACCATTATCAGGTGAAACATTTGAGAATTCATGAGAGGTATGGGACTATTACCGATTTAAAGAGAATTTTAGTTGAATCCTACTTTATCACATTGATGCCAATTATAAAAGCTTGACTTTATAAATTGGAAATCTTGTGCATGAAAGTTCAGAGGTTATTTAACTAAAATTATCCAAGAGAAATGACAACATGAGGCTGCATTTCCAGTGCATTAAATATCTAAAGGATAGTGGGGGTAAATTTATTCTTATTAAAGTCCCATATCTGGTTAATGCACTGTTTATCCACAAATTAAAAGGATGAACTTATGTTCTTAATAGACTTATAGCTTACGTGGAGTGATAGAACCATGATTTGTGGACACTCCTGATAAGTCAACATGTGCAAGTATAGAAGTGAGCGGCCGCTTCTTGAGGATTATTCGGTAAAATCCAAGAAGAACTTGCTAATCCAGGATGACTACAAGGCCCATAATGCGCTGTCGGTGCAGAGGCATGAACCATTGTATAATATGAATATGATATGCTTTGTCTCATGTTCAATCTAGAGGTTCAGACCTTCGGCCACCTTTGGACATACGTTATACAAATACCCAATTAATTGTATGTATCGAAATCCTAATGTTCTATCTTTATTAGATAATAAGTAGGGGATTGTTATATATTTAATTAATCGTATTATCTAATAATAATAATAATAATAATTATTATTATTATTATTATTATTATTATTATTAATATTATTATTATTTAAAGAAAATAATGGTTTGAATAATTGAATTGAAGGCTTTTAGAAGCTGAATTTAAATTGGTGTCTGATAAGTCAAGAGATATGTCTTTATAGTTGTATCAGTTTTCCTTGAAAAATGTGGTTGTCCTAATTTTGGTTCTCACATGACAAAAAACCTCTCAAATAGACAAAGTCAATGATATGTTACTAAATTCGTAAAAAAAAAATTAATGAATGAAATCTGGCTAAATATTTAAAATTAAAAATTGATAATTAAATAAATTTTATCACACAAATTTATTTTATTGAGTGATTCTAAATTTTTGACTTTACAAATTATTTTCTAAAAAATAATATTGTTAGTTACTTTGCATACTTTGGCACCTTATGAAGTTGGAAAACATGACACAGCGCTTGTGCATCCACCACAAACAATTAAGATATAAACGATCGGACCATCACCTCATTAATTACTCCTAGTTACAAATTCATAAACTTTTAATGGATCATGTATTTAGAGAGGCTAATTGTGTATTAGATGTATTAGCTGAGAAACGTATTGAATCATTAATTCATAATTTTTGATATTTCGTTTCTTGTTTTATCACTAACATATGTAGCGAGGGAGAGAAGGGTCCGTAGTATGGAAAGGAGTCCATTCCCATTCCGAGTTTCTGACCCCAGGAAAAAGATTTTCGTCATCCTATGTAGGAGCGTAGAACATCAATTTTGAGTTTTGACAAACAACTTTGTCACTAACCATTAGTTTGATTTCATTATTCCTAGCACCCCTGAGAGTGCATCCACCCCACATACGGTATAGAAATATATCCCTCCTAGCCTGTCACTCTCATACTCATCTCCCCCCTTTTCCTACCAACATGCAGAAATTTGAGCTGGTGATGATGGTTTCACCTTTAATGGGCCACTTTTCACAATCTCTAGAGATGGTCAAGCTCATGCTCCAAAGAAACACTCAACTATCCATTACATCCCTAATAATGAAGTTGCCTGCTGATCCCGAAGGCACCACAAAAATTCAATCTCTCATCGCCTCCACAAACGTCGAACGCCTCCATTTTCAACACCTTCCAACACCACAAGCCCTCTCCCAGTTCAATATCTCACATAGAGGGCCCTTCCTTATACTTTATGACCTCATAGATTATCACAAACGTCATGTAAGAGAGATAGTCTCCAAAATCAAAGGTTTATCAGGATTCTTCATTGACTTGATGAACACCGCTATGATTGATGTAGCCGATGAACTTGGTGTTCCTACCTACTTGTTTTGCACTTCTGGTGCTGCTTTTCTTGGTCTTATGTTCCATTTCCAAACCCTCAAAGATGAACAAAATCTTGAGATGTCCGAGTTGGTGAAAACCGAAAAATATCTGGTTATTCCGAGTTTTGCTAATCCAGTTCCAATCAGTGTCCTTCCAAATATAACAACCAACAAGGAAATTTGGTCTACTAGATTCTTGGAAGCCACTCGTGCATACAGAAGGGCTAAGGGCATCATGGTGAACACCTTTTCTGATCTTGAATCTCATGCTCTTCGTTCTTTTTCATTAGATTCTTCCTATGGTATATCAAGATTGCCACCAATCTATCCTGTCGGGCCTGTACTAAATAGATCCTTAATCCCAACGCTTTCAATCTGCTAAAGACCCTTCGGAAATGATGAACTGGCTGGATTGCCAGCCAGAGAATTCCATGGTTTTTCTCTGTTTTGGCAGCAAAGGAAGTTTCCATGTCGACCAAGTTCAAGAAATAGCCTACGGACTCGAGCGAAGTGGGTGTCGGTTCATTTGGGTTCTTCGGCAGCCCCCAGCCAAGAAGGGTGGGTTTGCCAGTGACTACGAGAGTCCTGAGCTTATTTTGTCAGAAGGGTTCTTGGATCGAACGGCCTCGATTGGAAAAGTGGTGGGATGGGTACCGCAATTGGCTGTCTTGTCACATGCCTCTGTCGGCGGATTCGTGTCGCATTGTGGTTGGAATTCTACATTGGAAGCTATTTTCTGTGGGGTGCCAGTTGCAACATGGCCATTGTACGCTGAACAACAGCTTAATGCGTTCCAATTGGTCAAAGAATTAATCATGGCTGTGGAAATTAGTTTGGACTATAACGAAGCAAAGGAAAATCAAGCTGTGAAGTAAGAGCAGAGCAAGTGGAGAAAGGGATAAGGGAACTCATGGACAATGAGTATGAAGTCAGAAAAAGGTCCAAGAGTTTAGTGAGAAAAGCAGGCTAGCCATGAATGAAGGTGGATCGTCATATTTGGCCTTGGAGAGTATTATTCAGAGTATGTGTTCCAAATCTTAATTTGATTGCGAACAATTTGTTTATGGACTAAAAACAAATTATTTATGGAAAATGCTAGAAATAAGTTCACTTCATTTAGACAATTCTAAGTAGGGATGTGCAAAAGTCACTCAAGTGAATCATTGAGTCCAATCAAATTGAAAAAAATTTGACTTGATTTGTTTGACTTTCAACTCAACTTTTACTCTAGCCTAATTAGCTAAGAGACTCTTCGAATTTATTTGGACTTTAACTTCTAAGTCAAATTTGGATACCGATTTGCATATTGACTAATTTGACTGATTCATTAGTCGAACAAGTTATTCAACTTTGCCTATTACATAGCGGTCAAATAAATCTAACAATTATATTTCTTTTGATATTTTAGCATATATTATAATAAATTAATATATTTCTGTAAATAATATTTTAGACATAATATTTTTAATTCTTAATAATTAAATATGTTAATAACTGATAAAATTATTTTTTTGTAATACTTAAATATCTTCTTTTTTTTTTAGTAGAATTGTTGGAGTTATCATTGTAAATGTAATATTTCACATTATGAATAATTTATATACTTATACATTAATATAAATATATAACTTATTAGGATTAATCTTTTATACACCGTCAGTGTAAAAATTTCTACACCATCAGGTGTGGATGTATGCTACATGTGCATTATTTAAATTTCGAATGTTATTTTTGCCTATTGGCATGCATTCACATCTAATGGTGTAGAATTTTTTTTACACCGACGGTATATGAAAGATTAACTCAACTTATTAATATAATACTTTTGTTTCAATAACTAATTAAATAAATTACTAATTTTCTTTTAATATATCTAGATACAAGAGATAAAAAGTACGTAATTACATATACTTTAATATTTATTTAAATATTTATATATAATATATCTATACAGACATGTTCTAATGTTCATGTACTAAGATTTGTATAATTTGTAATAAAAATATATTTTTAAATGATGTCTAATTCATATACTTATCAATGTAATATTTTTACTATCAAGTGTATTAAATACATTATTAACTAACTATTAGTATAAATATAATTAGTTAATCTCATATATATATATATATTCTTCTATATTTAGTAGGGATTGGTGATTCAATAATATTTTGCTAAGTGAATTATCTTTAGTTAATGGTCCTAAATTTGTAATTTTATAAATCATTTTTAGTATCAGATATAAATTTATAATTTTATAAAGCATTTTTAGTATATATATCTGATATATTCACTGATACTCATTCACAAATTAAGATTTGTATTGTAACTTTCATATAGATAGATAACATACACAAAGATACGTGTGTGTACATTTGTAGACATAATCTATTTCAAATGAGATTTTATTTGTATACAAAGATATGTGTGTGTACATTTGTATACATAATTTATTTCAAACTTTTATATATAATATATTATGAATTACATTTTGGTACACACATATTTTATTGAATGATGTAATAATTTAGTTATGTTTTACTTTTTTGTATTATCTATTAACTTGTATTATCTTGTATTTCTACTATGTAATATTTTGAATTTGTGAAATAATATGAAATTTATGGAATTATGTACTAAATTTTAGAATTAGAATATGGAATAGAAGTGAATTTATGTTTGACTTATTCGGCTTACCAATCGAATATAAGTCAAATTTAAATGATTAGATATTAATTGATTTTGGATTTATTTAACTTGCGCTTGACTTTGAGATTTTCAAGTCGAAAGTCAAATAAATCAAGTTAAACCGGTCGAAAAGTTGAATACTGATTGAATGAACACACCTAATGCCAAGTGTTATTCTTAGAGAATCTTTTCCACTTCCTCAAGTCATTGTTGTATTTCGGGGGGAAAAAAAAAAACAATAAGTGCAAATTTATCATTTCAAATTGTTTATTTACCATAAGATCGAAAAGTAAATGAATAAACTTTGAAACTTTAGTAAAGTGAAGGATAATCATTATTTCGAATAAGTTTATCATAACTTTTAAAATATAATACACGTGACATAAAAAAATTAATTGAAAAATGTGTTTAAATATAATTACGAAATATTAGTTTTAAAAACTAGTTGTTGTACAAATGAAAACAGCCAAGCAAATGTGGCAATGTTGGTAGAGCAAAGGAATAATGAGTAGTAGTTTAAAATATTAGCATTTTTATTTTCTATTTATGTTTTAGCAAAAAAAACTCAACAGATGATGTATTAAAACATATAAATATGTGGAAACAAAAAAGTATAAAATAAGCATATCTGACTCTCAATTGAAACTACTATTAACTCAAGACAGAATTACTTTAACCTCCAAATAAAATTTCTCTATTCTATTTTAGGCTATGAATTCTACTCAACTCAATACTCTAACAAACCCTTATTTATAGTGTAATAAACTTGACTACCAAGAAATCCGATTGAAATAAAAATATGTGATCATAATAGAAAACTAACAAATAATATTAATACCTAAATTAACCTAATTACAAAATTCTAATTATAACTTAATTCCTAACTTGTAAGGGATTTGGTTAAATAATGCCAATAATACCTCATTTAAACCAAACCCTCTATAAGAGCATGTCACATCGTCTTCCTTTTCCACTTCAAAAAAAATTATACATATAGATATGTATTTGACCTTCTTCCAAATCTCTATTCAATTGATTCACGCACCAGGATAACTAATTATTCGTAACATGCTTTTTCTTTAATTTAATCAACCTCTACGGATGATAAATGACAATATCAAAATTCTCAAATTTAGTGATTGAATTACAATAAACTTGGCGAGATTTTTTTTTTTTCTGAACGGTGCCTAACAGATCCCTACTTTTAGATCTCTATCCCCCAAGACTAATGTGGGGTGTTTTGTGATTCAATTTGCAATAATTGAGTACTCTAACACAATCTTCACACCCCAAGATTACAGTTTAAGCCTGTGATACCAGTTTTAAAGAGTTAAAAACATAATATTTAATTTAATCAAGAGAATCAAGAAATTAAAAATATCAACTTAGAAAAGGAAATAATGTGAAAGCAACGAATCAATATTTTATTTACATTATGGACTTAATCAATTGATAAAGGACTGAAATAATTCAGATATAATTTGAATAATTTATTCTATTTCTATTTTGCAAAACAAAAGAAACTGTAAGAACAAGAAGGATTTTAGAGGATAAAACAAATTTTAATATGAACTTTTAGTACAGTTTTCCTCAAATAAACAATCTGTTCAAATAGGTAAAAAAACTAATCTTAATCAGTAATGAATTTTATTATCATACTTGGGTTATAATCCCATAATTCATCAACTTCTAATTTACAATAAAACCAAATAAATTAGGAAATAAATCCCTTACAAACTCAACTACTAATTTTATAAACCAATTATATTAAAATTTCTAAATCATGTGTGGGTTTGATTTATATGCTAATCGAAAAACGGCTTTTTGCAATGGAATTAGCATCGTACTAAAGAATTTTGGAACGGAAAAAATCCGTTGTTATTTTCTGAGTTGCAAACTTGTTGCAACAAAATTTCTAATGGAATGTATACCGACTAAATTTGCAACGAAAATGATTTCACAAAAGATGGAGAGTGGAAATCAACATTGGTTCATTAGTCACAGATATTTTCATTGTAATTTAGCAACAGATTTTAAATCCAATTGAAAATTAGCAACGGATTTTTCGTTGGTAACTTATTAACGGAAAAATTCGTTGCTAATCTGTCCTATTCCATGTTTGCAACAGAAAAAATCTATCGCAAATTTAAATCAAAAAATTCAAAATCCAAAAAGATACTGCCAGTAACCAAATTGTCATTTTAAGCCATTAAATTTCAATCAAAATTACAAAATATCCAATTGGAGATAGCAATGATTTGTTCATTTCAAAAAAAAAAAGGAACCAAACAGATTATTATATAGTCCAACATGCAATCATTTAAAAGAGAACAAACATGACAAAGTAAAGTCTAAAACTCTCACTCATCCTCTTCCTCATCATCACTCTCATAACTTTCATCGTTGTTCTCAATGTACTATTTCCACTATCTTGATTCTGTCTATGATGTCGAATAGCAAATCCAAGTAATGAATAAAATGGTAACAAGAAAGAGTATGGAGTTGAGCCAAAATGCCGAGTATATGCAGGATTGAACGACAATGAAAATATCATTTCTCAAGAGTATCCACTCTAGTTTTGACTTGGTCACTTTCAACTTTTTTTTTTTTTTGCAACTATTGAATTATTTTCTGAAGTTGCTAAGTTGTTTTCTAGAGGGTCTCGTTCCATTTCACTAAAAAGATATTTTACACTTTTTTTCTTTTTGGATGCCATAGTCCAATGTTGTTTCGAGCCATTTTCTCTCTTCTTCACAAAAGCCCTCTTTCTCCAAAAATATAATGCTATTTATAAACTAGTATTATTGAAGAAGTGAGGGATAGTACTAGCTCATCAGTCATCACTATGTATAATCTCTATTAAAGATAATTAATATTTGTTGAAAGTCATGGTTTTTGTAATCTTAAATAAGTTATTAGTAATTTTTCAAAATATCAAGTATACATATTGTAATATAGAAGTTTGCACCCATATCACAATATCGAAGCAATCTTCTACAAAAGCAAAATTTCACACTTAGCCAGAATTTTTCCAAACTTACACTACTTCACTTCACTTCACACTTTTTCACCACCTACAAACATGAAAAACTCAAATATAAAAAGACAATTCCCATTCATTCCTTAGCATAATTTATTCAAATCATAAGCAAACTTTTCAAACCAAAATTCAACCAAAATTAAAAGAAATCAAACCAAATCCAAATTAAATAAGAAATAACACTAAAATTAAAATAACATGGAATTTAAAACTTGGGTTGCCTTCCAAGAAGTGTTTGTTTATCAAGTCATTAGCTTGACTTTGGTATGACTTGATCAAATAAAGCAATTGAGGATGGTCAGTGATCCTTTTCCTTTTGGTCTTTAAGGGAAAAGCTTGACTCCCTTCTTTTCTACTAAGAATGCTTGATTCTCAGCTTGCACATGTACTTTTCCCTTTTTCCAAGTATTTTCAAGAGCTAATGAACTAAGCACCACACAAATTTGCTTCTCAAACCACCATCTATTCTTTTCCATATTTTCACTCTTTTGTCGACATTAATCTGTCAATCCTTGGCAAAAACCTCTTGATTCTTCATCACATCACAACCAATGATTTTTCCTCCAATCATTTCTCACGTCTTTCTTTGTTTCATCCACCATGTTGAGTGTCTTGCCTCTCTTATCTTTGAGTACTTTCTCATTTAACCTATCAAGAATAGAACCAAGTGAGTGCTTAACACAATTTTTCTTCAAAATATTGGAATAGTATCATTATTAATCAATAACATCAAATTCAACCATCTCATTTTCAACTTGTAAAATCAATTTCCCTTTATTCACATCAATTATTGCATGCACGGTTGATAGAAAAGGCCTTCCCAATATCAATAGAATATTTGAACTTTCTTCCATACCAAACACTAGAAAATCTACCAAAAAAATGAGTTTACCCACTTGAACCAAAACATCTTCCAATAAACTATAAGGCTTCCTCTCAAACAAATCCACCAATTAGAGTGTGATGTGAGTAGGTTTAGCACTTGTAATTCGCAACTTGTCATAAATGACCTTTAGTATAATATTAATGCTTGCCCCTAAGTCACATAGTCAATGATGCAATATATGATCCCCAATGTTCACGGGTCATGATTTAGGTGGCAATTTCCTTTGCAAAATTACACTATATTTAGCATTGAGGCACACATTTCATCAACATCCCATTTTCTCTTCTTAGCTGGAATCTCATTCATAAATTGCGAATAATGGGGTATCTTCACGAAGTGCTTCAAGCAGAGGATATGTATTATAATTTGGAGCTTTTTGAACACCTCAAATAAGTGATTGAATTTTTTCTCTATCTTCTTTTCTTGGGTCAATTAACCATAAGGGAAATGGTACATTCACCGAGGGTTGTAATGTCAAAGTTTCCTCAATTTGCTTCTTCTTGCACTCTTTTTTCTTTGGCAATTTGATTTTATTCTGTTCTTCCTTCTCTTCTTCATCATAATTACCCTTACCTTGAAATTTAACCACATTTGATTTTTGCTTATCACTTTCCTTATCATCTCCAAGATTGTCATATGCTACTATTAAGTCTTTTTCACTCCTCAAAGTTATAGCATTGTATTGCTCCCTTACTACTTGATCTCTTCTATTTTTCTCTCTTGGATTGGGAATTGTATCACTTGGCAAAGCTCCTGAAGACCTTTATTTTGTTCTCTAGCCAATTGCTTAATTGGATCTCTAAATTTCTTGTAGTGGCTCTCAAATTATCATATTCTCTCATTTTTTTGATTTTCCATTTCTCTCATTTGATTTTCATTTTTCCTTCTTTGAAATTTATAATCTCTCTTCAAATTGTCAAATTGCATTTAGAAATCTTCACCCTCTCTATGGAAGTTTTGATTGTGTTCACGGGTGGTGGAGGGTTATGTTGTTGATATTGAGGCCTTGGTTAGTTGTTAGGGTTAGGAGGATTTGATTAGGATTGATAAGAGTTGGTTTGAAAATTCCTTTGATGAGAAGGTTGATAACACCTTGAAGAAGTTTATGCTTCGCTTTGAAAATTTTGTGATTGAGGGTTGTGTTAGTAGGAAGGATTTTGTTGGTTATTTTGGTTGCTCCAAGAGAAATTTTGGTGATTCCTTCATGATGGGTTGTAAGTATTTCAATAAACTCTGGGTAGATTTCTTGAAGATGCTTTAATGCATCATTTGAGTTTGAATTCCAAACACCTCCATTTTGAACATTGACTTGTTGAACTTGTTGAGCAACCGGTTGAGCAATAGGACGTCTTTCATGATAGTAGTAGTTGGACGCCATCCTATTAAGTAGTGCTTAAACTTCCTCTGGCATTTTGAAAGACAATGAACCTCCATAGATGCATCAACAATTGTGATTTCTTGAGTCAAGCCATTATAAAATGTTTGGATTTGAATCCAAAAAGGAATACCATAATGTGGGCATTTTCTCAATAATTCATTAAATCTTTCCCATGCCTCACTAAAACCTTCACCTATGTCTTGGACAAAGTGATTTCATTTTGAAGTTTGGTGGTTCTTGAAGGAGGGAAATATTTCGCCAAAAATTCTTGGGCTAATTGATTCCAAGTAGTGAACGTCCCTTAAGCATGTGATGGGAACCACGTTTTAGCCTGATCCCTCAAAGAAAAAGGGAAAACCTTCATGCACAATGGGGTAGACTCCATTGAATTTGAAAGTGTCTAACACTTCTTCAAAGTTCATCAAGCATTTATAAGGATCCTCATTAGGGCCACCTCAAAACATCGCATGGGCTTGCTAACATTTGTATAAGAGCAAGCTTAATTTCAAAGTTATTCGCTTGCACCGGCATCCTTGCTATACTATAATTAGCTCCATCAAAGTTTGGCATAGCATAGTCCCTTAGAAGACAACTATTTCCATGAACTTCATCGCCATTGTTTCCAATTCCTCCTTTTAAATTAGCACCCGCTCCATTATTTTCCATTCATTCTACTTGCTTATCATCACCATGTTCCCAATAGTTTCATTCACAATTCTAGGATTTTGTTGATGATTAGCCATTTGAAATCTTTCGAATTCTTTTTGCACTCTTTTCTTCTTTCGAATTTCCCTCAATTCTTTGTCTTTTTCGTCATCATGGCAGGTCCAGACTCTTACGATGCACTACAAAAGCAAATTCATAAAGTTAATCATAAGTGTCGCTTCAATTCACAAGCAAAGATTACCAACATAAACAAATAAAGATTACTAATTAAAAATTAGGATTAACTACTAAAACAAGTAAAATGCCTAATCTATTCGCGACCCATAAAGCGTTTAATAATGCCAAAATACCAAGGACAATCCCATCAATGAAGCCAAAAACTTGTTCGTCTCGGGTAGAATGCAAACTAAAACAAGTAATAAAAGAACCACACTATATCTATTATTCTACCCTCACTCCAGCAAGTATATGAGGTAGGTAGTAGAATATAGCAAGTGGGTATTATTCCCACAAGGATTGCTAGTTTAGCAAGTACCGAGATTCAAGGGTCTTTGTATAGTTAGGCTAAGCAACAATAGAAGGAATACTACCCCTAAACATGGTCCGTTAACCAAGTAATTAACAAGTAAAGAACTAATTAAACTAATCTAATGGAAGCAAGTAAATCTATCACTAAACTATTTAAAACAACTAAATCAAAATGAGTTTACAGAGCAAGTAAATATAAATTGACTAAAGGAAACATAAAGAGAGCAGGGAAAGAAAGAGATTACCATTTTCTTCTAATTAAAGCTATAGCAATTTGTAAAGAAAATTACTTTAGATTAAAACAAAATATTTTTAAATTTTTTATTAAGTAAAAGAAAGCCTACTAACAATTACTAGAAATTAAGGTAAGGAAATGAAGATTTTTAACTAAAACTTACTAAATTAGCAAGAACCCTAGAAACTTCAAAGAAAACTTGAAATGGAAGTAACTTGATTTGCAAGAAATTTAAAAAGAAAGTATGTAAAAATTATATCTACTTGAAACCAATAAAAAATAATCAAAATTTAAACTTGCTAAAAATTAAAGACAAGATGTAAAGAGGAATAAAAGAGAACTTTAATTAAGAAAATGAGTCTTGAAGGTTATGTAGGCTCTACTAATCTACTCTAAACTAAAAGTACCAACTACACAGTAACTATGTATTTTCTAAACAAATTCCTAATTACTACTTGGATGGTACAAGTCTAGTACTTAAGGATTAATAGAGCTTTAGAATTACAAAAGTTGGCAAAACACATGTTGAAATCTGTGTCCAAATCGCGATATGGCACCCAAATTCCTTAAAACTCTCAATTCAATGTCCATATCGCGATATGGAGTACAATTCCAGCAACTTGGATTTTTCTCTTTAGCCTTTCTTCTCGTGACCGCTCCAATCCTTTATGCTCCATTTTTGTCCAAAACCTGTAAAACAATCAAAGATATAATTAGTGATAAATTAAACTATAATTAATACTAAAATGATAATATTTACACAAATACAAATGCAACTACTAATTGTGATAAAACTAAGCAAAAACACATAAATCTATTCAAAAATTTGAAAAATACTAATAATAAGTTAGGTTAAATAAGGAAAATAACTCTTGATTACTAGAGTTATTAGTGCTTCCCACTGGTCTACGATTGAACACAATCTGAAGATTCCTAAACCACTTTGGTGTCAAGAGGAGAGTATTCTATGTGTTTAATTTTCTTGTTCTTTTGTTATTGTTAGGGTTGTGTTTTGCATTGAGAATTCGTGTTACTCTTTTTTTAGTTTTTTTTTTATCGTGGATTTACATGTAGTGGAATTATGTATTATTATTATTTTTGAATTATATATGCTTTATCAATCTTGGGGATCTATCCACGTAAATGACTCCCTAATTATCGAATGAGAGCCTTCAGGATTTCTGTACCCTATTTGCCTAAAATATTGTAGAGAGTTAACTAATATACCTTACCAAAACTTGGGCCACTTCTAGAAAAAAAGGAAAGTAAATTAATTTTAAATTGGGCCACTGTTGGGCCATTGTAACAACCCAACTCCAATCAATTCACAAAAATAAGAAAATTTCAATCAATTGGGATCAAATTTCTATTAATTATTCATTCATCAGCTATGGGAATTTACACTGATAAGAACAAATTACAGAGAAAAAGATTAATGGAAAATAGAGAAAAAATGATAAGAATAAAGGGAAATCAAAGAAAACTTGATAAGAAAGTTGCAGAGAAAATCTCAACAAGAAGATCCCAAAATCTCATAAATGCAAAACGGAAATGAAGCTTTTAATTCTGCAAACACCCTGAACTCCCCTCTTTTTGTATGACACGTGTCCAGGCTGTAAACTAATTTTGTCCCCTTGTGCTAAAATGAAACGACACCGTGCGCTCCCTTACTAAAGCCCCTCACGTGCTCTAGTATAAACTCATGTGCTCTCCTTCTTCTTATTCTTTCTAATCAAAACTAACTAACTTTTAAAATATAAATTAAAAGAAGTATCAGTTTGAATATCACTAGTTTTATGTGTCTTAAATTTCATTTATATATTTGAGTAATTTCTCATGGTAGGAAAGGGTGCAGATGTTTACCAAGGAAAATTAGGGCTTTTAGAAGTTAAAATGTCCTATGGTGTCCTAAGAATCAGCTACAAACTCAAAGACACTCACAGACTTTAAATTTCACCCATTGAAAACATTTCAATTCCAAATTCAAATATAAAAAAGAAATTAGTGTTTTCAATAAGAAAATTACCTAGAAAACTCCCAAAAGCACTTCACCAAACACCTTGAATTACCACAACTGTGTCGAAACCAGACCACACATTTTAATCATAAATTTTGAAAGTTAAATCAATTTAGGGTTTTTAGAAGTTATAAAAATCTACCCTTGTGTATGAAAACAAACTCAAATCCTCCTACATTTACAATTACATGTTTTCCGAATTCATGAAAGCCCTCCCTCCCAAATCAACAAATACATAAAATCTCCAAAATCAACCCAATTTGGGTTTCAATATAAGTTCAGAAAACACGAAAAACTAAAAAGAAAAACAAATCAACAAAACCGAAATCACTCACCTTTGGAATAAAAAGAAGACCGATTGAATAGCCAAAAAAAGTTTATAAATTACAATGGCGAGTACCTGGACTCGAAGTTGTTTGCTATTGAGAAATTACTTGAAGTTAGTGGCGGCTTGAGGAGATGGTTCAAAGCTATGGTGTCGTATTAAGGGGGTGATGCGAAATGATATGGTAGAGGCTTGAAGGGGGTGAAAAGAAACGTGGAAGAAGAAGATGGGGGAAAGGGAAATGAGAGAGAGACTAGGATTGGTTGAGGGGGTTGAAGGCACAGATGGTGGTGAAAGGTTGAAGAGATAGGTGGAGAGAAAGAGAGTGGATTTTCAGTCAATTGGGGGAATCAGGATCTCAGATGAGGGACCGTGTTTATTCAGTCATTTGCAATGGAAATATCCATTACTGATCAATGCTATAGATCTGCCAATAAATTCTTTTTATCAAAATATATAGTAGCAAAGAGAATATCTATTGCTTCGTAGTTAGCCAAAAAAATCATTACCAAATTTCTTGTGGGAACAAAAATTTGTTAAAATCTTTTTTTTTTTTTTGGGATAACTATGGTAGATTTGGATTTTAAATCTGAATTCCCCTAACTATCTCTATCCAAATGTAAGAAAAATAAATTCATTCAATGAACACCTATTTCATAATGAACTTGCATATAATTGGAACAGTACGCTAACTAAATTAGCACTAATTAATTTTCTATAAGGCAAATACCTTGAATGTCTAATTAATGTGCTTTTTTTCCTTAATATTTAATCTACCTTCATTTTTTTTACCAATTGTTTATACACATTTACAATGATTTTGGATCTTTTAATTATTTTTCATTAGGAAAAAAAAAAAACAATTTGGTCCCATATCTTTAAATGGTTGATCAATTTGGTCTTTTATTTATCAAAAAAGACCAATTTGGTCTCTTATATTTTTTTTTAAAAAAATAACAAATTTAAAACTTGTGACGAAAATTATGGACCTGACTGAACCAAATTAATCCAAACCAATAGCCACAGTGGTCATGTTTCCATTAGAGACATGGTAATCTCCATTTATTTAACTTATTCCATAATCCTAAAAATGTCCTATTTACATACTTGTATAATTTTTAAAATTCATCCTTGAAAAAATAGCACTACATGGAACTCTCTATTATGTACAAAAACCTTATTCTAAGATTAAAGTAATCAAAACATGACTTTTGTTTTGGACGAGGCATTTTGAGGAGCAAGTTTTACTGAGAAACCATATGTGCAAGGCCAGCAACTCCATACACAGCGTTGACAACATTAGCAAATTTGTTTGCAGCCCATTCACTGAGATACTAACAAATTCAGCCACGTTTATTATTACACGATTTAATCTATGAATTTGTCTACGATTTCCATAATAGCCTTAGATTGGTTAATTGGTGAATTTTTCTTTCTTTTGAGATCAAATGAGCAAATAATGTTGAATCTATTGCTATCAGATCACTTGATATCTAATTTCTAAAGTGAGACACAAATTGTAACCAAGAATAATTATACTTAAGATGGTCATAGAAAGTGAACTAAGGTACATCTACAAATCAACAAAAGTATTGAGATTAATAAACCTACAATATGACATGATTCACTCATTCACATGAAGTACAACATTTAATCATGGTTTTGATGATACTTGTAGGGATATGGAAACATATTAATTGTTGATCAAGCTCTTTCATGAGTCTGAACAGGTTTTTCTAACTTTCGTTTGAGTCAAGAGTGATTAGTAGACTTTTGTATTCTTTTTCAATTCTCTCATTCTTTGTGATAGCAATACGTTTAAGAGTTTCGGCTTCTTTTTGTGCATCATCAGTGCATAGTTGAAACATTTTACCCTCTATTTGTGTGATTCTCATGATGCTCTCCAGTTCATCAAAAAAAAAAAAAAAAATTCCAGTGGACTTCGAACTACTTCAGTGTATCGTTATTCCTTCAAGTTCGCTTTCTTCTCGATGGGTAGGATTAATTCTCATTTTTTGTTTTAAGCCTTCCTTCTTGCTCTCAAGATCACACACAGGCATCCTCTTTCGATCATTCTTCTCATCAGCAAACGCTTTGCAAGCTTTCAACAATTTGCTGCAATTGTAGCCTTTTAATATTTTTTTTTCCTTTTTCCAATCATCAAAGGAAAAAAATAGAATTTCTTTTTCTTTTTTTTGTTTTTCCAATAAGGAGAAAAAAGAGTGCTTATTTCTAGTCGAAATTAACTGAGGGGCAGGAGTGTGGAGTGCAGGAGCAGGATTTTAGATAAATTTCCACTGCTGCTGCAATCCAAATCAAAGAATAATGTTGGAGTTATAATTGAACTCTATTATCTTTATCATTAAGGAAGCCAATAACGTTAGGATTGGCATTTCATTTTACGTATATAATCCTTTTGTTTTTTGACTCTTTTGTTGAACAATAAAAATTTAATTTGACTGTTTTGCCTATAAATTTAAGAGTTTCACTTTTTCATTTATTAGGTAAATTAGAAAGATCCAAAAAAAGAAGAAACATATAAAGGGTAAAACAAACTCACACATTTATTAGAATAATATAATATATATAGAAGTATAGATAATAATGCCAAATTATCTAAATAGTCCTCTAACTTTTTTTTT
This sequence comes from Cinchona pubescens, assembly GCA_025175665.1. Taxonomy (NCBI): domain Eukaryota; kingdom Viridiplantae; phylum Streptophyta; class Magnoliopsida; order Gentianales; family Rubiaceae; genus Cinchona; species Cinchona pubescens. The sequence goes on from JANKKI010000157.1 coordinate 678,911, forward strand.
ATTAAAATTGAAATGTTAAATCAATTTACATTTTAATTGATTTAATCCCTCAACTAAATATTTATTACAAATTTGGTCCTTATTTGGTTGAACTGTCCAAAACTCAACTTTTGTGGATTTTTCCCAATAGTGACCAGCACAACCAATACCACGACATGGAAGTTGAATTTTGGGAGGACAAAGTTATATAGGCATATATTTGGGGATATATTTTTATGATTTTTGTAAAATATTAAGGAAGTAAAACCTAATTTTTGTGAGGGTGTTATTGAAATTTAAAAAAAAAAATAATAATCAAGGGAAATAATATAATTTTAGAATTCTTGAGGGATAAGACTATATAAATATATATTTCAGAGACAATTTTATATATTTTCTAAATTGTGGAGGCAAAGTTTACTTTTTGTAAGAGTATAATAAAGATGTTAAAAATTTTCATTGGAAAAAACTATAATTTTGAAACTTTCTTTTTTCTGGTGGGGTTTGGCATGATCCCTTCCTGCCAAGTGTACATCCGCCTATGGTCACCACCGAAAAAAATACAAAAACATTTAATTTGGATTGTACAACTCCACAAGCTCAAATTTTGAAGCTTCGAATAAACCAGCCAACAAAATAAAACAAAAAACAAAGTAGTTAAATATTGTGCATTTGGTGGAAAAGTGAATGGTAGACAAGGTACACGGTTTGAGAAAAGAGGTGGCATTTTTAGATATGATTTCCCGATCCAGTACAGTTTGGGATGGGGAAGAAGATGATTTAAAGCAAAAAATTACATCATTTTGTTTTAGCTTTCAGTGGTGAATTAAATGAAGAAAAAAAAAATTCGGTCGTCCAACAGTAGCCAGACAATAATTGAATTAGCCATATAAAAAATTTCATCAAATATAATAACAAATTTAATGACAGAATTTGTGGAGACCTTTTGTACACTTTCTTTATGTGCCAATATACATCGTTAATTTCATTGCAAAATTCGTGATGTCTATCATGCGTGGCAATTCTTGGTGTTGATATCTTTCGACACAGCTCATGCTATATTGGCGACAATTCTCAGGGAAAATAGTCTTCTCATGAATCTTCAGCGCTTGTTTCATTTTCGCCACAATTTCTGCGACGAAGTAATAGTAGCGAAATCTTTCCAAATAATTCCGATGCTAAAGCAACTATATAATGTCATCAATGGTCAGTTACGTCATTGATGATACCAGTACATTAGTCATTACTTAAACTATCTATATGACTAACTCGTTAAGGCTAAATATGTAAATGACTTGAGTAGTAGTTAATATGTCATGTCCTTCTAATATGTTACTAAAATTTATAAATAGGGGATTCTACCATTATGATTGTATTCTTTATTTTCATTAATGCAAGAACATTTTCTCTATTCTATCTTGATTTTTCACACATCAATCTCAAAATTCGTTCTTATTCTAATACGAATTTTGTGCAGCGTATGGAGTCAAGGATACATCGCTTTTCTTATATATTATATATATATATATATATATATATATATATATATATATATATATATATATTATAGGAAAATTCTATAATTCTTTTTAGGGAACCATTCCGTTATATTTTTGAATGCTTGTACAGTATAATACTATGTGCTTAAAAAATTTGTACTGTACAAGCTCTTAAAGATAAGGGAACTGATTTCCTAAAAGAGACTGTAGAATTCCCTTATATTATATTGGAACATGATTGTTTGAACATGGAATAAATTGGGCATTCACATGCAGCGTTTCACCTAGAAATCTTATATATTGTATTTGGATGAAGGGATTTGGGCGGATTTGATTTGAAATTCTAATCTATAATAAGTTATCAAACAATGTAATTGATTTAGTTGTGAATTTGAAATCCACTAACAAATGGGAGAGTAATTTTAATAGTTAAATGAATGGATTTAAAATTTACCCAAATTTTATGTAATTTCAAATCCCTCCAATTCAAATTCATACATTTCAAATCCTTTATTTAAATCAAATCCACCCATCTAAACACAATGTTAAGGATTGGAGTAGAGATTCTCTTTGTTAGCTTCTGCATAATAATTAAGTGTACGGTGACTGAGTAGTTCTTGGCTACCTACTCCTCAATACAGAGTTGGTATGACAGCCATTGAGATGAGTAAAAATTAAAGAAATCCCACTATCTTTTAATTATCCAGCGACTTACAATAATCACTCTGCAATGCAGAGTGAGTATGACAGCCGTTAAGATGAGTAAAAAGTAAGGAGATCCCACTACTTTTTAATCATTCAACGGCTTACAATGCTCACTCCGCATTATACAGTAAGTAACAAAGAATTTTCTATGGTAACTATAAATACACATCAATAACTCATAGAATATGCTAACAACCATGTGCTTATTTATGTTGTACACTTGTATATAAAATATTTGATTGCGTGAGTACTTCACCAGGTCAAATAAAAAATTTCGAGTAGTACTGTACTTGTAATTTCCTCAACCATAAACGTTGCTTATGTTTCATCATTTATGTTGGGGCTTATTCCAATTTATACCCTTTAACTTGTATTTAATTCTTACTTTATATTATATAAATATTTTTTGGACATATTACACTCTGAACTCTATAATTTATCTTATTTGAGTCAAATTTTTAACACTGTTACTAAAGTTAATAGATATTCTGATCGTGCTAATACCACACGTCTAAATTGAAATATTTGTCAAATTTTTTAATACGATGAGTAATTTCACCAAGTAGGGCGAATCTAAGAGTTAGGAGTGCAAGGTGTCCAAACTTTAGAGTTGGAAGTACAAAGTAAGAATTGATCATATGTTAGATAATGCAAGTGGAATTAGTCATGAAAATTTCTATTGGTGCAATACGCTCCTAAATAAACTCGTTGTATGCACTTCTTACTTTGCATCTGCTAACTTTTGTAATAGTATTAAGAATTAGAATAAAATAGGATAAATTTAAGAGTTTCAGGTGCAATATGTCCAAAAAATAAATATAAGGTGAAAAGTAAAAATTGAATAGATGCAAGTTAGGGGTGCAAAGTAAAGTATGACCTCTATGTAGAGACAGAAACAAGTAATAGATAAAACTCCTTGTATCTCCATGTATAATAGTGACGTTTGTATGAGTTGATTTTATAATTATATTTTTTTGTAGATGATACTGTATAGCATTATTGTCAGATTAGTACTTTACTTTGCACCCCTAATTTGTATTTCATTCTCATTTTACATTTTGTATTTTATATTCAGATATACTGCACTCAAACTCTCAAATTTATTTTATTTATTTTAAATTTTTAACATCGTTACTAGATTTGACATGTGCACACCATGTACTTGTTTAGGGCATATATGTGTATTGTATTTGTAGAGGCAATCATGACTAATTCAACTTTGCACATCCCTTAATTTATGATCAATTCTTACTTTGTTACCCCAATTTTAAATTTGGACACATTTCAACCCTAACTCTTAGGTCTATCTTAGTTTTAATAGTTTTAAAGAACTTGACGAATGTTCCACTCAATGTGGATAGTGCGCATAGTGGGAACATTTGTTAATTTTAGTATCAACATTAAAGACTGGACTAAAATTTGATAAATATGATAATTTTGGAATGCAAGATATTCAAAACTAAAATATGAGTTTCAAAGTGATAAACAATTACAAGTTATAAGGTGCACCATGAGTAAGATAGTCCATTATCTATTGTATTAGAGTTAAATACAGTAAACCTTCTTAAAATTTGGATTGTTTTACACTAAACCCTTTAACGTTTTTTTTTTTTTTTTAACCCTTTTGACTAACAATCAAATGTAACTCCACTGTTACTTTTTTAAAAAGACAAACTTACCCCTAAAGATTAACTACAGTAAACCCCCTTAAGATTTAAATGAGATTTCACTTTACTCCCTCATACAAATTTTGTATCATTTAGTGCTTTGAGATAAAAATAAAAAATAATAATGTTGTCAATATTATTAAAAATATAAGTATGCTACAAATTAATTAATATTCTCATTCTCAAATTATTCTTTCTTCAATATTTAAAACTTAAAAAATACGATGAAATAGTTAATTTTAAAAATTTTGATGTATTACTGAAGCTATTTCATCTAAATTGTTTAATTAGTTTTAGTTTTGATGTATAAAGTTACTTCGCAGAATTTAGGTGACAGTTGAATTATATTAACCAATCAAGGGGAAAAAATTAAGAAAAAAATTATTTTAAATAGAAAAGCAAAAAAATAAAATGGAACTTTAATGGATGATTATGGATCTCGTATATTTAAAAATAATCTTTTACATGAAAATAAAATATGATGAAAAGACCGAAAAATATCAATAGTGTTAGGAAATTTTTTGTATTTAAATTTGTTTTTACAACACAAGTATTTTAAAAAAAAAATCACTAGTGTTGGTGGATATGAATATATTTTTAATTGTTTTAATAATATTTTGATATTAATTAATGACTAAAATAGGTTAATGGACACAAAACTAGAAGTGGGGATTAAAATGACAAATACAATAAAGTTTAGAGGATTAATTTTATGTTTTCTTATAGTGTGTAGGAGTAAAAATATCTTTTTAATAGTCAAATTGTTGATGAATACTAACAACAAAGTAAAAAAAAATATATATATATATATATTAAAAAATTTAATGCAAAATATATGACTTAAACTTTAAAGAGTTTACTGTAATCATTTAGCCGGTTGTATTATAGGAGGTATGCGAAAGTGATGTTGCGACGAGTTGATTAAACGAATTGATTAGAAATTATTTAATTTCTGTAAAGTTGTACCTTCCCTATAAATTACGACGCCTTACCTACCCTTGCAAATAATTCTCACAAAAAAACTTTAAGTTGTAATAACAAATTACAGAACATTTAGGCACTTCCCAACACTTCTGAAATTCACGAAAGCTTACCAAATAGTTTCGGTTTAAAAACCCAACTTTACAATTACAAATTAATCGAGGTAACCCAATTATAAAGTAAAAGTTGGTTAGAATTATAAATTAACAATTGTTAGACAGTCTGTCAGGATATAAAATTCATTTTTGACACTACAGCACCTCATTCAATTAATTTTCTTCGTTGATAGTCAATTAATGTACTAGAAAAGACAAAACCAAACTGAAAACGAGGAAACCTGTGCTATAATTAATTTGGATGAAAACAGGTAAGTAAATGACTGAAGGTGAGAGGTTTTCTATTTTTTTCTTTTTAAAAAAAAAAATTGGTTAGACAAAATTTAAGAGGGTAGGTTATGCCAACCAATCCACGTATATTTTTGTAACTTACGATGATTCTTACGTATTGCTATCGAATAGAGAACTAATGGAAATTAAAGTCAAATATTTAATCATTTAATAATTTAATCCCCTTTCTTAACGTTTGAGCTGTAGCTTGAAGGGAAAGATTAAGTAACAACAAACGCTTATTTGTCGTATAATTACATATATACGTATGTTAGTGTTAGATACTCATCCTAAGTTTTGGCAACAAAATTACAATCTAGCCTCACTGTGCAGAAATACACCTCTCTAATTAATAGTAATGGGAAAAGGTGTGCTAGTTTTGATTGTTGCACCATTAATAGGTCACTTAACATCATCTTTAGAGATGGCCAAGATTATGCTTGAAAGAAACAAACAGCTATCAGTTACATCCCTAATTATGAAGATACCTACTGATCCTGAAGGCACGAACACCAAAATCCGGTCACTCCTAGCAGGTTACAACGACGTTGAACGCCTCAACTTCCACCACCTTCCAACACCAGAAGACACCTCTTCTTTGTGGAGTGCCACAAATAGGGCTGGATTCTTGGATCAACTCATAGAATATCAGAAAACCCAAGTAAGAGATATCGTCTCAAGAATCAAAGGCCTCAATGGTTTCATTCTTGATTCGATCACCACTACTATGATTGATATTGCTGATGAATTTGGAATGCCGAGTTACATATTTTTCACGTCCGGTGCTGCTTTTCTTGGTGTTATGCTGCATTTTCAAGCTCTGGAGGACGAGGGTACCACAGAAATGTGTGATATTTTCAAGAAAACTAAAGAAATAGTCTCCCCTTCATTTGCTAACCCGATACCAATTAGCGTTCTCCCAAGTCTAGTAACAAACAAGGAAACGTGGTCCACCGGGATTATAGAGTATATTCGCGGGTATAGAAAGGCAAAGGGTATAATGGTCAACATGTTTTTGTGAACTCGAAACTCTTGCCTTTAATTCCTTCTCGATGGATTTGGATTACGGAAAATCAAGACGACTGCCCCCAATATCTCTTGTTGGACCAATTATAAATAAGTCCCAAAATGAGACTAAAAACCAATCAGAAATCAAGGAGTGGTTGGACGGTCAGCCGGCAAATTCTGTGGTTTTTTTGTGTTTTGGAAGCGTTGGAAGCTTTCATTCGGATCAAGTGAAAAAAATAGCAAATGGGCTAGAAAAATGCGGTTACAGGTTCTTATGGTCCCTAAGACACCCTCCAACTGAGAAGGAAGGATTTTCTGGTGAGTATGAGAATCAAGAACATTTGCTGCCAAAAGGTTTCTTGGATCGAACAGCTTCGATTGGAAAAGTTGTGGGATGGATTCCGCAATTTGCCGTGTTGTCACACTCGGCTGTGGGGGGATTTGTGTCACATTGTGGGTGGAATTCGACGTTAGAGAGCATATGGTGCGGTGTGCCCATTGCTACATTATTGTGGCCTTTGTTTGCCGAGCAGCAGCTGAATGCATTCCAATTGGTTAAAGAGTTGGGAATTTCGGTGGAAATTAGTTTGGATTATAACGAATCAAATGAAAATCAAAGAATGGTGAGTGCAGAGAAAGTGGAGAGAGCAATAAGGGAACTCATGGATGGTGAAAATGTAGTGAGGAAAAAGGTAAAAGAGATTAGTGAAAAAAGCAAGCAGGCCGTGAAGGAAGGTGGATCATCTTATATTACGTTTGACAATATCATACAGAGTATTTCCAGCGATTCAGGCAATCCTCATCCTAATTAGTCTTTTTTCTTCCGATGTCTCGAATCTCTTACTATTATCTTTAAATTGTGAAGACATGTTTGGTACTTGTTAATTTCGAATATTGTTCCAACTCGTCCTAAAAGTATTGATTTATTGAAAGATTTCTCTTCCGCATTGCAAGTATTGTACTACATTTTCTGAAGAAACCTTTGTACTTGTTTCAAAAACTATTCTTATTTTTGTTTTCGATTCATCATATAATCCAAGAAGATTTCAATTTTTTGACAGTGAATTGAAAAGAAGTGTTTTAACATTTAAATAAAAACAACTTACAAAGTTAAATTCGTCCAAACATAATTTGGAAACTAGGGAATAAATAAGTATTAAATTTTGATTTATACTTAAATGCTTAATGACATCATACTGATTCGGTCGACGGTTTAATTCGAGTCGGTCGTAGTGAATCTTTGGTTGAATTGTGCTATGAACTTTGGTAATTACTTTGATAGAGTTGGTTTTTTGTCTCATTTATAAATCTTATAGTATGAACTTAATTATATAAAATGACATTAGTTGACGTAATTAATATTTTTCAAAAATTAATTCTAATCACAAAATGTATAGGTAAAGTCCAAAATCAAATTTACTTAACTACTTTCCATGAAATTTTATTCCAACAATCCCAAAAAAAAAAAAAAAATTAGTGGACAAATTGATCTAGGCATCATGTGGTTGTCATAATTTTGTCTCTCACGCAACAAAAAAACTCTTTAAGTAGACAAAGTTACAAATGTGTTATCAGATTCGCAAAAAATGAACTAAACTCGACTAAATATTTAAAATTAAGGATTGGTATTGAATATAATTTTTTCAGATAAATTAGTTTTGAGTTTATGTTCAGACCTAACTTAACCCGAAAAACCAACCAACTCATGTGAATTTGGGATTAAATGCATTGAATTATTGGTTTTTGAGTTATTTGAATTGGGTTATCCGAGTTTGGTTAGGTTAGGTTGGGTTTTATTTTTTAAAATTCAATCCAATCTAATAACCCGATAACCCAATAAAGTTTAATTATATTTTTTATTTTTATTTTTGTAATTATTTCATCTAATTTATTTATTTTTTTCATTTTCATTCATGGAATAACATCTAATTTATCATAATGCATATTTTTTACTTTTAATTCTTAACCTAATCATTTTATTTTTAATTAAACATATATTTTTTATGGTTAATTTTACAATTATAAATTCAGGTGTTTTATATTGTTTATTAATTTGGATTTTTAATCTAAATAAAGTGAAAATTCGAGTAACCCGCTCGATTATACTTGGGTGCATTTACTTGAATTGCTATATTAGTTGAGTTTGGTTAGATTTTAATTCTTTGATCGAAAAATCGTAAAATCTGAACCTAAAAATCCAACCTATAAACATTCCTAATTTTGACAAGTGATTTTAAATTGGTGATTTTGTAAATCATTCTCTACATAACAATATTCTTAGCTACTACATTTTTGGCACCCTATGAAATTGAAAAGTACGGCACGATCCGTATGTACTATCAAATAAAAATGTAGAAGATCAGACCATTAGCACACTATACTACCAACTTCAATAAAGACCCATCTAGGCCCATTCATCTGTCTATAAATAAGGAAAAAATGTATGGTTTTATAGATATTACACAAAGGGAAAGATTTAGGTAAACTTGGTTTTTGACCCCACTTATAAACTTTGTGGTGTTGATTAAATGTTATAGTTAAAATTTATGACATAAGCTGATGTAAGCAAGATTTTATAAAATTTAATTTTGACCGCAGGGTTTACAGGTGGGGACAAAAATCAGATCTATGTAAGTATTTTCTTTACACAAGAATACAATCCCTCGTATAAATTCTCTTTGAATTCCCACTGGAGTTCCAACTTATTCTTCATGTATTTACCGACATAAATATTTGAGTGGCACCATTGGCAGTCTAGTTCACTTGGAATCGTGTCATTTTGTGTACTAACATTTGGAACCATTTATAGGGAGCGGTAGATGAAATTTGAGTTCTGTCTTACTAAAACTTCATAATTAGTCTCTTTTCACTCTTTGAAAGTTTTTCAGGTGTATACGTGTTAGGATCCGAGCCCGAAAACATGATTAAAGTTAATTTAGTGAGCACATAACAGCCATAATAAAAATAATAACAAAATATATAGAAAAAATATAAATAAAAAGAGACACAAAAATTTATGTAATTCAATCAATTAGACTTATGTCTATAAGAGAAAACGAGAGCGATATTTCACTATATTAAAAAAACACAAACCTTTGGAAAAAATCCCAAAAATCGAAAGAAAGATATTTCAAAAGAACGCGTAAAAACCAAATCAAAAACAAGTTCTAAAGAACTTGTAAAATTCTTTGTTTTTTTGTTTTTTGATTTGGTGCACTACAGAAATTGATTTATGCTTCAATTTATAGGCAAAACTTGCCATAACAATCTAAAGAAAAACATAATCATTTTGAGCAAGAATCCATTGGCACCAATTCAATTCTTTCACGGAATTGAATTGGTTATGTGTATCAGTAGAAAAAACCACTACTACACACTAAGTTTTCAACAAATCTCCATCTTAGTTTTGTATCTCACAGAAAAAAAATATTAAACTTGCTCTACCTTTTCCATATAAGCCCCACTGGGGCTAATGATCACCACGAAAATCAATCAAATCCTAGCAATGCTTGAACTTAGCAACTACAAAAGATTTCGTAAACATGTAGGTAGGATTGTCTGTGCTCTGATATTGATTTTCTGAATGAAGACCCTTTTCTCAACAATTATCTGTTGAATGAAGTGATACTTCACGTCAATATGTTTGGTCCGTTCATGATACACCTGGTCTTCAGTCAAGTGAATGACACTTTAACTATCATAGTGAATGGTAGTTACACTTGATGTAGACTAAGCTCGCCAAACAAACCCTTCAACTACAAGGCTTCTTTGATTGTCCGGTAATAGTCATATATTCTGTTTCAATAGTAGACAAGACTATAATATGTTGTAAGGTTATTTTCTCGCTAACAATACAGCTGCCAATGCAGAATATATAACCTGTAAATGATTTTCTTTTGACAAGATCTCTGGCATTATCTAATTTTACAAAACCAAGGAAAGTGTTACTATTGCTCCCAAACTCCAAACATGTGTTTGAAATCCCGCGCAAATATCTGAGAATCTATTTCACAGCCTGCCAATATATTTTACCTAGGTAAGACATATATCTTCTTACCACACTAATTACTTGTACAGAAATGTTCGAACGTGTGCAAACCATTACATACATAATACTGCTCATGTCAGTATGAACTGGAATAGGAAATATGTGCCATGTACCTCTCCTCTTCATCTGACTGTGATGATTGAGCACTTGATAATCTGACATGAGCAGTAAGAGGAGTGCTTACAAGTTTAGTATCTTTCATGCCAAATCTCTTCAAGATTTTTCCTAGGTCAAGAATAACTTTTCAACTCCTCGATCTCTTTTGATCTCTATGCCAAGAATATTCTTAGTTGCTCTCAAATCTTTTATTTCAAATTCACTGTTTAACTGAGATTTCAAAATGCTAATTTCTTTAAAGTCCTCGGCAACAATGAGCATGTCATCAATATAATAACAAGTAAATGAAAGAATCCTTATTCAAATTCTAGAAGTAAACACAACCATCATACATGCTCTGTGAATAATCATGACCCAATTTAAAGGAATCAAACCTCTTATACCACTATCTTCAACATTGCTTAAATCCGTACAAGGATTTCTTTTTTGACAAGCAAACATGGTCTTCGTATCCTTCAATTTCAAATCCTTCGGGCTGAATCATATATATTTGTTCTTCAAATTTTCCATGTAAAAAGGCTATCTTAATGTCAAACTGTTCCAATTCTAAATCATACATAGAAATAAAAGCAAGTAGAATAGGTATAGAGCTATGTTTAATAACGGGTGAGAAAACATCATTATAATCTACACCTTATACTTGGCTATAGCCCTTTGCAACTAAACGTGCCTTGACCTTTCATCTTGAACCCCTGGAATATCTTCTTTTTTTTTCTTGAAGACCTATTTGCAACTAATAATTTTCTTTTCTGACAGCGGTTTCACAAGAAGCCGGGTACCATTTTTGTAGAGAAATTTAACTTCTTCATTCATCACAATTAGCTATTTAGAGGAATCAACATGTGAAACTGCCTCCAATTATGTAGGTGGTTCGCCAATTTCTTCAATTTCCTATGCAACTGATATTGAATATGCAACTAAATTCGCACACTATATAGCTGCTTAGCAGCTATGGAATACTCTTCTTCTTCTAGTTCAGCTTCAAGTGTCTTATCTGTATTTAGCTGAACTGTAGAAGAACTTGGTTAAGAAGGACTAGTGTTGCTAATTTTGACCTCTACCTGCTTATTCATACTCTCCTTGCCATTTGTATTACGAGACTAAAAGACTTCTTTCTCAGATGTAACATGGAGGATTTATCAAAAATTATATCTCGGCTACTTATGAAATTAGGTGACTTGGAATCAAGACACTACAAACGGTATCCTTTCACCCCAAATGGATACCTAAGGAAAATATACTTTTAACTCTTGATTCCAATTTTTCATCATTTACATACATATGAACAGGACACCCGAATATTCTTAAATCAGAATAATCAGCAGGAGAATCTGACCAAATTTCTTTTAGAATCTTAAAATTCAGAGGTGCAGAAGGAACACAATTAACAATGTAACAAGCGGTAGAGATTGCCCTACCCAGAAGTCATTCTTCAATCTAGTATTTGAGATCATATGTCAACAAGTTCTTTCCAAAAGAATCCTATTCATTCGTTCTGTCACACTATTTTGTTGAGGTGTTTTTCTTACGGCATAGTGTCAAACAATTTCTTTATTCTTATAGAATTCATTGAATTTACCATAACAAAATCTCAAGCTATTATCTGTTCTAAGTCGCGTGATTTGTTTTCCTATTTGTTTCTCAATCAAAGATTTCATTGCTTGAAAGTTAGAAAAACATCATTTTTTATGTTTTAGGAAATACACCCAGACTTATCTTGGATAATTATCAATAAAAGTCAACATGTACCTGGCACTAACCTTAGACAGGGTACAAGAAGGTCCCTAAAGTTTTGAATAAATGTAATTCAAAGTACCTTTTTGTTCTGTGGATTGTTGAAGATTTGAAATTAAATATTTTCTACTTATTAAAGACACAATGTTCATAGAAATCCAACCTTCCGGTACTTTATCTTCAAAGAAGACTTCTTTTGCTGAGCATGGACAGGCCTTTCTCACCCATATGCCCCAATCGCATATGCCATAATTTAGTAGTGTCAACATCAGATTAATCTGTAGTAGAACTGTAGCAGTACCTGTAACAATAGATCCCTGCAAAATATATCATGTACCAGACCTGTTCGCCTTCATGACCATAAGAGCACTGTAAGTTACTTTTAGAACTCCACTTTTACTTGTGTATTTGCACCCAATGGTTTCTAGTGTGCCCAAAGAGATGAAATTTTTCTTTAAATTTTGAATATATCCAACATCGGTGAGCATTCTCACTACACGATCATGTTTTTTGATTCGGCTGGTACCTTCACTGTTGACTTTACAAACAGGTTGTTGCCCATTAAGACAACTCCAACTTTAACTGAATCATATATTAAAAATCAGTCCCGATTGAACATATATGATGAGAACAAATTGAATTTAAAATCACTCATTGTTAGATCTAGAATTATTATCAGTGGCAAAAATTATAGTTCTATCAATCTCATCAGCTACAACACTGGCTTCAGCAGTGTTATTATTCTTCTTACTCATTTTTATTCTTATGCTTTTCTTTATTTTTCAATTTAAAGTATTCGCACTTAATGTCGCCCTTTTTACGATAGAAATTGCACATCAAATTCTTATGTCTGGATTTGGATTTAGATTTAGACTTTTTATTGTCTATATCTCTCTTTTCAAATATGCCCTTAATAAACAAGCATATCTTTCTTTTCAAATATGCCCTTAATAAACAAGCATTCTCCCTAATTTTCACTAATTTTTCTAGTAATATCTCTATCAACTTGATCTTTTGATTTCAGAATAGATTTCATATCTTTATAAGAGATAGTTTTTCTTCCATTAAGTATTGTATCTCTAAAATGCTTAAATGACTAGGGTAGAGAATATAATAATAATAATAGAGCCTAATTTTCATCTTTAATTTTAACTTCTATATTACTCAAATCTATAAGAATATAGTCAAATTTATCAAGATGTGAGAGAATAGAAGTACTTCGGTCATACAAAGCATGTAAAGACTTTTAGATTTGAGATAAAGTCTGTTCACCACCATCTTTTTCATATGCAAAGCTTTCAATTTTTTTTCATATGCCTTTGGTTGTGGTTTCAATGGCTACCTCTCGTAAAACTTATTGGAAAGATTTAAGACAATACCAGGTTTAGCCTTTTTATCCAAGTTGGCAAAGTCCTTGCCTGATATTTTCTCCGCCTTATTCCCCTTCCCCTGCAGAGTAATATCAATATTATCTTGAATTAGGATAGCCTGCATTTTGAGTTGCCACCAGGGGCAGTGGGAGTTGAGAACTTGTGCTATATGCAGTGTGAAATTTGATAAAAAATAAGTTGTACTTTAGTTTTGCCCCAACAAAATTTTGAAATTTTATAAATCTATTTTTAATTTTTAACATTGTACAACTTATTTGGGCCAACTCTACATATTATATGGAGTATATAACTACAATCTCATTATATCACTACAATATTTTAAAATCATTTTAAGCCCATTATCCATCAATTAATACTTTTTCCTTTTTATCCGGATTCTAATTTTACCAAATTCCATTATGGGGAAATTGAACAAGCAACAAAAAAAGTTTTTGGGGATAAAAAAAAAGTCACACCTTTGGAAAGAAAAGAAGTCAACCAAATTCAACAAATAGGCACATATTTTTCTCCATAATAATTAAGTAAGCATCATTAATTTGTTTCAAATTGCAAAATTATATTATTGTTTCGTTTTGTGATTTTAACAATATAATTTTTTCATACTTAGTTCAATAACTAATTTACTATAAATCATAAATAAATAATAAATTTGTTTGTTATTGTTTCATGTAATGGTTTTTACTTTTTGTTGCATTTAAAATTTATTGCTTTGTTTTAAATAAGAAAATTTACTTTTTTATTAAAATTTTTATTAGTTTGTTATTTTTCACCTAACATAATCACTTATATTTAACTAAATGCAAAGAAAAATTTGTGAATTGATTTCTGAATATGAGAACATGTAAGGAACAATTTTATAAAGATGATATGTACGAATTTTGTACTTATAAAATAAGAAAGTTATTTGCTACTAATACATTTTGATGTTTTGGTTATCTACTTATTTTTGTATTAAAATTGTGAAATTGGTTCTTTTGTGATTACAATACTTGCATATAGTTCTATTTACGTAATTAGTAATAAAGTATAAAAGTTAAGAAAATTATATGGTCATGTTAGAGTATCATACCGTTGTGGTTTGAATTCTTATATAGTATAAGCCTTAAAACACAATAATAGAGATCTAGAGTTATATATAAACTTGCCCCCACTAACATCTAACTCTGACTACGCCCCTGGCTGCCACATTCCAAACTTGACTCCAGTAAAATTTCTCAACATATAATTTCCTTACTGTCATATTGGCCGCTAAAACTTAACTCGGGATATCAAAACTCTGATAACAATTTATTAGGATCTGAGCTCCAGGAATATGACTGAAGTTAATTTAATGAGCTCTTAACAGCGGTAACAAAAATAATAATGAAATATGTAGAGAAAATATAAATGAAAAGAGACAAGAACAAAGATTTACGAGGCTTGGTCAATTAGACCAATATCCACGGGCAGAAGGGAGCAACATTTCACTATGTGAAAAAGATACAAATTCTTGGGAAAAATCTTGAAAGATCGAAAAAGAGATATTTCAAAAGAACACTTGAGAACTAAAGCGAAAACAAATTCCAAAGAACTTGTAAATTCTCTGTGTTTTGTTTTTCAATTTGGTGCACTGAGAAATAGATTTCTACTTCAATTTATAGGCAAAACTTGCCATAAGAATCTAAAGAAAAATATAATCATTTTAGACAAGAATTCATTGGCACCAATTCAAAATTGATTGTGTGTGTCAGTAGCAGAAAACACTACTACACACTAAGTTCTCAACACTACGCATACAATATTTGTGAAAGTAGTATTTGAAATGGCATCTAACCATGAGGTTAAAAAATTTTCCTGCTCCATCTGTGTATAGAAAAAATTAATTCTAACCTTAATAGTTATGCAGTTTAAGTAATAAATATTGTCCATGGATATGATGAAAAGTATTGATATACTATTAATTGTTCATGCATTTTGAAAGGCGAACCGTGTGGTAGATGTACTAGTTAAGATTTCAATAATGTTAAATAATTTTATAAATTTGGTTGGATTTCATTTTTTATTTCATCGATATAGTAAAATATCGGTGGTTTTATCATTTTGTAATTTTGTCAGTTAACCAAATCTTTATAT
This sequence comes from Cinchona pubescens, assembly GCA_025175665.1. Classification (NCBI taxonomy): domain Eukaryota; kingdom Viridiplantae; phylum Streptophyta; class Magnoliopsida; order Gentianales; family Rubiaceae; genus Cinchona; species Cinchona pubescens. The sequence continues at coordinate 694,538 of JANKKI010000157.1, forward strand.
TTTAAAAATTTATCAATATAATATTATGTACTTTCAATTCTTATACAGTAGAAACTTTAATGCATATTTTATAATTTTACAAAATCGTTGTATTTTAAATGTTTGTAAAATATAATATCATATATTTTGAATATTTATACGGTACAAATTTTAATTTACAATTGTATGTTAGCTTATCAGGAATATAAAATTCCCATCCTATGTAATGTGTGGAAAGGAGAGGGAGAAAGAGGAGGGAGGGCGGGAAGGAGTCCAATCACATTCCCACCCTAGAAAAAAGATTTTCCTCATCCTATGTTGGAGATGTAGAACATCAATTTTGACAAGCAACTCTGTCACTAACCAATAAGTTTGATTTCATTATTCACAGTACTTCTGAGAGTGCATCCACCTCGCATACAGTACAGATACAGTTCCCTCTTAGCCTCTCATCTCCTCCCTTACCCAAACAACATGGAAAAAGTTGAGCTGGTGATGACGGTTTCACCTTTAATGGGCCACTTTACTCAATCTCTACAGATGGTTAAACTCATGCTCGAAAGAAACACTCAACTATCCATTACATCCCTAATCATGAAGTTGCCTACTGATCCCGAAGGCACCACCAAAATTCAGTCTCTCATCGCGTCAACAAACGTCGAACGCCTCCACTTCCACCACCTTCCAACACCACAAGACATCTCCCAATTCAATACCACACATAGAGGGCCCTTCCTTTATGACCTCATAGATTATCACAAACCTCATGTAATAGAGATAGCATCCAAAATCAAAGGTTTATCAGGATTCTTCATTGACTTGACGAACACCGCCATGATTGATGTAGCTGACGAGCTTGGTGTTCCTACCTACTTGTTTTACACTTCTGGTGCTGCTTTTCTTGGTCTTATGTTCCATTTCCAAACCCTCGAAGATGAACAAAATCTTGAGATATCCGAGCTGGTGAAAGCCGAAAAAGATCTAGTTATTCCGAGTTTTGCCAATGCAGTTCCAATCAGTGTCCTTCCAACTATAACATCCAACAAGGAATTTTGGTCTACTATATTCTTGAAAGGCACTCGTGCATACAGAAGGGCTAAGGGCATCATGGTGAACACCTTTTCTGATCTTGAGTCTTATGCTCTTCATTCTTTTTCATTAGATTCTTCTTATGGTAAATCAAGATTGCCACCAATCTATCCCGTTGGGCCTATACTCAATAGATCCTTAATCCAAATTCAATCTGCTAAAGACCCTTCAGAAATGATGAACTGGCTGGCTTGTCAGCCAGAGAATTCCGTGGTTTTTCTCTGTTTTGGCAGCATACTGGAAGTTTCGATGTCGACCAAGTTCAAGAAATAGCCAACGGCCTCGAGCGGAGTGGGTGGCGGTTCATTTGGGTTCTTCGGCAGCCCCCGGCTAAGAAGGGTGGATTTGCCAGTGACTACGAGAGTCATAAGCTTATTTTGCCAGTAGGGTTCTTGGATCGAACGGCTTCGATTGGAAAAGTGGTGGGTTGGGTGCCGCAATTGGCTGTCTTGTCACATGCAGCTGTGGGCGGATTCGTGTCGCATTGCGGTTGGAATTCTACATTGGAAAGTATATTCTGTGGGGTGCCGATTGGCACATGGCCATTGCACGCTGAACAACAGCTCAATGCATTCCAATTGGTCAAAGAGTTAAAAATGGCAGTGGAAATTAGTTTGGACTATAATGAAGCAAAGGAAAATCAAGCTGTGGTGAGAGCAGAGCAAGTAGAGAAAGGAATAAGGGAACTTATGGATAGCGAGAATGAAGTGAGGAAAAGGGTCCTAGAGTTCAGTGAGAAATAGCAGGCTAGCCATGAAAGAAGGTGGATCGTCATATTTAGCCTTAGAGAGTATTATTCAGAGTATGTGTTCCGAGTCTTGAGTTGGATGCTTGTCAATTTGTTTATGGAAAATGCTGAAGAAAAAAAGTTCAGTTTATTTAGACTATGCCAAGTGTACCGTCGAGAATCTTTTTCACTTCTTCAAATCATTGTTGTATTTGAAAAACAATAACTAAATGCAAATTTACAATTTCGAATTGTTTATTTACCATAAGATTGAAAAGCAAGTGATTAAACTTTGACTCTTTCGTAAAGTGATGGATAGTTATTTTTTGAAATATTATTTGGATTAGATTTTATCTCAATTTTTGACATGTAATATGCATGAGGATAAAAAAATTAATTGAAAAAACATGCCAAACTATATTAAAATTTTATTGAAAAATATTATTGAAAAATAATAGTCGTCCAAATGAAAAATGCCAAGCTAGCAAATGTGGCGATGTTAGTGGACAGTAGTTTATTCAAATATTAGATTTTTTATTTTTTATTAATTTTTTAGCACAAAAAAGACAACAGAAGATGTGTTAACACATATAAATACGTGAAAATAGAAAAATTACAAAATAAATTACATTCGACTCTCATATTGAAATTGGCATAAATTCAAGACAAAATTACCTTAACCTCCAAATATAATTTCTATATTCTATTTTAGACTATGAACTCTTCTTAACTTAATATTCTAATATTCCATCTATTTATAGCCTAACAAACTTGTCTATCAAGAAATTTAATTAAAATAAAAAAATGTATCATAATAGCAAACTAACTGATAATGCTAAAATAACACACCCATTGATAGTATTACATGTGTCTCCATGTTTGGATCAATTAAGGGTATTTTAGTAATTTTACTTTTTTAGTCCAAATAGACGTAAATGGATCAAATAACTATTTTTGGATTCATGAATCGATCTTACCTATCAATTATAAGTATAAATAATGGAACGGTAGGTTAGGTTTAGAATCCACTTTCTTAATTTTTTTAAACTCTGAATTCTTATAAAATTATTCTCTTTGGTTGAAATACTGACATGAGCGTCTGTAACTAAAAACCAAGGTGTTTAAAATTAAAAAATAAAATAAAAAAAAATTCCGAACTAATAACACTTGCACAAAACTCAGTCACTTTCTTCTCCTAGTTAGTGGATGTGGATAGGTGTTTCACGCCTTGCTCAAGTGCAGCTCTCTGCATAGGTAATAAATGTTGGCAAATATTTAGGTAGTTTCAATTTTTAATTTTACTTGTAAATTTTATGGTGTGAATTAAATTTTATAAAATTTATGACATCAGTTGATGTAAATAGATTTTTTAAAATTTAATATTAATCACAAAATTTATAAATGAGATTAAAGACCAAATTTAGGTAAATATTTTTCATATAAAATTTATGACATCAATTAATGTAAATAAATTTTTTTAAAATTTAATATTAATCATAAAATTTATAAATGAGATTTAAGACCAAATCTAGGCTAAATATTTTTCGTACATGTTAAGTTTCATAAGAACCTAGCATATACTAGTACTGGCAGTTAAGGCCGACGTGCAACTTGAGCCGACATTCTCGAAGTCTACCATAAAACGACAAAGTGTCATCCGTGGGTCAAAAGACCAGGAGGATTATTCAATAATTCAAATCATACCATGCGAATTTACATTAAAAAAAAAAAAAAAAAAAAAAAAACATTAAACTCATAGCCATACGTCCTTGTTTGTTGGACAGTGGTGCGTGTGTACTCGGTTCCATAAATTATTTCTTCCATGCAAAAGGCTTACCACCTCATTAACCTGAGGACACACGAATTAGTACACTTATAATATATTGATACATGACTAATTTAATGTAGTTTTTAAAGAATAAATATGTAACTTATATATAGTAATTTGAACACGTGTAAATTTGGCCTAACTGAGATTGATTCGAACTTCACAGATCAAGTTCGGATCAGTTAAGATCAGTTCAGATATAGGATATGAATAAAAAGCCCCTTGAGTCTAGTTCAGGCATAGGGTATGAACCCCATGACCAAGCCCTACAATAGGGACTTTTCCTCATTTACACTAAATGAAATTGACGATACCCAAAGTTGTTTGGCTCGGACAAGGGATATGTGGCAAGATTTACCGACCTCCTAAACATAAAAAATCTATACAGAACTGAACCAACTACTATTCTATTCAGCTCACTCAAAGGTAGCTCGGCACAACCATCATGAAGTTTGAATTGCAATTTGGTGCTAGAAGCTCGGCATAAGTAGTCTAGTAGTTCAGTAGTCCGATAGATCGGTAGTCGAATATGTAATGATAGTACGACAATTTTTATTATGGGTCCCACTGTCCCCTAGTTATTATAAATTTATCCACATTTGTAAATGACATGAGGAATAATATACCGCAAAAACTGTCCACTACACAATTATTTATGAACAATAAAATACATCGTCTTCCCCCGAATTCATCCTTCTTTAAAGCTATCTTAATTTCTATAAGTTCATCTTTTTCATATCAAATCCATCTAAACGATCCAAATCAATTTTTTTATCGTCAATTGGCGTTGTCTATGAGAATCTTGATACAAAAAAAAAAAAAAAAGCCAATTTCCACGTGAACCAAACGTTCTAGAAAAAGTTGAAACAGAAATTCAACCCAAGAAACCAAAACTACATCTTCCATTTCATTAATCGCAAAAACTGCCAATTTTTCTCAAACAACTACTTCTCAAAAAGAAGAAAGTTCGAATTTCTTGTTAACAATTTTCAGGCTATTAAGAATTTTATTGAGAATCAACATAAATTGAGATGATACTGCTAGTAGTTCTGGTTTGCGCAAAATCATGCTGCTGTCAAATTGCAATGCCGTCGTAAGCACCCAAAATTAACAACTCCAATGTAGTAGTGGTGAGTCGAATTCGTCCTATAGAGAACGGGGCTTATTTTTGTGCTAAATTGGAAAATGGGGGTTTTTTGTATGCTTTAAACTAAAATTAAATCAATAAAATAACTAAAGTTATTAAAATTCAATTAAGAAGGATCTTGGTTTTGGTCACATCCACCATGGCAATTTCACTAGTCGATCCTTGACACACAAGATAATTCAATTCTATATCAAGCACTAATTGAAGAATTAACCTGAATGAATACCAATTCAAAGTTGATTCTTATTTCTTTCTAAAGTTGGTTAATTTTCAACACGTGATCCAATTAACCCTAACTATTAATTTAAGATGTGTACACGAGACAGCGTCTGACCAATTAATAGACACATTAAATCAACAAGAATAATTGTATGAATTAAACATAAACACACGCGGTTATGCCAATTAGATGATTAGTAAGTTTAAATTCAATAACATCAATCTAGTAATTATCAAACTTAGTTGCTTCACAGGTTGAATTAAGCACACGCAGTTAAAACAATCTAACTATAGATTAATTCCAATAACTTAATATTCTGCAACAATAACAAGTTAAAAAGAACAATCATAATTAATCGCAGAAAAATAATCAATACTTGAGATATAATAAAGTGAATAATTCAAGCACAAGAAGTCTCACAACTTTGTAGAATTGACCATGGCTTCAAATTCCTCAACCAAGAAAAGAATTTAGGCACAAAGTGCCATGAAAGAATAAAGAAGAATTTCTACTCCTAAAAACCCTAGCCAAAAGAAAATAAAAGTGTCGATCCCTTTTTCTCACCCTACTTGGGTTATTTATAATGAGTATTTAGGGTTACAGTTAATGCCTATAGATAAGAACGTAAAATCGGATAAAAAAGAGTCCAACCGGGCAAAGAATCTGTCAAAAACTCAACTTTATGCCACCTGCTGCCCTTCACACACATGCGCTGGTGTCTTTGCACGCATGTGCGTGCGAGGCAGTAAGGTCCAGGCATGTTTCGTCCTCTGCGCACATGCGCAGGGACCCTAGCGCGCATGCATGTGCGTGCGAGCCAGTACTGGGATTTTGCTTCTGGATGAAGCGCACATGCGCTGCACAATTCCAGCACATGTGCCCTGGCTTCCTTAACTGGGAGAAGTAACACATGCTCCGCATTCAGCTTCGATTTTCACCTTGATGCTTGCGTAATTTGAGAAAGTGTAAAACACGAAAGTTGTAGCTCTATCCCTTAGTTTTCCAATGCATCTTAATAACCTCCATTGGAGCTCGGGATCAAAAGTTATGCTTGAAATACAAAATAATATCTAGAATGGTTTCATACTCGTGCCTGTCCCGTACTTAGCATTTTCTTTCATCTTTTTCCATCTTTTTCAGCTCCTTTTCACTTTAACCCTAAAAAAACTAAGAATAACCAAATTAAGCTCAATAATAACTCAAATCTTTCTTACAATACATAAAAACGTGGTAAATGACACATAAAATATAGCACAATTATGAACTTATTGAATTACCCCATACTTAGCCTTTGATCGTTCTCGATGAAACATAAAATTAAAACATTTAAGCTTAGCACATTCTACTCAACATATTCCTTCAAATATCCACATAAATAATCAATAACCAATCCAGCAATCAGAGTAGTCAAAGAACCCAATGGGGCTATGTCTAATTAGCATCTGTATGTGTATAAGAGACAGGAGCTCAAATGCTAATGAGAACCAAAACATGAATTTCGTGTATATGTGTATAGCCATTCAAAAATTCGGATTTGAAATTATTTAGATTAACTCATAAAGACCCTATAAATTTTTTCTAAACACCCCATAGGTCACTCTTCTTACACCCCTCCACTAATCTAGACAACCGATTCAATTCAAATTTAGGTAGGACTTTCAGTTCAAACTAGAAATTGGGATATTTGTTAGCCAAAGAAGGGAGGGAATATAACAAATAAGAACAAGAGCTTTACAATAATAATGGCCATACATTAAAATAAAACTTTTCTTCACATGCGGAATATCAAACATCCACAACTCCACACTTGAGTATCAAACACCCACGAAGAATTCCGAACAACCCAAACTTGCCAACCTCCCTTGGACATATATACATCACATCATCATTTTATTTTTCTATGTCCACTCACAGTACGGGTTAGGGCTGTAAACGGGTCGGATCCGACATATCCAGACCCAGATCCGAATTAATATTACCAGTTCTGGATCTGGATCCGAACGGGTCTATAAAGTAGATCCGTATCCGGATCCGTCGGGTCTTGTCGGATTCGGATCCGGATCCGGGTCTTAATAATTTTTTTTAAAATTATTTGTAAAACTATTACAATTTATCAAATTTTCTCTTTTTTTTTAATTATACAAAAGTATTGAGTTCATAATTAATATTTATGCATGTATTTTATATTAAATATATAAATTACATTGGCAATTTACACAATATATATGTATATATACATATAAAATAACACTAATATACAATAATTTTATTATATATTAAATATTTTAATCGGATCCGGGTTTTAATCCGATCGGAACACCAACATCCAGATCCGACCCGTTTATTATAATAGCTAAACGGGTCTGGATCGGATCCGGATGTTCAGAATTTCATTAATATTTCCAGATAGTGCCTATCACTGGTACCTGTACCGAATCATTGTCCGGATCTTTACCCGACCCATTGACAGGCCTAGTAGGGGTACCAGTGGTATCGGCCTGAGGCACTACCCGCAACAAATAAACACGCAGGTACCAGAGATGGGCACTACTTGCAAATACAGGTACCAGTGATAGGCACTACCTGTAAATATTAAAAACATGCAGGTACTAGTGATGGGCACTACCTGCGTATACAAACACCTCCATATTTATTTTTTTTCTCCAACAATTTTTTTCCCAATACCTTGTTTTGCTCCAAAAATGTACATCACTCACTTCTCACAAATTTTCACCCTTATATCCCCTTAACATATATTGTGCACCATAAAACTCTTAAAGGGAAAATTTACGATAAAACAATGAATAGAACATTAAGCTTAATAAGGACAGGTAAATTGAGTTTATTTGAATGAAGGTGAATGGTGTTTCTCTTCAGAAGAATAAGGCGCAAATAAGGTATTTAGAATAAATTGTTAAAATGGTTGGCTAGAAAGGCTCATCAAACAAAAAAGCACTACTCTAATTTTTAAACTAAATCGGGTCGTCTAAGAATTAGTTTCGAAAATGTAATAAATAGTAAGTTTTTAGGATGCAACATAATTGAGTCTACATAAATTTCTCTAAATATTCCAAATCAAAAATTAAAGTATGGCTTAGTGCTCAAAAATCTTGAAAATCATGAATGGAAAATATTAACACTGACTATTCATTCATGCATAGTTCAACTAATGATTTATTATGCAGAAAAAAGGGCAAAATACGTTAAGCAAAAATTTTTGAAAACTTTAAAAAATGGTCAATTAATCCACAAAAATTTCAACAAACTCTCCGATCAAAGGAAAAGTTAAAATATTGCAGCAAAATTGAGCAAAATACACAAAAAAAAAACTTAAAAATCCAAATAAATTTCCCATCCCACACTTAAAAATAAGCATTGTCCTCAATGCAAAAATAAAAGCATAAAATGGAAAAAAAAAAGCTTATCTAGATTTAATTCGCATTTGGAGCAGAATCCACTATAAATATCCCCTTGTCGCGAAAGAAAGTTGGAGAAAACACAAAACAAAACAAAACAAATAAATAATTCCCTTGTGACAATAAGAAAAACAAAAAAATTGTAGAAAAGGGTCCTACAATAATCAAGAAAAACTTATTCCCTTAAGGGAAAACATAACAAAAATAAATGAAAAACACCATTACGAAAATAAAACCTAACTAAAAGGAAATTAACTAACTAAAATGAAACCTAACTAACGAAAATAACTAATATTGTCTAGGAAATCAAGTACGATAAATATCAAACAAAGAAAACGCCCGACACATAGGGCATAAAAACTCAAGGGGCATGGGGCCCCAAATCCTGTGAAAAATGAGGAAAGGGAGGAAATGTAGAAGGGTCATCTCCTCGCTCTCTGACCATCTGACGAGCCTCCATGGTCTGCTGCCACGTAAACTGATATTGCATAAACGAATCAAAATGTTGGCCCATCCACTGTTGTTCTGCCAAGATTGATATAGAAGCTCATCCTGCGATTACTGCGGAGCAGGTACCGGCTCATCATCTGAATCATTAGCTTCCTCCACGTGGTAGGATGATGTAGAAGCTTGAGACCTAGTGCATTTAACCGGAGCTCGTATACCCTCCATGGCAATCATCTGGCCTGGCCTCAATTTTTCTTCAGAAGGCTCAATCACCACACCACTTTCCAAACATAGAGTCGTAATCAAATGGGGAAACCATAATCTCGATTGCCTACTGGTAGCGGAGTAGCAGATTTGTTGACTATGAGCTGACCGACATCAATGGCTTTCCCGGTAGCAATACAATATAACAATTTGGCCCGTTCCATAGTGACATGGGTAAGATGGTTTACCGGTAGAAGGCGGCCACAAAGGAATTTAAACCAGACAAACCATGCTAGCTTAAGTTTATTTGCGTGGAAATGTCGAGCCATCATGCCATCTGCCGTAAAAGTCCAGTCCACGTCTCCGTCACAAAGAATGCTTGTGATCTGTTGAAACTCTACGGGTGTCGGGCCATTCATCGTTACGAACACGAGTGACCTTCAAAACTCTGTTGATTTCATTGGTAGAGACTTGTTAACCACTTCTTTTTCTTGTACATATATCCTGGTGGAGATATAATGATCAAAATTAGAATAAAACTCACATACCATCGGAAGGACGACATCCACGGGGATGGAAGTGAAAAGCTCCTATCCACGATTGCGAATGGCTAGCTTGATTTCTGGCGCACCTGCCAATGGCACTTGTATGCCCCTTTCCTTAATTGCAGCCTGTTTTGAGATATCATTGTCATATTTTTTCTTGGCTGCTGCAGTTAAAAATCTTAACCCGCCACCAACTCGTGGTTGTGGAACCCCGGATGATGAGAATTCTCCGGTACCCTTGCCTGTGGCTATTTTCTTTGTTGTTCTTCCCATTCCTATAAAACATAAACATGCATCATGACTCCCAAACAAACAATTACAACACCCCACACTTAAATAAAAGGCCATTCCCCCAAATCACAAGCCTTAGATTATACATGAAAATCCAAGCAAAATAATGCCTCAAACGAAGGCTTATATACAATGCATGAACATTCATTGAACCTATGCATGAAAACTAATTAGAAAGAATTCACATGGCATAATCAATGGCCTAAGAATTAAATTCGTACATCAATGCCTTGTGTTTGAACATGTTTATTCATTGAGACATATTATCGAACATATGGCATGCATAAAGAAAAAGGAAATTTTTGTGTATATTATGAAGATGCAATCCATCCTCAATCAATAATCCATACAATAATCACACCAAATTTATGTTTAAAATTCAATCCATATGAGATTTCATCAATCAAAGCATAAAAAGACTCAACATATTTTTGAAAATTAATGGAAACCCATAAGGAAAAAATTTAAGAAAGAGAGAAATTCATACCTTGATTTGATTTTCCTTTTAAGAAGAAGAAATTTTGGGTGTAAAATTGATGGAATTGGGGTGAATTTTGGAAAACTTGAAGTGGGAGATTTGAGGGTTTAAGAGGAAGTTGAAAGAGGAATGTGAAGAAATAATGGGATTTGGGAACGGTTAAGTTCCTTTAATGGCCCATCGCACACACGTGCACTGCTTCCTCGCGCACACATTTAATCCCGTCGTGCGCTGGGCTTTGCTTCCTCAGCGTGCATGTGTGCGCGAGGCAGTGAATCTGTGTGCTAATCAGCTCCGTGCACATGCGCTGGGCTTTGAGTGCGCATGTGCACTGAAGGCAGAACGAAAATTATTATTATTTTTTAATTTAACACATAAACATTCTCCCTAAATCACTCACAAAAAACACACAAACTTCAAAGGACCATTCTTATCATCTTAGCCTCTTAATGCAATTGATTTCCCAATTAACAACGAAATTAAAATATGCTATCCCCTTAAATTAAAATAAGCCAAAAATAAAGTTGCAAAATTAAATAACAGAATAAAATTAAAATAGACATGGGTTGCTTCCCATGCAGCGCCTTTGTTTACTGTCGTTGGCTCGACGTAATACTCTTTCACCAAATTCAAGTAACTCCTATATTAAGGAGTCCAAGGATCCTCCGCTTCACTGTTTTCACAAATGATGGATTCAATCTCCTTTGCTCTTTTAGGACCCGAACAAGTTGCTCTTCTTGTGAGTTGCTAAGTTGACTTGAGATTATCATCCTCTCATTATCCTGCAAACATATATATTTAAGATGACCAGGAAGGTGATTGTAATCCGGAATTGTTTCCTGCACAACAGATAACTTCAATTTCTCGTTAGAAAGTAGTAAAGCATTAGGACTTCCATTGATTGTTTCCAGAAACAAGTTCTTATTCTTTTCCTCCAGATGTTCTTGACGGTTCGTGTCCACCTCCTGATTATTGGTATGTTCATGAATTTCCTGTGTTGGAGGCTTACACAAATTGATTACAGAAACAAATTTAGTGTGGTCAGATGGTTCAACGTCATCATAAATGCTAAAGTTAACACTTTTATCTCCAAATTTCATACTAAGAATGCCTTTCTGAACATCTATCTTTGTCGGGAAGTAGCTAAAAATGGTCTTCCTAACAAAATAGGAGCATTGGAATCACCTTGTTGTTCCATTTCTAACACATAAAAATTAGTAGGGAAAACTAAACTACCTACTTGAACTAATATATCCTTATACAATTTCCTTAGGATAGGCCAAAGATCTATCAGCCACTATACCAGTTTTATTCAATGGTCCAATTCTCAAGGTATCATACACAGAATATGGCATTACATTAATAGATGCACCTAAGTCCAGCATGGCTTTTTCAAAATTGGTATTTCCTATCTTACAAGGAACAAAGAACATACCTGGGTCCTTGCGCTTTTCAGGTAGGGATTTTTGAATAATAGATGAAACATTTCTCCCCACCTCTACCTTCCTAACTTTCTTCTCTTTTTACTTTCTTTTATGGGAACACAATTCTTTCAAAAACTTAGCATAGCGAGGTACTTGTTTAATAGCGTCTAATAAAGAAATATTTACCTCGCACTTACGAAAAGTCTCGTATAGCTCTTGTCGGGATCCTCTTTCGAGAACTCTTTCAATGCCTCGGGAATTGGGGATTTAGGCCGAGACTTTTAACTTCAGCCCATATAGGAACACTTTTATCTTTACTGCTGCTACTTTTCTTATCGCGTGGTTCAACCTCTTTTTTGATTGTGGTCTTCTTCTTTTCAGCCTCAATATGTTCAGAAACTAATTTTTGCTGCACATCAACCTCTTTACCACTCCTCAACATAATGGCACTTACATTCTCCTTGGGGTTGATGACAGTTTGAGACGGTAACTTCCTGAAGCTCTGCGCTTCCAACCTGTTAATTGCATTCTCTATTTGTCCCATTTGATGTTGCAACTGCTGAATACTGGCCTTTATATCCTACAGGAATTGAATCGTATTTTCTGTTAAAATATCCAGTCATTCCTCTAAAGACTTATCGGACTGATTATTCAGATTTGCTTGTTGTATTTGAGTGAATGGCGGCCTGTATGGTTGGAAGTTCTGTCGATTTTGTTGAGGCTGATTTTCGGCTGGGTTCCCGTATCTCAAGTTAGGATGATCCCTCCATCCAAGATTGTACGTGTTCGAGACAGTAGGGATCATAACTTTGTTGTGGCTGCCCTGGGAATCCTCTGGCTGCATTTATATGCTCTTGACCTTCATCTTGTAATGTGGGACACTTATCTGTTGAGTGTTCCTCTTTTGAGCAGATACTACATGGTTGTGCAGGAGGTGTTGTACCTGAAGCTAACTATCGAACAAAAGAAGTCAAACTTGCCATTTGTTGTTCTAATGATGAAACATTTACCTCGTTAACACACTTGAGAGGTTGATCGCGTCGTGTCCCGAACTTTGGAGAAAGCGTGGCCATATTCGATAGAAGCTCACGAGCAGCGTCTATGGTCAAATTGTCTAACGCCCTTTCCACTTGCGGCGTCGACCATGTTCTTTTGGTTAGGCAACGACCCTTCATAAAAATATTAAATTAATAAGGAGTCACTTAATTGATAATGCGGACAGCTTGCACATAATTTCTTGAAGCGCTCCCAATACTCATACAAGGATTCTTCATTGAACTGCCTTATTCCACAAATTGGGCACATCTCCTTGCGAATATTTGCAGTTTGAGAAGCTGGAAAGTATTTAGCCAAGAATATCTATTTATCTGCTCCCAAGTTGTGATACTACCCGAAGGCAAATCGAATAGCCAATCCTTTGCTTCATCCTTGAGTGAGAATGGGAATGCTTTCAACTTGATATGATCTTCTGACACTCCGATAGGTCTCATACTTGTGCAAACCACATGGAACTCCTTAAGATGCTTGTTCGGATCTTCACCTGGCAATCCATAAAAAGAAGAAAATAAATGGATTAGTCCAAATTTTAATTCAAATGTGATATTAGTGTCTAATTCTGGATAAGTAATGCATAAGGGTTGCTGGTTCAGAGTAGGTGCGGCTAATTCTCTCAAAGTCCATTGCGCGATGTTCATCTCTTCCTGTTGTTCCTGATCACCTGCAAAGATATGGTTAAATAATTGTTCTTCCCCTAATTGTCTTTATCTTATCTCTTTTCCTAATCTGCGTAATGTTCTCTATATTTTTAGATCAATATACATTGGAATTCAATTTGTCCAGCAAACCGGGTCATAGGCATACACAATTAGCAGAAGAATAATAATAAAAAGACAGAAAAGAAAAACTGAAATAACTAGCACAAAAATAATTCAAACCATTCCCCGGCAACGGCGATAGAATTTTGGTGTGCAAAAAATGATGCTAAATCAAATGTAGTAGTGGTGATGCTAAATCAAATGTATTTAGCACAAAATGATGCTAAATAATTCAAACCATTTCGAGTTGCAATGCCGTCGTAAGCACCCAAAATTAATAAATCAAATGTAGTAGTGGTGAGTCGAGTTCGTCCTACAGAGAACGGGGCTTATTTTGGTGCTAAATTGGAAAAGGGAGGTTTTTGTATGCATTAAACTAAAATTAAATCAATAAAATAACTAAAGAAAATTCAATTAAGAAAGATCTTGATTTTGGTCACATTCACCATGGCAATTTCACTAGTCGATCCTTGACACACAAGATAATTCAATTCTATATCAAGCACTAATTTACTGAAGAATTAACCCGAACGAATACCAATTCAAAGTTGATTCTTATTTCTTTCTAAAGTTGGTTAATTTTCAACACGTGATCCAATTAACCCTAACTATTAATTTAACCCAAACACACGCCAAAGACCAATTAATAGAATGCCTATAGATAAGAACATGAAATCAGGTGAAAAAGAGTCCAACCGGGCGAAGAATCTGTCAAAAACTCAACTTTGTGCCACCCTGCTGCCTTCCGCGCACATGCGCTGGGGTCTTTGCGCGCAAGGAAATAAGGTCCAGGCATGTTTCATCCTTCGTACACATGCACAGGGACCCTAGCGCACATGTGCACGCGAGCCACTTCTCGGATTTTGCTTCTGGATGCAGTGCACATGCGCTACACAGCTCCAGCGCATCTGCGCTGGCTTCCTCGACTGCCCTCCGTCTTCGGATTCAATATTCACCTTGATTCTTGTGTAATTTGATAAAGTGTAAAACATGACAGTTGTAGCTCTATCCCTTAGCTTTCCTGAACTTAATGCATCATAAATCATCTCTATCGGAGCTCGGTATCAAAATTTATGCTTGAAATACAAAATAGTGTCTAGAATAGCTTCATATTCGTGCCTGTCCCGTACTTAGCATTTTCTTTCATATTTTTCCATATTTTTCAGATCTTTTTCACTTTAACCTTAAAAAAAACTAAGAATAACCAAATTAAGCTCAATAATAACTCAAATCATGCTTACAACACATAAAATATAGCACAATTATGAACTTATCAAGTTCTCATTGCATTCAAACGGCTCTGTCCCCGTTCCCTCGACGAGAAGGATCTGTCTTCGATTGAATAGGTCCTAATCCTAAAAGGATAGGGGGTTTAGCTAGTGAAGTTGATGGTGAGAACCAACAAGACAACAAGCTGATGGCTAAAGTGGATCAGCGTGTACAGGAACTCTTGTGAAAGAAGCCTATTCCAACCCTAGAGTTACTTACTATCGACAAAGATCCATTTTTTTTCCTTTTTTTTAGTCATACAAAAGGATCTTTGAATTGCAGATTCCAACTCATTTAAACAGCCTAATTTGGACACTTACAAAGGCACTACTGATCCTACTGATCATATTGCACATATCTTCTCTGTATCCAGACTCTTTGGGTATTCAGACACCATAACTTGCAAGCTATTTGCAACCATCCTCAAGGAGTCAGCTCAGAAATGGTTCAAAGAATTACCTCTAGGATCGGTAGATTCATTTACTGATCTTGCAAAAAAAATTTTATGCCATTCATGAGCCGAAAAACTATATGGAGGAAAGCATGGCATTTGCTAAGTTTTTGACAAAGACAGGGTGAAACGTTAAATCACTAAATTGGCCGCTTCAACGATGAAGTCATATACATCGGCAATGCTGACGAAACTGTGCTTATTGCTACCTTTATGTGCAGGTTCTGACCTGAAATGTTTAATACCAAACTTGCTTCATCCATACTAAAAACATTTGATCCACCAAACCTGGCAAAAAGAGAATTGCAAGAACCTCGAGATAAAGCTCATAAGAACCTCAGAAGAAAAATCTACCGAACCTAACAAGAAAAGCGTACTGAGTCCAACACCCATATTGATCCACCAAAATTTCAAGTTGGTCGATCTCCAGCCTTGATAAATCAGATATCAAATACTCCTTCATTCCGACAAACTGTGGTGAGGATTTCACTTCTCTCAACACTCCAAGAAAAGAAATCCTATACCAAGTTCATCACATAGGGATTATTACACCTCCAGCTCCTATCAGATCTGAATTTCATCCCTGAGATCGATCGAAATACTGTACTCATCATGGCGATCATGATCATGATACCGAAGAATACAACGATTTTAAAATTGAGATCGTGAGGGCAACGAAAGGTAGACATTTACAAGAATATATTCTTCGAGCTACTAGCCAATTTCGGAGAAATGACAAAAGACCTACTTTTAATAAAGGACCTTCTTGATAAAATTATCGATCTTAGGATGCCCAACCTAATAACCAAAGAGGACTACCTCGAAACAATGATGATGTAGCTAATGTCAGGAGTATAGCAACTATTGCTGGAGGAAGCACTAGAAGAGACTCCTGAAATTCCAGAAAATGATACGCTAGAGGTTTGGCTTGGGAAGAGAAAGCTCCTCAGAGACCAAATTTGGTCTAAACATCAATTTCACTAAGAATTACTCGATCCCAGATCGAATTCCACATGCTGATCCAATTGTTGTCGATATTAAGTTAGGAGATTTCAAGGTACACAAGGTCGTTATCGATAGTAGGAGATCGATGGATGTTATCTACTGGCACGCCTGGGAAAATATAAAGATGGATCCCGCAGAAATTCGACCAATTAGAACCCCTTTGATTGGATTCATAGGAGATTCAATTAACACTAAGAATCTGTTATGCTAACACTAACCTTGGGAAAAGCTCCAGGGTCTCGAACGGAGATGATAAACTTCACGTTGGTCAAAAAGGGTTCGGCCTACAATATGATACTAGGCCGATCGTCCCTGTACACCTTTATTATTCTGCCTTTTGTGTACAATCTGGCGCATTAAATTTGCTCTACGATAGGGTACAATAGGACAAGTATAGGGAGATCAACGTGAAGCTAGGGAATGCTACATGATGTCTCTTCGAAGAAAAACCCTAGACAAGCCATCTGATCAAAACATGCCCTCCGACCAGGATCCCCATTCAGGTTCAGAAGTGTCAAAAGAGTCTTCCCAGAGAATTTTTGAATCTCTTGAAGATAGAAAGGAAAACTTGTCCATTGAAGAAATTTCCTTTGATGAAGAATTACCGGATAGAAAGTTGAGGATGTATGCAGATCTACCACTTGCCTTCAAAGAGGCATTGACGAAACTTTTGTATGAATTCAAAGATATTTTTGCTTGGTCTCTCGAGGATATGCCAGGAATCCCCCGAGAAATTATAAAGCACAAGCTTGGTATTGACCCATCTCAAAAACCTGTAAAGCAAAAGAAAAGCCTCTTCGAGCCAGAACGTAGTCAAGTTATTGAGAATGAGGTCGATAAACTACTTGTAACACAGATAATTATAGGGGAGATATTTTACCCAACCTGGCTATCAAATCCTCTATTAGTACCAAAGCCAAACACAAACTGACGGATGTGTATCAATTACACCTATCTAAATAAAGCTTGTCCTAAAGACAGTTACCTTTTGCCTCGGATTGATATGGTGGTAGATTCGCTGGTCAGATACAGAATAGAGCACTTTCTAGATCCATACAAAGGATATTACTAGATATTCCTCAGTAAAGAAAATGAAGAAAAGACAGCCTTCATCATTGATAAGTGCACTTACTGTTATCAAACCATGCCATTCGGACCTAAAAATGTTGGAGCTACATATCAAAGGTTGGTCAATAAATTATTCAAAAACTAGATTGGGCGAAATATGGAGGTTTATGTCAATGATATAGTTGTCAAAAGCCGAACACATGAGGATTTTCTCTTAGATCTTCAAGAAGTCATCAGTAAATCTTCGGTTGAACCCCTTAAAATGTACTTTTGGAGTACTATCTAGAAAATTCCTCGGTTTGAGCATTGTTTCTGAAAAAGGAATTGAAACAAATCCAAAAAAGGTACAAGTATTTATGAACGTGAAACCTTCTCAAACAATAAAAGAGGTGCAATGCCTAACTGGGCGAATGGTTACGCTTTCTATCTAAATCGATGGAGCGAGGACTTCCCTTCTTCCGAGCCATCACGAAAGCCAAAAATTTCAAATGGACTGCAATGTCAAAAGGCTTTCGAAGAATTGAAGCAGTATCTGACCAAGATACCTTATTTATCAGCACCAATCAAAGATGAAGTTCTGGTCTTGTATTTGTCGGCAACCCATTCTGCTATCAGTGCCGTCCTTATATCTGAACGAGACAAAGTTCAACGACCAATTTACTTTGTCAGCAAAGTTCTACAAGGACCCAAGTAGAATTATACAAATATTGAAAAAGTGGGTTTTGTCTTGGCAGTTGCTGCTCAGAAATTAAGACCATATTTTTAGAGCCACACCATCCTAGTTAATACAATTTTTCCCTCAAAGAAATTTTGACAGACAAGCCTGATGCTTCGAGGCGCATGCCTAAATGCTGTGTTGAACTCCTTGAGTATGATCTCAAGTTTCAACCCTAAACAGCAATTAAAGCACAAAAACTTGTTGATTTTGTCGTTGAAAGTACCTTGCCTAACAATTCAATTCTAAATATCATTGAAAAAGTCAAAGAATACCCAATCTGGGAAGTATATGTTGATGGATTATCCAATGAAACTAGTTCTGGAGCAGGAATTGTCATTAAAACCCCCGAAGGAGATCAACTCACATATGCCATTCGGTTCGAGTTTCAAGCGACCAACAATGAGGTCGAATATGAGGCACTAATAATAGGAATGGAACTAGCTCGAGAATTGGGAGCGTTAAGTCTTCGAATAAATAGTGACTCCTCACTGGTGGTTAATCAGATTCTTGGCAAATTCGAAGCTCGAGAAACCATACTTCAAATATACCTCGAGAAAGTATGGCAATTCAAACAATTCTTTCGAGAAATAGAGTCCGTAAAAATTCCTATCGAGCAAAAAATGTATATGCCGATGCCTTGTCAAAGCTTGCCACAACTTTGTATACTCATCTGACAAAAGAAGTGTTAGTCGAGGTAAAGGCCCAACGAGCTCTAGACGAGCAGGAGATAACTCATATTGATGAAGAACCAAATTGGATGACCCCCATTGTTGAATATTTGCTTAATGGACATCTCCCTAAAGATCGAATTCAGGCAAAAAGGTTGTATATCTAAGTAACGAAATATGAAATGCACCAGGAAACATTGTATCGTCACTCGTATCTAAACTCCCTCCTCAGATGTTTAGCACCAGACAAAGAAAATTATATGTTTCAAGAAATTCATAAAGGAATCTGTGAAAATCACATAGGAGCTCAGAGTTTAGTCCGAAAAGCTATGCTTATGGGATATTACTGGTCAACGATGAAACAAGATGCTAATAAAATTGTCAAATATTGCCATAAGTGTCAAATACATGCTTCAATTATTCAGAAGTCAGCTGCCAAAATGATATTCATTCTCAACTCTTGGCCTTTCCAGCAATGGGGGGCTAGATACCCTCGGACCTTTTCCAAAAGGGTCTGGAAATTTTAAATTCCTGATCATGGCAGTTGACTACTTCTCAAAATGGATTGAAGCCGAACCACTCTGATCAATTTCTCGAAAAAATGTAAAAAAGTTCTTTTGGAAAATATTGTTTGCAGATATGGAATACCTCGAGACATCATAACAGACAACGAAACTTAATTTGTCAGAAGACTATTCAAACCCTTCTGCGAAAAGTTTGGGATACAAATGCACACGACTTCAGTAGTTCATCCTCAGGCGAATGGTCAGGTCGAACACTCTAATCAAATTTTGTTGATCAGACTCAAAACTCGATTAGATCAAACTAAAGAAGCATGGGTAGAAGAACTGTCTACTGTCTTGTGGTCTTGATAAACTGGTGCAGAGGCTGTTATTCCTTCAAAAATCGGGTTGCGATCTGCAAGGACTGAAAATTAGTCCCAAATTGATAACAATGAGGTCAGAAGTCATAGAATATTTGGATCTCCTAGAAGAACGAAGACTAATTGTAGCTATCCAAGAAGCTACACACAAACAATGTCTCAAATGAGTTCAACCGAATAGAAGGAAGTCAAAAATTTGATGAGAACTATGAAGGTTCATATTAGACAATTGAGTCTCATTCGTCAGAATATTATAAGTTGTCTAATGAATTTGGTCAAATTATTCCTCGTACTTGGAATATTACTAGTTTAAAGAAATATTATAGAGGAATATAAATGAAACAAAAGAATTTTATTGATCTTCAGTTGAAACATTCTTAAATACATTTTTCTCTATTCGAGGCTCTACAAAAATATCACCTAATTCTATAATAAGAGCTCGGTCTACATTATCGATGTAATCTTGAAAAGAAGAAAATTTTAAGAGCAAATCAGGAAACCTTTTCTTTACTTTTTCTAAGGCTTATAATCTAAAGCACAGGCCTGTTGACAAAACGTCATTAGGTCATTCTTTATAGCCGTCGAACTTATATATTGAAGTTGACATGGTCAACCAATCCAGAAGAAGAAGAAGTCAATTGATCGACATCTGGCTTATATTTGTTGACCTCTTCTTGTTTCGTCTTCAGCTGCTCAGTCAGATCACTTATTTGATCCCTTAAATCTTTCAGCTCTTCTTCATGGTCATTTTCAGGCTTTTCATCTGATGAGGAGGACATATTACTTGAGTTCATGACATCTTGTGATCACAACTGTTGCTTCAAGGCTTCTTCATTTGCAGTCGATTTTTGAAGTAGTTCTTTTAGTTGCTTAACCTGCTTTTCAAGCATCAAGCAATGCCAATGTTCCTCGCTCATAGCATTGTCGAGCTGCAAAATGCCAAAATAAGTCAAAAAAAAAAACATATCGCATAAAAAGATTGAACAGCTTCGGATTGTAATTGAGTTGTGGGAAGGTCAGCCGCATACGATTGGTCTCGCTCCAAAAAAGCATTATCGAGCCAGTTGTTGGAGACTCAAGGACGCTGTCCACTATCATTTATAGTTAAAGACCACAATGCCCAGACTAAGAGG
Organism: Cinchona pubescens; assembly: GCA_025175665.1. Taxonomy (NCBI): domain Eukaryota; kingdom Viridiplantae; phylum Streptophyta; class Magnoliopsida; order Gentianales; family Rubiaceae; genus Cinchona; species Cinchona pubescens. Next base: position 715,342 of record JANKKI010000157.1, read on the forward strand.
AACAGCTTCTAACTCGCTATCCAGATTCCTGATCGGCTGGACTGTCCTTCTTGTCCAAGGAAGGCTCTATGAACCACTGGAGAGCCATCCTTCCTCTAGAGTCCAATCTCGAGCACCTGGAACTGCATACCAGGCAACCATTTCATTATTACTTGGAACACAAAATGCTCTAGATTTGTACAACCAATGACAAAATGACCCACATGGAACTGGTAGAATAGAAGACAGAGCTTGAATTAGGGGAATTGAAGGAAGAACAAAAGAAGTATCTGAGAAGTCTCTTCTCTTACGCTGACGAGTAGCTATGGGTGGGATTGCAGCATTCTCCTCTTCGATCTCTTCCACTGTAGTTAATATAGACATCTTCTTCTTCAGAACATCGGCAGTAGGAGTTTTACCTGTTGGTCCCAAAGCAACCTAAGAAGGAGGGTGAATTAGGTTTCTAAAAAAAAATTACTTCGCAAAATATGCACTTATAAAATCTTTTGCACCAACAAGTAGAACTTGTTGATAAAGATAAAAATAATTAAGCTTATGAAGTATAGAAAAGGTAAAGAAAGAGATTAAACAAACAACACTTCCAAGCTACCAAGCTTAAGTATTGATCCACTAGAATGCTCCTCAAATATGGTGAGCCAATAATCTCAAATGTAGACAATGTAGGACAATCCTTGCTCACATTAATTCTCTTTAGTTGAGCCAAGGATTTTACTCTCAACCTCACTTTTGTACAAGATTATCACTCCACTCAATATTTTTGAATAGCATTTCTAAAGTACACACTAATACAATTTTGCTCAAAAGCTAATTTGCACTCAAATTGCTTTTCTTCTTGCTTGTATTCAATGCGTGAGATACTTTTAACAATATCACCAAAGTTGGTATTTATAGGAGCAATAAATTGTGTAGTAACCACCTCTAAACGGCTCAATAATAAATGCTCAAAAACTAGCCATTATGGGTTTTGGATGTTCGATATTTTTGTTGTGCATCCGACCCAGCGTCCGTTATCTCAAATAAGTGAGTAGTGGATGCCGTTCGGACGATTGAGCTTGCATCCGTTCCATCGTCCAAACCAGGTGTATGTGTAAGTTTCACACTTTCGGACGGTATATCTCGTCCAAGAGGATTAATGCTTTATCAGGGAATTTTTTCTTTCAGACAGTCTTCTTCGTCCTATGTAAATTTCTTTCGAACGGTTGGATGCATCCGTTGTAGAGCTTTAAATTCTTGGTTCTGCCTCACTCTTTCGAACAGAGAAATACGTCCGAGGGATATTCTTTCAGACACGCCTGTGCGTCCGTTGTAGGTGCTTGAAAAACTTGTTCTCTGTCTATCCATTCAGACAGTGAATTGCGTTTGTTGTAAACTTTATCGGAGAATCCTGTTCGTCCAAGAAATGTAGTAATGTTCGGACGGTGTACTGCGTCCGAAAGCTCTGTTTTCACCAAACAAAATAGTAGACCTGCACAGCTTGATTTAAGAGGTAAATGCATATGTCATCATCAAAATAAGGTTTGTGCAAGATCATGAATCTCCTCCTTTTTGATGATGATAAACCATGAATCAACAAATGCAAACAATTCCTTCACAATACATATAATCAATTAATAGATGCATGTTCCTCCTCCCCGTTTTGGCATCATCAAAATAAACTCCCCTTTAGAAGGTGCTTCAGTTTAGGTAGGCAATGGAAAATAGAAGCAAACGAGATCATTAAACTAAACCAGTTAAGAATTGCATTAACAATGATGTCAACCAAACCAAACTAAAAAAAAAAAAACAAGAATAGTAAAAAACTAATTGGAGTCATTTTTCTTCTTGAAGCATTCTTAGCTTTACTGTCATGAGCATCAGTATCTCATCGTTGCATGATGTAGTTAAAAGTGTCGTCAACATCCTCATCCTTGTCATCATCAGCACTAGGAGCAGTGGATTTGTCAAGATTGGTGGTGCCAGTAGGGTCCTCATGATCGTCCTGCTCTGGAATGGAATGATCATTATCATTTGTGCCATTGTCATCGCTTTCAGAAGATGATTTCAAGAGTGTACTTGGACTGGATATTGGCGAACTAGACTTGAGCGGAAGTAGACATGCCCAAGCTAATTGCCTCATGAAGAATTGTTTGACGAGTTTCAAGGCGTTTCAATTTGTGATTGGTGTGACGCTGATATGAGCTCATTTGGTCGCTCAAAGAAGTGAGAATGCTACAAATATGAGAAAGAGAAGGTTCGGTAGAAGAGGTATGGGGATCATTGGATGGTGGAGGCGTTTGAGAAGGAGGGGAGTGAGGAAGTGCAAGGCCGGAGGTAGAAGCTTGAGATTTAGACTTTTGAATTTCATAGGCTATTTTTGAGAACCATTGGTCGTTAAAAAGTCTCAAACCCTTATGCTCAGTGTATGCTTTGTTAAAGTAAGGGGGATATTATTTTTTTCTAGTAAATGAAATATCAAAATGATCAAAAATTGTAGTAAGAAATTTTCAAAAAAGTATGTTGCAGCGAGTATCAGTTAAGAAAAATTCCCACAAAGAGCAGAAGAGATAACCAAACAAAGTCCAGTGGAATGCCTTTAAAAACACAGTAAAACAAATAGAGCTGTATTTCATCGGGTTTAGTGCGATGCCCATCAGTTGGTAACAATAAATTAGTGACTAAAGTGTAGAGAATGTTAAGTTTAGGAGTAAGCAAAGTAGTTTTGGCTTCCGAAACCTGTCTAAAATTGACATTAAAAATTACTCAGACCTCGTCAATGTCAAAATGAGTATCCAAAGCAGGCCATTTATCCAATGAGAAGAAATAAGAAAAATCATTAGGCGAGGGAACCTCATATTCAAAAAATAGAGTTTATGACATTGGATAAAATCTCAAGTTTTTGTTATTCACACGAGATATTAATGTGCAAATAGTGGGACCTTTCCTAAGATTAAAAGTGAATTGGAGCACCATATCATGATAAACTGGTAAATCTATGTGGACCAAATGATCCTAATTTTATTTTTCAAAGCAAGTTTTCACAATAGGCAAATTAAATTCATCAAAAAGACCTTGGGAAAGTTGGCTCATTCAAGGTCTTTGAACAATGATGGACTTGCTAAGAAGAGAAGTGTACCGCTCAGATGCCTTGGCATCAATGAATTTGGGTAGAGAAGGATCAGTATAGGTTTGAGGATTTGTGGATGATTGCCCCTGCACCGAAGCCTTCCCCTTTGATTTTCGTCCACGGGTAACTATTGAAGAACCGCCATGAGATCGAACCATTGTAATTTTGAAGAAGAAGAAGAAAGGGGAAAAAGTGGGATTGAGGAGATTTGGGAGAAAAAATTGTAAAAAGGGAGATGGAAGGAAGGTGAAATAAGGTTCAATAGAGATGAGGGAGGGCTTTGAAATGAAGATTCTCTAATCAATTTGACAGTAGAATGAGTAGATTGAAAAAATTTTGAGAGGGAACAAAATTCGCTAGAACTAGGGTTCGGAGGATAGGAAATGTCCGAAAGGAGAAAAATTAAGAGTTTTAAACGAGAAAAATAATCGTTCAGAAGTCCAAAAGATTTTTATGCGTCTGATGATGCGTGTCCGAACGCAGCTGAAAGGAAGGCCGATGCTCTTCACTATGCGTCCTAAGAAGTTTCGGATGATGATAAGCGTCTGTTAGGAATTTCAGAGAGTTTGTGAAAAATGAGAGAGAATTCGGACGAGTATAAGCATCCGAGGCAGAGAAGAGGGTTTCGGACGTTTAAGAGCATCTGATAGAATGTATGGTTCGGACGATCATGTGTGTCCAAACTCAGAGTTTATACATATGTGAAATTAATGATGCCTACACGAGTTCTGAGAGATTCGAAGCGATCTAAAGCCAAAGGTTTAGTAAAAATATCAGCAAGTTTATCTTTTGTACACACAAATTCAACTCAAATTTTCTTTTTGCATACAAGATCTCTAATAAAATAGTGCTTGACATCTATGTGTTTGGTCTTAGAATGCATGACAGGATTTTTTGTGAGATTAATTGCACTAGTGTTATCACATCTTATATGCACACAATAAAAAATAATACAAAAGTCTTTTAATGTATGTTTCAGTAGAATATGTCCACAGAAGTTGAGCACAATAGTTTTTAGCAACAATGTATTCGGTTTCCGCCGTAGAAAGTGAAGTAGAATTTTGCTTCTTGCTAAACCATGACACCAGACAGTTACCCAAGAAGTGACACATACCACTAGTACTTTTTCTATCAATTTTACAACCAGCAAAATCAGTATCAGAATAACTAATTAGGTCAAAAGTGGAGGATTTTGGATACCAAAGACCAAAATTCATTGTACCTTTTAAGCATCTGAAAATTCTTTTTACAGCAATTAAGTGGATTCTTTAGGAGAAGATTGAAATCTAGCACACAGACAAATTGCAAACATAATGTCCGGTCTGCTACCTGTTAAGTAAAGTAGGCTTCCGATCATACCTCTATAGTATTTTTCATCAACACAATTACCTTCTTTATCTTTGTGAAGTTTGGTTGAGGTGCACATTGGTGTCCCGACTTGTTTACAATCTTCCATTCCAAATCGCTTGAGTAGCTCCGTTGTGTACTTGATCCTGTTGTGTAATGAACGTTCCTTCCTTTGTTTGGTGAACTTGGAGTCCAAGGAAAATTGTAATTCTCCCATCATACTCATTTCAAATTCTTTTTGCATCAACCACGAGAATTCCTTGCACAAGCTTTCATTAGTTGCTCCAAAAATGATATCATCAACATAAATTTGAACAATTAACAAACCATTGGGATTAGTTTTGATAAAGAGAGTGGTGTCAACAACACATCTTTTAAAGACATTCTCAATCAAAAAACTACTTAGCCTTTCATACCAAGCTCTAGGAGCTTGTTTTAAACCATACAATGCTTTAGAAAGTTTGAAAACATGATTTGAAAAATTTTGTTATCAAAACCAGGGGGTTGTTCAACAAAAACTTCTTGATCAATAAAGCCATTTAAAAATGCACTTTTGACATCTATTTGGAATAATTTGAAATTGTAAAAGAATACATATGTAAGAAACATGCGAATGGATTCTAATCGAGCAACAGGTGCAAAGGTTTCATCAAGGTTAATCGATACCTTCTTCCTGAGCATAAACCTTTGCAACAAGTCTAGCTTTGTTCCTAATGATTTCACCTTTATCATTTAACTTGTCTCTAAAAACCCATTTTGTTCCGATTACGGGATGAATTGATGGTCTTTCAACTAAGGTCCATACATTATTTTTCTCAAATTGGCTAAGTTCATCTTGCATAGTAAATACCCAAGATTCGTCATTCAATGCATCATCTACACGTTTAGATTCAATATGAGAAAGTAATGCACAATTATTATTCAAAGATTTATGAGATCGAGTTTTTACCCCATCGGATGGATCACCTATGATCAAATCTTGAGAGTGACTAGAGACAAATCTCCATGCTCTTGGAAGATTTTTTGAAGTGTCTTCGTTCTTTTCTCCTTCTTCATCCAAGTGATGGGTGTTGTCCTCATTGTTTGATGTGATCTCTTGATATTCTTTATGAATAGTAAGCTTTTCAAACTCCTTCTGAATACCTACATCTTCATCTTCAGGACATACATTCTTTGAAATAACATCATTAGTTTCATCCAATGTAACATGCACAATTTCTTCAATCAAAAGTGTTCTTCTATTGTATACTCAGTATACTTTCTTGTCACTAGAATATCCAAGAAAAATTCCTTCATCTGATTTTTTGTCAAAATTTTCAAGATTTTCTTTGATTTTTAAAATAAAGCATTTACAACCAAAAACTTTGAAATAGCTCATAACGGGTTTTCCACAAAACACGAGTTCAGAAGGTGTTTTATTTAAAATAGGTCTTAACAAAACACGATTCATAACATAACAAGCCGTGTTAACGGTTTCGGCCCAAAAATATTTTGGTAAATCACATTCACTAATCAGAGTTCTAGCGGCCTCTTGAAGTGTTTTATTTTTCCTTTTAACAACACCATTTTATTGAGGCACTCAAACAACCAAAAATTAATGTGAAATACCGTTGTGATCACAAAATTCGGAAAAACCACCGAATTTAAATTCAGATCCATTATCACTTCTCACTTGTAATGAATGATTTTCAAATTCAACAAATTTTGAATTTTGGAAAACAATTTTACGAAATTTTCAAAGGTTTCATTTTTGTGAACAAGAAATAGTACCCAAGTATACCTAGAATAGTTATCAACAATCACAAACGCATATTTACTACCACCGAGACTAGCATGTTGAGTTGGACCAAACAAGTCCAAATGCAATAGTTCCAAGGGTTTAGAAGTGGCACACAATTCTTTGGTTTAAAAGACACTTTAATTTGTTTACCAAATTGGCATGCATCACAAATTTTATTTTTCAAAAACTTTAATTTTGGCAAGCTTCTTGCCAATTCCTTATTGACAAGTTTTTCAATTAAATCCATGTTGAAATGAAAAAGCCTTCTATGCCCAAGACAAGGATCATCCATAGAAGAGGTAAGATATTTTACATTGCTACTACAAATATTGTCAAGATAAATCACATAAACAACATTGTGCCTAGTACCTTTAAATAAAACAACACACTTTTTTTATGTCAAGAATTAGAAATTCATGTTTGGTAAATAACACATATACATTTTTATCACAAAGTTGACACACTTAATAGATTGTAATTCAAATTATCAATAAGAAGCACATATTTAATCAAAGTCTCACCATTTTTACCTACATCACCAAGACCAATTGATTTTGCTTGCATGTTATTCCCAAAAGTCACCCTTCCATTACTTTTCTTATATGAGTTTGGTGAAGAGAGAAGCATCACTCGTCATATATTTTGAGCACCCGCTATCTATAAACCACTTGGCATCCTTGGTGATATTCATATGTCCATGTTGTTGGCAATAAGTGCAAATAACATTTTTATGTACATATAAAGAAGATTTTGATTTTACAAAGCATAAATCATTCTTTCTAAAGGTAACAAAGTTGTTATTGATCAATACATTTCTATTCCTTTTTAAATCAACAATATTTTCCTTTTTTCTATGTAAGAGTATGTTCAAGTCATCCAATCTTTTCTTCAAGGAGGCTTGTTACTTCCTTGATCCTTGATTTCACCTGCATTCTTTTCTTCAAATCACTGTTTTCTTGTGATAACCTATTATTTTCATTTACAAGTTTAGAGGTAGCATTCAATAAAGCATTTGATTTCTTTACGAACTCCTTATTTCTAGCATATGATTGCTTCAAGCTATCATGAAATTTTAAAATGAAAGCTTCAAGATCATTGTCATCATTTTCATCATTAGAATCATAATTAGAGATTACCTCATCATCACCAATGGCCATAAATGCCATTTGTACCGTCTCCATTTATTCTTCAACTTCTCCTTCGGAGTTGTAATCATCCCATGTGATTTAGAAATTGTTGAAGTGGGGCTTTCTTCCTTCCTTTTTCTTCTTGGAAGGACACTCATTTGCAAAGTGTTCGGGTTGACCGCATTCAAAGTATTTTTCATTCTACTTTTTCATTTCTAGCTTGGTCTTCCTTTTGAAATTATTTGAGTTGATAGCTCCACCTCTTCTCATTCTCCTTAGCTGTTATTGATGTAGTGTTTGAGAAATCCTTTGGTGATGAGTGCAAGATTTCCTTCATCAGGATCTTCATCTTCTTCTTCTTGAGAAGTCTTTAATGCAATACTCCTTTTTGGTCTTGCTTCTTCATCATCCACCACTTTAGCCTTTAGCTTCAATTCATAGGATGTAAGAGAGTTAATTAGAGATTCAATAGGCATGGAATTTAAATTCTTAGCCTCTTTTATAGCGATTGTTTTGGCCTCCCATTCTTTGGACAGGGCATTCAAGATTTTTTTTATTCTTTTTGCCCAAAGAATACTCCTTACCTATGGCTTCGAGATCCTTAATGAGGTCATTGTCTACAATACATTTTGTCAGTATTTTCATGTGGTTCCATCTTGAAGGACTCATACTTGGCGACAAGTAAGGATTTCTTTTGCCCTCGAACATCATCGCTCCCTTCATGAATTTCCTTCAATTTGTCCCAAATTTCTTTAGTGGAGATGCATCCTACACGAGTTGATTCGACTTAGATTAGCATCCAAGGCATTGTATAGCACATTCATAGCTTTCGCATTTAAGGTCAAGTTTGCCTTGTCTTGTGGAGTGAGCTCATCCCTTGTCTTTTCTATTCTTCTATTTGTATGATCATCAATAATGGTAACCTTCATTTACAATATACTACAAGTCAATATCAATGGATTGCAAAAATATTTTCATTATATCTTTCCAACTAATAAATTTTACCCCATTAAACATAGGAGGCCTTGTGATAGATTGACCTTCAAAAAATAAAGCATTATTGGTTGCCATAATAGATCTTTACTCAAAAGCAATTTAAGCAAATGAATGAGACCAATGGTCTGATACCAATTGTTGGTCCCAAAGCAACCTAAGAAGGAGGGTGAATTAGGTTTCTAAAAAAAAATTACTTTGCAAAATATGCACTTATAAAATCTTTTGCACTAACAAGTAGATTGATAGAGATAAAAACAATTAAGCTTATGAAGTATAGAAAAGGTAAATAAAGAGATTAAACAAACAACACTTCCAAGTTACCAAGCTTGAAATGTTGATCCACTAGAATGCTACTCAAATATGGTGAGCCAATAATCTCAAATGTACACAAAGTAGGACAATTCTTGCTCACACTAATTCTCTTTAGTTGAGCCAAGGATTTTACTCTCAACCTCACTTTTGTACAAGATTATCACTCCACTCAATATTTTTGAATAGCATTTCTAAAGTACACACGAATACAATTTTGCTCCAAAGCTAATTTGCACTCAAATTGCTTTTCTTCTTATTTGTATTCAATGTGTAAGATACTTTTAACAATATCACCAGAGTTGGTATTTATAGGAGTAATAAATTGGGTAGTAACCACCTCTCGATGACTCAATAATAAATTCTCAAAAACTAGCTATTATGAGTTTCGAACGTCCGATATTTTTGTTATGTGTCTGACCCAGTGTCGGATCTCAAATAACTAAGTAGTGGATGCCGTTCGGACAGCCGAGCTTGCGTCCGTTCCACTTGTCCGAACCAGGTGTATGTGTAAGTTTCACACTTTCAGATGGTATATCTTGTCCGAGAGATTTAATGCTTTATCAGGAAATTTTTTCTTTCGGATAGGCTCCTTCGTCCGATGTAAACTTCTTTCGAATGATTGGATGCGTTCGTTGTAGAGCTTTAATTCTTGATTCTGCCTCACTCTTTCAGACGGAGAAATACGTCTGAGGGATATTCTTTCGGACCATGATGCGTCCGTTGTAGGTGCTTGAAAAACTTGTTCTTTGTCTATCCGTTTGGATAGTGAATTGCATCGGCTGAAAACTTTATTAGACGATCCTGTTCGTTCGAGAATCAAAATGTTCTGCATCAAAAGAAAAACAAGGAATATTGTTCATATGAACTAGAAGACCTGAAACGTTTACCTTTTGCTTGGGTATTTCTATTTTTGCCTTCTCCTTTTCTTCAACTACTTCAATCATTTTGGCAAGTTCCACAACAACCACACTTTGATTCAGGGAAGAAGTAATCCTATGGTCGGGGTTTTCTAAATATTCCACCCAACTCAGTCATTCTACTAAAAGATGCAGCTGGGTCAAAAAAATCAAAGTTGTTCTTATCGAGAACTAGTTCAAGAAATTAAATTCTGACATCATCCAAAAGCCTTATTAAATCATGCTTTAGCACTCACTGTGTAGAATTTTCCCAAGTCTTCCCCCAAGACATTAGATAGTAGAAATGAATTCACTTCTTGAAAGTGGAGTTTATTTTTTAAATCCCCAATTGAGGACAAATGCTGAGAAACTTCATATTGAAGTTTCTCAACCTCGGATTGAGAAGCAATTAGGTCGAGAGATTTAGAAGACAAGTTCTGAGAAACCTGCTTGAACTCTTCTCTCATTCTTGACATCTCAGCTAAGTGAAGAGACTGAAGTTCCTTGTAATTTTGGTCAAGCCTCGCTTCCAGATCAGCTTGTCCCTTGAGATATCTCTCTTGCACGGATCTCTTTGCCTTTTCTATAGCAGCGGTTTTATCTTTACTAATTTTCTCTAATCAAAGATTTCTCCAGTTCAGAGATTATCTCTCTATCTTCGAGCCAAGACAGCATTATGCTATGCATGTAGCATCCAGTCGAATATCAACTTGAAGCTACTCAAATTGCCTTCAATTTATCCAGACAAGCATAAGCTTTTGACCTATCTCCTTTCAAAAATGCTACAAAAAGGTAATCTACAGCCTTGGCAGATCCGCCAATCTGGTCTCCATCCAAAATCAGCCACTCAGGCACAAAACGTCGGGCCTCTGTAGAAGAAAATTCTAGTGGTTTCGTCCCACCTCTAGAATCATAAATCATTATCGGTTTGTCCCTAAAAGGGCCAGAGTTTATCAACAAAATAAGGTTTTCTATGTCTATGGGGGCATCATTTATAGGGAGAACAATAGTACCTCTCTCAGGCAATTGTGAAGCTTTCTGCTTCTTAGTGGATACTCCCTTTACATCTCGAAGAGGTGACCCAGATTCTACTAATTGTTGAGGATCTAGAATTCTGGATTTAGAATCAAGAAATGTCCTAGAGATTGCTCCTTCTAGAGGCAGATCTACTGGGAGTACTTGTTTCTGACCTCTTCTCATTATCTTCTTGGACGCTTGTCCTCCCAACATCACAACACCCAAGTGAAATTTGTCCTCAACTGGAACATTATCGGACGACCCTTCTCTTTATTCGGAAGCCATGGATTGTCTTCTGTAAAAAGTGCAGAGAAAATTGAAGTTTTGAAGCAAAGAAAAGTTTTGTTAAAAAGTCCAAATGAATGTTGACAAGATGTTTTGAATATCAATACGAAAAAACGTGAAACAGAATGACGCTTGATTAAAGTGGAGCCACCAGAATTTATTAAAGAATTCTCAAAAGACGCAACAAATAAATATACAAAGAATATAAATCGATGCAGTTGAATCTACGATTCTAACTCCATCGAGAGGGGCTTATGACGATACCCAAAGTTGTTTGGCTTGGACAAGAAACACGTGGCAAGATTTATCGACCTCTTGAATATAAAAAATCTATACATAACTTATGATGAACCAACTACTATTCTATTCAGCTCACTCAAAGGTAGCTCGACACAGCCATCATGAAGTTCGAATTGCAATTTGTTGCTAGAAGCTCGGCATAAGTAGTCCAATAGTTCAGTAGTCAGATAGATCGGTAGGTCGAATATGTAATGATAGTACAACAATTATTATTATAGGTCCCATTGTCCCCTAGTTATTATAAATAAGTCATTTATCCACATTTGTAAATGACATGAAGAATAATATACCACAAAAACTGTCGACTACACAATTACTTATTTATCCTTGTTTAAACTTGTCTTAATTCCCCAGATTCATCCTTGTTTAAACTTGTCTTAATTTTTATTCATCTTTTCATACCAAATCCATCTAAGCGATCCAAATCAATTTTTGCATATCACTTTCCATCTCTACAAAATTACTCTCTCTTCTCTCTCTAACATTTTATGATTCATCAGATGGTGCCGTCTATAGGAATCCAACAAAAAGTCATGTTTTCTATCATTTCTTGGCTAAGAAGTTTTTGATGAAGGAGTGAAGATTACACAAAAAATTCCAATTCTATGAAGTTGAATTTAGATCTTAGAATTTCTGAGGCTCAAACTTTTAAAATCACTATTCTCTTAAAATTTCTACTATAGCAAACTAGCGAAGTGTAACGATTAATCAAAGCTTATCCGAGACATTAACAAGAGCAAAAAGGCAGAAGCAAAAGAAAAACAATTCCAAGTAATGATAAGAAGTCAAGCAATGGATTGATTGGAAGAATGGCCAGAACTCAACTGAAAAAAGCCGAGCAAGATTTTTGATGAAAACCCCAAAAGAAAAATAAAAAAAGATAAAAAAAAAAATCAGAAGCAGATCTCTAGTAGAGGTTATCATGGTTCACCAAACTCCGATCTCTAATAGAGCTTATCATAGTTTGCCAAACTCTGATCCCGATAGAGCTCATCATGGTTCGCCGAAATTCGATCTCTAGTAGAGCTCATCATGGTTCGCCGAACTCTGATCCTGATAGAGCTCATCATGTGAGCTGTTTGCCGAACTCCAATCTCCAATAGAGCTCAGTATGGTTCGCCAACTCCGATCCCGATGTAGCTCATCATGGTTCACCGAACTCCGATCTCCAGTAGAGCTCATCATTGTTCGTTGAACTTCTAGACATTCAGTAAAGCTTATCATGGTTCACCAAACTCTGATCTCCAGTAGATCTCATCATAGTTCGCCAAACTCCAATCCTGATAGAACTCATTATGGTTTGCCGAACTCCAATCTCCAATAAAGCTCATCATAGTTCGTGAATTATGATAGAGCTCATCATGGTTCGCTGAATTCTGATCTCCAATTAGAGAGTTGAACAAATATAAGGTCTGTATCACATTTTTTGATCTTCGAGTTTTTATCGACTCCCTAGTGCCTAGATCATATTTATCGCTAAAACCGAATGGTTGAGCCGAATACCAATTGTTCGAGCTAGAGGAGTATAACTCCAAGTGTCTATTGGCTTTTCAAAGCCTATCCTATATCCTCTATCGAATCTCATAAAAATTTTTAGACCTTTGGACAGTTGAGCTAAACTGTAGCATAATCTATCAAAAATGGTAAACTACGAATCCGATCAGTAAAGATCAAGCTGGACAACGAGCTTTGATCCCAATCAACAAATCCAAAGTAGCTAAAGCCAATCAAGCGATTGAAAATTGCTCCCAATCTCTTGTTGTCCGATCTTCGATCTTCGATTAACAAGTCAAACGATCCCGATCAATAAATCCAAAGTGCTTGAAGTTGATTGAGCGATTGAAAATTTCTCCCGATCTCTTGTTGTTCAATCTCTGATGGTCGATCTACTAAGCAAAGTTGGCCGATCACTGATCAACAAAAAAGATGAGGTCAATGATCGATCACAAAATTAAAAGTGGTCAATCTCCGATGCTGATCACTGGTTGCAAAAATAGAGAAATTAGCTAGAAACAAGAGGCAAAACATCAATTAATATTGATGACCCAAAGAACAAAAAATGAGGCCAAAAGACCCGCCAAAGTGATTAAGGAAGTGGTCAAAGAGCGTAAAATGGAGGCGAAATATCAATTAAGATTGGTGGCCCATAAATAAGTGTGACAACCTACCGAAGTGCTTTAAGTGGTCTGAACCTGAAATAGAGGCAAAATATTGATTATGATTGATAACCTGAAACAAGAAGTAAAACGTCGATTACAATCAATGGCCCCAAAATAAAGACCTTAAGCCTAAAAATAATATAATAAAGGCTTATGAGCCCAAATCAATAAAATAACTGAGCATAAAAAGAGGCTATGATCCCAAAAAATCTAAAAGAGAAAGAGAAAGAGAGAAAAGTGATGAAATATTATGCCAAAGGGAAAAGCCAATACCGATCAATGTATAAAAAAGGCAGAAGTCGAGCCAAACAAAGATGAATAAGACTGATATCGACAATCGACTAAGTTGATTAACAAGACAAAGCCGACCCACAAATAATTATTTGGGGATTTAGGTGTTAAAAGCTAACAAAGAGTTTCAGTCAAACAGCTAAATTCCTTAAAGAACATCAAAGCATTATTGATAAAAAATAAGTCACGAATAGGGACTCCAATGCAATATCAACCCGATCTTGAAGGTAAATTCATCATCAGAATAAGGGACTATTGATGATACACGAATTAGCACACCTATGATATATTAACACATGACTAGTCCAATGTATCGGTTAGATAGCTAAATTCAAAGAACATCAAAGCATTATCGATTAGAAATGAGTCTTGAATGGGGACTCCAATGCAATATCAGCCCGATCCTGAGGGTAAATTTAGCATCACAATGAGGAAACTATTGATGATACATAAATTAGCACACCTCTAATGTATTACATGTCTAGTCCAATGTAGCCCTTTAAGGGAAAATATGTAATTTGTATACAGTAGTTCAAACACATTTAAGTTCGGCGTAGTTGAGGCCGTTTCGGACTTTATAGATCAAGTTCGCCTCAATTGAGATCAGTTTGAACACTTGAGTGCGAATGCAAGATATGAACCCCTTAAGGCTAGTAATCGTGTATGGGGTATGAACTTCATGACCAATTCCCTATAAATAGGGACTTACCCCTTATTTGCAAAAGAGGCCAACTCATTTACACTAAATGAAATGTTTCATTCTTTCTATACAAAATTACTTTCTCTCCTCTCTATAACATTTTAAGATTCATCATAACCAATACCCTCCAGCAAGAAGATTTTATCACTATGGAAATCATCACCAATGGACAAGGTTTGCCTACCAATAGAAAGCCTTATCCCCCTAGCCGTGAATCGATTAGCGACAGCAAGCACACTGCACCATTCAGGAAGCAGTTTCTATTTCTCAATGTGCAAAGGGGCCATATTGAAATATTGTCTCTTTATAGAAATAAACTTAATTCCTGACAGAGCCCTAGCGGTGGGCACTTCCCCAATGACACCCCACAAGTCACACTCAATGATGGACTCCTCAAGTACGTTGTCCTTTCCACTCCACTATTTGCATTTGGAAAAAACTTACATAAACCCGGTTTCTGACCCAACCATCTGTAGACCCTGCGGTCAAGATTAAATCTTATAGAATCTTGCTTAATCAGCTTATGTCATAGATTCCATAACATTTAATCCACACCACAAGGTCTACAATTGGGGCCAAAAATCAGGTCTACCTAAGTCTTTCCCTTTGCATTTTAGCAGTCCTCATTTATGGAGGAATCTCCATGACATGATGGGGTGTATCAATAGGTCTAGGACTCTCATCAATAGCTATCTCAACTAAGGATAATATACCTATTGACAATATTACACGTGCCTCCGGGTCTGAGTCTACTAGGGATATTTTAGTAATTTTACCCTCCCAGTCCAGATAGACATAAATGTATGGCTGTCAATCAACCATGTGAGCCGGGTTTTAATGTACCCAAATTCAACCTATTTTAAAATAGCAGAGTTCACTTCAAACTTATCTCACGAAGGCTCACACTTATGAGGCTCAAGCTCACTTCATAAAATTAAAGCGAGCTTTGGACAGAAATCGGGCTTGTCCAAATTCATCAAGCATCTCTCTCCCAAAAATTGAAAAAATTGATATATTTCAAATATATATATAATGTCGTGTTTCGATGGAGGTATTTGATGGATTTGGATTTAAAATCCAAATTCATCATATTTATTTATCTAAACATATTAATTGATTTTAGTTGGGATTTGAAATCTACCAACAGTTGAGAGTGTGATTGTAATAGTTAAATTAATAGATTTCCAATTTATCCAAATTTCATGTCATTTAAAATTCACCCAATTCAAATCCTTTCATTTCAAATCCTTCCTACAATTTAAATCCATCAATCCAAATGCAACCTAACTACATTTTACGAATATCACCTAACATGTACAAACATTATACAACAAAATCATTATATAACAGATATTCAATACACAATATATTATATATTTTATGTTACATATTCTTTAAAAAAAATAGTAATATAGACATATTATTCGGGCCAAGTCTTAAGTGAGTTGAACTTAGTGTGATCCAAACTCAGGTTATAATGAAGGTAATCGGGCCAAAATGTTAATTTCAATCTCAACTCAACTCAGTTTACTGCTCAGCCCACTATTTTTAGGGCCAAATGGGCTAAATTCGGGCTGGTCCAACCCAATTGAAAGTTCTACATAAATAGATCTGGTAACTAATTTTTGACCTATAGATCGATCCGACCCATCGATCATAAGTATAAATATCGAAATGGCAAGTCTGGTTCATAATCACTTTCTTAATTTTCTAACCTCTAAATTCTTAGTGAATTATTCTCTCTAGTTGAAGTAATGATTTGAGCATCGAATCCTACCTTGGAAGACAAAACCTTGCTCTTTCTTTACAGGTTATCCAAACATGGGTACTACAAGCGTTGTTCAACCTCTACTTTGGACGATACTTCACTAAGTTGACCCAAGCTCAAAATTTGTATTAAAACTAAGAAATAATGTAAGTACCTAAATTACTAAACTACTATTCCTAACTACAACATAATTCCTAACTTGTAAGGGATTTGGTTAAATAATACAATCCAATAATATCTCATTTAAACCAAACTCTCTATGAGAGCAAATCTACATTATGCAAGAACAACACGATCGAGAATGTATTCGTTGACTTTGTCTTCCTTTTCCACTGCAATATATACACACATATATATATGGAGCTCGATACATTGAAGAAAAGTGCATGATTGAATATTTATTTATATAGGTGTGTCGATAAATTGAATAGAGATTTGGATGAAGATCAAATATAGATTCATAGTGCAAATATATACATATATATATATACACACACATATATATGTATATGTGTGTGTATGTGTGTGTGTGTGTATATATATATATATATAGACACACACACATATATATGTATAGACACACATATATGTGTGTGTATGTATATATTTGCCCTATGAATCTATAATTGGTCTTCTTCCAAATCTCTATTCCATCAATCGACACACCTGTGTAAATAAGTACTCAGCCACATACTTTTTCTTCAATTTATCAACCTCCATGGATGATAATGAGACAATATCAAATTTCTCAAGTTTAGTGATTGAATAACAATCAACTTGGTAGGATTTTTTTCAAGTGCTACCCAATACCATACAATAATCTGGATAGGATCCCTGTTTTAAGATTTCTATCCAATTAAGATCGGTTTTACACCATAATTATTAATAAATGATATCCCAAGACCAACTTAATGATTCAATTTTCAATATCTTGAGTACTCGCTAACACACAATCTTCACATCTAAAGATTACAATTTAGGCCTCCATTACCAATTTGAAGGAGCTAAAAACATAATATTTAATTTAATCAAGAGAACCGAGATATTAAATAGTTTAACTTACAAAGCAGTGAATCAAAATTTTATTTACTTTTTGGACTTAATCAATTGATAGTGGACATAAACAATTCGGATGTAATTTGAGAAATTTATTCCATCTTCTATTTTACACAATAAAAGAAACCGTAAGGACAAGAAGGATTTTAGAGGATAAAATGAATTTTAGTATTGAACCTTCAATACAATTTTCCTTAACTAAACAATCAGTAACTGAGGTCTTCAAATCGGCAAAAACTAATCTAAATGCTTAATGGATTTTACTATCACACTTTGGTTATAATCCCATAATTCATCAACTTTTAATTTAGAATAAAATTAAATAAATTTGGAAATAAATCCCTTTCAAAGTCAATTAGTAATTTCCTACACCAATAATATTAAAATTTCGAAACCATACTTGGATTTGGTTTATATGCCTACTAGAAAAATAGCTTTTTGCAGCAGAATGAGCCAAAAACCTGTCGATAAGGATCGTACTAATAGATTTTGCAACATAAAAACTTTGTTGCTATTTTTCGCATTGCTAACTTGTTGCAATGGAATTTAAAATGGAATGTATACTGACTGAATTTGCAACGAAAAATGGTTTCTTCGAAGATGGAGAGTGGAAGTCAATATTGGTACTTTAGTAACAAATTTTTCCATTGCAATTTAGAAATAAATTTTAAATTCCATAGAACTCTAATTAGCAACGTATTTTTTGTTGGTAACTTGACAACAGAAAAATCTAATGCTAATCTATCTCATTTCTAGATTTGGAATAGAAAAATCCATCGCAAAGTCAAATAAAAAACCAAAAAATTCAGAAATGAAAAAACCTGCCAAAACCAAATTGTCATTTCAAACCAACAAATTCCAGTAAAAATCACAAAATATCCAATTGTAGCAATTGATTCGCTTTCAAAAACATCTAAACTTCTTGGATTAATGCATAATTCAACAAGCATTTATCTAAAAGAGAATAACCATGACAATGTAATGTCTAGAACTCTCACTCATCCACCTCAACATCACTCTCATCACTACTTTCATTGTCAGTCTCAGATGTAGGACTTTTGCTGTCTTGATTCTGAGTATGATATCGAGTACCAAATCTGAGTACTGGACAAAATGGTGACAAATAAGAATCTAGAATTGAGTCAAAATGCTGAGCATATGCAGGATTGAACTATGATGAGGACACAATTAATCTCAAGAGTGTCCACTCTACTTTTGACTTGGTCGCTTTCAACTATTTGTTTCTGCATTTTTGAATTGTTTGCTGAAGCTGCTCGGCTGTTTTCTGGAGGGTCTTGTTTGATTTCACAAAAAAGATATTTTACATTTTTTCTATTTGCATTCCTTATCCAATATTATTTTGTGTCATTTTCTCTCCTCCATAAAGACCTTCTTCCTCCTTAAAACAAGGCTGGACTAGTATTACTAGATAAGTGAGGATAGTTCCAGCTTATCAATTATCACTATGCATTTTCTCTACTAAAGATAATTAATATATGTTGAAGATTAAGGTTTTTGTAATCTTACATAAGTTATTAGTAATTTTTCAAAAATTTGACGTGTACATTAAAACTTAAAAGACGCGCCAGTTTGAATATCATTAGTTTTATATGTCTTGCGTTAAATTTCAATTATATATTTGAGTAATTTGTCATAATAGGAGCGAGTGTGGATGTTTACTAAGGGAAATTAGGGTGCTTTCAAAAGTTAAAATGTGCAACGGTGCCCAAGAATCACCTACAAACTCAAAGAATCACACACTTCAAATTTCACATCATGTAGCTATGTTAAACATTCCAATTCCATATTTGAAGATCAAAGAGAAATTAGTGTTTTTGGCAAGAAAACACTAGAAAACTCCTAGAACCACTTCAATTCTCATAACAAAGCACCTTGAATTACCAAAACTTTGAAACCAAACCACAGTTTTTAATCATAAATTTTGAAAATTAAATCAATTTAAGGGTTTTAAAGAGTTAATAAAGTATCCCCAATGCCCGAAAAAAAACTCATCCTTCCACATTTACAATCCCATGTTAACCCAATTCATGAAAGCCTATTCCCAAATAAAACAAAATATATAAAATCCCCATAATCAACCCACTTAGGGTTTCAATTTCAGTTCAAAAAAATCAAAAAAAAAATTGAAAAGAAAAACAAATCAACAAAACCGAAACCACTCACCTTATGAATGAAAACAAGAGTTCCGATTGAATAGCCAAAAAAGGTTATAAATTACAGTGGAAGCTGGACTCAAAGTTGTTTGATTATGAAAAATTACTTGAAGTTGGTAGTGACTTGAGGAGGTGGTTCAAAGTTATGGTGTCGAATTGAGGGGTTGTGCGAAACGAGTGTAGAGGCTTGAGGGGAGAGAAAGGAAACATAGAAGTAGGGAGTGGCAGAGAAGAAGGGAGTGGGAGAGAGATAAGTAGAGAGACTAGGATTGGTTGAGGGGGGTTGAAGGAAATGATGGTGGTGGAAGATTGAGGAGATAGGTGGAGAGAAAGTTTGTGTGGATTTTTAATTAATTGGAGGGATGAGGATTTGTATTTATTCAATCACTTTGCAATGGAAATATCCATTGCTAATCAATGCTATAGATTTGCCAATCGAGGTTTTTTTTTGAAATGTATAGCAGCAACGGGAATATCTGTTGCTTTCGAGTTAGCCAAAAAAATCGACATCAAATTTCTTGTGTGACCAAAAAATCTGTTAAAAGAAAAATTTTTTTAGTTTTTTTTTTTTAGTTTCTAATAGGATTTTTCGTTGCAATATTTTTGAAAAAAAAAATTTTGCCTTTAGAAAATTAATTGCTATTTCCATTGCGATTAAATTGAAATTATTTTTTATTGCTAAATTCCATTGGAAAATGTTATTTTTCTTGTAGTGATATTGCTTCAATGACTTATGTCTTGATCAAAATCCTCAACCATAAAAGCAACCACAACCAAAAATTTTGATTGGACCTTTTCTTTTATTCACTATTAAGCATGTGAAAAATATTTTGTTCTTTCTTTTGTAGATCTAGTGATATATTATAGGCATTATCATTTTGCATGAATGTACTGGTTTTTTTATATTCTATTTTGATTTCTACGAAAAAAAATTCACTAGCTAAAACCAATACATGTGCTAAAATCTTATTAATCACCAAATCACGTGATTTTAGATATTTAGTTAAATTTTGTTCATTCTTCTATGATCTAGTGACACATGAATGATTTTTCTCTAAAGTAATATTGAATTTATAATTTTGTATAGATGTGACCTGAATAAAGTCAGGGTCCGCTTGAATCTACAAGTACTCCCAAAATCTTGTTTGATACTCCTTCCATCACATTTTATTTGTTTCATTTTCTATTTTAGTTTGTTCTAAATTATTTTTCACTCCTTAAAATGGAAAATAAATAAAAGATAATTTACCTAATTTACCTATCATACAAGTTCTAAAAACAGAGTATTAAAGTCATGTTTCAACATTATATACTTTCAAATGATTTCAAATTTTTTAACACCAAAACAACTAACAAATTTTAAATTTTAATTTAGGATAATAATGGAAAAACTCTTACACTATTTAGTCAAATATAAAATTTTCTTAAACTGTATGCAAGATTGGCCATGCCAAATAAAATGGGATAGAGATAGTACTAATTTATCAAATATTTTAGATCATAAACAAAGTTAAGGTTGTCAATTTGACCCGCCAACCTGATATACCTGACGACATGGTAGTATGGTACTAGAGACACGATCTGCCCGTTCAGATGAAGAGGTTCTTCCAGAAAGAGCGCCCAGACTCTTCTCCAGAAAGTTATGGAATATTTTAGAGTACCATTGAATTTCCTAAAACACCCTTGGATTGCCTAGAATATCCTACAGGGCCTAGAATATTCTCTATATAGAATTCTCTAGAATCTTGTAGATTTGTAATTAATATAGTAGGTTCTACAATACTCTCTTGTAAGTATAAAAAGGGGCCAATCCCCTCATTTGTAACATACCTCACAAGTTAGAGAAATTCTATACATAGAGTTTTCATTCTCTCAATTTTCTCTTCCCTTGTTGTGAGTATGAGAAAGGCTAACTTAGGGTGAAAACCTAAGTGCCGCACGGGTTGGGAACACTAGAAAAAGTCAGCCTGTGACAAGTAGTATCAGAGCTAGTTTGATAGTAAGAGTTTGACAAGAAGATACTATGGCTGGAGCTTCATCAGACGTGGGCCATGATGAGTTCCCACAGACCAAGACTTTAAGGACAAGAGGGGGCGAGAGCCATCAAGGGATATGCCAACAGCTGTCGTTGCTTGTGTGGAGAAACTTGAGTTGGCCACAGCAAAAACCCACGACGTAGTTGTACGCATTGATGGGGTCGAGTCTAGGGAGGACGACCTTAGGGAAGAAATGTAGGGCGCCTTGAATTTGCAGTGGAAGGTTTAGCCCAGAGGTCCAAAAGTCTGGAGACAGAGTTGGTGTCAGTCAAAGGAGAGATTGCGGCCATACGTGCAGAGCTAGACCAAGCTGCTACCATGCGAGAGGAGTTCAAGGCACTCAAGGCAGAATGATTGCCTTGAGAGGAGTTGTTGCTGGTGGGACGATAATGCTACAGCCCATACCTCGATCAGATGCTCCAAAGCCCAAGGAGTTCAATGGACATAGGGAGGCCAAGGCAGTGGACAACTTCCTATGGTCCATGGAGCAGTACTTCTAGAATGCGAGAATCCGGATCGACTAGCAAAAAGTAAATCTTGCCTCGTCGTGACTTGACCAATTATGCGTTATTGTGGTGGCAGCGCATGAGTAACAACTGTAGTGGCACAGCCTTCACTACATGGGAGCAGTTTGTGGACGAGTTCCAAATCTATTTCTACCCTCAGTATGCAAAGAGGGATGCTCGTGCTAAATTTTTCAGACTTGAGATGAAGGGTGAAGTAAGGAAGTATGTGAGAGAATTTTTCCAATTAACGCTGCAAATTCCAAGCATCAACGAAAAGGACGTCTTCTTCCAATTCATGGATAGAGTAAAGCCATGGGCACAACTGGAGCTGAAAAGAAAGAATGTTGATGATCTTTTCAGAGCAATGTCAGTGGCTGAGTCCCTCTTGGAGTTCAAGCCACGAGAAAAGCCAACCCCACCAAAGGAAAAGAACAGTTCTTCCAAACCAAAGGGCAAGGAGATTGCAAAGGAGAGCGGCAAAAAATTTAGTGGTGGAGCAAGGGAGAAGTTACCTTCCAAGAACGAAGGGAAGTCAATCGCAACAAAGAATAGAAGGAAAACAACCATTGAAGTGTTTTTTCTGCGATGGTCCACACATGGAGCGAGAATGCCCTACGAAAGCGAAGTTAGCAGCCATGGCCATGGAAGGGGAGAAAGTGGAGGAAAAACAGTTGGGTTCGTTACAGATCCTAAATTCCATGATGGTGAAAAAGTCGCAAAAGAAGAGGAGCTTAATGTTCGCCGATGTGGAGATAGAGGGCCACAAGTTAAATGCTTTAGTTGACACTGGAGCTACTGACTTCTTCATCTCAATTGAGGCAACCAAGAGATTCAACCTGCAAGTGGGAAAAGGCGTTGGCACCCTGAAGACACTCAATACCCAGGAGGTCCCTGTCCATGGATTGGCGAGCAATGTAGACGTAGCCATTGGGCAGTGGAAGGGAAAAACTTTACTTGAGGTAATTCCTCTTGATGATTATGATGTTGTGATAGAACTTGACTTCCTTGATCGTATTAGTGCCATGTTGCTTTCCTTTGCCGACTACATATGCATTTTAGGCGAGATCCTGAATGCCAATATGTGGTTCCTTTGAAGAGAGAGTCCGGAAGGGATCACAAGACCCTATCTGTCATATAGCTATGCAAAGGGTTGAAATGAAGAGGGTCAACCTTCCTTGTGACACTGAAGATAGACGACGGGGATACTCAAGAAGAGGTGCCTAAGGTGGTTACTCTTGTATTAGAGGAGTTCAAGAGTGTGATGCCTGCAGAGCTGTCGAAGGAGCTGCCTCCTAAGAGAGAAGTAGACCACGAGATTGAGTTAGTCCCTAGCACCAAACCGCCTGCAATAGTCCCCTATCGCATGTCTCCTCCGAAGCTTGCAAAGTTGGGGAAGCAGTTGAAAAATTTATTGGATGCTGGTTACATCAGACCCTCAAAGTCTCCGTTTGGTACCCGATACTATTCCAGAAAAAACATGACAGGTCCCTAAGGATGTGCATGGACTATAAGGCCTTGAATAAACTGACAGTAAAGAACAAGTACCCCATACCCTTGATTTCCGACATGTTCGACATTAGGTAATAAACTTGGAGGTGCACAGTGGTTTTCCAAGTTGGACCTCATGTCGGGGTATTGGTAGGTACGCATCGCAGAAGGTGACGAGCATAAGACGACGTGCATGACTTGATACGGCGCATATGAATTTCTCGTCATGCCTTTCGGCTTAACCAATGCCCCAACAATCTTTTGCACATTGATTAGATCATCCTTCAATTTAGTTTCCTTGGAAGACTCCAAAGTCATTATTGACTCCAATTTCTCAGACCCATAATTTTTAGCTATAAAGTCCAAAAGAACCTGTGCTTTAATTGTTGTCCGAGCTCCGAACTCAATATCAAACTCAAATAACTCCACTGACCATTTTAGCATCTTTCCCAAAACATTTGGTTTTAGTCAAAATGTTTTTAAAGGAAAATTCATCAACACAATTATTTTATGTCCATAAAAATTTGGTCTCAACTTCCGAGCTGACATGATTAAAGCAAATGCTATTTTTTTAATCAGTGTATAATTCTTTTCGAGATCTTCCCTGAAGCACCTTGCTTGTAAAATATATAGGAAGCTAATTACCATTGTTTGCTTCTCTTAGAAGAACCAAACTAAAAACCTAATTAGAAGTAGAAATGTAAAAATATAAAGGTTTGTCTTTTTATTGATAAATGAGCTTCGGTATATTTCCCAGATATTCCTTGAGCTCAACACATGCCTTTTGAGTTTTATCGGTCCACTAAAAATGATTCACTTTCTTTATGAGTTGGTAGAATAGCAATCTTCTTTTCAGTAGATTTTGACAAGAATCGGTTAAGAGCTACCATTCGTCCAGTTAACCTTTGCACCTCTTTTACCGAGGTCGGAGGTATCATATCTATAATTGCCTTAACCTTTTCTGGATTTGTCTGAAACCAAGGTAAGATACTATGAAGCCCAAGAACTTTCCTGATAGGACCCCGAATGTACATTTCATAGGGTTCAGCCTTATCTAAATTGGCCTTAGTGTATCAAATATTTCCTTTAGGTCTACAATTGTCTCCAAATCTTCAAAGGTCTTACTTTTGACGACCATATCGTCTACATAGACTTTCATATTTTGACCGATTTGAGACTTGAATATTTTGTTCGCTAGCCTTTGATAAGTCACTATTGCATTTTTTATTCCAAAGGGCATGGTAAGGTAACAGTAAGTACTTCGATCAGTGACAAAGGAGGTCTTGTCTTCGTCTTCCTTTGCCATATATATCTGATGATATCCTTTGATGGCATCTAAGAAATGTAAAATGTAAAAACTTATGAAAGAATCAACTACTATAGCGATCAGAAGCAAAGGGTAACTATCCTTGGAATATACTTTATTCGAATCAATAAATCTTTGCACATTCTCCAAGAAGAGTTAGGCTTTGCTAAAAGTACAGGATTACATATCCAAGTTAGACACAATACTTCTCTAATTATTTTGGCTGCAAGAAACTTATCTATTTATGCTTCAATAACTAAACTACCCTCTAATTTGAAGAAGTGTTTCTTTTACTTGACTGGTTTATGGGCTGGGTCGATGCCTAATTTATGTTCAATGATTTCCCAAGGAATGCATGGCATGTCCTCTACGGTCCAAGAAAAAACATCCTTGTACTCGCACAAGAGCTTGATGAGGAGTCCTTTCAGTTCAGCTGGTAGAATGGCAAAAATTTTTATTTTTCTATCAAGGAAGCTCTGATCAAGAACCACCTCTTCAACTAGAACGTCATCTTCTAACTCTATTTTCTCCTTCCCTTTTCCTTACATTTCAGGTAACTAGGGCAACTCAGGTACAACGAGGTGGAACTTGGAAGGCACATCAAACACTTTTAGATAGGCCTTGTCTGCTATTAACATGGTTTGAGATTTGGATTGTAGTGACATCATATAACAGGCCGGAGCCTCCTGCTGGTTCCTAATGACTGTGCCTTCTAACCCCTCTCTCAATATAAATTTGAAACCAATATAAAAGAATGAGGGCAAGATTCTGAATGTATATTGCGTGAGTCAACCTAGAATCATAATTATAGGAACTAGTCTATGCTTTTTAACTATGACAAAATTTGTCATCTCAACTCTATACTTCAGAGAAGTTCCTAGGTTCAGCGACAATATAATTTGCCCCTCTGGCAGTGACTGAATCTCCTGTGAATCCAACCAGAGGGGTCTTGAAAGGCTAAATCAAGGATGAGTCAATATGCATGTTTTCCCATGCATATTGGAAAAATATTATTAGTTGAACTTCTAGTGTTAATGAAGACCTGGTGCATCTCATAGCCAACTACCTGAACATGGATTACTACGGGATCATTGTATGGCATCTGGCTAACGATGAGGTCATTAGAAATATAGCCGAGACTCATAAAGGGACTCAATCTTTTTTCTCTATTTTTGACCTCAGGGACATATTCGATGTACTTCTTTCTTGCATTGTTCGAATTCCCCGTCGCTGGACCTCTAGCAATTGTGTTAATCACTTCAGCAATATTTGTTTGTGGGTCCTCCTGAAGGTAGTTGTTGTTCTTGTTCTAATTGTTCTGATTTGGTTGACGTCTCTAGGAGGATATTACTGGTGTTAGACTCGATTGTCCTTGTTATGGTCATTTCGCTGGTGTTCGACAACTACTCATCGAATGAACTGCTTAAGGTGGCCATCCTGGATGGCTCTTTCAATTCTGACCTTGAGGTGATTACACACCTCTATATCATGACTATGCTGGCCATGGAAAGTATGGTACATTAATTTGTCCCTATGATCGGGACCAGTTTGCATTAGACAAGAAGGTTTAAGGATTTTCAAGTATTATACCTAATAAAGTATTTACCTCTCTGAAGTATTCAGAGTAAAATTTGAATGTAGAAAAATTTTTATTCTTGGTGGCTGGTCAACAACATTATTGTTTATGTAAATACTCGATCCACCAAGGGGTGTTCAGTTGGGATAGCCTAACCTTTCTGTCACCTTTGGTTTTTTGATGAGGAAGGGTCCAAACTAGGTTTATCTTTGTCTTTTTTCGACTCATAGAGTTCAAACTTGGTTTTGTTGGACTTTTCTCCCCGTATGTGCTGCTTAAGCTCATTCTAACAGTTTAGAATATGTAGTAGGCATCCTTTTGGCCAACTTTGCATTAAAATTACCAGGTCAGACGCTACTACAGAAAGCAGCAATCATTATTTTTTCATCCACATTTTTTATTTGGACCGCCTTGTTATTGAAGTGATCTACACTCAAAGACTTGTCAAACCTCAGTCTGATGTTCATCAAGTGCGAAGTATCCTTTAGTATAATTGATTTTCTCCTAAAATGACCCAAGAAGGACTTCACCAAGTCGTGAAAAGTGGCAATTGAGTTTACTGTTAACTCTTGAAACCATTTCTATATCGGATATCTAAGTGTTGTGGTAAAAAGCTTGCATCAAATGGCATCACTGTATCTATAGAAACTCATCACCACCACAACATGTGAAACATGATCAGAGGTATCGGAATCACTCTTGTTCTTGTCTAAGTTTGGGTTCTTGAACTGTACTGACAGAGACTCCATTTTTGTGGACATTGTGAGCGAATCTTGGTTTACCTTTGTATACAAGAACGAAACGAGGATCATCAAGTTATTTTTCTTCAGTATCTCCTAAATTTTTCTTTCCAGGCTCTGCTCCTCAAGCTATTTAGAAATATTTGGGGAAGGGCCTGTTCGGTCAACAGACTTAGACCGTTGCGAACCAATTCTCTTATAGATTGATGGTCTATTTGGTCAGCTTGTTATTGTCTGTGACTCCTTAGGTCGGTCAAGAGACCGAGAACGAATAATTTTGTGCCTCAAGTCATTACTGCTCATGGCATTCATAGGTTGCTTGCCAGGGCAGTGACCAAGGCACTACTATTCAGCTTTTTGCTTGTCTGGTTAATTTTATAGTCCGGAAGGCGTTCAGTTCTCCTACTGCTCCACAAAAGCTTGAAAAGATTCGAAATAGGCAGAAATCTATTACAGAACGTTATTTCACTGCTGCTAAAAATCCAGTGAGATTCAGCTTCCTCCTCTCTGACATTCTCAAGAAAAAGATGTTGATTATCTCTTTCAACCTCCTTACTGTTCGCTATACACAACGCCTTTCACCATCACGATTTTTCATTGTTATCAAATTTTTTATCGGTTAAATCAACTGAAATTTGGATTTTTAATAATTAAATTGCCGAAAACCATAGAATTTCTCTAGAAAAAATAGAAAGGACAAACAGAAAACAAGAGAAAAGAAGAGAAATAATGGCTTTTCATTGTAATTCCCACAACGATGCCAAATAATGTTTATGAAAAGTGCAGAAAGAGAAAGTTTTAAACAGAGAGATTTAGATTGAGAAAATTTTGAGATTGTATTGAATGTGTAGAAGTTATGATAGGTTACAATTAAAGCTCATGGACCCTCTATTTGTAGACAATCATGAGGGGTGTCTGGGCCTTGATCTTGCCAGCTAGGTATGGATGTTGATTACATAAATACCCTTAATGAACTTACCATGTAAGCACTTTACACGATATCTAGGTGCCAGATAGGCATCCAATTATTGTATCATTAGTAACCTTGATGGCACTCCCTTGAGTGCAACTCGGTCATTTGCAGCCATAGCGGTGTCCTTCATTCTTTGCTTGATTTAAAACCTTTCTGAGCCTTTTGTCCATAATTTTAGCTTAAAGAATGAAGCCTTTAATTGATTTCTTGCTCTTTTTTTTCTTCGGAACATTACTTAGTTTGAACTCTCAAAACCATCCTTTAAATTGATATCATTTTCCTTATCCAATTTTCTTGCATTTTTATTGTACTTTTTAATTGACATAAGTTTTTGTTTTCAATGGATGCATTGTGAATACTTCAAATGAGTGTTAAAAATATATGGCCTCCTTTTGTTGAAGTGTTTAGTTTGAGGGGTTGAGAAAACTTCGCCTTAATTGGCCATCGTTATTCATTACTTGCAAAGTATGATTTTCAAATAGATATATCTGATGGTTGTCATAAGTAATATATTATTTTTTAAATAAGATTTGTTTATCACTTATTAGAAAGGTGATGTCTAATTCACGCACTTATCTTATTGTAACTTAACATCAGTTTAGAATCAGTAAATCCATGTGTCAATGTAGTTGCTGATACATACCTTTTCAACAGTTTGTATTAAGTAATAACATTCGTTCTTAATATTCAATGGTTGATCTATAACTTTTCAATAATATTTTGCGTGAAAAGTTATATCAGATTGAAGATCTAAAAGGTAATTTTAATCGCAACCTTGCTCTCTGTATTTAGAGTTGTTAGTGATAAGTATTATAGTCACTTATGAGAGGTAATGTCCAAATGAAATATGATCATAACTGATTTTTTTTTTTTTTAATTTCTGAGGTCTGGAACTATGGCATGAATTGAATTTTTAATTTCTAATATTGGACTAAAAATTTACATTCATGAACTATTAAAAATTGCTTGCTTATAAGCTTTCATCAAGTAGTTTTGTTGGTACTTCAACAATGTTTTCTGCCTATTTCTTTGATTATGCTCAAATCCATCTTGCAGATGATACCAATGCTATATACAAAGGTGGTGAAAAGAAATTCAAAAGGTGATGAAAAGAAATTCAATGATTTGGCTGATAACTACAAGAACACCTTGCTAATACGGTTGCAGGTCTTTTGCTGGCATTCAAGGTTAAAGAATGACTAACTTGACCTTCATTAAAGTATAATTTCATGCTTCTTTTGCTCTACACATTCAAGCCCAAGAATTTTTGTTTCCGTCCCAATATAATTGTCACTTTGTACATTTATACAAAATTTTAGGTAATTATAAATTTTTACTAAATGTCCACAAATGCCCTTATTGATTTACATTAATTTCAAGACAAAATTTGAATTTGGAGGGCTTTTATTAGGAGGAGAGAAGAGAGAGGAGATAGAATAGATGGATGATAAATTAATTATTGGGATCCATTAGTTATTGGAGTTGGGAATATTTTGAATATTTGAAAGAATAAATTTAAAATTTAAACAATACAAATTGTTCATTTTATGTAATGTGATATTTTTATTAGAACATACCAATATGAAAAGTGTGAAAATATAAATAGAATGGACGTCAAAGAAGTATTATTTTTATTGAAAAATTTTATTATAATTGACTTTAATCAGGATTATGATTTATTATCTTGAATTTGAAAAATATTAGTAGGCTCTGGCTCTACCTTGCACAGCCATGTACATACAGTACTAGAGAGATACACGAGTAGTTTACTAAGAAAGCAAGATTAGTCTAATTAAAATATCCGTTCCTTTTGTGGTTTTATATGTCTAGATTCAACCCACAATCACATTTGTCTATTAACCAAGTTTCGCCAAATTTTATAATGGTTATTAAATAATTATTGATATTTTAATTATTTAATAATTAATAAAAAAATTTATTTAAACTAAAAAATTCATGTTATATAAAATAGAGAGTTATATTTTTTTAAATAACAACCTCCTAATAATTTTTAAGTAATTACTGATATTTATCCAATAATTAATATAAATTTTACTTCCCCTATAGACCAAGTCTTAGGACAATCGTCCCACACAATTATTTCTGGCCACGCAAAATATTTTCCTATTGAAAATTGATGTCCATTAAATTGACACGTACATGGACGTTCAAGGACAAATTTCACCAAGTGACAAGTGCATGAATGTACAAAATCAAATCTCACCAGCTGTCTCCGTCCATGAGTTTTGTGGTCCTACGACAATGAGAAAGCTTGAAATCTATTTCAAGGGGTAAATATTTTAAATAAAAAAAAAAAACTTGAAAACCATTTACCAATTTGGATATGTAACATGCGTCTTTGATACAGCCAAATGATGAAAATATATATATATATTACACTATTAATGAGCGGATAGAATATTAAAAAACACAATAATGTTTGTTTGTCAAAATCAGCCACAAATTATTTGAGTTTGATACAATAATTCAGTCAACTCCACTCCAAGCCCCAAAAACCGATCGGACCTTAAAGAAGAGTTTTATAAATCTCGCTAGAAGCTTAAAACATTATTTAAAGAACGATAAAAGTGGCCCTTGTCCGAACAGTTATATCAAATCAATCAAATACACACTGATCTTAATTTGAAATATTTATTTGAATTTCATTCTTTTCTTCACTAATTTAGTGATTGGTGTGATTTTTATCATTTTATAAAATTCCCTAACTTTAACTTTGACCTGTCACCAAGTACCTTTATGAAAGCAAGCCTGCCAATTAATTAAGACTCGAATCTGCATCCTCTTCCTTGTGGAAATATAAAAGTCATCCTTTCTCTGATTTTAAATCTGTATCAGTCTTTTGCTTTTTCAATCATTCAATCAATTCCACCCCATGTTGGCCCTTAATTTTTAATTACACTTACTTAATATATAACTATCTCTTGCTTAATATAATATTTTCTAATTACAAAAAGAGATACTATATCACATTATTAAATTGTAGAGTATTACACGCACTTCAACCTCATAAACGGATACGAACTCGAAGAAGATTTTTCTGAATCTCACTAGTGACAAAGTGTATTATGAATATATCAAAATCATTAGCCTGATTTTAAATACTGCTCTCTCATCCTTAATTAATATAATTGTACCATTACATATTTGTTTATAATTTTTATCAAATATTTACAAATATCCTTAGTAAGTAGAATTGATTTGATATTATTAAATGATAATTACGAACAATTAAAGAGCTTTAATACGAGGAGCAAGGAGAGAAAAGATTAAAGAAATGATGGTGTATTGATTATTGGGATATATCGGTTATTGGAGTGGGGAGATATTTTAAATATTTGAAAAAATAAATTTGAAATTTTAATCAAATAAATCATCTTTTTCAGATAATATGATATTTTTATTGAGATATTCTAAAATGAGAAGTGTGATACAAAGGTAGTAATTCCAATTTTGTTATTCTTTGGTGAATTTAACAACATTTTTATCCCCTTCATTATTTAGTCTAGGGTTAATAACATTTTGCCCCCAGAACTAGGTGGTAATTACATTTTATCCTTCTAAACTATAAAAATATACACTTTATCCTTCTAAACTATAAAAATATACACTTTATCCACCATCATTGACAATATTCATCTACTACTAATTAAATGACTTAAACACCCTTGGTACTACATTTTTATTTTTTACGTATTTAAATTTTGATAGTGATATGACAATTATTTAAAAATAAGCAAAAATAAACTACCCAATATTTTAATATAATATATATCAATATATTTCTTGGTCAAATTTTTAAAATTTTTAGATTCCATGTTATATTATTTCGAATTTAAATATTTAACTATAGTAGTAGAACAATTTCTAAATAGGTTTATTTTCTATAAAAAAAAATTCTTTAAATGTATTGTATGAAAAAATATTTTTTTATAAAACTTTGTGATTTTTTTTATATGTATTAGCATTTTACGCTTTTAATATTTGATTTAACCTATGCAAACTGAGATGTCGGATATAATATAATTCAATATTTTCTTACATTTTTACTCTTTAAAGTCAAAAATATCAATATATTATTATATTTATTTTTTTCTAATTCTTTTATAACTATTAAAAATCAATTAAAGATACGTGAAAATCAAAATTTAATACTAAAGCAATTTTAGTCATTTAACTAAAATTTCTTGATATTTTAAAATGTTTAACAAATAAATAATGTGAATGGTGGCAAAGTGTATATTTCTATACTTTAGAGGGTAAAATGTAATTATCCTTCTAATTCAAGGACAAAGTGTTATTAACCCTTTTTTTCTTTAAAAGTACTTAACATTAATGCTCACGTGTCAACTTTATGAGGCATCCTCTCCCTTGAGGAAATAATACTACTATAAAATTGATCCTTTCTCATGCTTCCAATCTCTGTCTCTCAGTCTTGTATTCACTTCTCACCAATGGAGAAAATTGAGCTAGTGATAATCGTAGCACCATTAATGGGCCACCTAACACAATCTCTAGAGCTAGCCAAGCTTTTGCTTCAAAGAAACTATCATCTGTCCTTCACAGTCCTAGTCATGAAGGCTCCATTTGACCCCGAAGGCAAAGCCAAAATTCAGTCTTTGATCGCTTCTTACTATGGCAACATCGATCGCCTACATTTCCACGACCTTCCAACACCGGAAGACACCTCTCAGAGAGCAGCCCACATCGAGGGGGCTTCATTGAACAACTCATAGATTTTCAGAAACTTCATATAAGAGAAACCGTCTCCAAAATCAAAGGTTTTTCTGGGATCATAGTTGACATGATAAACACCACTATGATCGATGTGGCTGACGATTTTGGCGTTCCTAGCTACGTTTTCTTCACTTCTGGTGCGGCTTTTCTTGGTCTTTTGCTCCATTTTCAAACGCTCGAGGACGAGCAAAACCAGCAAGTGTCAGATTTTGTTCGATCTGAAACTGAACTAGTCGTTCCAAGTTTTGCAAATCCAGTTGCAATAAGGGTACTTCCAGTTTTAACAACTCGGAAGGAAGCTTGGTATGGCAGGTTCTTGAAGTCTACTCGGGAGTATAGAAAAGCTAAGGGCATCATAGTGAACACTTTTGCTGATCTTGAATCTGATGCTATTCGGTCACTTTTCATTGAAATCTAAATATGGTCGGTCAGAATTGCCATCAATTTTTCCAGTTGGACCAATTCTAAATAGGTCACAGACTCAATCTATTAATGACCATTCAGAAATGATGAATTGGCTGGATTCTCAACCTGGAAATTCGGTGGTTTTCCTCTGCTTTGGAAGTATGGGAAGTTTCCATTTCGATCAAGTGAAAGAAATAGCAAATGGCCTTGAAAAAAGTGGCTATCGGTTCCTTTGGGTCCTTCGGCAGCCTCCGGCTAAAAATGGGGATTTTACGGTTGACTTAGAAGATCACGGACTTTTCCTGCCTAATGGATTCTTGGATAGAACGGCTTCGATTGGAAAAGTTGTGGGTTGGGTTCCGCAATTGGCCGTGTTGTCACACCCGGCTGTGGGCGGATTTGTGTCGCATTGCGGTTGGAATTCTACATTAGAGAGCATATGGTGTGGTGTGCCGATGGCTACATGGCCTTTGCACGGAGAACAGCAGCTGAATGCCTTTCAGGTTGTCAAAGAGTTGGGAATCGGAGTGGATATTTGTATGGATTATTTTGAAGCAAAGCAGGATCAAGTTATTGTGCGAGCAGAGCAAATAGAGAAAGGAATTAGGGAACTCATGGATGGCGAAAATGAAATTAGGAAAATGGTCAAAGAATTTAGTGAGAAAAGCCGATTAGCTGTGGAGAAAGGTGGATCATCTTACTTGTCATTGGAGAAAATTGTTGAGAATTTGGACTGCAAATTATCTGTTTGTGAAAATTAAATTCAATTGGGGTGTGAGGTTTTGCAATAAATATGTAGGAAACCACAAAATGATTGCAAAGCTATGTTGATTTTTTTGTTGTTTTTCAAGAATTCCCTGCAGTCATCTCCAGAATATTGGAGGATGACTTAAAGGAGTGTTTGTTTCCCAAGTACGACAATTCTAAGTTTGTAAGCAAATAGTTTGAGCTGTTGTAATGCAATTTTCCATTTTCTACCAAAACAGATGAATAATTCAAATTACCTACAAGACGATTGCAGTGATTGATATGCGGTGGATGATCAAAGAAATGAGTTTCAATTCGCTCTCTGCATGTGTTCCATGAGGACAAACAGAACAGTAATAACCATATCAAATCCTTTGTGACTTGGGGTGTGGAAAATTTTGTGTTGTGTGATAGATTTAAGTGGATTTGAATTTGAAATTTAAATTCATTTTATGGTATTAAATTAATTGATTTAGTCAAAAATTTAAAATTCGTTAATTAATAAAAGTATAATTTTAATAATTAAATAAATAAATATAAAATTTATTTAAATTTTATATCATTACAAATTTAATTAATTTAAATCCACAAATTTCAAATTTTTCTAACAGTTCAAATTCATCGATTCAAACACAACTCTCGAGAATATACAAGAGAATCATCTTGAGATACTGTACCTCATACATAGAAAATTGGGGACGCCGAAAAAACAATTTCATAGAATTCTAAACAGCAAGAGACATAGACCAGCTAAGCAAAAGTTTTATGAAAAACAAGGCACTTACCTTCTTAATTACTATTCTTCTATACCTCATATGTCAGAACACGAGGAATGTACTTGCGTTGGTCTTTGCAAATGTTCTTGATTATAGTTATTAAACTCGGTTCAAGAAGGAATCTGTCAAAAAAGGTCGATTAATGGGTTATTGGTTCATTCAGTGGATTACTAATTCAAACTATGGGTCACTTAAATATATTTTTTATTAATATATAATATCTATAAATTATTAAATACAAGATATATAGTAAAAATATTGATAAAAATATATTTTATTAAAAAAATTTAAGTATAAATGTAATTTTTCAATATTTACATAACCTTTTACATGAAGAGTTAAAAAGGAGTTAATGCATAGAGTGAAATTTGGAGATTATATAAATAAAAAAGAGGCATATAATAACAAAAAACTTACATGTTTATGTGGTAAGGGCTTTTATTATTATTTAAGAGATCTTTGGTTCAAAATTTTGTTTCTCCAAACATTCGGCCAGATTCCCGGGTTTACAAGTTGAACTGTCGGATTGCACGAAATCTGACAGATTCCTTCCTTATCTGGTCATCAGAGGAATCCAATCCGATTTTAGGTTATTCTGTGTTGGTGAAAAGGTGTTAAGACTTCTCTAGAAATTACACAACAAAATTAATGATTTTTTCGAGCTAAGGGTAATGGAATTCTTAGAAATTTGAATAATAGCATAACTAAACTTGGTTTGGGAGTTTAGGAGAGAAAATAGATAAGAAGAGAAAAGATAAGTTATGAGAGAAGATAAAAGAAGTGAAGAGAAATGTTTTCTTCTTATTTTGTTTGGCAGTTTAGGAAAAAAATGAGATGATTTTGGACTTTTAAAGTATTATTATTTTGTTGTTTAACAATTTAGGGCAAAAGTAGTATTTTAAAAAAGTTTATAAGCCTTTAACTTATTTTTCTTTCTATTTCTCTCTATTTTTGGAGAGAAAAGTTATTAGCTTTATTATCTCCCCATTACTTCTCATGTTTCTCTTCACTTAAAACTCTCAAATAAGTGAAAAGATTTAGTTTTCTCTTCTATTCTCTTCTCTCCAAATTTCAACTCCCAAACTAAGTCAAAATTTTTGAAAATAAGTTGGTCACTGACTAGAGAACTCTTAAAGATTTTCAAGAAATGGAAAGAAATAGTTGTCTTTTTTCTTTAACTAGATTTAGGACTAATTACTGGTTCATACTAATTCTTGAGGTTCTCATGCAATTCAAAAATAAGATAGACCATCTTCACTTTTCTTTACCTCCCTCATTTCAAGACTGGTTTCAAGTAATTCGTTCTCTAGAATTTGCAAGAGTTATCTAGATGATACATTTCATATACAAGAAGTAACCATAATATGCTAGTTATACGACTCATTTAGAATCTATGTTTTTTTTCTCCGAAAAAGGAAAAAAAATTACTCTATAATTCTGGTAAGTATCAATTTCTTTGAGATAAGCATTTGAAAAAAAAAATTGCCAATATGAGAAAATCTTCAAATCATGATGGGTCTTTTTGGTTGGGTTGAAAATTTTTTTAGGAAAATTTTTCAAAATTTCTTTTGGCGATAAACACCAAAATATATTTTTTTATATATAAAATATTTTTCGATTTCCTTCCTCTGGAGCAAACAACTCACAAAGTTCTTGAACGTAATTCATTTTTAAATAGTTCAGACAATAAATCTAAAATATATGCTTTCATAACTTCAATTACTACTAAACTTATTTTTATTTTCAATTTTTGTTTGTTCACTTTCTCTTCATTATGTACCTCATAATAATATAACTATTATTATGCAAACTTTATTATTATGTTTCCTTATATTTTAATTTTTTTTTAAAAATAAATATTTTGTTGACCATAATTATTAAGTATTTATTACAATTAGAATAAGTCTTTTTTAACTCGTATAGATAAAATCAACTATGAAAAAAAATCAAAAAACATTTTTCAAAAAATTTATTTGCTATCCAAACCGCAAAAAATTGTTTGAAAGAATTTTTTTTTCCATGTTATAAATATCCTCCCAAACGGACTGTATTGATTATGAATTTGTAGGAAACTATAAATTTTGATTTTTTTTAATCAAAGTTATTTTCACTTTATCAAATGAACTACAACCATAAATGTGGCCAAGAGTAAAAGATGTGCCAGCTTTATATTAAGGAGAAATGACTATTTTGGTTCCTTTATTTTGGGCGTGTGCTCCAATTTGATCCATATGTATATCACAACATGTCAATTTAGTTCCTTTTCTTTTAAACTATACTAACCAATATAGGATTTTTAACGAAAAAATTGCACAAATTAATAGTGGAGCCCACATGAACATCACATAGCCTTTAAACATAAATTACTAGAGGTTCTAAAATCAGAAAATGATGAAATTTACTTCATTAATTTCTATTATTGAAAATTACTTGACGAAAATGGGACAAAACTAGGATTAAGAAAATTAGAGAAAAGAAAAAAAAATTAGGGGTCATGATGAATGATGAATGATAATTCCTAAAATGTATCAAGAGGGCTAATGTTAGTTTTTTTGGCTATATCTTTATCTTTTCCTACTTAAGTTACTCGATATCACCCACTCTACCTGTCCTTACTCTACTTCTCTCTACTTCATTTAGACTTCACCTCACCTCACCTCACCTCACCTCACATACATTATTTCTTCCCATCTCTCTACTCCACTTTCTCAGCCTTTCCTCAAAATATCTTCCTTCAACAGTTCCCACATGGCAATGGCATAGGCATAAAGTAACTCAATCAAATTGGCAAAAGTTAACAAGACTTCCCAATATGGTCAAATAAGAAATATATATGTGCCTACGGGTGAAGATTCTCAAGGGAAATTTTGGCAGTTTTATTCTCGCAGCCAATGTGGACCTACATATTTCAAATAACTAATTTACATAGGCAAGTCAGATTGATTATTCACTTTTTCATTCTCACAATCTTTGAATATTTTCATAATTATACTCTCTAATCTATGTGTTGACTTGAACATCAAAACTCATGTTGGGCTTTGGAGATAAAGCCCCAGGGATCGAATTGAGACACACTCAAAAGTTAAGGACCAAAATTGTCTTTTTTTCTTACATTAATTAAACAAGTTGGATGAGAAATATGGAGGAAAATCAAGTTTAATGCTCATATTTTAACTTTAATATATCTTCTACATCAGTTGATTATTTCAATTTCTTAAAGTCTTTTTGGTTTCTCAGATGGTGAACACCTTACCCAGGTTGAAGTAGATGCATTCTTCACTTTAAATTATTTGATGCCAGTAGGCGGGTTTGGTTCAGATGGAGAAGGAACAAATAAAGAACTTAATTTAAAATCTTTTATCGCAATATCCATAAACCTGATTCACACATCTTTATATTAGTTGATAGATTCGATCTACAGTAAGATTAGTCAATTAAGTGATCATACTGATTAAAAAAATAAGGTAAATTACCGTAAGCTCCTTGTGGTATGCCCTTCAAACTCGTAGCCCTCGTGTATTTTGAAAATATAATTTAGAACCCTTATGTAATCTGGACCAAAGAATAAAATGGATGAAAAATATCCAAACTAATTGTGTTTGCTGCACGCACCCCCAGACGCATGTTGTTAACTGAAATTCGTTTTCCCTCCAAAATTTAACTTGTTATTCCCAATTTATCCTTATTTTTACTTATATAACCATACGCTCTATTTTCCTGCACATACCTATCATTTACCACCAGAAAGAACAACATAAAATTGAAAAAAGTAAATCTCTCACTGTTTTGTGTTTTTTTTTAAACAAAGAAATCAGTTTATATATTTTTAATTGTAATATTAAATTAATCTAATTTTCTTCATCTATTTTCATCATATAACTTCAAAGGTAAAATGTCACACTCAAACTAGTAGTGGACGGGGCACCCGAGATTTGTGATACTAATACTGACGTTGACATTGTAGAAAGACAAAAATGATGAAGAGAGTAGATTCAAAACTAACAAAAGACATGATATACTTTTTTTTGTGAGAAGAAGGAATGCACACATTACTTTTAGACATGGTGCAACCCAATTAATAAGGGTACGTGTGAAACCAAAGAGGATGATTAAGCTGACTTCTCTGTTGGTGTCCAAAATGAAGCTAGTGATGGGTTTAGAAGAAGGCTAAAGAACCTAGAAGAGATGGTTAGAATAATAAAGATGTTGATATTTGGTTGCATGTTGATCTCATGTCTTTCCATTATTGTTATTGTAATTTCTTCTACTTATATAATGAACTTTCTTAAATTTAGAGTCTATCATATTGGTTTTAAAATAGCAACTTAGTATATAATATTGGAAACCAGCATCAAATAGTTAATCAAACTGAAAAAAAACCAATTCATCACTTATACAAAAAACCAGTTCAACACCTATACAAAAACCAGTTCAGTGTCTAAACCAAAAAAGGAGTTCAAAAACACAATGCATACTAGTAAAGGACACTAGCTTAACTGGATAATATGTCAAGATACTAAACAAAAGTAATTGGTCAAACAAAACAATAGAAAGGAGATGTTCATTTCTTGTAAGGCACTGTCCTAGACCTAATAGATTTCAAAACAATGCTTAGTTGGTGCAGCATCATTTCCGGGACCTGCAGGTGTTTTCCAATGTGTTGTTAAGATGAACCAATAAGGGTAACAGTTGAACTTGTATCAATATGTAATCCATAACTTTTAGCGGTGAACCTCTACCAATCATCCCAATAACTACACCTCTCCCCATGCCATCCCAACCAACATCTTTGACCATATTAGATCCATTACCTTTGTTATGTGTACTACTTGCAGCCATACCTCTTCCTCTAACAGCCTTTTTTCTGCTACCACCAATCCTTCCAGTAGAAGTCAAACCTCTTATAGCAGTATTGGTAGTATTGAAACCCTTCTATCATGACCTGTTCCACCAACATTTATAATTCTAGCAGAAGCAACATCAATAAAAGTATTAGTACCAGCACTAGCAAAAGAAATACCGGCATCAGTAGCAGAAGCAGAAGTACCTGCACTACCAATGATAATACAGAAGGAACAAAAGTAGTACCACCTTCAATACCATTAGTGTTGACAGCAGGTGTAGTAGGAGCAGACCTGTAGCTCCAGCAATTATTGTACTATTTTCAGGAGCCTAAGATTATAATAAAATACAAACTTAATATCTGAAACACTTATTTAAGTTATTATAGTTTCAGTGTACAAAAACACAATTATCTTCAAGTATTTTGATCTAGAGTGAGGCTAATCTTTACAAGACCTCAAGTTATGGTCTTTTTTGAAACACTTTGTATATGCGACATTCAATCCTTTCATTGAGACTTTTTAAGGATTTCTTGAATTTCAGTGTCCTTTTTCTCAATATCTTTGGTCTGCCATCTTGTTTTCTCACACGTGGTGGATCGAAAGGCTCATTAGTAGTAGGATCCCAAAAGTACATTAATGTAATAGGGACCAAATTGAACGAATAAGCAGCTAGGTAAATTTCTTTACTGTAACATCTAACTAAATAAAACTCAACATGTCTCTGTATCTATCAATAAGAATAGTTGAAATTGCATGTTCACATAGAATGCCAATTAGTTGAAATACCCTACAAGTGAAAGTTCTCTTTATGAGGTTTATTACATAAGATCCTCTTTCACAATTCACTGCAAATTTTTTTCCCCATATAAAAGGGAAAGTAATATCTACTTTCCACTTTGAATTTTCCAACTTTTCTTATATTATTAGACATATCGGACTATTATATTTCTTCATACCCTCTCATTTCACATTTACCCTCTAGACAATTCTCCTTCTGCTACAACTTCGTATACTTTTCCCCATCAAAGCGTTGTAATATTTCCTTAACTTTTCTTTTAGATTTGTATGCCTTGAACATGATTTATTTCAACCATCAAATCCCTTTTAACATCACTGACAAAAGAAATACTTCCAATACCTGGTTCATGCTAAGCTTATCAAGGTACTTGTTGGCTAAGTACCTTGAGGTTTCATGCTTGTTGATGTGCTCTCTTCCACAAGTGTGTCCCCCTCACTAAGAGTCTTTATTTCAAAAGTGGACTCATTTTGGTATTCTGATGTATGGATCCTCTAGCTTCAGCCCTTAGGACATTTAGCAGTTATCAAACTTGCTCTCAACATAGCCTTTCTTATATTTCATTCATACAAGATCTCTCTAAACATTCTGAAATTCCTGAACTTCTATTCAACAACTAAGTCAAACTTTGGTTTCCTGAATTCTACTTCAGGATTTAACTCCATAGGATCTTCCTGTGGCATTCCACTACCAGACCTTACTCGAGTTAGTAGGTCATTCTCATTAGGTACAACTTTATTCCACTCTTCAATAGGCCCTACA
Source organism: Cinchona pubescens (assembly GCA_025175665.1). Classification (NCBI taxonomy): domain Eukaryota; kingdom Viridiplantae; phylum Streptophyta; class Magnoliopsida; order Gentianales; family Rubiaceae; genus Cinchona; species Cinchona pubescens. The sequence continues at coordinate 756,363 of JANKKI010000157.1, forward strand.
TTAAGTATTATGACTTTAGCATTATCCTCTTGTATGGCTTCGATTGCATGATTGTCATCATTTGGTGCATCTTCAAGTTGCTTTTCTGATGTGGTAGCCCCTTTATTGTTATGTAATTATTTTCGGAAAATGTCTTTGACTTTCATGGTTTCAAGTCCTTTCAGCCATTCAAGTTCTTATTCTTCAATTTAGCCTCAATACTTCCTTACAATTAGCTTCTACTTTAGAATTGTTACCCTTCTAAGAAGCTTGCATCCCATTTTTAGTTGTACAATTTTTCCTCTTTGCTTTACTTCTTGTTCTCTTGCTTCTCTCTCCTTAGTTATTGCCTATTGGTGATTTGCTTGCTCTACAATTGCTGGCTGCTCCTCATTCCCTGGTTGTTCATCCTAATTGGTGTGCTGTTGGTTAGTTGGATGTTTGTCATCCTATGAAGTGAATCTGGATGTTTGGTCTATTTTTTCAGCAAACACCTCAAGATGAGGCAAGTGATCCCAAATTCTTGCCCAGAGCTCTACGTCTTCATCAAAAAATAGGTAAGCAGTTGTGATATCAATCTAGATGTCTAAAATAGAAGTTGATTTCAAATCATGAGTCTATTTTATTGTGCATGGCCACTAGTTTATCAAATATAATCTCACTTGGTCTTCTACTCGTGAAATGACCTTTTTTTTCACCAACATACCTAATAACTTTGGGCTCCTACACAAAAAAAAAAAAAAAAAAAAACCACAAAACCATACATGAACATCTTGGACTTTTTGATTATCAATTAGTATAAACTTATTAGGTACAGCTTTCATTATCTCATTATTATTTCCATTGTTCAATCTCAAAAGAAATGCAATGTTATTATAAGTTGACCACATAAGGTAAGACATAAAAAACACTAAGCAACATGGTGGTCCAAACCAGTAAAACACTAAATACAAACCCCAACTTATAATCTTGTCTGAAAACTCCACAACATATAGCCAACACAAATCGCCTACTAATGATCAATAACAATAAACAAGTAATTTCATCACCATAAAATATAATAAACACAAAAACACAAAGGAACCGCTAATGAAAAATAACAATAAACAGGTAATTCCATGAAAATAAAATACAATAAACAAAAAAAACAATTTTTTTTCAAAATCAATGTTTTCCTACCCCTGGAAAGTATTTGAGGTACAAAAATTGACTTTAAAAAATCAAAATCTCCAAAGTGTATATTAATACTAGAAACTGGTTCACAGTCTAATTACTTAGCAAAAAAACTCTTTTTTTTCTCCAAGTAAATGCTTCTCAACCCCTACAATGTATTTAATAAACCACTTTGAATTTGCAAACAAAAGCCGCTAAATGTATACTAACCCTAGAAACAATTCACAATCCGATAACCATATAATCGTGTTTGTGGAATAAAAATTTCTTGCATTCTAGAGTGGTTCAACACCAGAAACAACCTTATATCACTAAACATAAACCCTATTTCAAAAAAGAAAGTTAAGACCTATAACATTCATCATTTTGTAGCCACAACTTTCGATCTTTCCCTGAATCCATGCTTCAAACTCGATAAATGGGTTTGATTGGTGATTAATGCTATTTGATGAATAGTTTTGACTTTTTGAATATTGAAAAATCGGATTTGCAAATGTCCTTCTAGATCTCTCTCGCAAAAATGATTTTTCTGAATGCATTGTTATTAATTCTCATAATAATGAGGGTAAGAAGATCCTTTTGTACTCCAGACCGCATGAGGATTTAAAGTATACTTCCTGAACACATAGGGCCTATGGGTCTAAAGGCTATATCACAAGGGGTTTTAAAATAATTTACCCAAAAAATAATATCATGATTGTATCTTATCACAAGATTCACATGTGGAGTCATGATGATTTATGTAAGAATATCATCAAATTTTTTATACACATTTTATTTTCCTTTTTCCCCATTTTGAAAAATATTCGAGTATTAGTATCGCAATACTTAGCCGTTGTTTGATTCACATCCGAGAATTAGAATTGAAATGAAAATCATAAACTCAACTATCAATATGTGTTTGTGTCATTCCCCACCACTTGTTTGGTTTGAAATTGAATGGGTTTCACTATTTGTGAGTTAGTCAATTTGATATCCAAGTCACATATGGTAAATGAAAGATATATTTTTTAATATTTTCATTTCTATAGAATGATTACCATAGTACCTAACCAAAAACAACATATATGAGTATCATTATCTTTGATTTTTATTCTTTTCCTCATAGCCATGACCAAATACCCCTTAGTTTCCCTTGAATTTTGAACTAGAAGGACCAAATTGAGTCAGTATACCAATTCATCATGCACAAATCCGCATTTTCGTGAATTATTTTATCAACGAATAAGTAATTGTATGGATAAGATGTTGATAGAATTTGATAAAACAAACGAGTTAGGTGACTTTGGATAATTCATAAAGAAAAGATATTTTTGTCTCTTGTTTTTAGGGTGTACCTCAATTTGGTACTAACAACAAATGAGTTAGGTGACTTTGGATAACTTTATACGGAAAAGATTATTTTTGTCCCTTGTATTTAGGATGTGCCTCAATTTGGTACTAACGACAAAACAATTTAGCCCAATTTCTAAAATGCTGGCTAATACAATTCTTTTTGACAAAAAAAACAGACAGATTAATGGTGAAAATCATGTAAATATTATGTGCCTATTAAACACAACCAATGAATGACTGGAGGTTAAAAATCTAAAAATAATTAAATTTTCTTTGTTAGTTTTTGTCGTTGAAAATTATGCTTCAAGAAGATGGTATAAAATTAAAGTTCAGGAAATAAGAGACAAGAGAAAAATATTAGGCCTCCTTTGATAGGAGGAAAGTAAAGTTAACAAGAAATCTGATTACTCATAATATAGTTCCAAAGAAAAACATAATTTTAATATGTTTGTATATTTTTAGAAATGTTGATATAGATTCTTGTCCCAATATTTGGTTGAGCATAAAGTGATGAGAAATGTATTTTATATTTTTACTAGACTGCTGAAAATATCCTTGTAAACATAAATATTCAATAATTATGCATTATGATTCAACTAAAATTATGTATCATATAAATTTTTATGCACAAAGACTAAAAAGTAAAAGAAATTATATCCAAGATAGAGAATCTAAATAAATAATTTAATAAATTCGGATCATAAGGGAATTCTAGACGAGAAGAAAATAAATCGAATCCAATACAAAGCAGTAGCAAACTTTAAACATAACTAAGTTGTCTAAGTACAAATACAATTGATAAACTTTGTAATTCTTCATTCAACATCGAGGTCTTTAGGCTATGAGAAAGACTCCCAGATGATCAAGTTTCAAATCAGCACCAATGATGTTACTTTAAAAAGAGTACTTAATTAGTTGTGTAATATACATATCTTGATTCAAGGACTTCACTATAATGACGACCAGCATTAAGAAATAAATAGAGAAGACGATTAAGTGTTTCTTATACAGGTTACAGGACATGGCCATACCGATGAAATTTTGATAAGACTATCTAAATCTTCCATGTGCCATTATTCAATAACCAGATTGCAGAAGAACTAACGTAAATTACATTACTCAAGAATAAAAAAAAATTTTAGATTAAGAATAAAAGGTTTCAAAAATCACCCAAATCACTCAATAATTAGTAACTAGTTTAGAGGGAAAAATAAACAAATAATTCATCAAATAATAATAATACAAATGTCTTCTCAAGATTAAAATAGTAAAAAAAAAAAAAATCATCCGTACATAGTATTTCGCATGCATAAAAATAAGAACATAAGAATAAATCAAGCCTAAAAATTCAATCCAATCTATAGTGTGCAAAACACTTCAACATCTATTAAAAACACGATAATAATCAAAATAATTCATCCAACAAAACAGCATATAAGAATTATTTATTTAAAATTTGTAGCTACTAGAATCAAAAGGTTACAGGATAACGTTAAAAGGTACCGTCGTAATTGGCTGAGCATTCACTCTATCTCTGTCTTTCTTTGTTTGTCTATGCTAATATGTTGTCCCAAAGTCTTTAATTTGCCTTTTTTTTTTTTTTAGGAATTCCTTTTTCATTCGTTCTTCTGTTAAATGTAGTCCTCGATCGAATAAGAGATGTATAATATGGGAAAGAGATAAGGTTTGTAATGGAGGTTATGTTTTTAACGTAGAGGTTAGAAAGAAGAGAAAAAAGTTTTAAAGTGTCATTAACTGTATATTTTTGGATTAAATTTTTAGGGTAAGTAATTATAACACCAATAGCATATGATAATTTAGAATCCTGGTATTATACATCTACTTTCCTTATTTTGAGGAAAGTCTTTATTTAATTTTCTAACAAGTCAAAAATAAACCAAATACTAAATTTTAAATTTTGGAAAAAAAATTACTTTTCCTGTTTAGAATCCTTGTCAACCAAACAAGACCTTAGGGTGAATGGAGACTATGACTTTCTAACGTTAAATTGTTTGTGTTTAATGAGCACGTGATTATTTACGTGGTTTCTACGGTTAATTTGTCCAATTTTTTTTTTTTTTTTTTATCAAAAGGACCTGTATTGGCCAACATTTTAAAAGTTAAAGGACTAATTATTTATTTTAATGTATAAGGGATCAAATTAACACACAACCCGAAAATAAGAAACAAGTAAACTTTTTCCCAATTTCATGCAATGTCAAATTAATATTTTCTCATGCTGCGACGTGTAGAAGTTATTGTTTTCTTTCAATATTCAATTTCCTTATTTCCCTGTCAGTCAAATCTCTAACTATTTTCTTCATCTATTTTCTTTCATTTTTCTCACTTTCTAATTTATCTCTTATTTAACTCCCAGTCGATGTATTAAAAATATTTGTTAAAATTTAACGTAATTATTGACGAATTGAATTCGAATGAACTCTTACATAACCGAGTTCAATTGAAATATCAATAATTTTGTTAGCTTTTCAATCTATAAATAATGAGGAAAAAAGTAAACCAATATGAAATTGAAAAGGAATTTCTTACCTTCTTTAGTACAATTAATTTATTCTTAACCAATTTTACTCAAATCTTTGTTTCCAGTTGAAATATAATACGTATATTTTTATAATTTGATTATTTGATAGGAACTTAAGATCCCGGACAAACACATGGGAAAAAAAAAATACTAGTTTATCCATTATGTCAAGATATGCCAATATTGTGGAAAATTCTGGAGTACATCTCCAAATAAATTGCGATAATCGGTAAGAATTAAATTTTAAAAAATCTTGCTTACATCAGGTGATGTCATAGATTTTTTAAATTTTAATCCGCACCACAGAATTTATAAGTAGAGTTAAAGATAAGATCTATCTAAGTATTTGTCAATCCTATTAACCAAACTGTTCAGTAGAGGATTGCAGTAGCCGGTTTGGTATAGTTTTTTAGGGTTATTTTTATGTATTTTAATTAACTAAAGTAAGGGTTTAGTAGTCGGTTTGGAAGTATCCGAATAAAAAGTGTAATTTATGCTCAATTATCGAGTACATATTTTTTGTAAGTATTTTTAATATTCAAAAATGTGTTATAAATATTTTTAAACTTGTAAGTTTACAATTAAAGTAAATCTAGTTTTAAAAAGCGTTTTTTTATGTACTTTTTTACTTCAAACTTTAAAAAATATATTTGTCTAATATTAGTCAAATGATATTAAATAGTAACTTCTTTTTATTAGAGATAAAATATTAACAAAAACATCTTAATTACTAATGAAAATGTTATCATTAAATGAGAGTAAATTCTTATATAGATCAAAATATATAGTCCCACTATACACCTTGTTGTTTATATTTGTCTACATATTCTAACTTGTGGATGAAATATTTTAATTTTTAAAATTTTAAAAGAAGACTTCCATGATCTAACACATGAAACTAAGATATTCAAAAGTTAATCAAATCGAAAAAAAAAATTGACTTGACTTATTCGATTTTAACTCAAAATCAAATTAATTAAACGACTCCTCAACTCGAATTTGATTTCAACTTCCAAGTCAAATTACCGGTCGAATACTTAATCTACACATTGACTGGCTTACCAGTTGAACAAATTATTCGATGCTTTGCCAATCAAATACCTGTTAAATAAGTCAAACAATTAGATATCTTTTGATATTTTAACATAAATTATAATACTATATTATATTTGTGTAATGAATATTTATACATAATAATTTTAATTTTTAATAATTAAACATGTTAATAACTAGATAATATTATTTTTTCTTAATACTTAAATATCTTTTCTTTGTATAATTATGGGAGTTATCAATGTAAATATAATACTTCACATTATGTATAATTTATACACTCATAAATTAATATAAGTGTACAACTTATTAATGCAATACTTTTTTTTTCAATAACTAATTAAATGGATTACTAATTTTCTTTTAATACATATAGATACTAGAATTCAATAATTATTTGTACTTTAACATTTATTAAAATATCGATATCTAACATATTTATACATACATGTTTTGATATTCATATACTAAGATTTGCATAACCTATACTTGTAATAAAAATATGTTTTAAATAACGTCTATTTTATATATTTATACATGTGTATATAATGTAGTAGTGTAACATTTTTAAGATCAACAAATATATTAAATACATTACCAACTTAATATTAGTATAAATAAAGTTAGGTAATCATATATATACATATATATGTATGTATGTATATATGTGTACACACACATATATATGTATATATACACACAGACACACACATATATATGTATACACACACACACATATATATGTATACACACACACACACACATATATATATATGTATGTATATATACATATATACATACATACATATATATATACACACACACACATATTTGGATGATAAGGAAAAAGAAGATTTAATTATTTTTATACTTGATACTAATAATTCTGATTAGTCTGAAGATTTAGAAGAATATATTTCTTCCTCAGAAGATGAGGTTTGTAATGATTATTCTTGCTCTCAAAATGATTATTTTCCCTCTATTTTAGGAGTGAATAGTTTTCAAATTTTTTATTTTACTGATAGTTAAAATCTTTTCTTTAATTTCTTATAAATGTACTTCAAGATGATCAACAAAGGAAACAATATTTAATTCAATATTAAAAAATTTACAAAATGAGAAAATTCATAATCTTCAAAAACAAGAAAAGAATTCTTCTTTACCCTTTCCTATTAAGGATAAATTAAATGATTTATAAGAAAAAATTACTTTAAAGGATGTTTTAGAAAATGTAATCAAAGCTCTTTTAATAGACCAATTACTATATCTATTTTAAAAAAGAAAATAAATCAACTTAAAGAAGAAATACAGGATTTGAAACAAAGATTGGCTTTATTAGAAAATATTTATTCTTTAAATTTTTTTTTCATAAAACCTACAAAAGAATCTTAGGAAGAACCTGAATCATCTAAATAAAAAGAAAAGTCAGATATTTTGGATAAACAATTTTACATGTTTCTTTTGTTTATTTTGCACAAAAATATTTTATACAAGTAACTTTAGTAATTAACAAAACATATGTGTTTTCTTTAATTGCTATGAGAGATTCTGGAGCTGATATTCTCAATGCATTTTTTGTTTGGTTCAATCTCTGAATTTTTTTAAAAAAACTTATACCATTTTACATGCTGTAAAAGGATCACAAATTCTTGTTAGATACAAGATTTCAAGTGTTTGCATATTTTCAAAAGAAGAAATTTACATATGTTTATCTTTTATTTTAACAACAAACAAAAATGAACATGTCATTCTAGGAACTCCATTTATAGTTCAAATGCATCCTTATTATTGTGATGGAAAAAATAGTATATAATAATGAAAAAGGTTTGACTTTTGAATTTGTTACCCAACACCAATCGTATGATTTAAATACTTATTCTGTTATTTCTATCAAGAAAATATTAGATTAAATACTAATCAACTTGATTTTTTACAAAAAGAAATTTATACCTATAGAATAGAAGAACAATTAAAAGATTTTCATATTCAACAAAAAATTCATCATATGAATGAACAAATTTTATCAAAAGTTTGCAATGATTTACCCACTGCTTTTTGGTATCTTAGGAAAAAATAGATAGTTTATCTTCCTTATGAAAAGGATGTTAATGAAAGACAAATTCCTATAAAAGTTAGACCATCCAAATAAATAAAGAAATGGTTGAATTTTGTTAAAAAGAAATAGATGACTTACTAATCAAAAGTATAATAAGAAAATCTCATATTCCTTGGAGTTGTTCTACTTTTTATGTCAATAAGAATTCAGAAATATAAAGAGAAACTCCTAGATTAGTTATTAATTATAGCTGTCCCTGAATAAAGTTCTCCAACAGATTATTTACCCCCATTCCTAATAAAAAAGATTTATTAAATAGAGTAGTAAATTCAAAAATATATTCAAAATTTGATTTAAAATCAGGAATTTGGCAAATTTAAATTACTGAACAAGATAGATATAAGACTACTTTTACTTTACTTTTTGGATTATGAATGGAATGTCATGCAATTTAGTTTTAAAAATGTACCATCTGAATTTTAGAATATTATGAATGATATATTTTCTTCATATCCTGTGTTTATTATTGTTTATATTAATAACATACTTATTTTTTTCGAGTCTATTGATCAACATTTTAAATATTTGAATATCTTTTTACATGTTTCATTCATAATGGAATTGTTGTTTCAGCATAGAAAATTAAACTTTTATAACTACAAGTTAGATTTCTTGGTTATGACTTGAATAAAAGGTATATTATACCTATAGCTAGATCTATTGAATTTACTGATATATTTCCTGATGAATTAAAGATAAAACTCAATTACATCAATTTTTAGGAATTTTGAATTACATTGCTAAATATTACAAACATCTGACATAGGATTGTAAGCATTTATATCAAAGGTTTTAGAAAAATCCCCCGCCTTAGTCAAAAACTCATACAGTTGCTGTAAAAAACAATAATAAAAGCAAAAGTTAAAAGATTACTCATTTTAAATTTAGTAAATTACACATGGTATAAAATTGTTGACACTGATGTTTCTGATATTGGTTAGGGTGGAATTCATAAACAAAACAATGTATATCTCCATAACAATAGAGAGGAATTAGTCAGATTTACTTCTGGCATTTGGAATAGTGCTCAAGAAAAATATGCTACAATTAAAAAAAAAAATCTTAGCATAGTCTTATGCATCACCAAATTTCAGGATGATTTATTAAATCATAAATTTCTGATTAGAATAGATTATTCTGCAGCAAAATATATTCTGAAAAAGATGTTAAAAATATTGTTTCAAAATAATTATTTGCTAGATGGTAATCTATCTTATCTATTTTTTATTTTGATATTGAATATATTAAAGGAGAAAATAATTCTCTTCATTATTTTCTAACTCGTAAATTTTTCACAAATCAATATGAATCTCCTTCCGGGAAGATGCCGAGGTAGATCCCAACTAGGCAAGGGCAATGCTCAAGGTAGAGGACTAAATTCTCCTCCAGGACAAATTGGAAGAATAGGATATGGGCAAACACTATTTCTGGAGAATATCCCCCATTAACAGGAAATTATTCTTCTACCTATAATAATGTTTTACACTGAAATAGCCAACCATTTCTTTAAATCAATTATCCCTTTCAAGTTCTAACATGACAATCCTACCGCATATTCCAGACTCTTCTTCCTCTTCAGAAGAGTTATTCAAGTCTAATGGGAAACAATTGCATGCCATGTATATTGAACTAGAAGAAATGTCTAAAAGTCCTTATCCTCTTTTCTCTCACAAATAATGTCCGAATTTCTTTCAATCTTATTTTCCTGCTACAGGAAATCCTCAAAACTCTAGACATGTTTATGTAAGGTTTTTTAATTTCATTCGAGTGATAAATGAAAATATTACACATATTATGAAACACTACTGGTTGGTTTCCTACCAAACAAAATTATGAAATAAAATTGTCAAAGATCTTTGTCAAATATATACCTGGAATTAGAGATTGGGGTGTCCCTACATCTTATTTAAGATTCACCTCAATTTTTAACAATCAAGATCATAGATTTACCTATTTTTTAAATGATAACATCTTTCTGTAATGTTTTCTATTATACCTTTAACCAAAATAAGGAATTTAAACATACTTGATGGATTTGTTTAAGTCCATCTATTTTAGAAAATAAAAAGAAACTTCCAAGTTATTCTATCAAATTTCAAAATTTTAGAATTCCTAAAGATCTTCTTCCAAAATATATTCAGGATGCATATAAAATATATCTTGAAATATATTTTTTCTAAATTTAGCTCAGCAGAAGAATATTCTTCAAATGTTTTTACTAAAAAAGCATTATGTCATTTTATAATACAATTTAATATTCCATGGTTATTTCATTGAAAATTTCAAACTGGCATTTGTTTAGATACAAGATTTTCACATATTCGAAGGATTTTTGAAAAAAAATAGTAGATAAAATGTCAAAATAATAATTTTAAAAGTATAGGAGTATCTTCTCCTACGATTGGAGTGTTTTCTCCACAACAAAGTTTTCTTTTGATTGAAGCATCTTCTTCTTAGAAACATTCTTTAGAAGAATCTCTTTCTTTAAAAAATCTAGTTGAAGAATAGTATTTTCTATATTGCTGCTACAATTAAAAATATGTAGAGCAACAAAAATCAGAAACAACACTAGAAGAAAGGAGTAAATTGGACAGCATTAATCTAAGAATATGTGTTGAAAGGATTAAAATCATCCTCAACTCTAAAAGGAAAAGAGAAGATTGAATCATCCTCAAAAGGAAAAGAGAAGACTGACATTTCCAATCCATTTTTTCAATTATATGAAGAATAATTTGATGATTCTCAAGATTCTAATGTCTCAAAAGATATTGATATTAATATTCTTTTAAAACAAGCAGAGGCATTAACAAAAAATAGTGAGAAGTATTGAAGGCAAAAATTCAGAAAATTCTATTAAAAAGAAAATATTCTCTAATGAAGAAATCATTGAATCAAAATCTGAATAATCTATTTTATTCAATTCAAAAAAAAAGAAAAAGAAAAAGGGTAGACAAAAAAATGATGAAATATGCTAAAGGAAAATAGAATATGCTGAAGACATCAGAATATATTGACGTAAGCAATGATGTCAATAATGAAGGACGTTTGCAACAACGTACTCAATAGTAGAAAATCTGGTTATAAATATTCAACTAAAATATGCTATTTTAAATAAATATATATACACATACATGTACACAAATATATATATGTAAGTATATATACGTGTACATATACATATATATATATATTTTGTGTGTGTGTGTGTATGCATATATATGTATATATATATACACACACACACATACTGACACATACATATATATATGTATGTACGTGTGTGTCTATATATATATATACACACACACGTACAGACATATATATATATACATATATAGATATACGTATATATACACATGATGTATACATACATATATAGATGTATGTGTATATATATACATACATAGATATGTATGTATACATACATGTGTGTGTATATATATATGTATATTCTATATGCATATATATTATATAGAATATATACATATACATATATACATATATATATATGTATGTATGTATGATATTTATGTTACTATACATACACACATATATATATGTATGTGTGTGTGTGTGTATATATATTATATATATACATATATATGTATATATACATACACACACATTTGTATATGCATATGTATGTATGTATGTATCTATATACACACACACACACACAAATATATACATATATATGCATATATACATACATAAATATATATATGTGTGTGTGTATAGTACAAACAAAACTACTTTCTGGGTCCATACTGGACTCAGACAATTTTCTTGATCCTATTCTAGTTAACAAATTAGCCATGATTAACTTAATACACCTTGTATTTTCTTCTTATTTTCCTAATGTATCGGGACCACCTAACGGGACCACCCTAGACTTCTATTTTGTCTTATGGGCTGGCCAAGACGTCCAAGGCTGACCAGCACTACACTAAGAGAAAACAATCAGACTCTAAAGGAGGATTAATTTAATAAACCTTTATTTGTTAAATAAAATAAAACCAAAGCAACTAGAGGATAGAGTCTTTTGCCTTAATACCCAATGCTTTTTGTGATAATCATGGCTAATTTGTTAAATAGCATAGGGTCAAGAAGACTATCTGAGTCCAATATGGATCCAGAAAGTAGTTCTCTATCTACTATTAATGAAGTAGAAATTAATATTGCAAAAATAAAACAAAGACTACAAAATTAGTGTATTACAAAACAAAAAATTAGTACTTTATATGAAAAAGGAAACTTTGATTTTTTTTCAAGATTATTCTATTAAAACTTCTGAATCCACAATACCTATCTTTAAGAAATATGATTCCATATCCCTATTTTCGCTACAATTTCTAACCCATCATATGAGAAATGATTACAAATTTATACATATAGGATGTGTTCAAGTTGCTATTAAACCTCTTATGAGATTAAGTTTAGATGTACCAATATTACTATGCCTAAGAGATGCAAGACATTTAAATTTTTCAAATTCACTTTTAGCCGTATTATAATCAAATTTAGAAAATGGTCCAATATATTTTAACTGCTAATCCAAACTTTGCTTTAGATTTAAATAATCCTAATATTTTAGCATCTTTAACCTTATATATTCAAATAAAAAATATAGAATTTACTGATAATTCAAGACCATTAATTATTGTTTATAGAATATATAAAATAAAGTTTAATGAAAACTATTGCTAATCCTAAAGCTATAAACTGTTCACCAAGAGGAGAAACACTATTATTTGAAGAAAATTTAAATCATTCAAATGTACATATGTTAAAAAGATTATAATGGGATAAAATATCAAGATAGAATTTTTCTGATATTATTGCTGCTAAATCTATCCCTCGACCTCAAAGTACTATTTCAAATATTATAGAATTTTCAAATAGATCAGTTGAAATACAATTTGATAGACCATCTACTTTTGCCTATGAGAGGGCATCTACCTCATCAATTCCAACTACTATTCATGAAAAAGCAGATGAAAAAGAGAAAGCCACTTCCAGTAAAATGGAGATACAAAGCATAGATTTTTCTCCAAATATCTTCTTAAACCTATATATCAAAATATAGAAAATTCTATTAGTCCTACTACTTCACCCACAAGATTTCAAATGCATTTTGATGAACAAGTTTTAATGATTTCATCAGAGTTTAAATTAGACAAAGATGTATTAAGAAAATATTTTTATAGTAAAGAAAATAATGAAAAAGGAAAACGGTTCTTTGAAAACTTTAACGATGATCAACAAAAAGAAATTAGGGAAGTATACTCCAAAGATTTAAAAAGAATAAAATTAAATATTGACTTCTTTAAATGGTTTGAAATTTATTGTAGTAATAACCAAATTGATAATCCTTTTATCAAGCCACACCTAGGAGTTACTTCAAAAGAATGGATTACATCCTCTTCTTAAAAAACTAACTCTCCTTATCCTCCTATAGAAGAAATAAAATTTGAACACAGAGGAAGTACAATAATAGCATCTCCTTTCAAAATAAGTAATCTGGATATTTTAGAAAATTCTCCAATAATAAAAGATGTAGATAACAAATATATAAATAGAATAATTACTCAAATTAAATATTAAATACAATGTCTTCTCATCTCATGGAAATAGAAAAAGAAATTAATACTCCTACAAGTCTTCAATCTCCTTTCAAAAAAATCTCCAGAATCTTTCCCAAGTCAACCTTTATTTAAACCCTTTGAACAGTCAAAAGGAAATACTCCAGTATTAAATAAAGATAAAAGATTAGTAGATGAGATGGTAGAAAAATTAAAAAATTTAGAAGAAGATAAAAAATCTAAAAAAGATGAAAAACAAAAAAATCAAATTGCAACTATAACTCAAGAAGAAAACTTTGAAAAAGATGATAATCAAATAAATAAAATAACCAAAGGAGAAATTAAGAATGAAAGAATGCCCATAGAAAGAATTTTTATGCAAGACCATCTTTTCCCGATATGCAATTTGAAGAAAGACATACTATATCTTTATCTCAATATAATGGAGAAGGTATATGTGAATGGAATTTAGATGGATAAGCTGATCTGTACCCTTGTCTATCAAATGTATAATACTATTTAAGAGATGGAAATGTGTGCTACAGCTTACAAAGCTAAAGGAAATACAGATCATCAAAGTACTAATCTGTTAATTGTAGGATTCACCGGAAGCTTAAAAAGATGGTGGGATAATTATTTAACTGAAGATAAAAAAAATTCTATACAAACTGTAATCAAAATGTAGTTCCAATGGTAACAGAATTAGTAAGAAGTAATAATCAAATAGTAATAACTCAACTTGCTAGTATTAGTGGAGTTCAAGATGCAATTCCAACATTATTATATGCAACTACTAAACACTTCATAGCCAAACCTCAAAATTTCCAAGAAAGAAGCCTAGAAATATTAGCTAATCTTACTTATCCAAAATTATATGATTTTAGATGGTATAAAGATGTTAAGACAAAAAATAAAAGATAAATATAATGGGGAAATACCTCATGCCAAACTTATTATGTTAACGTAGAACTTTAGCATTATGTACTGATTTAAAACTTAAAAGTCAAATTTAAAAGAGATCAGAAGCAAACTAAAAAGGAATTAGGATAATTTTACGAAGATTTTGGTTTTGAAAATTTATTTCCTCCATCTAGTAAAACTAAACATTAAAATAAATATTCAAAGTTCAAAACAAATTTTGGATCTAAATGTAAAACATACTCTCCCTCTTGTAATAAACCATCATATTCTAAATCAAAAACTAAGTATAAAACATCTCCTTATTCTAAATCCAAGACATCAAATTTTAGCAAAAAGACTATGTTATCGTCAGCTTCTAATTTAGTATGATGGAAATGTGGAGTAGTAGGACATAAGGCAAAATTTTGTGATATTAGAAAAAGGGTATCTTTATTAGACTTAAAAGAAGAAACTAAAGAAAAAATATTAAATATATTAAATGAAGATGTATAAGAAGAAAGCACTTCTGAAGAAGAAATAAAAGATATTAATGTTATTCGAGAAGAATCATCTGAATATGAGGAAGATAAATCTGAGCACTCTGATTGCGGTTGTGGTTATAGGGATTTGCTCATGTTCTTATCAATCTATTAATGTTATTTCAAGTCAAAATAAAAAAAATTTCTTTGATTTGATATATAAAATAGAAGATGCTGAGATAGAAATAGAATATTTATTAAAATTAAGGGATATAGTAATCCAAGCAAAAAAACCACAAGTAGAGCCTTTTAATCTTCAAGAAATATTTAATAGGCTTAAAAAACCTTTAGAAATTTCTATTCAAGATTTACAGGCTGAAATAAATCAAATTATAAAGGATATAAAAATTTTACAACAAGAATATGTAGAAATAAAATTCTCTTCTATCAGTAAAATCACAAAATGAAGCAGAAAACCAAGATAAACAATCTACTTCCCAAGAGGATAAAGATTTTATAGCAGTTATATCTAGAATAAAATTTCAAAAATGGCATGTTCCTGTTAATGTTAATATTAAAAGAGAATTTTTAGTAAATTTAATAGTCTTAATCAATTCAAGATCTGATCAAAATTGTGTAAGTGATGGAATAATTCCTAGCAAATATTATGAAAGAACATTAGAGAAATTATATTCAGCTGATGGTGAAAAACTAGATGCCCATATTTGTAATCAAAATAGATGATTCAAAAATTCTTTTATCTTAGCTAAAAATTTAGCTCAACGTATTATTATAGGAACTCCTTTTATTACTCAAATATATCTATTTTTAAATGATGAAGAAGCCATAAGAACTAAGATATATGGTCAAGTCCTTCATTTTCCTTTTATTCATTCACCAACATCCAAAGATGTTAGTTTATTAAAAAGTTATACAATTTCTCAAATCAGCAATGTTCAAAAGAAAAATAAAGAAAGAGAAGTAATTAAAGCTTATTCAGTTAATAAACTTCAAAAACAAATTAACTTTTTAAAAGAAGAAATAAATTATGAAAGAATAAATCAACAACTCAAAGATGATAAAATTAAATTAAAAATCTCTAATTTTACTAAGTTGCTAGAAGAGCAAGTTTGTTTTGATCTATCAATAATGCTTTCTGGGATAGAAAGCAACATATAGTAAAACTACCTTTTTTTTATAGCTAACCTCCAAATTCTTGGTGGGAGGGTGCTACTCCCATATTTTATTAAAGTTACTGAAATAATGTACAAAGAGGGGACTAGACCAAAACCTCTTGGAAATGATACAATGGAGAGGAGGATAAGTACACATCATTTCACTTTACGAATGCTAGGGTAACCTATTTCGTCTAGTCGAAGAATTCCTGTCAATTCATTGGGAGTATTGGAAGATGAGAAGATGTTAGCCACATTAACCAATCTGCTACCCATCTTGGTTTGTTAGTTGTTGCATTAGCCTCTCTATAGATATAAGCTAGATGAAATTTGCCGTAGGCTAGGAAGTGTTTTATTTTGCGAACCATGTGATCCACCCTTCAAGAGATATGAACAATTCCAGTCACCATTTGAAATAGAAGGAATGAGTCATCTCTGCTTCTATTTCCACATGAAAGGAAGTTGCAAACTCCAACCCAGATACATAGTAATGCTTGAGCTTCTGCCTCAAGGCTTGTTTCCAAGGGTAGAGAGGAATAAAATCCTGTCAAAATCCAACTATTGCAATCACTAATGAGACCACCATATCTTGATTGTGCTAGATGTTGCAATGAAGATCCATCCGTGTTAAGCCTTAGTCTCCCAAATCTCGATTTCTCCCAAGCCACAGCCGTAAATCTTGGTGTAGGTTTAGCCAGTTTGTGAATTGGTAGGGCTGTCGTTGTTAACAAAAAACCTTTGATAACACTCGAGTCAATTAATGCCATCATAATACAATGAATCGTGATGGAGAAGGGCTGCATGATCCCCTCGGCCAAGAACTTGCAGTGCACCATCCATAAGTTCCAACATATCATTGATGGTATGAAGTCATATAGCTCCCTTTCATGTTTTGAGGATAGGGACAGCTACCTTGAATAGAGAATGTGAAGTAGGGAACTTTCTCAGAGTGTAGGAACTCCAAGTTTGCTACCAAAATACTGCCAGACCGAAACGAGCATACGAATAACTGACAAACCAGTGATCGAGCTCATCCAAACTATCACAGTTTGGACATTTGCAAGGAAGACAAAAACTGAATTTAACCAACACAACCGGGAAAGGAACAAACCTATTAAGAAGTTTTCAATGGAAAATAGACACCTTCAAGGGAAGTCGATCATTCCATATTTGTCTTCGTGATAAAACCGTGTTCTTTCGTCTCCTAATTTGTTCAAATGCTAACTTGGTGGTGAAAATTCCCAAGGATGCCGATGTCCATACCACTTGATCCTTACCCCGATTAAATTAAAAAAGTGTTCAAAAACCTCTAATGAAGTTCCCTAGGCACATTAGAATTGATAAAATCTTCATTCCAGCCATGAAGGTTTGAAAATACCTCATTGATTTGTATATCCTCAATCCTCCCTTTCTCCTCCTTATCATAAATTGGCCCATCGCCTAGCCAATTACCAAATCACAAGGAGGAATCGCCCTTTCTAATCATGACATGTGAGGCATAAGTGATACAATTCCTTAACAGTCACCATCCATCTCCATATAGGCGAACCATTTGCCACATTTCCAGTACCATACTTAGCTCTCATGAAAACAAACCATAACAATGCGGAGTTTTGGAATTCCCACCATAGCTTGAGAGAGAATGAAGTGACAACATCTTGGAGACTATGAAGTCCCAATCCATTGTCTGTTGTAGGTAAACATAGCCCTTTCCAACTCTTCCAATGTCGCCTTCCTCCATATTCAGATTCTCTCCAAAAGAAATCAGCCATAAACTTTTTCAAAGTAGGAATCACTGATTTCGGAGGGTTTTGGACAGCCAACTCATGTATTGGAATGGATGCTACAACATGCTTGATAAGGATAAGGCAGCCACCTAGCAAAAGCAATTTTTTCTGTCAACCCGCCAAACGAAGTTGTAACTTTTCAACTACGTAGTGGAAGTGACGGGTGCATTTTTGGGCCTTATAAAGATGACAATCGAAGTACAAGAGGGGGGAATACTATTTTTTTCTTTCTTGATGCCCAAGCAATGCTCTATAACTCGAATCTATCGAACACCACATCCCTTGGAAACATATAATGAGCTCTTTGATATGTTGACTTTTTGGCCAGATCTATGCTCATAACCTTGTAACAATTCTTTGAAATTCTTTACTGATTTGATATTCCCCAGATAAAAATGATTACATCATCCACAAAAGTCAAATGCGAGATAATCGGACATCTTCTAGGTACAGAATACAGAGAAATATCTTGGTGAAGGATTCGCCTTTTAAGACCTCTAGAAAAAGCCTCTACACAAGGAATAAATAATAGAGGAGATAAAGTGTGGCCTTGTTTGATACCATGAGATGATTTAAAAAATCTCGAGACCTTTCCATTAGTTAGAAAGGAAAACTAGTTGCCTCGTAGATTATTCATTATCAGCTTAACAAAATGTGTGTGAAAACCAAATTTAAGAAGAAGCTTTTGTAGAAATATCCATTCCACTAGATCAAAAGCTTTCATCATGCCCATGTCTAGTTTGAGAAT
The DNA here is from genome assembly GCA_025175665.1 of Cinchona pubescens. NCBI lineage: Eukaryota > Viridiplantae > Streptophyta > Magnoliopsida > Gentianales > Rubiaceae > Cinchona > Cinchona pubescens. The sequence continues at coordinate 775,232 of JANKKI010000157.1, forward strand.
TATATTGTTGCCCCTAGTCTTCCTGTCCAAGCAAACCCAGTAATTCCTGTGCCAATAAAATATTATCTGCCATAGTTTGCCCATTCAAAAAAATCAATTGTTTTGGCAATATAATCTGTGGAAGAACTATAGATAACCGGTTGGCCAATAGCTTGCTAAAGATTTTGTTGACAAAATTACACAAGGAAATTGGTGGGAAATATGCATAGGTGTTCAGATTGGGCTTTTCTGGAATGAGGACAATAAGTGCACTTGAAATTGCATGTGGCAATGGAACTCCTGCTAAAATGCGTTATCTGTAGTTAGAATTTTTTGCTATAATACTCCAGCAATGGGTAAAGAAGACTCACAAGAAGCCATCTGGCCCAACAGCAATATCTTTATCCAATTAGAAAACAACCTCCCTAACCTCTTCCATGATGGCTGGACGGATAAAATCCTGATTTTGGTATGTCGATACAATGGTTGGAATAGAAGTCAGCAAAGTTTCTGATGGTATAGTCCTCTCCTCCCTCAGTCGAGAAGAGGTGTTCGAAGAAACGAGCACCTTTCTGTTTGATTGCTGTCGAGTCCGTTACCCAATTACCCCCGTCATTTTTTTTGGCTTTTACCGATGGCACAACTCTTTTATCAATTAAGCCAGCATGAAAAAATTTTGTATTAGAATCTCCTTCAGCGAGCCATTTCACCCTTGCTGTTTGTTTAAAAAAGATCTCTTCATTTCGAGGGCAAGAAAGTAAAGATGCCTGCGCCGCATGCAATTCTTGTCTGACATCCTCCATTTGAGTCATCTCATAACGAGGTTCACATTGCAAACCCTCAGCTTTAGTAGTTTTGATTGCTATAAAAATATCACCAAACACATTTTTATTCTATTCCTGCATGCAAGCTTTGAGCCGCCGCAATTTAATACTCAACGCCAACATGCCCGACCCCATAACCAGTTGGGACCAATTATCTTGCACTATTCGTAGGAAATAGTGGTGCCGAATCCACATATCGCTTAGCTTGGAACCTAAAGGACATAGATCCTCTCTCGGCATTAGAACTAAGCGTCCATAAGAGAGAAGAATGATCAGAAGTTGTGCGACTAAGATAAGTAACTCCCGTGTGGGGAAAGAGGGCTTCCTGTTGCTGATTGACCAGAATACAATCTAGACGCTTCCAAATCGGATGACCATTTTTGACCCCTAACCAAGTATAGGCACTACTAGTAATAGGGATGTTCTTAAGGCCACATTGGAAAATCATGTCAGAAAAATCTACCATAGACCGACCATTCTGAGTTGCACGACTTATATACTCTGAAACCGATTCAATAGCATTAAAGTCCTCACCAACCGCCCATGAGCAATATCTATCAAATTAGACCACAAAATCCTCCTCTCAGCTTGCGTACTCTTAGCATACATAAAAGTGATAGCTACCGAGTGAACCCATTCATCATGAATAGCCTTGACATGTATAAATTGATCTGAGTTCTGCAAGACCAATAGATGAAATAGCCGTTTTCAGTGGAATACTCAAATTTTATTTGACAAATTCATCAAGAAAAATTAAAAACCAAAACGGGAGCAAAAATCTTTTGCTCTTATTCTATCGACCATAAGTTAAATGATGACTAAGAGAGAAATATTATACATGTGAGTGAATTTTTTTATTCACCTAACTGATGACTTCTTTGCCACGCCGTAAACATTCCATACAGTAGTATTAATCATTTTAATGAGATAAGGAATCTTTCACATTGAAGGCTCGCAAAGCTTGCCTTGTTAGAATAGTTCTAGTAATCGGATAGGTGCAGTTCTTACCCCTTGTTCTTAGAATGGAATCCAGACCCGAGAGAGTCTTTGACTCATCATACGTTCGAGTTGGCAAACTCCTGAGAAAACACAAGATTCTCAGTACATTGAACCAAGTTGATCATAGGTCCGTGGCAAATAATTAACCAAAGCCGAATCTAAGAGGGCGTCTGAGATATCATCCTTGTCTATCTGCCATTTCTTGCATTCGCGAAGCTTATCAATGATGGTCGTCTCGTATGTGAACTAAAATCGCCGAGAAGTGTGCATTTCTGCTCCCAAGCTTCCATCCACTAAATCCTTCAACAATGGATTTTGCTTCTCACCATCTAACGACTGCTAGCCTATATTAATGGGAACCTCCACATCCTGAGAAATATTTATTATTGTTGGGGTTTAGGGTAAATTTACGACTTAAGGATAAATTTTAAGACTTAAGAGTAAATTTTATATAACGTAAATTAGGCCAGCGATACATTATAGGTCTGAATGTTGGGCAATGAATTACACACATGAGCAAAAGATGAGAGTAGTAGAAATGTGAATGTTAAGATGGATGTGTTGGGTACACTAAGATGGACAAGATACACAATGAGTATATCTGTAAGAAGATTGGAGTAGCACTTTATTGATAAAAAGATGAGAGAAACACGTTTAAGGTGGTTAAGTCATGTGTTAAGATGTCCAATAGAAGCGCCTGTCAGATGAGTAGATTTTAGAGAAGTAGATTCAACATAAGAGGGGTAGGGGAAGACCGGAAAATATTTGTTGGGTAACTTGTAAAAAAGATATAGCTTATCTAGGAATTCAGGAAGATATGGTCTATGACAGAGAGCAATAGCATAGTAGGATTCATGTAGCCAACCCTACTTAATGGGATTAAGGCTTGGTTTGTTTGTTTGTTGGGGGCTGTTTCATAGATGGCGTCACCAAGCTGTTACTAAAGTGGGTTGCGACCACTTCTTCAGTTGTGGAGTCATGTGCTGCAATCTGTCCATCCTTCGAGATAGAGATTGCTGGGTCTTCTGACTTCCCTTCCATCTCTGACCGCAAAGTCTCATCAATAGCCATTGTTAGAATGAGCGATTTATCCTGGGGCTTCAAACTAGAAGTTCCCTTTCCCTTGGATATTTTTGGCTGCCAGACTTTTACTTCATTAGTCTTCTTAGCTTTTTGCGGCACTGTGGGTTGTGGAATCTTAAATTTATCATGGCCAACTTTATTACAAGTCAAACAATAGGCTTAAAAGATCTTTGAATTCGATTCTCTGCCAGAATTTGTCAGCCTCCTTCCCAACCCAAACCCTAGATGGTTGAGGTTGTGTTAAGTCGCATTCCACACATAACCGAGCAATGTTGAGGCGATTGATGGTGGCCGTAGAAGCATCAATCTTCAATAGCTTTCCAACTAGTTGCACTATGGAGAAATGAGTGACTTTATCAAAATACACAATTGGCAAATCCACTAGCGAAATCCACACTGGGAAAATTGGAGCCTCAATGTTAGGATGGAAATCAGGAGTCCATTTTAGAACTCGCATCCCATACCCAAGGATCATCCAGAAACCTTATCACCAACAGTGTAAAAAATCTTCCTCAAGATCAAACTGTATTAGGATATACTGATAGTCCAGAAACCCTAGGAAGAAACTACCTTTAAAGCTAATCTTCTGAAACTCTTTGTGCAGCACTGCCATAGTGGGTTTTCCTATGAAGAATTTTCCAATGAGAGCCAGTTTGAAGGGAAGAGAAAGCTGCGTTGAATGTACTCCGCCGTAAAAAAGACAACCAGTTCCCCTTCGTATTGAGATTTTTCTTTAAGAGCAATTTGTTGGGGTTTGGCTGCTACTGAAGGGCAGCCTCCTCCTCCGAGCCGATCATTGGCGGATATCCTAGCGGCCAAACCGAAGTAGCTTCAAAAAAACCTAGTTAGGGAAGAAAAGAGCATTCGAGAGAGAAAGGATACAAATCTAGTAGTAAAACTACTTTATATTAAAGGATTTAATGAAAAAGATATTCCTACAAAAGTTAGACCTATTCAAATGAATCATGAGTTAATGGAATATTGTAAGAAATTAATGATTTACTTAAGAAAAATTAATAAGAATTTCTAAGTCTCCTTGGAGTTGTTTTGTATTTTATGTATTCAACCAAGCTGAAATAGAAAGAGGAGCTCCAAGATTAGTTATAAATTGTAAAGCTTTAAATAAAGTATTAGAATGGATAAGATATCCAATTCCTAATAAAAGAGATTTATTGAAATAAAAGAACCTTCAAAGAAGCAATTTATTCAAAATTTGATAAGAAATGTGGTTTTTGGCAAGTTTAAATTGATGAAAATGATAAATATAAAATAGCTTTTATAGTTTCATTTGGTCATTATGAATTGAATGTAATGCCTTCTGGATTAAATTTCTCTTATCAAAATTCTAAATATTATGATTACAATATTAAACCTTATTATACTTATATCATAGTATATATAGATGATGTATTAATTTTCTCGGAATTGGTAGATCAACATTTTAAACATTTAAATATATTTTTGTAAATTATTAAGAAAAATAGATTAGTACTTTCTAAGACAAGAACGAAGTTATTTCAAACTAATATCAGATTTTTAGGACACGATTTATAACAAGAAAGTTATAAACCTATTTTTAGAGCATTAAAATTTTATTCCAGATTTTCGAATGAAATAAAAGATAAAAATCAATTACAAAGATTTTTAGAATGTTTAAATTATTTAGCAGATTTTATTCCAAAAGAAAAACCATAGACAAATATTCGAACCTTTATACCAAAGACTTAGGAAAAACCCTCCTATTTGGAGTCAAGAGTATACAGAAACAGTAAAAAAAACTTTAAAAATTTGTTATTAATTTACCCTATTTAGGAATTCCTCATCTAGAAGCCTTTATGATAGTTGAAACAGATGCATCAGACATAGGAAAAACAAAAGTTTTCAAATAAATAAAGAACAACTCATATGATTTTATTCAGGAGTATGGATTAGTTTTCAAAGGAATTATTCTATTATAAAAAAGGAGATTTTATCCATAATACAGCTTGAAATTTCAAAAGGAGATTTTATCCATAATACTATCTATTTTGAAATTTCAAGCTGATTGGATAAATAAGACATTTTTACTTCGCATTGATTGCAAAGCTACAAAAGATGTTTTAGAAAAAAATGTTAAAATTTTGGTTTCAAAACAAGTTTTTGTAAGATGAAAAGCATTACTCTAAAATTTTGATTTTCAATTTGAGTATATTAGAAAAGGTGAAGAAAATTCCCTCCTAGATTTTCTTACTAGAGAATTTTTATAGGGACATGGATTTGAGAAGGATAAGAGCAACTAGTGTTAGACCATCAATACCCAATTCTCCCAGACAAAATACTCCATACAAATAGTATATTCAAAATCCTTCTACTTTTCCAACTTTACATAGTCCAACAAGTGAAATTAGATCTAAAAGAATTACTCGAAGTCCTTAAAGGATGACAAGTGATTCTTACAAAGAACCTGATATTTATTTATGAATGGTTCAAAATCAACCTAAAGTTCAAGCCCCGAAAACCCCTAATAAGACTTCCATTAATCAACCACATATTCTTCTTCAAATTACCCTTCTTCTATACCAGACCAAATTCTTATGTATTAGAAGGCTACTTCAGACCACTTATGTTCTTAGAACAAGGCCATATCAACCTCACTTTTAAAGAGTTATTTGAGATTTTTGTTTTATTATAGCAACCAATATTTTTTGCCTTTCAAAAAATTATGTCTTATTCTAGAAACTCCAAGAAAAAACCTGTCAGTATTATGAATTCATTCTGATTGATACCAGATCTGCAATCATAAAGCATATTCCAGAAGAAGAAGAAAAGAGAAAGAAAAGAATTGAATCAAGTGGAGACCCTAGAATTTTTTATACTTATTCTAAGCTAAAAATATTAAAAATTTTAAGACCTTTTGATTGGCAAAATTCAAACTACAATAATCTAGTCTTCTTTATTAAACAATGGACTCCTCCAATCTATACTTATTTTGATTACATCAAAGCATGGCATAACACTATGCTTTGTAGACCATTTAATCATTCTTGGTTTATTTAATTTTATAAAAGTGTTTTTAATTTTTCTTGATGGTTCTATTAATGGTGGGAGGACTTTGGATCTTCAGCTCAGATTTTACCACCCAATTATAACAAAGAATATGAAAATTTCTGTCAAAATAGGGGAAAGAGAGAATTAAGTGATCTTGTCATGTCACTTCATTCTTTCATAATAATTAAATTAAACTTCCTTATATTATGGCCTGGAATTTTAATAAGTTCAATATCCATGGGCTTGAAGTATTAGCAAGAGAATTCAGAATAAAATGGTAGAATACAGTCAAAGACAAAGAAGAATGCTCCTCCAGCGTATCCAAGCAAAATGCTTTACTACTAAAAGCAAAATTCAAAGTATGATGGCTTCCAGTATTACAAGCGAAGAATTTAAAAACATCTATAAGATTCATTGAGCTAGATTTTAGCTAAAGAAGAAGAAGAAAAAACAGAAACATATTCCAAAGTAGCTGAAGAAGAACATGACCCTTATTACGATAATGAAGATGATTGCTACGAAATTTTCTCTCATATTCCATAAAGTAACTGACATTAGCACATAATATTCTTACTACTCAAGAAAATACATGTGACTCAAAAAAATGACTTTAACTTTATAACTTTCAAATTTCAATAATTGTACTAAAAGTTTTTCTCTATGTCATGTCAAGATAAGGTCATTGTCGGCCATGCACAATTTATTATAAATTATTGTACTACAAAGAACTATTCAAGATTCCTTATTTGCCTTTTTAAAGGCATTTGTATGCAAGAAGAGGTAGAGTGTAGTTAATTCCTTATAAAATTTTGAGAAAACTCTCGTTACCTACTGTAAGTAAGTTTGTTTTTAATGTATTATGATATTTTAATGAAATTGTTGAGTTCTATTCAAGTCATTTTATAATGTTTCAATAAATTTTCATTATTTATCAATTCCCTTCTTTATTTCTTTTCAATATTCATCAATTCAAAATATTATTAATTAATATTTTACATGAGATATATTTAATATTTTTGAATATTTGAACATTATTATTTTTAGTTTGGCCAGAAATTTTTGATAATTTATTTTAATTATTTGATTTAAATACTCCTATGTTTACATTGGTATCAAATATACATATACATATTATACATATGTATATGTATATGCATGTGTGTGTGTATATATATATATATATATATTATGAATTACGTAGATTTTAGACGGCGAAGTACAACTTAGATTGTAAGACGTTCCTCATAACTTATTAGTTATTGGTTTGAGTAACTAAGGGAATGGTGGGTTTAAGAAAAAAAAAACTTTAAAAAAATATGAATTACATTTGGTACACATACCTTTTCTTGAATGATGTGATTGTAATTAATTTGTTTATGTTTATGCTTTTTTTTTTATTATTATGTATGCACTTGTATTATCTTACATTTGTTACGCATACATTTTGGAATTAAAATATGGAATGGAAGAGAATTTACATTCGACTTATTTGATTGACTGGTCGTATAAGTTAAATTTAAACGATTCGATTTTAATTAATTTTATATTTATATGATTTGATTTGAAAATTTTAAAGTCGAAATTCAAATAAGTTAAATCAAATAAATCGAAAAGTCAAAAATCGATCGAAAAGCATCCTGCATGAAACAAAACAAAGCTGGCAGGCCCAGCACCCATTCCAGCCACAACTTCAAATCCAGTCCATTCAGCAAACATCTACAATAGACCTCTCAATGGGCCCATCAATTATCTAATCCCTCATTTCGGTACACGATCATCTGTCATTTACAGTTGTCACATTAAAGTTGGAGGGGTCTTTAGTTCCATTGCTAAAGCAGAGGAGGTAATTTTACGTCCCACTTTTAAGATGTACCCAGGCGGATCCCCAATAATGTATTCCTTCCATCCCATTAAATTGAAATTCGTTGCTTTTCGATATATATATATATATATTTTAAGATTAGGCAACAAATTGCTGGTTTTCTTTGGTTTCTGCTTTTTAGACTATTGACTTGATGGACTCAAAAGAAAAGATTGCGGGCCTATATGTTTTGGTGAGAAGTGAAAGCTTACAAAGATTCCTTCTGCAGTGGATGTCATGCTTTTTTATTTAACAACTTTTGGTGAACATGTCAGCAGGTACTCCTATCTACCTTTCTTGACGACATTTTGATCCTTAGTTCCCTGTTTAATTTTTGTTCCTTTTGTTAGTAAATCAGGGACTTTCAAAACACATAATTTTAGTAGGAATCTAAGCAAATTATGCATCTACTACTTTGGATGATTCTTTTTGGAAGCAAGACTCCCCATGTGACACAATTTGCTGTGTCTGATTTGAGGCATTTGCCTCAAATGAAATATTGTTAACTTTTGACCAAAAAATAAAAAATAAAAAATAAAGGTGAAATGCATTTATGGGCCTGTAACAATGATGCAAATGTTTGGTAGATATTGTGAATGGGGTAAAAGTGGGAAAGGCATACAAAAATACTAGGAACAATATTTTGACATAAACCAAAATATAAAACTCGACTGTTTTAATGTGTTAGATGGAGTAGAATGAAAAAAATGGTGATGATATGGATATTGTAAAAATATATTCATGACATACAAGTTCTGAATCATTTGATTTAGAGGTAGAATTTTTTTAGCCATCTCGGCCCAATTGGCCTCTCTCCCTGTTGAGAAAAAAAGAAAAAGAATAAAAAAAAAAAAGACATACAAGATGTATGATACAAATTCTTATCTTATAAGTCGATAAATCATTTAACTAAATGTTTGGGCCAATTTGTTGGGCTTTCCAAACTCAATTCGGTCGTTGACCCAGAAAGTTGACTGGTGTCAAGAGTGACCAAATTGTCTGATCCAACAACAGTCGAACACACTGAGTCTTAATCATAGATAATTCATGAGCATTGTCTATACATTGAACATGTAAAGACTAGATCGTGTTTTAAGTGGATTAAATCCTATAGTAGCCCAAGGCAGGAGCTAGACCCAAGCTATTCTTTATCAGAGGTCATATTTACTTTTAACGAGTCGAACTTTGGTATGACCAGTCCAATTAAAAGTCTTAGGGCTCCTTGGTTAATGCAATGAAATTGGAATCGCAATCAAATTTATATCTAAAAAACATGGTATGAGTTTTTTTTAGTAAAATTATTGATATAACTAGTGTTTGATAAATATTATTAAAATTGGCATCATATTAACTTATTGTTATTATTTCTATTTTTATTTTTATTTTCCCTAAACTATAAACCTCATTCTTCTCCTCCTCTTCTTTGTTGTGTAACATTCCACCAACCACCACCTTCTTTGTCAGCAAACAGATGAATAGAAATTACAATAACTGCTCGGATATTCAATTTTTCAATACGGGAAAATGGTACAATTAATCCCTCATCAATGTATTTTTTATTTTATTAGTCATTTATATATGAAATGATGAATTTTAGTCACTCACTATCTCTCCTTACCAAATGCTCATCAGTATTTTGTATGGAAAAGTGGTTGTACTCATTATTTGTTCATTTTTTCAAGGACATAGTTATAAACAAATCTAGTGGGAAACAAAAATGATACGTTTTTTAATTCTTAAGAACTAAAATTCATTATTTGAATGTTTAGAGGAGAATTTCAAAACTCGAGTTGACTCAACCTGACTCGATCGAGTTGACTCAACTCAATTAAATATGTTGTAACATAGTGAATAACTCGCCAGATCAACGAGTAATTTATGAAACTCGGAGAATCGTCGAACTTCTGCCAAAAAACTCGATGGATCCGACCTTAGTCGAAAATCACGGCAAGTAAAATTTGTAATTTGAACTTCAAATTTTCATCGATAATTTCCAAGTATTACGAAACTAAATCAATAAGAGATTCTATTAAAGATTCTTTTAGATTTACATACAATCTCTTCCCTATATAAAGGCATCAACTATGAAAAATTTTACATAAACAACACACAAGTGAGGTGAGAATCGAGATTCAATCAATTATTCTTTTGAGTGATTATCAAAAGAAGCCTAATCCAGAAAATATCTATAGCTTTATGTAAGTTCACTTTCTTCATCCTTTTTACTTTTCAACATGATATTTTTTTTATAATACATAATTTGGCTTTTGAATGTTGCATAGTAAAAAGATGGATATAGTTATTGGTTTTTGTTTTCAAAAAAAATCCAGAGAAAATAACAAGTAGACAAAGTTAAGAAGATGGAGTAGAAAAGAGGAAAAATGAATCAGATATAAAAATAAAGCAGAGGCGTTAAAACTTTAAAACTTAGAAGTTAGAACTAGAAGACAGTTCTTGGCTGCTTTAGTTTGAGTGTGCTTAGATTTTATCGAAGTATATGCTTGTCCTTATTTAGTTGACTCACACAACTCTAGTCTCTAGTTTCCAACGCAATTGAAAGGCTTTGTCATATCCAATCTAATACTAATACTGGACTACTTGTATATTAATTTATTAATAGCATTTTGAATTAAAATATGAACACATGCTTATGACATAATCAATAGATAGAGTTGTTTATGGTAAAATATTGTTTGTTTCTCATGATAATTATATTTCTAACTAATAACAAGTTTCTATTTTGAAATATTTTGCTAAGTTTTCTTTTTAATTAATAAAATACTATGGCCAAGTGTTTTTTTTTTTTTTTGGAAATAATTTTTTTAATATTTTAATTTCATGTCAATGTAAATTAGATGGAATAAAATATGACTCATTTTTTAATTTCATTTAGAGAAATATGACATGGATTGAGACAGCTAGTGACAATCCTATAGAGTCCCAACCAATAACAACCTCACATCTTTCCTATCCTGGATGGTCTACAATAATAACCACTAACAAGAAACAAGTACATGTAATTATTGTGATAAAGAATTGTTCAAAGGCATTAACTGCTTCAAGTTCCACTTAGCAAAAATTCCTGGAGATGCAAAATCGTGTCCAAAAGTTCCCAATGATATCAGTCAAAGCATCAAAGATTTCATTGAAAAAAGAAGTTCAGAAAACAAAATAATAATAATAATAATAATAAAACTGGACAAGAACAAGGCCTCAATATTTGGAGAATCTGGTGAAAATCTTGAGGAAGAAAATGTCACAACATAAATGGAATGAAGTGAAGGAGTTACCACAAACACTACCCAGATGAAACTTCCTACTTTTATCGACAAGAATTCTAGGCAATAGATGAAACTTCCTACCTTGCTCTATTATTGGAAGGTGGTTTTACCACTGTACAATTCCATGTAATACTGCTCTGTTGATTATTTGATTCTATATATTTTGTCAAGACGTGTGAGGCTATAGGAGGTTATGGTCCTGGACTGAAAGCACCAACTTCTTATTTGATATTTGGTAATATTAAAGTCTGAGGTACAACTTTTAAATAATTATTTAAAAGAAATTAAAGCATCACGGTCATCAACATGTTGTGCAATAATATCAGATGGGTGGACAGATCAAAAGAATATGAGTCTTATTAATTTTCTAGTTTGATGCTCTCAAGGTATAATATTTATCAAGTCCGTTGATGCTTATGATATTGTGAAAGATGCCAATAACTTATTTCGACAACTGGATGCAATAGTGATGGATGTTGGTCAGGAAAATGTGATTCAAGTCATTACTAACAATGCATCAAACTATATTGCTACAGGAAAATTGCTAATGGCAAAATGGACAAATATATTTTGGACATCTTGTGCAGCTCATTCTATTGATTTAATGTTGGAAAAGATTGGAAAACTTGCGCATGTCCAAAATTGGATGGAGAAAGCTAAAAGAGTAACAAAGCTTACTATAATCATGTGAATTCATTGTCTATGATGAGAAAATTTACAGATAGAAAGGAATTTTTATGACCTGCCACAACTCGATTTGCAACACATTTCATTTTAATTGAAAGCATTCTGGAACAGGTAACGTCATTTTAATTTATTCTCCTTTTCATTTTAATAACTAAAATTAAAATCATATATTTATAACTTTTTGTTTTCTTTCTTTCTTATTTATCTAGAGGATTGGACTAAGAAAAATGTTTCTCTCGGAGGAATGGTTGAAGCTGAAAATATCAAGAACAAAAGATGGACAATTGGTGGAGAAATATTTAACAGATGCAACATTTTAGAGAAAAGTAGACAAAATTTATAGAATTAGTTTACCTCTTATTAAAGTGTTGTGTTTGATAGATGGAGATGACAAACCAACTATGGTGTATTTGTATAATGCACTAGAAAAGGCTAAAACAACTATAAGTGGCATTTGTGGAATTTTTTATGAGGATAGAAGATATAAACATTATTGGGATTTTCCAAAAACGAGAGGTGGAGCCGTTCTCTTCAATCACTTCTGCATTTAGCTGTTTATTTTTTAAATCCTACTATTCAATATGTTGCTGACTCTAGAGCTTCCAAGGATCCCAATATTCGTCATGTGCCCTTCAACATGTTGTTGTAGTGCTTGTGCTAGATATGGATACACAAATAGAAGCATTTGAGGAAGTTTATTTAATTTATAATTTTCTTAGCATTGTCTATGACTTTGGTTAACTCCAAAATTTTGATTATTAAGCCTTTTTTTTTTTTTTTTTGTTGCATAGGTTGATGAATTTATGGATGGTGTTGGAGTACATGGAATTGAAATTGCTATTCAAATCAGGACAAAATTACAACCAGGTACTATTCAACTCTTTTTAACTTTTTTTTTTCTTTTGATTTTTTCTTTTTGTTTGTGTATTTAAAATTTCTATCTTGATATAGTGTCTTGGTGGAGGGCTCACGGTCTGGACACTCTTAAACTTCAAAATTTGTATTACGAATTTTAAGTCAAAATTGCTCTTCATCGGGATACAAGAGGAATTGGAGCACATTTGATCAAATATAGACAAAAAAAAAAAAAAAAAAAAAACTAAATCAATTGAAGCAAGAAAAGTTGGATCATTTGGTTTTCATTCACTACAACATGAGGCTTAGAGAACAGCAATTGAAGAGAACTTCTTCAAATTATGATCCAATTGACATAGAAAATCTTTTATTGGAATTTGATGCAGATGAGTGGCTTGATAATCAAGAGATGATTGAAGATGATGATGATATTAGTTTGTTGGATGTTCAAGATATTAATGGTTTAAGCGAACCAAATGAAATTTTAGCTAGCTAATTGTTAAGTGCGGATAAAAAATACTATCGGTTGTTAAATTAATTTGTATTTATTAAATTTTAATTCATCTTTTTATTTATTTTTATTTTTCTACGATGGTTTTGTGTTGACATTTTTATGAGTTTTCTTAATTGACCAATTAAAATAACTAGTTATGTTTTTCAATTTATAAGTACAAACTTTAAAATATTTAGAAGTTTCTTTCTCTTTCTTCCTTGTCCTTCTATTAATAATAATATTTTTTAAATATGGAAACTTGATTTTATGACTCGGTAAAAACCCGTTCGAGTTTCTAAGTTGACTCATTCAAAAGTTTTACGTGTGTGAGTTTTAAGTCTTTATTTAGAGTTAAAATAAATTTAGAATTGAAATAATCTTATTTCTCCTTCTCCTCTAAGAAGAGTTTTCATGACAAATAAAAGAAATGATGTAGAGTATCACCGTCCGAAATTCCGGTGACCTTTTTTGGATTATCGGACACACCTTAGAACCCGTTTCTCTCTTTGATCATGTTTCTGGGTTCGAATCTGACCAAAAACAGCCTAAAAGTTCTAAGAACATGACAGTCAAATCATAAAAAAATCAACCACCAATCAACAACAAATCAATAGCTCATACCTTCACAATTGGGTTTTGTCACTCAATGTCTAGTCAAATTAAAACATAATTACCGCGTAAGAAAACATAAGAATTGAATTAAAGAATATACAAAAAAAAAAAAAAAAAAGTTTAGAAAACTTCTCTCAAAGAAAGAATTTTCAAGAACTTGATTGAAGGTCATCAATTTCGAATCTTACCTTGAAATTAATCGTCTCAAACTACTCTTAAAATGAATAATTGATGAGTTACATTTTCAAAGCGGTCACTTTAATGTTGTCATCGATTTGTTGTTTTCTTGCAATGAAAGGTAATTTATCCTTATTTAAACCGTTTCCACCAAATTTGTTGCAGCACATAGTCTTGCCAAATTTGCTTCAACCGATACATGTTTGTGGAGAGATTCACCACCCTCAATCGTAATCCCAGATTTTATGTCGGATGTTGCTTTGATTTATTAATAATATCTTTGTTTTTTGTTTTTTATCAAAAAATGAAAAAGAAAAAAATACCGTTTCCACCAAAATATTCCCAAGCCCCCCATTATCAAAGGACTAATTCCATTTCATACCCCTTAACTTGATTCTCATTTTGCACCATAAACTTTAGTCTTGGACATTTTGTAACTTTAATTTTTAAATTCATTCCATTTCAATTCTTTTTTTTAGGAAAATTCTATGGTCCATTTTAGGGAACTATTCCTTTGTACTTTAAATGTTTGTACTGTACAACATCATTTGTTTTAAAAGATTGTATTGTACAAGTTTTTAAAGTCAAGGGAATGGTTTCCTAAAAGGGACAGTAGAATTCTCCTTTTTTTTTAATACTATCTAAAAAATTAATGAATTTTTGTGTTTACTACAAAATTAGCAGAACGCACAATAATATTTTTAGGTGCAAAAACAAATATTTGGTTAACTTTTTTATTAGTGTTAAAAAAAGAGATTAAGGTAGGACAAATTTAAAAGTTAGAATGCAAAGTGTCTAAAATTAAAATTCAAAATGCAAACTAAAAATTACATATAATTTAAAAGATGAAAAATAGAATTAGTCCATATTAAAATGGGACCGCAACTATGTTTTAATTCATTTAATACCATTAGCGTATACCTTTTTCTCATGGTATAAAAATCAGAAGGTAGTAAGTTATGTTATACCTTCTGATAAGTTACATTAGCTGTAATTAACTCAACGATCTATGTACCTGGATAAACTTTCACAGGACGTTGGGGTCATACTTCTTGTTCATACAGGTCGAGAAATTTTATGATTTTATTATAATATTATACCGTTGTATTTTAATGTTTATATTTTATAAATATTTAACTTATATAATATTATACTGTACAAATATTAAATCACAACAATATAATATTCTAACAAAATTATAAGATTTTTCTAAAAAAATATCTTGACAAATTTTTTCATGGACCTAGTAGACACAAACTTGTGGCTCTCTTGTGAACCCCAAAAGTGGGATTCATTTGGGGACCACGCATACATGACTTACCAATATCTTTGGTATGGTACTACGGAAAATTCTTAAGCATATCGATTGGATTCATAGTAAGTATCATGGATCCTTTCATATTATATAATCTACAATAACCCACATCAGCTCAAACAATTAAAATAAATTTTCTTAAGATGTGTGTGATTGTGGACCAAATTATTCATGACAACAACTATAGATGTGGTCCACCTAAAAATTTGCCATGTATCTCAAGTAAAGCCCGCTTATTGTGTTTGGTATGCATCGTGTACAGTTGTTGCACGAATTTTCCATCAACTTAGGTCTGTGCTAAATAAACTTAATTAAACTTTAACCTCATAGGAGAGCTCGAAGTTCTTTATCAATTTATTGACTGATTAGTTCTCTTTCCAGATTGCAATCTACTCGTGAAATTTATTGGGTGATTAGTTCTCTTTTTGTACTACTTTCTCTCTTTGATGGGGCGCTCCCTCGGGGAATCCGGCTGTGTTCTATCAAATGGCGCCTTCTGTGGGAAATGAGCAAAAAGCCTTTTCCTAAAATCTCTTTCTTCTTGTCTCAAAAACTTTTAAAAAAAAAGCCTATAGGGCATTCTTCACGTGAACTCCAGGTAGCAAGATTGCACAAATTCATCCACTAAATTCTTATTGGTTTTTCAAATAGGAAAACACAAAAAGAAAACAAGTAGCAAGACTACATAAAGTCGTAAGAATGCACAATCCTCATGCGAAACCATACCTCTTAAGTCCATTCCTAGATCTGCATAGCAGACACTAGGACCAACTCAAGAGGAAATGCTACAGTTTCATTCCCAAAAACTCTCAACTCTTCAAAACTTCATAGAAAATAGGGATCGAAACAATGAAGCCACACATGAGGGTATAGAAAACCCAGCTCAAGATGATGCTGCTAGCAGTAGTCATCATCACTTTGTGAAACTCCACCAGAAATATCATCACCTCTAACCTAAAAGCAAGGTTTTGTATTTGATCAAATGGGTCCTAACCTAAAATCTATCAAGCAGTCAAAAGAGGATACTGTTAAGATCCCGCAACAAGCTAAGAAAGAATTTATAGCCCAAATGGAACAAAAAGTTCACAAAATCATAGGAAAGACACACTGCTAAGCTTATCGAGTTAGTAATCACTGATAAAGATCCTTTTATACCAACCATTTAAGAGAAAAAATTTCTTTTCAGCTTCAAACAACTAGATCTAGATTACTACAAAAGGGCCACTGATCCTGTTGACCATATAGCTCATGTAACTATGGTTACAATGCTATATGGGTATTCCGATACTACACAATGTAAACTTTTTTCTACTACCTTGAGAAAATCAACTCAGAAATGGTTTAAGGAGTTACACCCCAACACAGTCAACTCTTTCGCCAATCTTACCTGAAAGCTTGCTGGACACTTAATGAGTAAGCAAATCATCCAGAAGGAACCTACACAGCTCATGAATATCAGTGAAAACTTGATGAATCATTAAAGCATATATTGGTCATTTCAACGATGAAATCATCCTAGTGCGAGACGTCAATGAAACAATCATGATCACGGCTTTTATGAGCAGGGTCAAGCCTGGAAACTTTAATGCTGAGTTAGCCACAAAGATTCCAAAGACATAGTTTTCAGTGAACTCCCAAGATGGGACGATAGTCATATTTGTGGGAAAGGGTCAAGTCGAGCACAAAGGAAGCTCTATGACCTCAAAGTAAAATGCAAAAGAACTCTAAAGCCCAGATCTGACAAAACTAGACATCCGAGAGATAATAGCAGCAAAAGCGGGAAAAAGTACAGAAAAATGACCAACAAAATTTTGCATCTAGGGTTTATTAGAATAATCTCCAAAAGCCGTTGGCCAATAGAATGCCCTTTTTAGGGAAAATACTTTCTGGCTGCCACGAATTCTGGTTCTTCCAGATATAAACTTCATTCCACTTAATGCTTCATGGAAGGAGATCATTTTTTAGCTACAAAACAAAGGGATCCTTCAGTCACTTCCTCTTATGCGAACAAATTAGTATAAATGGGATAGATTTTGTTACTGCACGTATCATGAAGATCATGGTCATGCTATTGAGTAATGTAGTGATCTGAAGATTGGCATTGAACAAGCCATCAAAGATGGATCGCAATTCTGCAGAGATATATTCTCAGAGCTACTGACCAGTTTAGATAGAATGGTCATGGAGCTTGGTACAACGATAGACCTCTTCGACCTTACTATCCAAATCAAAGGAATAATCAAAGAGGATCACCTGCTGAAAATAATGATATGCAAGGGTAATCAACATAATTTTCAAGGCTGAAGAACCCATGCTTGATAGCCAAGAAGGTATGGTTGAAGTCGCTGCTGGAAGTGGAATTGGTTGGGATTCCGCTTATGCCCGAAAACGCTATGCCTGACCAGTATCGCTCAGTGAAACACTTCCAAAGAAATTTTGGACCAATAATAGTATTAGCTTCACTGATGAAGACCCTATACCTAATCAGTAGCTTCACGCTGATCCCATAGTTATCCATGTTAAAGTAGGTGACTATAGGGTACAAAAAGTATTCATAGATGGAGAAAGTTCAACAAATATCATATATTGGCATGCATGGGAAGAATGAGAATCAATAATGGTCATATTTTACCTACTTCATAATCCATTTGTAGCTTTCACAGGAGACTGTCCTACCAGAAAGGACGATAACGTTGCTCTTGGCCCTTGGTGAATCTCCTAGATGTAGAACTGAGATGATTAATTTCATTTTGGTAAAAAAATGCTCTTCCTACAATATGATATTAGGGTGACCATCCCAATACGCTTTCATCATCTTACCTTCAGTCTATTACTTGTGAATTAAGTTTGCCATGCATGACGAATTAGAAGAAAGTGTATGGGGAATAAGCAAGAAGTTCGTGAATGTTACGTGATGTCTCTCCGAATCTACCTATTAAGGAACAGGCTCATGAGGTTGAAAGCTCAAGCATTCATGCTAATAACGGGAAGAACAAAGAAAAATGATCGAGCTCAGATATCCCAATAAAGACATAGGCCAAATGATGAAAAGAAAAAGGCAATCAAACCAGAATCAGGAATTCAAATAGAAGAAATTACCTTTGATCCTTTCTATCCTGATCAGAAGCAAAGAATCTGTGTCACCAGCCTCCCACTTGCTCAATTAAAAAATTATTTGCTCAGACTTTTGTACGAGTACTGAGATCTTTTTGCCTAGTCTACGGACGATATGCCGGGTATTCCTAGAGAAATCACTAAGCACAAGCTAGGGATAGACCTCGCATGAACACTTGTCAAGTAGAATAAAAGACTTTTTGGTACGGAGAAAAGTCTAATCATAGATATTGAAATTGACAAAATTATAGTCACTTAGATAACCCGAGAAGTTTTTTATCCTACCTGGTCATCTAATCTTGTATTTGTAAGAAAACCTTACATGGACTGGCGAATGTGTATCAATTTTACTAATCTCAATAAAGCTTGTCCAAAAGACAGTTACCATTTGCCTCAGATTGATATAGTAGTTGATTCATTAGTAGGCTTTGTAATAGGACATTTCTTGGATGCATATAAAGGACACCATCGGATCTTCCTCAACAAGAAGGACAAGGAGAAGACCTCCTTTATCACAGAAAAGGAGACGTATTGTTATCAAACAAGATGTCTTCCGCAATAAAAAATGCAAGGGCCACTTATCAAGACTCGTCAACAAGCTCTTCAGAAAACAAATTGGAAGAAATACGGAGGTCTACATTGATGACATGGTGGTGAAGAGTTGATCTCATAATGACACTATCAATAACTTAAGGGAAACCTCTGAGATGTTGAGAAGTGTTAACATGAGCTTGAAACCCCACAAATGCACCTTTGGAATTCCTTCAAGAAAATTCTTGGGTTTTATTGTCTCTGAAAAAGTTATTGAAGCCAATTCTAAGAAGGTTCGAGTTGTGTTAGACATGAAACCTCTCTAGTCCATTACAGAAATATAAAACCTCACCAGGAAAATGGCTGCACTAAACAGATTCCTATCCAAATCAACTGAGAAAGGTTTATCGTTCCTCCAAGAGTTCAGAAAAGCAAAAAACTTTGAATGGACAAAACAATGCCAGCAAACCTTCGATAAACTAAAAGAGTATCTAGCCAACATGCCAATATTGACCACACCACACATGCTCTTATCAAGGGGAGACATTGTGTCTCTATTTATCAGCTTTAAAAAACCCTGTGAGTGCTGCCTTGATCTCTGAAATAGATCAGATCCAAAAACCAATCTACTTTGTTAGTAGAGTTCTATAAGGACCTAAGATTAAGTACTCAGCAATAGAAATTGAGGCCATATTTCCAAGGACATAAAATCATCATTACACTAATTTTTCCCTAAAGGCTGTCCTAGAAAAATTAGTCATCTTGGGAAGAATATTTAAATGATCGGTAGAGCTAGTCGAACACGATATACTATTCAAACTCAGGCTAACCATAAAGGCACAAGTGTTAGCAAATTTCCTTGTGAAAGTTATAGCCCAACCCAAAGAGGTCAATTCGATCTCTTAGAGCACTGTACAACAAAAGTTGATCAAAGCTATCTAGGCTGAGAGTTGCATATAAATAGAGCGTCATGTGAATTTGGGTCAGGTGCTGGGATAATCCTCCAATCCCCAGAAGACTAATGTTACACTTATGCTCTTAAAGATTCAATTTCCAGGATACCAATAATGAAGCTGAGTGCGAAGCCATTTTGTCTGGTCTAAAGCTAGCAGAAAGGATAGGAATTTAGAGAGTTAAAGTTAATAGTGACTTTTTCCTGGTGGTTAATCAAATTCTCGACAACTTTAACCAGAGGAATAATCCTACATAGGTATCTTCAAAAGGTACAACAAATAAAAGCGTCCTTAGAGGCCAAACAACTTAAATCTATCTCAATAAAGAATATTAAACTTTTTTTTTGGAAGAGCATAGTTTTGTAGGTATGGAATGACTCGAGTGCTTATTTTAGATAATGGAACACAATTCATAGAAAAGCCCTTCAGGTCTTTTTGTAAAGATTGAGAGTTCGACTACACACCACTTCCATTGGACATCTGTTAGTGAATGGTCAAACTGAAAATTCCAGTAGAACTTTACTGTCTACAATCAAGATGTGACTTGACAAAGCCAAAAGATACTAGATTTAGAAACTGTCAAGCATGCTGTAAAAAGATCATACAAAACTATTCCAAGAACTTCCAAGGGCATGACCCTTTTTAATCTAGTGTATGAAGCAGAAGTAGTAATCCTAACAGAGATTGGAATGCCCACGTTGCAAATAATTCATCATGAGGCAACTTCTGTTGATTAGGAATGAGTGATAGACTTAGATACTTAGGAGAAAGAAGACTCATAGTTGCCATCCAAGAAACAAATTAGAAACAAAAAATGATGAAACATTACAATGCAAGGGTTCGACAAAGGTACTTTCAACTAGGTAACTTGGTTCTTCGAAGAAATGAGGTTAGCCAGGTTAATGGTACTAGGAAATTGGATGCCAATTGGGAGGGACCCTATCAAGTTGTGAAAACTTTCCCAACAGGATTGTATCAATTAGTCAATCATCAAGGCAAGCCTATTCCTAAAACTTAGAATGTTGTCAATTTAAAAAACTATTACTTAGGAAATTAAGTAATCTTTTGGAAAATGTCAATCATTGTATATTCCAAAATGTCAATAATAGCAATTCTTTACAAAAATTATCAATGTGCTACTATAAAAAAGATCACCCTATACATATACTACTCTCTTTCTTCATCAGAAAAAGTATCAGGAGCAGGAGGTAACAAAGGAATGAACAAATCTCTAGCCGAGGGATGTCGTGTGAAGAGATCTCCAAACTCATTTTGCAACTTAACAGTGATTGATAGATGATGATCTAGGAAGGAATCAAAATCCAATGGAAGATCCGGAAACCTTTTCTAAACTTCCTTCAGATCTTTACTGAATAGTATCCTCCCAGCATGGCAAGAAAAAGAATTTAGATATTTTTGAAGAGCTTCTAAGTTGAGGAATCAGTTGACTCCTTTGAGAAACAGTTCTAGCACGATGGGACTAGTTTCACTCTATTTGAAACTGGACTCTATGGCAGCCTGTTATACTTCTTGAAGAATCTTCTGCAGTCTCTCTAGCTCTCTTTTAGCCCTTTCAGTCTCGGCAGTCTTGACGCTAATTTTCTTGGTCAATAACTAGCCAACTTCTATGTCATATTTCTTCTTTAGCTCGGTCAAAGTTGTCTCATTATTAGACACAATTTTTGAAATGCTCTCCACAGTAGAAGTTTGTTTCTTCAGGTCACTTTTGAATTTCTCTATCCTAAAAATTTCTCTCAGAAAGCACTGTTGAACATAGGCAGAGCTCTTATACACCTAAGCAAATGAAGATCAAAAGATTATTCATAAGCAAATTCACAAAAATATCAAGCTGACACTAACGCTTACAGCTTGAAGATCGTCACTCAATCGCTAGATAGCCTACCCATTGCACATAATCTTGGAATATTCAGTATTATGAGGAGGCACCATAGAAGTCAACCATTCGAAGGACTTCCCTAAGGATTTTAACCTCTCACTGTCATTTTGACTCAGAGTAACCGGAGCTGACACTAGAGGATGAACTTGTGGCCCTCTTAATTGTTTTCTCCTTTGAAGAATGAGGGGGAGGGGAAAAATGGTCCATGATTTGGACCCGAGATCTCTTAGGAAGGGAAATCTCATGGGCTTCCATGGCCTGTGCCATCTTCCTACTTCCAAGAGACATGAGTTCAGGTCCCCTTGAAGATATGCTCTCGAGAGGAACAATTTGGATAGGGATCGCCTCTAAGGTTGCATTTTCAGTGGGTTCAGACTATCCTCGTCTCAGAGATTCAATTGCCTTCTGAGCTATTGAAACTTGATCGGTATTAGGGAGGATAATAAAGTCATACGTGGGATTATAATGCTGAGAAAGCAACTTAGCATCAAAACCTAGTACTAGGTTTGCCCAAATTAACGAACCCTACTCTATCTTTTTATGACTACCTTGAAAATTAAAAACCATCCCTAGCTTCTTAATATCAGATGAAAAATATTTTATGCTCAAAGGAACACCATTCAAACTCTCTAGGATCGCTTGATTCCTCTATTTTGTCCGAATTTCGGACATATCTATCCACGGAGCAAAGAAAAATCGTGTCTTCTATTCCTTCCGCTTATATAAAGCCCTAATCCATCCTAGATACCTATTGATTATGGGTTCTTTGTCCAATTGCTTGCATATTA
Source organism: Cinchona pubescens (assembly GCA_025175665.1). NCBI lineage: Eukaryota > Viridiplantae > Streptophyta > Magnoliopsida > Gentianales > Rubiaceae > Cinchona > Cinchona pubescens. The sequence goes on from JANKKI010000157.1 coordinate 797,708, forward strand.
TGTAAAATCAGACCACAAATTTAGTGGCGTTGGGAGCTAATTGGGATACACAAATCCCAAAATAAAAGAAACAATCAAATGAGAAAAGAAGGAATTGGAAACCGAAGGTCGGATATCAGTTGATTCTCAAAAATAGTGACAAAGCCTTCTAGTAGATGATAACTCTAGTAAACTAGAGTTATTTTCCTTTAAATTATAGCATTTTGATAGTTTAAATCCTGAATTTTAGGTAAGTAATTGAAGATTTTAGTTAATTTCTTTCATATGTGTTTGTATTTTCGTTCTTGTTAAATTTGATAAGTTTTTATTAAAATTCTATATTAATTAAGTGCTTAATGGTGTCAATATTATGTAGGTTAAAAATTAAAGGTTGGAAGCTGGAAGGAACAAAGCTCAAGGAACTAGATTACAAAAATGGATGAAATGACGAATGCTGGGAGGAAAGTCGAGATCGTGATCACAATCTCGACTGTTCCAGACCGCGATCTCGACTCAGGAAATTGTCTTATTGTATTAGAGTCGAGATCGCAGTCTCAAATATTCCAGACAGCGATCTCGACTCGCTGAGAGTCAAGTTGTAAGGGCAATTTTGTAAACTTTCAGCCAAAAACTCCTAATTTTGTCTTGTGTAATGTTGCACTATTTTAAGCTAAGTAGAATTAGAGTAAGAGCAAGTAGTAGATAGTTTTAGTTAGCTTTTAGATAGTTTAGGACAGCTTGAACTCCAAGTTTACTTCTTTAATAGAAAATTTTCTTTAATTTTCGATAGATATTCTTTTAATTTCTTGTCAAGCTCAAATTTTGATTAGATAATCGTAGTGGGTTAATCACAAGCTTCGCGTATATATAATTTTTATTCACTTTCTTGTCTAATTTAGTAAGAATTCTTTTACTTGCAATTCAGGTTTTCTTATGTAAATTAGGGTTCTTGATAATTTCTCGCATTTCTAGTTAGAATTTTGAATTTCTTAGGCATTAATTCCTAGTTAATTCTGAGTGGGCTTTCTTTATTTCTATCAAAAATAAAAAAATATTTAGATTTCTAGTTTAACTCTTTCCAATTTATAGTTTAGAAATGATTGCCTTGAATATTCAAGATTTCTCATTTGTAGTCCTTTTAGTTGGGTAATTTGATTGCTTTTAATTTTAGTCTTAATTTGGTTAATTTAGGTTAGAATTAATTGCTTTGTGTATACTTCCTTTTATTAGAATAGATTAACTAGTTTCTTAATTTTGTAATTGGTTATTTTCACTTATTTACTTTTTTTTAAGTTAATCTAGCTTTAATTTAAGTTTTTTTAGTTAATCTAGCTTCTAGGAACGATCCCTACTTTCCTTTACTACTAGTTGACAACCGTATACTTGCGGGATGCCATCTAGTTAGTAGTAGGATTTAGGTGTTTTATTATATTATAACTAGGTGTTTAAGGAATGAGATTATATCGTTCAAACAAGATGTTGGTGAAAGCCTAGGGGAAGTCTCTTGGGAAAGATTCAAAGAGTTGCTAAGAAAATGCGCTCATCATGCCATTCCTTTGTGGCTTCAAGTCCAAACATTTTATAATGGTTTACTTCAAGAGACGAAATCCATTGTAGATGTCTCCGTCGATGGCTCTATCTCATATAAGACTCCGGAAGAAGCTCAAAAGTTGTTAAATAGGATGACATACAACCACTACTATCATAGGCCGATAACTCTACCGGTGGTTCAATACCAAGCTAATCAAACCAATGCAAATAGTGGAGCGTTGAATCTAAATATGAAAAATGCCCTTTTAGCTCAACAAAGCATGTTCATGAATGTGATGAACAACAAGGCAAAGGCGTTGGAGAATCTAGGGAAACCTAGTACTGTAAATGCTATGACTTCTTCTCCAACTCAACCAAGCATGACTTGATTTTTGTGGAAGTGGCCATGCCAATGGGAATTGTGAGATGCCATATGGAGCTAATGAGCAAATCAATTATGTGGCTAATCAATCTTGTCTAGCATTTCCAAGGAACCAATCCGGAACTTATGGGAACACTTACAATCCACTAGCGATTGTGGTCTCAACTCCAAAATTCTGCAAAGGCTATTTTTGCACTGAGTTGAGATCGCGGTCTCAAATCTGAGATTGCGATCTCGACATCAGGCTAGATCGCGATCCCAAAATTGAAACCGCGATCTCAACTGATTGAAATTTTTTTTAAAGCTTCGATTTTTTCTTTTCTCTTCACAAATTTTTCCTATTCTTCTTCTCTCATCCGAAAGTCCTAACCCCAACTCCTCGAATTCTTCCCTTATCTTCACCAAAAATCACCTAAACTCCACACCCACCACTAATATCATTTTGTTTTTCTATAGGAACAACAAAGCAAGCATCTTTTTGAGGATTTTTGGAAGAAATTTGGCTTCAAGGGGGATTGACACATAAGCAATTCTTGAAAAAATTTCAATCCGAAAAAGAACGAGTAATATCCTTCCTTGGAATATTAGTTGTAATTGGCAATTTTTGAAGACTCATTTGTGGATTAAATTGTGGCAAATTTGTGGTATTTAATTATTGAATTATGGACAAGTAATTAGTGCTAATTTGTTTTAGAAGAATTGTGATTTTGAATTATCCAATTGTTGGAATTATTGGTTTGATTTGTGAATTGAGTTGAATTGAAATATTCGAAAATTTTTTGAGAATTTGTGATTGTGATTTTGTGGTGTTGGTTCTTGATTGAAGGTTGGATTTTTGAAATTGGTGATTGAATTCCATTTTCATAAAGAAAATGACGAGAGAGGTATATGGTAGTGCTGAGAGAATAGTTAGAATGAGAGGGAAAGGGACTAGTTTTAAAAAAAAGAAATTCGGAGAGGGTACGAGTGGAAAAAGGGGCTCGGAACAACCATTTGAGGGTGGTGAGCAAATTGAACCTCAGTTCTCGAGTGATAGGGATTAGCAATTATTCAAGAATAACGAGAAGCATGAGGTGATTATAGAAAGGAATTTTGACCTATCCATGCATTGGGGAATATATAATCTCTGAAGATGCTAGGCAAGCGATAGAAGAACAAATTAGGTCAAGGCATTTGGGAAGAAGGGGAGTTTAACACTCAGGTTGACCCTGGGGCTACCTAGTTAGTCAAAGAGTTTCATTATAATTTATGTGAGTTAGAAGATGGCAAGGTGCACATACCGGGGGGGGAGGGGGTTTTGGTAAATTTTAGTGCTAATGTGATTAATATTTGGCATTTTTGAACAATAAAAATAAGGATATGAATGCAATCAAAGATGCCATTTGTGATCGAAGGATAGAGTGGATTAAGAGTATTTCGTCTGTCACTAAATTAAAATTTGCTCATCAAGGACTCTCATTAATGGCTAAGTTATGGTTTTATTTTATCAGAAGCAGCATTTGGGGGTCCAATGTTGTGAGCTTTATCCAAAGGGATAAAGTACTCTTAGTTTATACCATCATGACTGGGGTCCCGGTGAATGTTGGTCACCGTATTAAACAGGAATTTTTAGAGAGTGATAGGTCTGAACGACCCACTTATTTTATGCCCCTAGTCTAATTCACCATCTTTGCACCGTAGCGGGTTGCCCAATTGGTCATTTGGAACCTTTGACACATCCTAAAGGAAGGATCGATCGGGAATATGTCTATAGGATGGTGAGAGAATATGAAAAGTACCACCAGGAGGAGCACCCTACCCATCCACAGCCATAGCCACCACCTCGAAATCAGAGAAATTCAATGATTTCGATACCCCCAGGTTTAGTATTTAATACTCCGGTAAATGAAGAAGAAATGAATGACCTACAAGGGTATTGGTCGTACAGTCAAATGGTGATGCACAGCAACTTGATCGTCATTGGAGAAGCTTTAAAGATTACTTCATTAGGCACTTGGGTCTAGCCACCATCACCTCTGGTATGGCACTTGGATCCACCTCGTGGACAGTACTATACACCACTGGAGGCTACCACATATCATGAGGGATCTAACCACGCGGGTGTGATTGGAGAGGACATGGATAATGATCATGAAAAGAGCCCAACCTAGTGACGCTGAGAAAGGTCAAGAAGAGATGGAATGAAGAGATGAAGCCACCATTTGTTTGAGCTTGGATGAAGACCAACCTTGATCATTGGATCAATTTGATGGATGATGATAATTCTCTCTGTTTTTATTGAACATCATAACTTTTGATTACTTTGGATTATTTTTGTTTTACTTTCAGTCTTTTGAATTGAAGTATTTTAGTTTTTCTTTTTAAGTAGTTTGGCTAATGGCCTTAAGCTGATGCCAAGTGGATATATTTTGATGCTTTATGGATGGAATTTCTTTTGGATTCTCATGTTCGACACTTGGTAAAGTTTGTCTATTGCTTGATAAAAGTATAGTGACTAAGGTCTCTAAGCTGATGCCATCTTTGCATTAGTTGATGAGTTGAATTGGATGCTAATTTTGTTTGAAACTTGAATGGTGAGATGCATGGCACAGATTATCACTCTTAGCATTTCTACCCAATTTTAGTTCTCATTTTATAGTTATCACAATCATGATTTGAGTAGTTTTTTTTGTTATTTTTGGGTTTGTCTTTGTGTTTAATTTTGGGTGAGTGGAAGGATGATTTATTCATCAATTAGAATAAAAAAGACAAGTTTGGGGGTGTTTATCTTTTCGTGTTGGAAATGGTCATTTTATACATTCTGTTGCCGCTTGATGATTAATGGATGGAAAATTGATCAATTAGGTACTCAATCATGATAAATTTTTATATTTAATGCTTTGTGATTAAAGTTTATGATTGATTCATTTCAAGAATTTTTTTGTGAGTTAGTAGTTCATTTGCATAATAAAGAATTCATAAACTTAGCATTACTATTTTCAAAAAGAAGTGCTAAAATTTTAGGAAAATTTATTTGAAATCTTGTTTCTTATCAAATCACTTATATTTTGGGTTGATGACCTATCTTTTGGAAAGAAATGAGTTAAATGAACTAGAAGGAATTTTGGGACATGTTGTGTATTTGCATAGTGAATGTTCTTCTAACTTGTGAATCAATTGATATTCGAGATTAATTTTTGGTACATTTCACTCCTTTTCCTTGGTTTAGGGATGAAAAAAAAAAGAGTAAGGCAAGTACGGGATTTCGACATGTACCCATGTTGTTTATCCGAATTAAGCCATTAGGAATTGCGTTTTTAGTATACCAATAAGTTAAGGAGTAAATGTTTGCAATACTTATCATTAATCTCATATTACTTAATCCTTGTTAGAGGTTTATTCCCGAAATGTACGACATTTGCATTTAAGTTGATTCCTAATTGAACTTCTATCTTCATGATGCCCAGTCGAGATAGTTGATGAACTTCATGATATTTGTAATTTGAGAAGTAATGATGTTTTAAATAAAAAGAACTAAACTTTTGGTAACTCTTTTTGAGAATGGTAATGCTTGGTGATGTGAAATCTTGTGTAGTGAATGAATGTGTGCTTCCATGTAGAACAAATTTCAAGTTTAGAATGATTTACTCATATACTTCATATATCACATAGTGTTGTCAACATTTCTTGAGAGATTTCCTAATTGTTCTAAGTACATCCATGATTCATCAAGTGTCGCGTCAACTTTGGAGTTGTGTATATGTTTGAGTGTTAGTAGGCTTCTTTTCATTTTAATTTTTTTGTTTTGGTCGGGACTAGCAAAACGCCAAGTTTGGGGTGTGATAACTCTAGTAAACTAGAGTTATTTTCCTCTAAATTATAGCATTTTGATAGTTTAAATCTTGAATTTTAGGTAAGTAATTGAAGATTTTAGTTAATTTCTTTCATATATGTTCGTATTTCCGTTCTTGTTAAATTTGATAAGTTTTTATTAAAATTATATATAAATTAAGTGCTTAATGGTGTTAATATTATGTAGGTTAAAAATTAAAGGTTGGAAGCTGGAAGGAACAAAGCTCAAGGGACCAGATTACAAAAATGGATGAAATGACGAATGCTGGGAAGAGAGTCGAGATCTCGATCTCGACTGTTCCAGACCGCGATCTCGACTCGGGAAATTGTCTTACATTGTATTAGAGTCAAGATTACAGTCTCAAATATTCCAAACTGCGATCTCGACTTGCTGAGAGTCAAGTTGTAAGGGCAATTTTGTAAACTTTCAGCCAAAAACTCCTAATTTTGCCTTGTGTAATGCTGCACTATTTAAGCTAAGTAGAATTAGAGTAAGAGCAAGTAGTAGATAGTTTTAGTTAGTTTTTAAACAGTTTAGGATAGCTTGAACTCCAAGTTTACTTCTTTAATAGAAATTTCTTTTTAATTTTCTCTTAGATCTTCTTTTAATTTCTTGTCAAGTTCAAATTTTGATTAGATAATTGTAGTGGGTTAATTGCAAGTTTCGCGTAGATATAATTTTTATTCGTTTCCTTGTCTAATTTAGTAACAATTCCTTTACTTGCAATTTAGGGTTTCTTAGGTAAATTAGGGTTCTTGGTAATTTCTCGCATTTCTAGTTAGAATTTTGAATTTCTTGCATTAATTCCTAGTTAATTCTTAGTGGGATTTCTTTATTTGATTCTATCAAAAATAAAAAAATATTTATATTTCTAGTTTAACTCTTTCCAATTTATAGTTTAGAAATGATTGCTTTTAATATTCAAGGTTTCTCCTTTGTAGTCCTTTTAGTTAGGTAATTTGATTGTTTTTAATTTTAGTCTTAATTTGGTTAATTTAGGTTAGAATTAAGTGCTTTCCTTTACTTGCTTTTACTAAAATAGATTAACTAGTTTCTTAATTTCGTAATTGGTTATTTTCACTTATTTACCTTTTTTTTTATAGGTAATCTGGCTTTAATTTAAGTTTTATCGCTTTCATTCGATTATGATTTTTATTAGAATAGTTCTATCATCCATCGCTTGATTTTGCTTAACTACACAAGTATCCATAAATCTTGGTAATTGCCTTCCAACAATCCTTGTGGGAACGATCCATACTTCCCTTTACTACTAGTTGACAACCATACACTTGCGGGATACCATCTAGTTAGTAGTAGGATTTAGTTGTTTTATTAAATTATTACATTAGAAATCTAGGTGTTTAAGACATCAGTAGACCATCTACTTTGTCACCTTCAACGGTGAGCTGAATAGTTACATCAGGAGGAAGGCTATAATTCTCCTAAAGATAGTTCCAGTAGAATGACCTCTTAGGTTGCCAAAGCTTAAGGCATCCAAAACATGCTCCGAACCAGCAATCAGATGCTTGGTACCAAATGTTGATGCCATTAATTAAATATAAGAAGAATAAAAGTGATTCTTAATTATTTAGTTATAGAAAAAAAAAAGATGAAGAATGAACCAAAAAGAGATAAAGATGAAAAATACTAAGAGAAAGGAGAAGTGCAAGATTTTAAGGCGAGAAAGCCCGAAAGATGAAAAGTAACGGCCGGAAAAATAGTTGAAAAGACGTGGCATTAAAAATGCACAAATATCAAGGGTAAGACCCTTCGTAGCCCTATCACAATAATTCACGATCAACTTGAAAGTTGATCAAACAAAAATATCAAAGATATACATAAAGAATACAAAAAGTCATCTTTAAGAATAGAAAAATAGGAGGTTAGAGGGATGCTTGAGAATTCGAGTTCCCGACCACTCAAAACCAGTTTAGTCAAAACTCACCGAAGTACATTTTAAGAGGTTTCGGAAGACCAAATCAAGAAACAAAATCAATTTGGTCAAAACTCGCCTTGAGAGATTTTGGAAGACCAAATCAAGAAACAAAATCAATTTGGTCAGAATTCGTTGAAGTTTCTTAAGAGGTTCTGGAAGACCAAATCAAGAAACAAAATCAGTTTAATCAAAACTTGCCCAGGTGCCTTAAGAGGTTCTAGAAAACCAAATCAAGAAACAAAATTAGTTTGGCCAAAACTCGCCGAAGTATCTTAAGAGGTTTTGAAAGACCAAATCAAAAACAAAATCAGTTTGGTTAGAAATCGCCGAAATGCCCTAAAAGGTTTTGGAAGACCAAATCAAGAAATAAAATCAGCGTGGTCAAAACTCGCCAAAGTGCCTTAAGAGGTTCTGGAAGCCCAAATCAAGAAACAAGAAAATCAATTTGTTTCGAACTCGCCGAAGTACCTAAAGAGATTTTGGAAGACCAAATCAAGAAAGTAAATCAGGTTAGTTAGAACTCGCCGAAACACCTAAAAAAAGGTTCAGTCAGAGCTTGCCAAATGGCTTAAAGAAGCTCTTCTAAAAAAAAAAAAAAAAAAGCAAAGATGATAGAGGACTTTGCCAAAGCTTAGTTCAGCAAAAGATAGCCTAAGTGTTTTTGATGAGACAATTGAGATGCAGAAGCTTGGCCCAAGTACAGGTCAATAAAAGAAATACATATTTATAAAGTATATTTGAACTTAAGGAACTAGCATGACAATGACCTGAGCACTGGTTAATAAAGTTAGCAAAATCAATAAGGACAAAATATTTATTAAATAGACCAACCTAGGTGGAAGTCAATATGTACTAGTCAGTTCATTCATTATTGATCGATATAAAAAAAATGAGTAATATAGCCATTTATAAGAATAAATTCCATCAATCACAACAATGGATTACAACAGGTAAGATGGTATAGCTCATCTTAAAAGATAGAAAAAAAACCTACAAAGTAATAGCTATTACAATGAAAACCTTCCCATTTGTTCTAAGGGTTCAAAGCTTCATTGTTTTCTGATCAAGTTAAAGTATCACCCCAGACCTTGTCTAGAAGTAGGAAGGTCCTTCTATAAAGTCAACGGTCACTTGAAGACGATCCCACGTGAAAAACTTGAGAGGAGAAATGAAAAAAAGAAAAACTACTTGAAAACATATCAAAGACCAGAGAAGTCTTTAACGGCTTCCAAGTAGATGAAAGGGAAAGCGAAGATGAATGCAGAGAAGACCTACTCACTATCTTGTCACATATTTGGAATAGAGGAACCAAGAATGCAGGAGCAATCTTCTCCTGCCTCAAATATTTTATTATGGATCACTCGGCCGAAACGATTACCAAAATGCATGGGAATTAAGGGCCAAGTTTCAGAGCCCAAGCAAGCTTCCTTTATCACAGAGATACTCCATCATTTGCCAGACTTAAATGATCCATGACATCCATCTTAGCCAAAAACAAGTATCCAATCCCAGCACCTATAATTTAGGAAAAGAGATTGGATGCTTGATTCTGGCAAAGAAAGCACTCTCATGCCAGAACTACTACGGGGGTGCTTAAAGAAATCATAAAGAATATCTTAAGAAAATAGAAAAAATATTGTGGGGTTAAACATCCCAATTCACACCTATTTATAGGTGGAAAGGCAGGTAAAATCATGGGACGTAAACGGACTTTACGAACGTTTCGCTTGTTGACATTGATGATGGATAGTAAATAAAGACATGTATTCTGGAAAAGACTCCTTGAGAAAAGGAAAAGTTACTTAGTAAGAAGGGATTCCCTTCGTGCTTATCTGATACATACTCGACGACCCGAGTATCTACTGAAGCTAGGCAAGTAGAGATTAGACGAACACATAAATCAGACCCAAGTATCCATTGAAGATGGGAAAGAAGCTGTCAAATGAACATGACCCAAGTGTCCACTAAATCTAACATGTAGGCAAGAAGATGTCAAGCAAACACATAAATTAGACCCAAGTGTCCACTAAACCTGAGCAAGAAGAGGTCAGACAAATACATAAATCAAGCCGAGTATCCATTGAAGCCGGGCAAGAAGAGGTTAGACAAATACATAAATAAGACTTGGATGTCCATTAAAGATGGGCAAAAAGAGGTCATATAAACTATGTATATATATAGGACCCAAAAGTCCACAGATGAGTTACTAAAAGAGGTAGAACAAATACACAGGCCAAACTCAAAGACCCGAAAGACATGAATAATAAAAAGTCAGGCCAACATCCCTATCAAGCTTGGAAGTCTTTTGAAGAAAAATGACAAAAGGCTATATATATATATATGGATCCAAAGTGTATCATGAATAAATTTTGGGAGATTCGGAAAAGAATTGAAAAATATGTAAAGATCTCAATGGCAAGCATTAAATCGAAAGATGAGGGTACGTAGATTGGAGTTTGCATTGGACGAATATCCATCACTCTTGATTATTACATTAGAATACTTTTTCCCAGCAATGAAGGTTTATTCATATTACAAATCCTATACAAAGAAGAAGGTTTATTCATATTACAAATGCTATATAGAAAAGAAAAAAAAAATTATTTGCAACCAGGCACCGAGCTACCTCACGAAATAAATGAATAAAAGAAAATGAAGTAAATATATTTTTGCTGGGAAACTAATACAGGGGACTCCTAGGCTATGCTGGCACCTGATGTTGATCGTTCTCTTCCTGACTCTGATTTGATCAACGGGAAGCTGATTAGTATCAGGAAGAAGAACCCACAAAAGAAATAAGCATTTTTGCCAAAGCCTGATAAAAAATGTCAAAAGTATAATTCAAAACATCCATATTGAAAGAATATACAGAAAGCAGAAGATCAGAAAGATGGACTACCTAAGAAGATTGCCCCCGTTCTGTATTGCCTATCAAACACTGGGACAAGGCACTACAAACTATAATCTGTTCACTACGAGTTGCCCTATAAAGGTCTCACCCAAGGTCTCCATGGACTCCTTATATATTGAGGGGTTAAACAGTTTGCTCGTCAACCACTGTATGGGCAACTTGAAAGCTCTTTCTTTGCTAGATCTGTTGCATCCTTGAAGCCTAGTCTATAAGCTTCTTGACAAAGGTTTAGGAGGTCATTTTTTACAGCAGTAGAAGAAAGGAAGCTATTGGCGCTCTGTAGGGCAGTTTTGCCTTTAAATTTGTAAACTCTTGTTTACTTCGTTTATCTTAGTTCTTAGTCCTTCGGCCTCAAACTTGTGAGATTCAATTTCAAAATGAGCAGCTTTTAGATCCTCAAACATTTGAGAATAAGCTTGCTTCAGCTTTTCCAACTCAGACAGGTGTTGTCTCTCCAGATCCTCTTTGAGGGCATTCAGAGCTGATTCTCTCTCTCTTTTAAACTTCTCCTCATAAAGTTTTAAAGCCTCAGTGCTATACTCCTAGAAATTCTTGGACATCATGGACAATTTGATTGCATATCTGTCATGCTGACACTATCGCTAATGCAGAAACCTTGTATGCTTCAACTAGGCACTTGATCAAGCAATGTGAAGCCGAGATGAAGGAGATGCTATCCATTGCCACTCAAGCACAAAGGTTGTCGTCTGAACATTCCTCTAGAAACTTTATCTCCTTTGGAAGGAAAGTGTGATGGTGAAAGTTGTATACGGTGACTAATGTGTTCAAACGGTTATGGGTGGTAAACTCCCAATTGGGGACTTATTTCTCAGTGGCAGAATCCTCAATTAGTGGATTATGGAATTTGTTGGGATAGTCTAATTGAATAGGCATAAAAGCCAATTGGTCCAGCTCAATGCCTTGATATATAGCTGGTTGGACAGATGCACTTGGGGAATGACTAATCAATCGTCCAGATTTTGAGCAGATTGCTAGAGAAGAAAGATTTTTCCTCTTCTAGGAAAGGATTACGAAAAACCTGAGAACAAATGAACTGAGAAGACACCACTATCATAGTCGAAGAAGAAGGGACAAATACTATCTAGAAAGAAGTTGCCTGCAAGCAACTGAAGTCACTTGACTGGCAACTAGGAAATCCACAGGAACGAAGGAAGAGGGGGCTACCGTCCCAAAGGCATCTGTTTTTCTTCTGGACCCATAAATACCTTTTCCCAGTGAAAATTTGTAGTGAACAAGATTTGCAGTGGGTGTTTCTCTAGATTTGTCTTCTTGGTAAGAAGCCATTAGTTTCCAAATATTACTCTTCTTTTTCTTTTTCTTTTTTAAGAAAAGGAACACGTATTGAAACAAGTTATGACATGAAAGACTAAAATCTATAGAAATAGCCAAGAAAACTCGAAGGCTTGATTGTCTTATCTGGAATTTGGATTACATAAATAAGCCAAGTATCAAAGAAACACTTCGATGGACACAGAAGTTGAACCAATAAGAGAACATAGGCAAAAGGAACACAACTCCTATTTGGGGACTCGTGTTAATTAAATAAAGCCCCCAAGGTGGAAGGATTAGAAGAATTGAATGCTCCGCCGAGCGTGTAATATTGTAAAGAATCATCCTGGGGACTGGACGAGAGCATGAAAGATATATCGACTATACCTGACCCAAGCTCAAATCTAGTGACGGGACTCACCCAATACATTAGCAACACGTATCATGTAAAGTCTTATAAGGGTAATTTTGCAACGTAGTAACATTACTTATGTGTAGTTACTTATAGAAGTGATCGGGTAAGTTCGATCAGTAAATCGAGGAGAATTGATCCTCTTTTAGGCCAAAGATCCTGACATGAGTGGCGGGAACATTCACCTACAAAAAATAGTCAAATCCATGTAAACAAACAGGTGCAAATAAAGAAAATAGACCAATAATCAAGGGCAAAGAACACATATGAAATACAAAGCCTACGGGCCATTTTCACATTTTCTCTTTAGTTTTTTCTCTTTTTCTATTACTCTCTCTCTTTGACAAGACAGTTTCTCGGGAAATGTGGTCGTGTTCCATCAACTCGCTTTGAAGAATTAGATCCCACGAAACTTTTACCCTTGTTTCTTGATCTTACTCTCTGTTCTCACCCATGGGAGGAATTTGAGCTCATGATGATTAGTGCACTGTAAAGGGTAATCTACTACCATTTCTTGAGCACAATTACTGATTTTACAGTATTATATAGTACGTAATACGGGTGAGGGTATTGCTGCAGCACTTTGTTAAAAATATGATACACAAGTAGGCCTGTCAATAGGTCGGGTTTAGATCCGAACCTGACTTGATCTGGACTCATTTATCCGGATTTGAATTTATGACAAATTCTAATTACCCTAATCTGATCTGGACCCATTTAGATATTATAATAAATGGTAGAAATGTTGTCGTAGGCACCCAAAATTAAACAATCTCTCAATAAAAATGTAATAGTGGTGATCAAGTTTGTCCCCCAAAGAACGGAGTTTATTCTTATGCTAAAAAAAAAAGGGAATTTTCTTCAATGCTTTTGAACTAAAAATTAAAACAGTAAAATAACTAAAGAGAATTCGATGTAAGGAAATTATCCTTGGTTTCGGTCATATCCCTAAGACAATTTTACTAATCGATCCTTGACACACAAGATAATTCAATTCTATATCAAGCACTAATTGAAGATTAACCTGAATTATAATTCAAAAATGATTCTTATTTCTTTCTAAAGTTGGCTAATTTTTAATACGCGATCCAATTAAACCTAACTATTAATGTAATCCAGACACGCGCCAAAGATTAATTAATAGAAGTATTAAAGTCAATAAGAACAATTAGGCTAATTAAACATAAACACACGTGGTTATTCCAATTAATTAATTATTTTCCCTAAATTCAATAGCACTAATTGAGTAATTATCAAACTTAGTTGCTTCACAGATTGAATTAAGCACAAGTTGTTAAAACAGTCTAGTAGAAGATTAATTCTAATAACCTAATATTTTGCAGCAATAACGAGTTAAAAAAGAACAATCTTAAAATTAATTACAGAAAAATAATCAATACTTGACACATAATTGAATAAATTCAAGCACAAGAGGGTAAGTTTCACAAAATAGTAGAATTGACCATGGTTTCAAATCCCTCAACCAAGAAAAAGAGTTTAGGCACTATGTGCATAGAAGAATGACCAATAATTTTCCACAGCTGAAAACCCTAGATGAACTAGAAAATAAAGTGTCGATCCTTTTTCTCACACCCTACATGGAGTATTTAAAATGAGTACTTAGGGTTACAATTAAGGTCTACGAGTAAGAACATGAAATCGGGTGATGAAGAAATCTGCCAGAAAATCCAAAAAGATGCAATACTGTTGTTTCGGGCGCATATGTGTGCCCTAGGTAGAGCTGGAAAGTTGTCTTCTGGGTGCAGCGCCAGCGCATGTGCACTGTACCATCACTTTCGACTTCATATTTGACCTCGATACTTTTGGAATTTGGAAAATTCAAAACATAAAAGTTGTAGCTCTATGTCTTATCTTTCCAAAATATCTTGATTCATCTCAATTGGAGATCAGATAAGAAAGTTTGCTAAATCTACCAAATTGTGTCAGAAATCGCTCCTCACCGGTACATATTTTTCAACTTTGCAATTTTGAACAAGATGCCTATAGAATCCCGTAAAACTCAAAACACAAAAGTTGTAGAAATCTGCAATACCTTTCCAAATCATCCAAAATCATCTCAATAGGAGATGAGACTTAAAAGTTATGCTTGAATTACGAAACAACATCCAAAATAGCTTCATACTCATGCATGTTCCACCCTTAACATTTTCTTTCATCTTTTCCATATTTTTCAGCTCTTTTTCACTTTAACCCTATATAAACTAAGAATAACCAAATTAAGTTCAATAATAACTCAAATCTTGCTTATAACATATAAAAATATGGTAAATGACACATAAAATATAGCACAATTATGAACTTATCAATAAACAAATTGAATTTAGATCTTGTTGTTCCAACACGATTAAGACTCGAATCAGATTAAAATATTTAATATATAATAAAATTATTACATATTAGTATTATTCTATATGTACATAGACATATACATGGGTTAATATGTTTTATAAATTACCCATGTAATTTATATTGTAATTTAGAATACATGCAAAAATAAAAATGATGAACTAAATATATTTTTTATAATTAAAAAAAAAAGAAAATTCAATAAGTTATAATAGTTGTATATATAATTTTAAAAGTTATAAAAAGAATATCTAGATTCGGATTTGGATCCAGATCCAACATTACCTGACGGATTTGGGTATGAATCTACTTTTATAGACCCGTCAGAGATTCGGATCCGAATCCGAATCCGAATCCTATTATATTAATGGGTCTGAGTCTGGATATATTAGAAGCGACTCAGATCTGATCCGTTTACAAACCTATACACAAGATAGATTTAGTTAATATGTTTTTTTAGTACATGATGTGCCTGAATAGTTTAGTTGATACAATTCAATATGCATTCTTAAGAAATTTAAGGAATCAAGCCAATTTGTCCAAAATTGAGATGACAACGGATAAAGTGTCCCATGAATCCAAATACGGAACCAATGACCTTCATTAGAAAATGTAGTTCACAAAATTTGAAACTGTCCATGCACTATTTGGATTTTACAACTAAAAATATTCCAAAAAATAAAGTTGCTGGCCATTTGCAGC
The DNA here is from genome assembly GCA_025175665.1 of Cinchona pubescens. Classification (NCBI taxonomy): domain Eukaryota; kingdom Viridiplantae; phylum Streptophyta; class Magnoliopsida; order Gentianales; family Rubiaceae; genus Cinchona; species Cinchona pubescens. The sequence goes on from JANKKI010000157.1 coordinate 813,049, forward strand.
ATTTAAAAAAAAAAAAAAAAAAACTATCTTGATATGTTTTGCACCTCTTAATTTATACTTAATTCTCACTTAGCAGCTCTAATTTTAGTTTTAAACACTTTACTCCCCTAACTCTCAAATCCATTCCAATTTACTCCAAATTTTAACACCTTTACTGAAATTAACGGAATTTTTTAATGTACAACAAATTTAGTAGAATGTACAAAAATATTGTTATCGTATTTTGGATGTAGGGTAAAGATTCTATGAAATTTAATGACAGTGTGAAATAATGAAGTAAAATGAAATGAATAATGAATTTGTGTTTCAGGAGTGCAAAGCATCCAACAGTTAAATAATGGTAGATCGAGGTTGTAAAAATAATGTTAGTTACGTACATGATAAGGGCAAATACCTTGTTTAGTTGCTTATACTAATAAAGTGGGATGAATAATAAATTTGTGTATTAGGCGTGCAAAGCATCTAACAGTTAAATAATGATAGATCGAAGTTGTAAAAATAATGTTAGTTACGTACATGATAAGGGCAAATAGCTTCTTTAGTTGTTATACTGACTTTTTAGTAAAATATATTTAGTCAAAGTTTTATACTATTCAATTTAGTGGTTATACTCACTTTTTTTTTTTTTTTTTTTTAAATAAAAACTTTTTAAAGTCCTTTTAATGAATTCCGGCCAAATAAATTTTGTCAGGCAACAAAAGAAAGGATATTTTTGGAAATCGACCCCTACAACCTTGTTGTCGTGTCCGAAGCTACCCCTTTCCCATCCCTTCTGCAACCCCTCCACATCCATTATTTGAACGGGACTTTAGTTACTCCTCCCTTGTCTACGCCAACTCTCCCAACCCCCTGATTTCCTGTTTCGAAATCAACAATTTCTTGTTTCATTAGAATATAACCAGCGTAGAATTGAGCTAACCAATATCAATTTGGGATCAAGCTTGTGGATCATTAATGAATTTTGTTAGAAAAGTCAAAACATCAATATAAAAAATTTATTTGGCTGTTGGAATGTGTCTGTGTTTGAAAGAGAATAACATAATCAATATTTGCATTTACTGATAAAAAAGTTCAATTGAGATGCTTACGAAATTCACAAAATTATATTGGTTTGAATGCGACTGTTCCTGATCAAACAAATTTTGGTTGTGTATGATCGAATGATTTGAAATCTTTTTTTTAATGAGTTGAAATTTATTAATTAGTTGGAGTTTTGAATTAAAATTAATAAATTAATATTTAAAAGCAATATTTCAAATAACTTCTAACTTAGATCTGAAATCAATTCATTTTAATTTCACAAATTTCTTTAACAATTATATAAATTTCAATTATTCACCAAATTTTTCGATTCAAATGCAACTTAGTGTTGGAGCAGGGTACGAATTTCATTTAGCCATATATACATTTATTCTTTAATTTTCATAGTTACTAAACTCGTCTCTTTTACCTCACGGTTGTTAAAAAAGTCAAAACATCAATATAAAAATATACTATGCCATGATTGACAACCAGTTGTCATTATTAATCTGTGTCTTATGTAAATTATGAATAATATTTATTCTGGTCAAAATGAGCCATTGTGTCACATTTTCTTGTAATGAAAGGCAATTACCTTTAACTAAGTCATTTCCAATAAAAAATTCCTAGCCCTGTTACTATACTGAGACCACGTGCAATAAAATTTTCTATTAACGATCCTCTATCTTATTTTACATTTCACTATATAATAAATAAATAAGATTTTTTTATTAAAATTTATAGTTATATTTCAAATAAATCTTAGTCATTGATTAAATAATAAAATAAAAAGTGAAATAGAAAATAAAATAAAAGATCTTTTGCCAAAAGCATCCTAGACATCCCCTATAATTCAATAGTGTTCCTGATAACTTTCAGCCTCCTTCACGAGAAATTTTATCATATTTGAAAAATCTCACTAAATAGCATATGCGGTTGATATTCACAAGCTAAGAAGATTCTATCTATTGGTTCGACCTCTAGGCTCACCATTTTATATACACTAGTAAAAACTCATCAATTTTAGGACACCAACAAATGGTACTAGTAGCATCTTTTTATATTTTATCTGTTTCATTAAAAATATCATTTTTTTTAATTTTAATTTAGGATTAAATACTGTAAATACTGTTAAGATTTAAACTATTTTACACTAAATTCTCTAATATTATTTTTTTCTTACTTTACACCTTTAATTAACGGTCAAATATAACTCAACAGTTAATTTTTTTAAAAAGATAAATTTACGCCTAAAGGTTAATTGTGGTAAACTCCCTTAAAATTTAAGTGAAATTTCACTTTAGTTTCTCATGTAAGTTTTATATCATTTAATACTTTGAGATAAATAAAAAGCAAAAATACCGTCAATATTGTTAAAAATATAAGTATGCTCTAAATTAATTAATATTCGACGCACATTCTATAATTATGCTTTCTTCAATATTTAAAACTTAAAAATACGATGAAATAATTAATATTAAAATTTTTGATAAATTATTAAAATTGTTTCATCTAAGTTATTTTAATTTGAGCTTGGTTTATATGTATAAAGTTATTTCATATAATTTAGGTGATAGTTGAATTATATTAACATAGGAAAAAGTAAGAGGAAAATCATTTTAAATAAACATAAAAAAAGGTAAAAAGAAAATAGACTAATATAACTTTAATAGATGATTATGTGTCTCATATATTTAAAAATTTACTTTCACATGAAAAAATAAAATATAATGAAAAGACCGAAAAATATTGATAGTGAGAGGCAATTTTTGAATTTAAAATTTTTCACAAGTATTCTTAAAAAATCACAAGTGTTGGTAGGCATCATTATATTTTTAATTGTTTTGATAATATTTTTATATTAATTAATAACTAAAGTAAGTTAATTAATACAAAACTAGAATTGAAGATTAAAATAATAAATATACACATTAAATAAACTTTAATAGGTTAATTTTATATTTTCTTGTAATGTCTAGAGATAAAAATATTTTTCTTGACCTTTTTATTGTCAAATTACTAATGTGTACTAACAGAAGTGATAAAATGATAAAAAAAAAATAATATTTAAGTATTTGATATAAAACAGTTCAAACGTTAAAGTGGTTTATTGAATCTAATCCTTTAATCTATCCCAAAATATTTGTCACTTACTTTAAATGAAAAATATTTTTTGATCCCTTTCCCACCTTTACCCCTGGTTCACAAATTTTAAAAAGCTTTGAGAAGTTGAAACATTATGATGGTCCCACAAATTTGATTTTGAGCGTTTCCTGCGCGCATGGTAGTTATTGTTGGAGTGTGACGTCTCGGGAGCACATTTAGAGTACTTTGTCAACCAGACATTCATTTTGGCACCACATTCTCATTTGTGTCTTTCACAATTCCAAGCGCGTTCTCTTTCTTGTTTTCAGAAGTCCGGCGGCAAAATCAGAACGTCCATAAAGTAGAAAACTGAAACAAAAGTGAACTATTTTTTATTGAATTAATCTTTCACACATCTCACAGTAAATATAAAATTAATTCTTTGTTATTATTATTTCAAAAAAAGCACTAATCCAACAATGGGACCAAATTATTGAGATGGTGGGGCCTACCTCCGCTGGGTACGTGGATTGGCCTTGGGGGTTAATGCTACCTAATACATTGTATCTCTCCATGAACTTTCATAGTATAAATGTTGTCGAATTCAGAGTTTTCTTTATTGAAATGATATGATTACTCTTTCGGGCTAAGCTTATTTTATTTTATTTTTGTCGTTATTCGACTTTTTTTTTATCAAACAAAGCAATTTTATAGCTACTGATATATTTAATTTTATTCAATTTTTAATAAAATTTATTTTTAATATATTTTTAATGAAATTTATTCAACCAAAGTAAAATTTATATCAAATACTAACACATATAAATTAAATTTTTTTAAAAAGTTAAAGAAATCTATATAAGATTGAACTATGAAAACTTAATGTGTTAACCAAAAATAGTTACACAGTGACAATTTTAATGGGAGGGCATTAGTAAGGATAGAGGAAAATACTATCACAGATCCAATCTTGGCACTCACTTGTAAATCTTATGGTCAAAATTAATTCTTATAGAATCTTATTATATCAATTGATGTCATAAATTTTATAACACTAGTAAAGTACACGTGCGTTGCACGTGTTGACCCATACTATATTTAATTATAGTATTTAAATAAATAAAATACTACTTGATGATAGTGATCTCTTAAAAAAAAAAAAAAAGGCAACTTATGAACAATCCCTTTGTGGTTTGCTATATCCAGATTATCTATTATAGTTTGCAAACTTAGAATCCTTTCCCTTGTGTGTGTGTGTTTTTTTTTTTTTTTTTTTTTGTAAAATGGATGGAAGGTTAAAAAGCTAATGGATTTTTGCAAAAAGACTATAATACCTCTGACCCTAGTAACACTTCACCACCCAAAAACCTTCTCTGTTGGAAGGAAGGGATTATATTTTATATTAATATACATAATTAACATTGATTAGAGAATTTAGATGGTTAAAATAACCTTTTAAATCAAAAATTTTTAAACTCCTAACGGTCACTTAATATTTAATAGTTCACTATAACCCAAACTACAAGGGATCGAATTGTAGGTTTGTAAATCATAGGTGGTAACATGACCATTAGCTAAATCACAATAGGATTCCTTGTAATTTACTCACAAAAAAAAAAAACAACAACAAAGATAGATTGCATTTGGATCAGTGGATTTGAATTGTGGAAAGAATTTGAAATGGTGGTGAAATGACATGAAATTTGGGTAGATTTTAAATCCAAATTCATGCAAATCCTTCCATCCAAATGCACCATAAGCCAAATTATCTCATCAGCAATCTCAAGTAAATAAAATATATTAGACGAAAATATAGAAGGAAAAAAAAAGCCAAATAAAATATTATATACAAATATCTCAAGATATTTTTCATCTTAGTGTATTAATAAAGAAAATTATTATAATACGACAGAGCATGCCAAAATTGAATTCTAGTCTAGTACGTACGACATTAAGGTTGTGTTTAGAGCGGTGGATTTTATTTGTAAAAAAATATTTAAATGGATGAGTTTTAGTGGATTGATTTGAAATGACTTAAGATTTGCATGAATTTGAAATTCATCTATCTAAACCATTATTCCTAACTAAATCCCTCCACTTGTTTAAGTAATTTAGGAGAAAATTGGATTTAAAATCCAAATCCACCCAAATCCCTCCATACAAATACAACCAATAATATCTAAAATGGTAACTATATGTATAAGAGATCTAAACTACCATTCTTTCTCCTCAATTTTGGTCAGCCGTGTTCTTATAAACCAAAAAAGATTTAAAAAAATAAATATCTTAACGAATAATTCAAAAAAATTAGAAAGAATTCAATCCCATATGCATCATTTTTGTTTATAGTTAAATACCTAGGAAACAGTTGTATATACCATGACATCCGATAATTGTCGAGACAAAATTCTATCCGTTAAGTCCCATGAAAAATGTTGAGAGCACCAATTATATTAAAATAGTACAACTTTTTTCCGAATAACATGTTTTTGAGATATAAATCATGAAGCTATTCTTCTGATGGGTAGAATCAGAATCCCGACAGCTCAATATCTGATGTTGTGGATTTACAACAACAAAGAAACCTATTAAATTAGGGAATGTTTAATCTCTACGTCAAGTTTCTATAGTTCTTATTAGAAATGTATGCTTTGAAAATATTACGAGTATATAGAACTTGGAAGATTTTAGTTCATTAGAATAATAGGATATCCAAAAGTCAGTCCAATGTAATTCAAAGAAAAGATGGCATTTAAAAATATTTTTAACAAAAAACAGTTTTTAAACAAATTAGTAACCATCCCAAAAAGATATGGATCAAATAAAGTTGACTACTAAAGGCGGAGTTGCGAATAACGTAGTTGGATGGTAGGAATAAAAATATTTTTGAGATTTCAATTATTCAATATCCACTTTACATTCTTCTTCTACTTGAAGGATATAAAGGTGTCGTGCGACAATTTTGATTCATGATAAAATAAGAGATTCTCAACTGCAAGAGTAATTTATATTTGTGATTGTCTAGATTTTGGATTTTTTGTCACCATCAACACTGCTTACTTCATTTGATGGCATACAAATTGGCTTAAAGGATATAATGATCATAATCCCTCCATTAAAGAGTGAATTTAGGAAGGATGAGAGGATTGACGTTTTTATTTTTCTCTTTTGTGAAATGCAAGCATATGGAGAGTAAAGAATCCATGTTTTCATTGATTCTTTTCTCAACCTGAATTGTGAAAGGAGTTAGATATAATTCCTATAAGTTGGATGCTTATTGATCAACTTAAACACACTGGGTTAGAATTTTCTTAGGATTCTTACTAATATACAGATTATGATATTTATTTATGTTAGCCCTTGGTATTCTTTGTCAAAGAATTTTGAGGATATATAAGATTACTTTTACATGTTGGACTCTCCATCTCTTATAATGATAGGATAAGAGGATTGTGATTGAACTTAGTGTAGAGTAATTATGGAGTGGAACATCTTTTACTTAAGGGGTAATTTAAATAGATAAAAAGGAAGAAACAGTAAAAAGGAAAAACATCACTTATATTTTTATAATAATACAGATATAAATTTAGTCAACGTTACAAGATTTATAATTAGGACTAAAGAACAAATCTACTTAAATATTTCTCAAGAATAGATATAGATATGTCACTGAAAATTTTTACATAGATCGAATTCTTGGTATAGTGACATGGATCTCTTGATCCAAAGCACTCCACATCAGTTAGATACGGATCTCTTAGTCCAAAACATTCCACATTAGCTCATATCAATCACTTGTTGATGTGGAGTGTTTTGAACCAAAGAATTCATGACACTATGTCATGAATCCAGTCCATACAAGAATTTTCGATATGCCACCAACCGTCCCTTACCACTATATTATCCCCAAACTAGTTCCCTCATCAGAATTCTCAGATCCCTTTCCATTAGTATCGCTGTTGAGAAACACTTCTCTAGATCCCCTAAAATATTTTTCTTTTATCGACTTTTATCTGTCTCGCTTTCTCTTTTCACCTATGGAGAAAATTGAGCTAGTGATGATCATTGCACCTTTAATGGGCCACCTCCCATCATCTCTGGAGCTGGCAAAACTCATGCTTCAAAGAAACTCTCAACTTTCAATCACTTTCCTAATCATGAAGGCGCCATTCGATCCCAAAGGCACAGCCAAAATCCAGTCTCTTATCGCCGCCTGCAACATCGATCGCCTCCAATTCCACCACCTTCCAACGCCAGAAGACATCTCTCAATGGAAGTGCCAGCATAGAGGGGGATTCATTACTCAACTTATAGACTCTCAGAAACCCCATGTAAGAGAAACACTCTCTAAAATCAAAGGGCTTTCCGGGATCATCGTGGACATGATAAACACCACTATGATCGATGTTGCGTGGATGATGTTGGAGTGCCTAGCTACCTTTTGTTCAATCCTGGTGCAGCTTTTCTTGGTCTTTTGTTCCATTTCCAAAATCTTGAAGACAAGCACGGCCTGCATATATATGACCTTGTGAACAAGGAAACCGAGTTGGTCGTTCCAAGTTTTGACAATCCAGTTCCAACTAGTGTCCTTCCGGTTTTAACAACTAGAAAAGAAGTTTGGTTAGACAGGTTCTTGAAGTGCACTCGCGATTACAGACGAGCTAAGGGCATCCTAGTGAATTCATTTGCCAATCTTGAAACTTATGCGATTGATTCTTTCTCAATAAACTCGTCGTCCTACGGAGAGTCAGGATTGCCACCAATTTATCCTGTCGGGCCTATTCTGAATTGGTCCGAAATCCAGGGTAAATCAAGTAATGAATATTCAGAAATGATGAATTGGCTGGATTCTCAGCCGAAAAGTTCGGTGGTTTTCCTCTGTTTTGGTAGCATGGGAAGCTTTAAATTAGACCCTAAGTTAAAGAAATAGCTGACGCCGTAGAGCGAAGCGGGTATCGGTTTCTTTGGGTGCTCAGGGAAAGGCCACCTAAAAGCGGAGAATTTGCTGATGATTTTGAGAATCATGGACTTGTCCTGCCGGAAGGTTTCTTGGATCGGACGGCTTCGATTGGAAGAGTTGTGGGTTGGGTTCCGCAAGTGGCCGTGTTGTCACATCCGGCAGTGGGAGGATTTGTGTATCATTCAGGCTGGAATTCTTCATTGGAGAGCTTATGGCACGGTGTGCCGATGGCTACATGGCCGTTGCATGCGGAGCAACAGCTGAATGCCTTTGAGCTCGTCAAAGAGTTGGGAATTGCAGTGGAAATTACTTTGGAATATTTTGAAGCAAATGAGAATCAAGCTATAGTGTCTGCTGAAAAAGTAGAGAAAGCAATAAGGGAACTCATGGATAGTGAAAATGAAGTGAGGAAAAGGGTCAAAGAATTGAGTAAGATATGCCGGTTAGCTTTGGAGGAAGGTGGATCCTCTTATTTGTCACTAGAGAATTTTATGCAGACTTTTGGCTGCAATTTCCTTAAATATCCTAATTCCTAGATTGCTGAAGCATGCATATTTCAGCAAGAGATTAATTTGTATAGGGGTTTGGATGTGATTGTATTATTAGTATTGTTTTTACTACGAGAATTCCCTCCATCTACATATATATATATAGACTAATGGAGGATGACTTTATTTATGGGAGCTGGTTTAAAGTTCACTATGTAATGGGACAATTTAGATTGTAAATTGTATTGTCACTTTTCATTTTCTACCTAACCCAAAAATAAAAAAAAGAATTTAATTTCTTTTTATTTCTTTTCTGGCTACGTGGATGCCATAGTAAAGTAAGTAATAAATTAAGGGAGGTGCTCCATCACTATTTGCTAGAATATTTTAATTGATGTATTTAAAATTATATTTAATATAATATCTCACATTAAATAATGACAAATTACTAAATAAATATATCTAGATAGAATATAAAATTACGGAATGGAAATAGAAACCTATTATGTATGTATATACATATATATGATATCTGACTTATTTATAGCAAGAAATTTCATGACGAGAAGGAATCTCTAAGGACTCTTACAAATAAAATTCTTGGTCCCTCTGTTCTAATACAAACATAACTTATCACTAATACAAACATAATAGGGAGTTAGGATAGGGAAGATTATAACGGATAGAGAAGAGCAACTTATGTTGTTTGGTCGATTGATCAAATAATTTTGAAGTATTAAAGAATTGTGTTCCATAAATTCACTCATCGGTGTAAATTACACTTCAATTCTATTTTTTATTATTTACAAATCTAAATCAAAATCTTATCATGTCTAACATGTGGTATCAAATCTATAAGTTGAGATTTATGATTTGTAAATTAATAATCATATATTTTTTATTTTTTTATTCTTAATTAGTTTTGTCCATTAAGTTTAGGACAAAATTATTCAAAAGGCTGCTTAACGGTCTAGATTTTCTACTATATGAGTTAAAATATGGCTGTTGGTGTATAATGTTATATTCGGGCGGAAAGATTTAGGTAAATCTGATCTTTAGCCCTACTTATAAATTTTGTAGTGTGAATTAAATATTATGAAATCTATGACATAAGCTGATGTAAGTAAGATTTTATAAAATTTAATTTTGACCGCAGAGTCTACAGGTGGGGTCAAAAATCAAGTTTATGTAAGTTTTTTCGTATTCCGGGTAGTATATAACGTTATAATAATGCGATACCGAAATGACAGGCTTGGTGAAATTTTCTTACTATGGAATTGGTAATTGTTAAAAACAGCAAATACTTAGGTAGATCCGATTTTTTGTTTTACTTGTAAATTCTGCAGTGTGGATTAAACCTTAAAAAATCTATGATATCAACTGATGTAAGTAAGATTTTATAAGGTTTAATCCTGACCACAAGATTTACAGGTAGGGTCAAAGATCGAATCTACCTAAATATTTTCTATTAAAACCAACCAACTGTGCTTAATGCACTTTTGAGGATAAGATTTCTGAAGTTATCACATCACTATTTCTGGACGAGACTTAATGGAAACACAGTTCCGTGAGGATTGAATGATTGACTTGGTGGTTTTGTGCTACCTCTCTTATTATGGGTTAATTGCTTGCCTTTAATGCTTAAAGTAAAGGTCTGGGCACAAATATCTCATTGTTTGTTTTAGAACAAATTCCAAACATATGAGTTAATTAGCTCATATATATTGTAAGGAAATAATTTCAGCTTATAGCATGGCTAAATCATTTGAAAGTTATACGGGACCTAATTTAGAACCGTATGTATATAAGACTCGGTTTGGTTTTAAGATTTAATATTTTTTTGGTGCTTTAATTTTAAAACCAAGACAATACATATGTGAACGGATCCAACCCTTCGATTGAGTATTTTAGCCTAATATCTTTCACGTTACGATGAATTATGGTATGCCGTGGAATTGGTATTTAATGTACCACTATGAGCTTTTTATTGGCATGTCCATATTCATATGTTGGAGGCTTTTTTTTTTTTAGAGAATTGTATACTTAAATATTAAATGTTACAATTGCGCTGTGTTTCGATGGAGAGATTTATGTAGATTTGGATTTGAAACGTAAATTCATTTTAAGTTATACAATAGGTTAAGAAATTTGGTTATGATTTTGAAACCTACCAACTAGAAAGCGAGCATTTTAATGGTTAAACCGAAGGATTTCAAATTCAAAATTTCAAGTTATATCAAATCCATCCGTATCAAATCCACTCATTTTAAATTCATCCATCTAAACACAGCCTTAATTTACAAAATACTCAAAGTATACAGAGCTCATATAAGTGTCTATTTGGGCAATTTAAGATAAAAGTAATCTCAATTTATTTTACATGGAAATATATTAAATGTGTTTTGGATAGTTTAAGATTAAATAACCTTCGTAAATATAAAAGTGATGATCAATTAGTTCACCAAAGTGACCTAAATGTTTATTAACGGGTTATTTACATTTATAAGAAATCATGGTTACTTGTATAGAATTATAATTTGCCCAAAGGTATAATATACTCTATAATCATGAGTGAGTTATTATATTTATCCAAATGTATATAATTGCTAACTTAAAGTTGTATAAGTGAATTATTGTTACTCAACAGTTGCCCAAACAAATATAATATCTCCATTACAGTATTAAGTGAATAATTGTTTCTCACTTATAGAGTGAACCAATAGCATGTCATTATTCAACCCAAAGGTGTAATTTGATGATGCAATAGATTACTTGCCTAAAAATATAATTTTGGAGAACTATTTAAAGAGTGATCACTGGCATGTTGTTATTCAACCCAAAGGTGGGATATGATGATGTAATAGATTGGTCATCTATTGATACTATTTTGTTAAAAATATTTGAATTGGTTTGGTAAATAAGATAATAAATTGAAAAAATTTCTTATGCCTAGAGATAAGGATTATTTCTTTGATTTATTGTTTTAGTTTACTAGTTTGAATTTAATATTTAAATTCATAATATTTTGATTCAAATTATGTAATATGTGATTAGCATCATTATGTCTTCATCTTTATAATAAAAGTCTTGTTTATCCTCTTACTTGTATTTTAATGATTATTGTTTATTCTCATGGTGAATAAATGTATAGGTTCTTTTCATAATTAGGGTGAACATTTTTCAAATTAGCATATTCTGAGAATGATTATATATTCTCATTAAAGTGTAAATATTTTGTGCTAATATGTTAGACGAATACATAGACTAGTGGGAGTATTTTGCAATGCTCATTAAGTCTTGTATTTTTATTAAACATATATTCTATTATTGCTAAAATCAAAATTCTCATGAAAGTACTTGAGAAATTATTGTGGATTTTAGATAGCACCTTTGATAGATTTTAAGTTTGACATTTAATTATTAATGGAGTGTTTATGTTCTTATTTATTACAATAAGAGAAATTATTGATATCATTTTGAAATCTCATAAAATCAAGATTTTGAGTAATTTCTTATGTATTTTATTATGAATATAAATCTTTGTTGGAAGTTTTAACCATTCCAACCTTTACAATACACATTATATATATATATATGTTGTGGTTAATTATTGATTATTAATCATGTGTATTGAAAAGGAGGTGAAGAGGTTAAAATGAAGAGATTTGTAATACCCACAATTTATTTTATTTTATTTTATTTTATTTATTTAAAATAAATTACCTAAACCTATTAGAAGGTAAATCCGTGTAAGAGTCCTAAGAAATGAAATAATTAGAATAGTATTATCCTACTCCAAGTACAATTACTTCGATAGTACAAATCTGCAAATTACCATATACATATCTGTAAGTAACGATTAGAATATATATACACTATAGGGTAGAGTATCAGATTCTTTTTGTTTTTAACGTAACACAAATGTTGGAGAGAATTTTAGCCATATTAGAGGTTAGCCTTCGTCTTATTTAGTCTTAATTAATTATTTTCGTTTTTAATTTTAGGAAAATTAGATGCTTAATTATTTTGAATATTAGATAATTAGTTATTCACTTTATTATATTATTTGTTTAAAAAATTAGTTCAATTAATGTAAAAGTTATTATTATTAGTTAATTTATAAAATTATTTTCTTGAGATTAAAATCAAATTTGTGTATATGAAAATTATATTTCTTTTTTTTTTTTTGGAATTTAATAGTATTTTATTATTGCGGGATTTTTTTTTTTAAAACGAGTGATTTGATCAAAGAAAAAATAGATCAGAGAGTAGAATTGAAGGGAGAAGAAGAAAGATCAGAGAGAGGAGACTAGAAATCAACAAAAAAAAAAAAAAAAACAAGACATTGAGTTGCAGCGATGGAGTTCCGGAAAGAAGAAGATGAGATTTGATAAAAGATTTCAAAATTGCATCTTAACCCCTCAAAGTTTTATACAACTTTACAAATGCCCAAAATACTTTTATTGTGACAAATTAAGTCCTTTTGAGGTTTTGAAATTATAGATAAGTCCAAATGATTTTTCAAAGTACTCTATCAATCCATAGAAGCCTTTTTAAGAAATTGCCAAAAGGCCATTATAGTTTGTCAATATTTCAAATAGGCCCGTAAAATTTTCTATAAATGATAAATTGACCCCTGAAAGTTTAAATGATTTTCATATTTAACCCCAAAAGGATTTATAGAATATATAGAGACCCCTAATGATCTTGTGAAATGACTGAAATATCCTCAAGCGTTTTAAAAGTTACATAAAAGCCCAATTTATTTTTTCAAAGTTACGAAAAGACCCTGAATGGATTTCTAAGTTTGTAAACCATTCTAAAATGTTTTATTTAGTACAAATGGAGTCCAAAAGTTTTTCAAATATTATAGATGATTTTTCTTAATTATAGTAAGTCTTTGATAACTCTATAAAACTAGAGTTATATGTACTGTAAACTTGATGATTTTGCTCATAGTTTCAAATATATTTAGTGTTTTCTGTGTGTTTTTATCTATTTTTCTTTTATGTGTTAGTATGTGCTTATTAAGTGTTTGAGTACTTATTTAGGTGATAATTATGCATGCATATTTTATTAGTTTTTTCCATTTAGAGTTATGTCGTGTCTTTGACTTAACTTCGTTGGGAGTTAAGTTTTCGTTCATCTTTGTTTGCCCTTCGTTTTTTGGCCTATTTTGTGAGATTTTTAATTATATGTTTAGGTGTTATTTTAAGTGTTTATTATATATAATAATGTTCTCCTATGTGTTAGGGTCACATGAAAAAAAATGGCACATTAATCGGACGTCGGATGAAGATTTTGAAAGCAAAACTGTGAAGTGCTGCATTCAGAAGTTTCAGTCCATATCGTGATCTCAAATTTGATATCGTGATTTGGAAGCGGCTGGAGCAAAAAATGACTTTGTTCGTGGCTAATTTTTGCTGCATAATTATCTCACTACCCTAACACTATATATACACCTTTTAAAGCTCATTTGAGGGAAGAACTTAGATAGTAGAAGTAGGCTAGATTAGAGAGTAATTTTCTTCCTTTTTCCTCCCCGTTTGGGGAGGGTTTTCTTAGATAAGATTAGATAAGTAGGATTTCTCTTTCTTGTAATCACAATTTTCAAGATAAAGATTGAAACTTTTTAGTGGTAAATTCCTTGTTTATGTTAAAACTCATTTAGTTAAACTTTAATTTCATATCTCCTTAGTTTAATTAGTCTAATTACTTTCATATATTTTCTCTGTTTGCATGATTTCTTAATGTAATTGTTACATTAGTTAATGGGTTTCCTTCAATTATTCTTCCTTAGTGGTAATTCATAGTTTACATTGGTTAATTAGGATAAATTAGTTTACGGGCTTTTCATTTAATTGCTATCTTTACTTGCTTTCTTAGTTTAATTGGTATATTAGTTAATGGGTTTTTCTTAATTGTGCTTTCTTGGTGTTAATTTGTAGTTTAGGTTAGGTAATTACTTTTTAAAAACACTTTCTTGTAACATGCTTTCTTAGAATAGATTAGGGGCTTTCTCTAATTGTGCTTGCTTAGGGATAATGAATAGTTTAGATCAACTAATTACTTGCTTAATAATATGTTTTTCCTTTTAATTGTTCCCTTTATTTGCTTTCTAAAGATACTTTCTTTTTAATTGCTTTCTTAGTAATTAATCTTTACTTTAAATTGCTTTATTAGTTCCATTAGTTCTAGTTTTAGTTAAATCTCTTCACTTAATCAATCGCTTCAACTTGAAATCTAACCAAACAACCGGTAATTATCGACCAATCCTTATGGGAATGATCCCTACTTCCCTTTGCTACTAGTTGACAACCGTATACTTGTAGGATGTCACCTAATTAGTAGTAGGATTTAGGTATTTTATAAATTTATAGCTAGGGGTATAAAGACATCAAGTTTTTGGCGCCATTGCCGGGGATTGGTTTTCGGTAATGTCGATATAATTTGGTTGGAAGACTAGATTGAAGCCTTTTGTTTTCTTGTATAGTTGTTTCACAAATTTGAAAAACCAAAAAGATTTTCATTTTGTAGTTGTATTCTTATTTTCAAAAATGCAAAAAGATTTTCTTTGTGATGGATCGAGGTTTAGACTAACTAGTAGTCTAAACTTTCCTAATTTTCTTGTTTGTGTTGTTTTGGATCGTTTTCTTATTTTTATTTGTGTTTTTGATTGTTCAAGAACATGCAAGGTCCTAATTGGAATGATTCATACCAAAGAGATTACCACTTTTATGGTAGTGGACGTATGCCCAATGAGTATGATTCTTGTTATAGTTACTCTCCTTAACTCTTAGATTATCAAGTGGGATGGTCTAGCCATCAATATGCTTATGAGAGCCACCAACATTATCAAATGGGATGGTCTAGCTATCCATATCCATATGAGAGCTATCAAGAAAATTTCTACTCTTTTTTCCTCCATCACAAGAGCCTTCATATGATCAAATTGAGTCATATTTCCTTCACCAAACAACTCAAGAAAGTGAAGACATAAGAAGGATGGACAAGTGGATGCAAATTCAAGAATTTCGAGAAGAAATAGCCCAACCTCTAGACGAAAGGGCTCAATTTCGAGAAATTGTGTACCGCCAAAGAATGGGAAAAACTTGCTCAACTTAAAAAAGAAATAGATAGAATCCATGAAGAGCAAGCCACATCCAATAATCGGTTACAAGACCAACTTGACGAGATTCAAGGAATAGCAAATGGTGAAGAACAATGTAATCCAACACCTCCACCAATGGGTGAAGAACCGGTTCAAGATGAACAAATTGAAAATGTCTTGCAAGAAATCGGTTCCCAAGAGCCTCATGAAGTTGAAGTTACAACAACCGAGACACTCACTGCTTATGTAGAGGAATCACCAACTTTGCCTTTGCATGAGTGTGCATTTGTCCCGGTTATAACAAAAGAGGTTGTATTTGGGGTGTTCATGGAGAAAGAGCCGGTTCTTGGAGGAGTAGAGGAAGAAGGATACATTCTAGAGGGGGCCAAGGAGGCACAACCTACATATGCCGAAATTCATTTCCTTAGAGACTTCGGAGGAGCTAAGCAATGGTGCAAGTTTACCAAGGATTACAATATCCTTGGGAAGTCTCCTTGGTACTTAGGGAGTATTTCTTTCCTTTTTATTTTTTATGCTTTATGTTAGTTTTCTTGCTTTATTCTAAGTACCATGTTGGTAATAAAGGCTTGTAGCCTTGTGATTAGTTTAGTTTATGTTTTGTTGTTGGCAATTGAATTTGGATGCACTTCGATGAATTTGGGCCATTGATGAAAATGTTGATACAATGTATGACTTAGTGTGATTTGTGAATGATATACATACTTTATGGAATGACTTTTGACTTGATTTTTACTTTTTACTTGTGGACATTCTAGTTGTTGTACATTTCAAGTGTGAAATAGTTGAGCTCATTTTGTAGAAATCATTTGAATGATTGAATTGGATTGAGAGTAGTCTTGGTGGTTGATTGTTTCTTTGAAACCAATTATGTGTGAAACTAAGTTTTGGGGAATAAGTTAGGCATTTAGATAACCCATTTCTTGTGTTAAACCTTGTTACCCTTATATGTGTTTTTCTTTTTCTTTTTACTTTAAATTGCTTGAACCCCGTGAAGCCTCGAGAACCCTTCCTTAGTATAACCATGATTGGTTGTTGAAGAAAAATTAATTTTTAGGATTCATGTTTAATTGGAAATTGCATTTATATGATCTACTTGAAATTTTCTCATTGCTTAGTCTTGATTTGTGTTGTGCTCAATGTTGGTGAAGTCCATAATTAAACCGTAGAACTCTTGTTGTTATGTTCAATTTGAGCTTACTTGAATGCATTCACATGCACTTGGTTAATATGTTGTTCATCTTCTATTTTTGCTTTTTGATCGTCCAAGTGTAATTCAAAATCATTGCCTAGTCTTTTGTTTTTAAACTTTCTAGTAGTATTATTATGCGTTTGTTCTATTTTGGGTGAGCGATAGGATGAGTTGTACTCATCACTTGAATAAAATGACAAGTTTGGGGGTGTTATTTACTTAAGTTGGAATGGTTTCTTTTTTTAAATGTAAATATTTGTGTGGTGAATTTTGGATGGAACAAAATTGATGGATTTCGGTACTCGATGATGACAAATGACTTGAAATATCATATGATTGAGTTATTTAAACTTGGCATTCTGCGAATTTTGGTGTGTTTAGTTCTTTTGCGACAAAAGAATTTTAAAAGCCATGTATTACTATGTTCAAAAAGTGAGGTATTCACACTTTTATAGTAGTTCATTTGAAACATTGTTTTTGACCAAATCAATAGTATTGCTTTGGTGGTCAATTCATCTTTTGAAAAAAAACTGGTTTAAATGGAATAGAAGTGATTTAGGTCATTTTGTGTGTTTGCATGGGGAGTTTTCTTCTAACCTGTGAGTGATTGGTTTGAATATGACTTTGGGTACATTTTACTCCTCTTCCTTGGTTTCAGACTGCATAAAAAAAAAACAAAAAAATAATAATAAACAAAAACAAAACAAAGAAAAAAAAAAGGAGAAAATAAGAAGAAAAAAAGAGTTTGCTTTTAGAAATAAGGCGAGTACGGGATTCCGACATGTACCCAAATGTTGTTTCTCCGAATTAAGCGATTAGGAATTATGTTTTAGAATACCAACAAGTCGAGGAGGAAATGTTTGTAATACCCATCATTGATTTCATGCTACTCACTCCTTGATAGAGTAATATTCCTAATTGTGACACGTACATATTATGTAGACTCCTAATGATCTTCTATTTCCTTGTTACCTTGTCGAGATGGTTGAAAAATGTTGTAATCCTTTTGATTTGAGCAAAACTATGTTTTAGATGAATGGAATTTGTTTTTCAAAAACCTTTTTGATGATGGTTAATACTTGGTTATTTAAAACCATTTGTTGGAATTTGAACTTGATTTATTTGGAAGAGTTAAAAAGGTTGGAATGACTAGTTAAAATAGTTCAATTGTCATATGGTATTTGAGGTCCCTTGAGAGGTATCCTAATAATTCAAAGTACATCCATTATTCACATTTTGTGTTGTTATCTTGGTGGTGTCTAGTGTGTTGTGTCTTATGTTTTGTGTCATGTAGTGTTTTGCATTGTTCGTTTTTATTGTTCATTTTCTTGTCTTTTATTTTGCTCGGGATGAGCAAAAGCTTAAGTTTGAGGGTCTGATAACTCTAGGAAATTAGAGTTATATGTACCCTAAACTTGATGATTTTGCCCCTAGTTTCGAGTATTTTTAGTGTTTTCGTGTGTGTTTTTATCTATTTTTCTTTTATGTGTTAGAATGTGTTAGTCTGTGTTTATTAAGTGTTTGAGTACTTATTTAGGTGATAATTAGCATATTTTATTAGGTTTTTCCATTTAGAGTTATGTCGTGTCTTTGACTTAATTTCGTTGGGAGTTAAGTTTTCGTTCATCTT
Source organism: Cinchona pubescens (assembly GCA_025175665.1). Lineage (NCBI taxonomy): Eukaryota > Viridiplantae > Streptophyta > Magnoliopsida > Gentianales > Rubiaceae > Cinchona > Cinchona pubescens. Next base: position 831,553 of record JANKKI010000157.1, read on the forward strand.
TGTTTGTCCTTCATTTTTTGGCCTATTTTGTGAGAATTTTATTTATATGTTTAGGTATTATTTTAAGTGTTTATTATATATAATAATTTTCTCCTATGTGTTAGGGTTGCATGAAAAAAAAATGGCGCATTAATCAGACGTCGGATGAAGATTTTGGAAGCAAAACTGTGAATAAGTGCTGCATTCAGAAGTTTCAGTCCATATAGCGATCTCAAATTTGAGGTCGCGATTTGGAGGCGGCTGGAGCAAAAATGACTTTGTTCATGGCTGATTTTTGCTGCACAATTATCCCACCACCCTAGCACCATATATACCCCTTTTAAAGTTCATTTGAGGGGAAAACTTAGCTAGTAGAAGTAGGCTAGATTAGAGAGTAATTTTCTTCATTTTTCCTCCTCATTTGGGGAGGGTTTTCTTAGATTAGATTATAGTAGGATTTCTCTTTCTTGTAATCACAATTTCCTACCTAAAGATTGAAGCTTTTTAATGGTAAGTTCCTTGTTTATGTTAAAACTCTTTTAGTTCAACTTTAATTTCATATTTCCTTAGTTTAATTAGTTTAATTACTTTCATATATTTTCTCTCTTTCCGTGATTTCTTAGTGTAATTGTTAGATTAGTTAATGGGTTTCCTTCAATTATGCTTCCTTAGTGGTAATTCATAGTTTATATTGGTTAGAATTAGGATAAATTAGTTTATGGGCTTTTCATTTAATTGCATTCTTAGTTTAATTGGTGGATTAGTTAATGAGTTTTCCTTAATTGTGCTTTCTTAGTGTTAATTTGTAGTGTAGGTTAGTTAATTACTTTTTAAAAATACTTTCTTGTAACATGCTTTCTTAGAATAGATTAGGGGCTTTCTCTAATTGTGCTTGCTTAGGGATAATGAATAGTTTAGATTAACTAATTACTTGCTTAATATGCTTTTCCTTTTAATTGTTCCCTTTATTTGCTTTCTAAAGATACTTTCTTTTTAATTGCTTTCTTAGTGATTAATCTTTACTTTAATTTGTTTATTAGTTCCATTAGTTCTAGTTTTAGTTAAGTCTCTTCATTTAATCAATCGCTTCAACTTGAAATCTAACCAAACAACCGGTAATTATCGACCAATCCTTATGGGAATGATCCCTACTTCCCTTTGCTACTAGTTGACAACCGTATACTTGCAGGATTTCACTTAATCACCTGTCTAGTAGTAGGATTTAGGTATTTTATAAATTTATAGCTAGGGGTATAAAGACATCAAGTTTTTGGTTGAGTATTTAGGGAATTGTTATAGTATATTTAAGTAAATACCAAGCAAGTACTAAGTGATAGAAACATGAATTTTTGATAGGAAATACTAGAATGGAGCAAGTACAAGAGTAACGTGATTTTTTGGCATACCGAGATAAGTGGTGCTTACCCTCTGATTTGTAAATTGATTTATGAACCCATATATTTTTTTGAATAGTTTTATGAATTTGCATGTTTTTCTGAATTGTTTATGAAGTGTGTTTTACGAAATGATTATTTGATTATGAAAATCTAGATCTTGTATGGCTATTTGACTTGCTTGATTTTTAAATTATAGAAACGTGATATATGCATGATTTTTTATATGTATGAAATGCATGTGACAAATGGGTAAACATGAATGGATAAAGGCTCTAAACGGACATGAAATAGTCGGTAGGGATTATAGTCCTGATTGTATATATATAGTGTATATTGATATCCTGATAAACGATAAACGATATACGATTGGTCAAGTGGTTCCATGGAAACTTCTGGACAACTTTTTTTAGTGAGGTCCATCACTAGGCTGAGTATTCAGAGCCAATGAACTCGTGTATTGTTTTGAGCCTCTAAGAAAGTGTACATCATTTGGAAATGAATTTGTGATATGTCATAGAATAATTGAAAAGTATATGTTATATGATTTGATATAAATAAATGTACATGAATTTCGAAATGCAAGTTGAATTACATGAATATTTGTAATGAAAATGACATATGATTTAAAAAGATGATATTGATAAAAGCATATGCGTGTGATAGTATGACTTGTCTTTGTGAAATGTATATATATGTAACTGCATGATCCAACAGGATGTAAGTGCTATGTACTGGGTGACTTGTCACTCACTCTTTTCTTTATATTTTTGTATAGACGACGAGTACGAGTACGTCATCATAGAGGATGAAGCATAGATGTACTCGGACGCGTACTCAAAGAGGATTGTTATTTAGTAATAGGATTCTACTATAGTTATTTGATTTTGATTAGTCCATCTATTGGAATAAGTAGAGCATGTGTGCTCGTGACACTATTTTTTTTATTTATTTTAGGATTTATTATTTGAATAAGTACCGCATTATATTGGATAGCATTTGTGAGTAGATATTTTCGTTGCATAATATATATTTGAGGTTACTATATATAAATGATGCGTTGTATTCAAGGTAGTACGGTCTCATGGATACGGCGAATGACACGTGCTTGACAAGTGCAGGTCAGGGGCGTGACATTTTTATTGGTATCATAGCTTAGATTATGAATTCTGTAGCGTGTCTTAGGTTTGATACTTAAGATACCGGACTATAAGGTTTAGAAACAAATGCAGTGCATACGAAGTATCATACTTAGAACACTAGGTGATTTTAACGCAATTGAAGCGTGGTGGATTCATTTACCTATAGATTTTGAATTAAGTAAAGGAGTTGACAAAAGAACTTAAAAACAAGAGTAAGAAAAAAGGAAATAAGGGAACCCTGGATATATATAGCCAAATTGATTGGGATTTAGAATTAAAATATTAGATGAAAATGAAGTTGAGCAACTAGAGCTACATAAGTATTGAAGTACTAACCTTATTAGATCATATTTATGAGGACTAGCCTTGGACATGGATTACTACCAAATAAGATGTGGATAAAGAAAATGAGTATAGAGATGAAGTTGTAGATAACCCAAATATTTATATATTACTTCTCCATTTAGTAGAGTATTTTGGACTCTCTTAGTCAAAGAATATGATTATATTATGAGTGAATTTTTGGATTTGGTCTAATATTTTGTGCTTCGATAATGATCAAAGATACCTATACTTGAAATTATACATATTGTTGAAGTTGTTGGACTAGGAATTTACATTGTTATATATGTGAGTACAGTTTTGTTGTGATTTTGTTAAGTTGAAAAATTAATACTTGATTTTTCATATTAGGAAAATGGCACAGGCAAACTAGGTCTAGAAATAGTAATGCATACAGCACAAACGACAATACCACTAACATTGAAAACACCTCTGGAGAGAGTGGATCTGGAAGTGCTAACTGCGGGTTGGGAATGGAAAATAACCAAACTCCTATGATTGTCCCTGCCGAATTTATTACTACTATAACTACAATAGCACAAGCTATTCGAGGACAAAATCAAGGTCAAACCCAAGTACCCCTAGGCCATATGCAAAATGGTATACACATTTACTATGAACGCATGAAAAAAGTGCAAGTGCCTTCTTTCGATGGCGAGCCAAACCCAGAGAAGGCTGAGAAATGGTTAGGTGAAGTGGAGAATAATTTCATGTTGTTTCAAGTACTAGGAGAATTGAAACATGAAATTATTAAACCATTCTTAGTTGGAGATGCAGATAAGTGGTGGACGACTATCCAAACAATCATCCTACCACTGCTTACTTGGGAAAAGTTTAGAGGAGCCTTTTTGAAATATTTCTTTCCTACAGCTATCCGTTTGCAAAGAATTGAATAACTCAAATCCCTTAAACAATCCCCTGGGATGTCAATCGTAGAGTATACCAATAAGTTCACTACATTAGGGTGATTTGTACCTAAAACCATGGCAAACGTGGAACTCAAAATGGTTAAATTTACCTGAGGACTCACAAGTAAAATGCAGACTAGGATTTCAAGTGCTATTACATTTTCTTTTGATGATCTATTTAATGTATGTGTGAAAGCTGAAGTGGATATAAAAAGAGTCAAGGAGGAGAACAAGGAAGAGAAACCCCAACCAATTGCGGAAGCAATAGTTAAGAGGGACAAACGTGGTAGGCCAATTGGTTAGAGTACTTAAGAGAAAACGAAGACCACCACCGCCACAACTGCCTAAGAATAACGTGAAAGAAAATATAGCTGAGTGTGTCCATTATCACAGATGCCACTTTGGTGAATACCGATTGAAGTTGGGAGCTTGTTTTATTTGTGGCGAAGTGACACGTCGAATGAAAGATTGTCCAAGAAATGTGAGGAACGGAAGAGGAAAGGTACTTGAACCGATGGCAGCCAATCCCAAAGCAAATGCTAGAGTATATGCTATGAACGAATTGGAGACTGGAGGATTGAAGGACGTGGCATTAGATATGGTAATAGTAAACTTTATGTTTGCATATATGCTCTTGGACTTGGACATTGTTTTAATGCTCTTTGGACTTTGACATGAATCATTTGATTATGTATTACTAAGAAGTTTGTGAATACATTTTATTTCATGACCGAATAGCCAAATAAACTTTATCAACTGCTTACTCGGTAGTTTTATAATGGAGATTGAAGGTAGAGAATATAAAGGAGTGCAAATATGCAAAGTGTGAACAATAGAGTATTACCATTCCGATTAGTAAGCGTGTAATTATAGAGTACAATTAGAGAATGGAGTGATAATTCACTTTTGGATAGATTGACTAAAGTGGTTAAGAAAGTTAGAGTTTGTCGTAATATTAAGTACGGTAAGTTTTGAGGACGAAACTTTTTATAGGAGAGGTAGAATGTAATATCCACAATTTTTTTTATTTAAAATAAATTACCTAAACCTATTAGAAGATAAATCCGTGTAAGAGTCTTATAGAATGAAATAACTAGAATAGTACTATCTACTCCTAGTACAATTACTTCGGTAGTACATATCTGCAAATAATGATACACATATCTATAAGTAACGATTAGGCTATATATATACACTATATATTAGAATATCTGATTCTTTTTTTTTTTTACATAACACAAATGTTGGAGAGAATTTCAGCCATATTAGAGGTTAGTATTCTTCTTATTTAGTCTTAATTAATTATTTTCATTTTTAATTTTAGGAAAATTAGATGCTTAATTATTTTGAATATTAGTTATTCACTTTATTAGATTATTTGTTTAGGAAGTTAGTTCAATTAATGTAAAAGTTACTATTACTAGTTAATTTATAAAATTATTTTCTTGAGATTAAAATCAGATTTGTGTTATATGAAAATTATATTTCTTTTTTTCAGAAATATAATAGTATTTTATTATTGTTTGATTTTTTTTTTAAAAAAAAGAGTGATCTGAGAGTAGAATTGAATGGAGAAGAAGAAAGATCAGAGAGAGGAGACAAGAAATCAACAAAAAAAAAAAAAAAGACATTGAGTTATAAGCGATGGAGTTGCGGGAAAAAGAAGATGAGATTTGATAAAAGTTTCTGAAATTGCAGCTTAACCCCCAAAGTTTTATACAACTTTTACAAAGGCCCAAAATACTTTTATTGTGACTAATTGAGTCCTTTTGAGGTTCTAAAATTATAATAAGTCCAAATGATTTTTCAAAGTACTCCATCAGTCCATAGAAGCCTTCTAAAATTGCCAAAAGGCCCTTATAGTTTGTCAATATTTCATATAGGCTCGTGAAATTTTCTATAAATGATAAATTGACCCTTGAAAGTTTAAATGATGTTCATATTTAACCCCGAAAGGATTTATAGAATATATAGAGACCCCTAATGATCTTGTGAAATGACCAAAATATCCTCAAATGTTTTAAAAGTTACATAAAAGCCCAAATTAGTTTTTCAAAATTACAAAAAGAGCCCAAATGGATTTCTACGTTTGTTAACTATTCTAAAATGTTTTATTTAGCACAAATGGAGTCCAAAAAGTTTTTCAAATATTATAGATGAGTTTTCTTAGTAAGTCTTATAAGGTTATAATAATGACTTCAAAGTACTTTTTTTAGTACAAGAAAACTATGTGATATTATAGTAAATATTATCTTTGCGAATATTAGGACAATTATAGATGTATGGAAAGGTTGAGTATTTAGGGAATTGTTATAGGATATTTAAGTAAATACCAAGTAAGTACTAAGTGATAGAAACGTGAATTTTTGATAGGAAACACTAAAAATGAGCAAGTACAAGAGTAACGTGATTTTTTAGCATACTGAGCTAGGTGATGCTTAGCCTCTGATTTGTAAATTGTTTTACGAACCCATATATTTTCAGTTAAATAGTTTTTTGAATTTGCATGTTTTTCTGAATTGTTTATGAAATATTTTTTACGAAATGATTATTTGATTATGAAAATCTGGATCATGTATGGCTATTTGACTTGCTTGATTTTTAAATTATAGAAACGTGATATATATGCATGATTTTTGATATGTATGAAATGCATGTGACGAATGGGTAAACATTAATGGACAAAGGTTCTAAACAGACATGAAATAGTCGGTAGGGATTATAGTCCTGATTTATATAGTGTATACTGATCTCCTGAAAAACGATAAACGATATACGATAGGTCAAGTGGTTTCATGAAAACTTCTTGACAACCTTTTCTAGTGAGGTCCATCACTAGGCTGAGTATTTAGAGTCGATGAATGCATGTATTGTTTTGAGCCTCTAAGAAAGTGTACATCATTTGGAAACGAATTTGTGATATGTCATAGATTAATTGAAAAGTATATGTTATATGATTTGATATAGATAAATGTACATGAATTTTGAATATGCAAGTTGAATTACATGACTATATGTAATGAAAATGACATACGATTTAAAAAGATGATTTTAATAAAAGCATATGCATGTGATAGTATGACTTGTCTTTGCGCAATGTATATGTATGTAACTACACGAACCTGTAGGATATAAGTGCTATCTACTGGGCGACTTGTCGCTCACCCCATTCCTTATATTTTTGTACAGACGACAAGTACAAGTACGTCATCATAGAGGATGAAGCATAGACGCACTCGGACAAAGAAGATTGTTATTTAGTAATCGGATTCTACTATAGTTATTTGATTTTGAATAATCCATCTATTGGAATAAGTAGAGCATGTGTGCTTGTGACACTATATTTTTTTATTTATTTTAGGATTTGTTATTTGAATAAGTACCGAATTAAATTGGATATCGTTTGTGAGTAGATATTGTCATTGCATAATTTATATTTAACGTTACTCTATATAAGTTATGCCTTGTATTCGTGAGAGTATGGTCTCCTGGACTATAACCGAATGACACACGCCTTATAAGTGCGGGTCAGGGGCGTGATAAGATTAGACTCATAAATTTCACATTATGATTCATTGATGTAAAAATGAGAACAAGGGTAATTATCTTTTCATAAAGAAGTACGACCATGATGACAAGTGTCGTTAAGATTTTGTGTTAAAAAATAATTCAAAGCCTCTTTATGTATATAATGACTTTTATAATGTTAGATAAATTGATTCTTGTCAAACAATTCATATCCAATATATATGTAGTTTCCAATTTCGAAGGAAACATATTAATGTTAAAGAAATCATCTATCAAATGAAAATGATATACTTAAAAATAGACAAGTGATGAGTTATTACTCATTAAAATATTGAGTGAATTCTACACTTGCCTTGTACAAATATAATGGCATTACATATGTATAATTATATGAAATAAAATTCTTTAAATTTTGGCATATGAGATTGAAAGATATTTCCATATAATATTGGTAAATTGTAAAGATCTAAAGGCTTTCACCTTTACCAATTACATAGTTCTTCTATAGACTACATGTAAGAAAATAGATTAAATAAGAACATGAACTTATGCCAAAAGAGTTTAATATACTTGTAGTCATAACATAAAATTATATGCATTATTCTTTATCTTCTATATTTGATTAAGAGATATTTATCTCATTACTTGATAACTATGTAAAATTATTTTATCTCTATTTCTTAAGCACCATTTGGGGTTGCAGTACTTTTGCATAAAAAGTGCTTTTAGACTATAAAATCACTTTTTCAAGTGTTTGGTAAATATTATCCTTAAATTTTTAGGGGTAGAGCTTTTGGTCTCAAAAGTACTTTAAGCACAAGGTAAAAATTAGTGCTTTTGGATTAACTTTTTTTTTTTTTTAAATCATTAAAGATAAATTTTAGTCATTTTACCATAAATTTATAATTTAACAAAAGATAAAATATTTTTAAAATTCAAAATCATACATTACCAAATATTAAAAAGTACTTTTAGCAAGTTTACAACCAAACAAAAAAAATTTAACACTTATTAAGCACTTTTTTCAAAACTCTACCAAGTAAAGTGCTTTATGACAAGACACCACTACCCCAAACGGGGTCTTAGTTTATAAAGTAAAAGCACTTCATATTTTTGAAAAATTTCCATACAAGAAATAGAGATATATAAAAGTGGAAGAGATAGAGAATATAATAAAAATTTATAGAGAATGGGATGATTCAAGTGTCCTTAGTGTATAGTTCCTTAATTAAGGAGCATTGATAATAATGCTCACTAGCACATGTTGGTGGACTAGCTATAACAAGGAAAATTTATGGACATAAATATGGCTTAAAGTGTAAATTATATCCTTATAGATGTGTATTTGGAAAATAGGTTGTGTATATTTTGAACATGATTCCATTTATAATTGTTTAAAATTATATTTATGTTATAGAATAGATAGACATCAAGTTCAAAATCTTTATATGTAGGATTCATTTAATATGAGGATTTAAATTATTTGCACCTAAGGAAGCTGAATGAAATGTAGTAAGCAATTATTTTCCAAAATTAGTAACTTGAGTAGGTTAAATTTTTGTTTTCTTTATCACACTCCAAAATTTGTTGATGCAAGAAATATAAGTTTTTCTTTAAGAATATGGAATAAGTGATTTAACTCATATTGTGGAGTTGAAAAGTAAGGAGAAACAGTTAAGCTATCTTTACTAATTGAGATATAATGTTTATCAAAATAAATTTGTCATTTTGATAATCATCTCAACATAAGTCTATAGAGAGATCATATGAATAAATGCTCTATTATGGACAAACCCACAAAACTAAAATGTTAAGAGAATAGTGGGAGTTAGAAAATTTTCGAAGAAAATAATGCAATTTCTAGTTACATGATTGTATACTTATCATATTTTCCTAAGTCATGAGTATAGGAAACTCTACATAATAGTATTATGCCATAAAAAAAATACATATTGAGTTAATAGCAAAAAATAAAGCTAAAGGTTATATTTCACTAATATTATCTAAAATAATCTTTATTGTACGATTTATATGAATCATAAAAGAAAATGAGACACACGGTAATATTGAATGATAAAGAGATAAGATTTGGTGAATTGTTTAACTCAAACAAAAGGTATTAAATTAGCATAAAATATTTATAGTGCTTAGAAGATTTAATTTCTAATAGTCATTGGTTTCAATAGCTCATTCTGATTAAGAGATATATCGAGTGGATGTGAAAATAATTGTCAAAAGTAAATTATACATGTATCAATGTTATTATTGAAAAGAGAACTTAATTTTTGGTTGCAAAGAATTTTATATTTAGACCAAATTGACATTCCCATTAATAATATGTATTTCATAACATTAATCTTCATTTTTGTTTAAGAAGAAAAAAGTTGGTCAATTGATGTACATCAAGATTATTGAGAGTATTTTATATTTGCTCAATTAGTATAAAATAGTTTTGTTGCAAACATTTGGTAAATAAACAATTCCTGTAAAAGATCAATTACTAAGTGAAAAATACATATAATATCACTCGTGTAATTGGTGTTTATAGAGATAAGATATAAATGATAATTGAACTATCTTATAAGGCCTTCACTAATGGAGTTCTTGAAAATTTAAGGATAACGTGAAACTTATTTTGTGGAATTATTTGTTCACATTATGCACTGGAATTACATCAATTTATAAATGCTATTAAATTGTATCACAAGCATTTATTGTTTGGCCTAAAATTTTGTTGATTTTGATTTATTGTCTATTAAAAATTGTTCAATACTTTTCATTAAGAATGTAAGGAAAAGTGAGAGTTAAAATAAACAAATCGACATAAAGTTTCAATAGTTAGAAATAACATTCAAGCAGCAATAGTAGTTAATAAGTATTTAAGATTTGAGTTGTGGTTAATCATGCTACAACTAAGAATGCCAGATAACTTGTATATGATCACATAACTCATCAAAAACTCATTAACTCGTTTTTAAAGTTGTTATTTTCTAACTACACTTAACGATATTTGAGTTCATACTGTTATGTTGGGACTTTGTGCTGCAGTTTACTTTAAAGAACAATAAATGCTCTTATTGATTCAAGCACATTGAATTGAATATCACATTGTTCTCCAAAGAATTTTGAATTATAAGATGTCCATGTGAACAATACCTATGATGTCAAAGAGATTATGCGAACTTATTAATTTCATGAAATTTTTGCTATTATTGAATGAATATTTGGACACATAAGTATGGAAATACTATTTCTTATTTTCCTGTACACAATGTTATGGGATGTAACATAAGATTAATATTTTGGACAATTAGTGGGCATAATTATCACTGTCCATTATTTCCTCATTAAATTTATCTACATTAAGTTGTTGGAATTGTTATACATGGAAGGGAGTATGTTCATCAAATTACTATATAACTGCTATGATCCATTTTTGAGACCTTGCAGGATGAACATAGTTAAAAATTACTATGGCTACTCTTTGAATCCCTTCTATAAACTTGTAATTTTATGTAGTCATTTGTCCAAGTGGGAGAATGTTAGAATATTTTAATTGGTGGAATTCATGACCACACCAATATGCAAAATTATATTTTATAATAGCTCACATTAAATAATGACAAATTACTATATAAATATATCCAGATAATTACCGGATTCAAGATAACAGTAGAGGAAGATAGAAAGCTATTCTGTACATATATCTGATATTAGACTTATTGATAGGAGGAGGCTTCCTGTTGGGAAAGAGTTTTTAAGGGCTCCTATAAATAGGATTCTTGGTCCATCTGTCCACTCTAACTTAGGTTTGTCGTTAACCCATCACTAATACAAATATAATAGGGAGTTAGTGACCCTGTTGTGATAGGCACCCAAAATTGATCAAATTCTCAATACTAATGTAACAGTAGAGAGTCCGAGTCGTTCCACAGGAAATAGAGTCTATTATTCGTGCTCAAGAAAAGAGGGGGATTTTGAATAATTTTGATACTAAAAACTATTGCAAGAATTAGAATTGTAGGAAATTCAATGAAAGAAAGGTCTTGCTTTCGGTCACATCCACCATGAAAAATCTGTTAGTCAATAATCGACACCAAAGATAATTCAGTCTTTATATCAAGCATTAATAGAAGAATTAATCCAAATTCCAATTCAAAGTTGATTCTTATATCTTTTTCTTAAGTTGGTTAATTTTTAACACGCGATCCAATTAAATCTGATAGTCAAATTAATCCAGACATGCGTTGAAAATTAATTAATAGAAGCATTAAAAATTGGCAAGATCAATTAGGCTAATATAACATAAGCACATGCGGTTATGTCAATTAGTTGATTATTTTTTCCAAATTCAATAACGTTGATTGAGCAATTATTAAACCTAGTTGCCTCACAGATTAAATTGAACAAAGAAGTCAATATTAATCTAGCTATAGATTGATTCAAATAATTCACTATTCTAGAGTCATTGCAATTTAAAAAAAACAATCATAAAATTAATGCAGAAAAATAATCAATACTAATGTTGATAGAAAAAGTGAATAATTTAGAATACAAAAGTTACACAACATTATAGAATCAACCATGGCTTCAATTTCCTGAACCAAGAAGAAGAATTAGGCACGAACGACTGTGGAACGACACATAAGAAATTGCTATAAAAATTAATGAAAAAAACTCCACTCTTTCTATTCACCTATCAAGGGATATTTATAGGAAATAATATGGTTAAAATTCCAATCTAATGATAAAAATCTGCTGAAAACAATAATTTCATGACCTTATGCTACTACACATGCGTATGCATGCTTGAGTCTCGTGCATGTGCACGAGAAACTCCAACTCGGGATGTGCTTACTGGAAGTTGCGCATGTGTGCAGCTTTTGTGTCGCACATGTGCGCAATTTCTAGAACTTGTGCTTCAACTTAAACTTTGATTTTGACCTTGATGCTAATGGAATTGGGAAAAACTCAAAAATAAAAATTATAGCTCTTTCTCTTAGCTTTCTAACGCATCTTGATTCAGGACTCAATCGGAGCTTGGACAAAAAGTTGTGCAAAAAATACAAAATAGTGTCTAGATTTGCTCCATACTTGTGTATGCTTCAGCTTTGTGATTTTTCTTCATCTTTTTCATACTTTTCAATCCTTTTTTCACTACAACTCTACAAAAACTAAGAATAAACCAATTAAACTAATTATTAACTAAAATCTTGCTTACAATTAATAAAAATAAGATAACTAATATATAAAACGTAAGATATTTACTAGCTTATCAAATTACCCCACACTTAGTTTTTGATCGTTCTCGAAAAAAAGTAGAATTAAAATGATTAAGCACATAAACATTTTACCCAACACATGTCAACAATTATCCACATAAATAATCAAGAATTAGTCCACCATTTGGAGTAGTCTAAGAACTCAAGAGTTCAAAAGCTAATAAAAACTAAAACATGAAATTCGTGTGTATGTATGTAGTCATCCAAGAAAAACCCAGTTTTTAAAGACACTCAGATTAAATCATACAAATATACCTCTTATAATTTTTTTGAACACCCCATAGCTCATTTTTCTTTCACTTGTCCACTAATGTGGACCACTATTTCAATTTAAATTAGGTAGGACTTTTTAGCTTGTAACGTTAGGCTAGGATATTGGCTTCTTAAAGAAGGGAAAAGATATCTCAAAAGAGAAAAAAGAGCTTTAAAGTAATGTTGGCCATATATTAAAATAAAATTTCTCTTAACACATTAAGCATCATACATCCACAACCCCACATTCAAATAACAAATACCCATGAAAAATTCTAAAAAAATAATCAACAAGAAAGTCCCCCTTCTTTGACTTGGCCAACTTGCCAACATTTTTCTAACAATATCTCCCTTTTTCCTTTCTTATCGGACTCATTTTTCATATTTATTTCATGTCTAATTCTAAGTACGGGTATTAGTAGTAGGAATTACCCGTAAACACATCAACGCAGGAACTAGCAATAGGCACTAACTTTAACACAAACATTTTTTTACTACCCTCTTCTTCCCAAAGACCTTAAGATATAACATACATGTATACCATTCACGTAACCATATTACCACTCTCATTCTACTACCTTCCACCATTATATCCCCTTACAAATAAATGTGCGCAATAAAGCTCTTTAAGGGACAATTTAGATAGAAAATTAAAAGAAATTATTAGGCTCATAAAGGTAGGTAAAATGAGTTTAAATGACAGAAGGCGAATGGTGTTTCTCTCCATTCATAACAAATTAAGGCTCAAATAGGGTATTAGAGATAAAAAATTTTAAGGGTTGGCTTGAAAGGTTTAAACGACCAAAGAAGGCTCTACTCTCATCTTTAAACTGAATCAAGGTGTCTAAGAATATCATCTCGAAGATGTAATAAGGCAAGTTTCTGGGATGCAAAATAGGTGAGTCTACATAATTATCTCTAAATCTCCAAACAAGATTAATTAATGACTAAGTGCTCAAGAATTCTTAAAAATCATGTAAGGAAAATATTAACACCGACTACTCATTCATGAATAGTTTAACTCAAAAATTAATATCATGTAGAAAATCTGAAAAAAATGCTACGCATTGTAAAATTTCTAAAAATTTAAAAAATTGTTCAACTAATTTGTACAAAAAATTTCAAAAACCTTGAAAAGTTCTCAAATCAAAAGAAAAGTTAAAATATTGCAGGAAAAATGATTAAAATAAACAATTTATTCACCAACAATATACATCCAGAATACTCCTTACCCCACACTTAACAATAAGCATTGTTCTCAATCCAAAAGAAAATAAAGCACAGAGTATGAAAAAGTAAAGTTTCTTTGATATTGATGAGCATTTGGTGCAGTATATCCCGTAATAATCCTTGATGTGAAGTGAAGCTCTTTATTGCACAAACAAATACAAAACATGAAACCCTTTGAGAAATTAAGAAAAACAAGAAAATCATAAAATAAGATTCCACAATAGTCAAGAAAAAACTTAATCCCTTAAGGAAATACACAACAAAAACAATGACATCATTGCAATGAATATTAAACAAATTAGAAATAAAGACTCAATAACTAAAATGTCCAATATCATCTTAAAAACAAGAAAAATAAAAAATAAAAAAGTTCTAAATCATAGGGCATCAAGAATCATCATTAGAAGGAGCATTAGTTTCCAATTCCTGCAGAAATTGAGGAAAAGTTGGGAATGTAGATGAGTCTTTTCCTCGCTCTCGTGCTAGCTGGTGAGCCTCCATAGTCTGCTGTCAAGCATAATGATATTGGATATACGTGTCAAACTGGTGCTGCATGCACTATTTCTCTACTAAAATCGACTCCAAAATCTTCTCCTGACTACGCCTTTAAGAGACATTCATCGCTATCACACAACTGTGCAGTAGAAGCATGAGAACGAATTCGCCTAATTAGAACCCTTAATCCATCCACTGCAATCGATTTTTTGGTTTTAATTTCTCCTAGGCTGGATCAATTGCTACTCCTTCCTCTACACACAAGGCCATGATCAAGGGGAAAAATCGAAGGCCAAATAACTTGTTGACAACAAAATATCAAATCTGCTGTTTTTTGCGAATGAGGTTGCCCACATCTACAGCTTTGCTAGAAGTAATGCAGTATGGGAGTTTAGCTTGCTGTAGTGGAAAATGTGTGAGATGGCCAACTAGAAGAAGTTGAGCACATAAGAACTTGAACCATATTAGCCAAATCGGTTTAAGCGTGTTGACATTAAAATGTCGTGCAACACCCCTAGCACTAAATGTCCATTCGACTTCACCAATTCAAAGAATGCTTGTAATGTCATTGAGTTCCATATTGGTGTTGTGAATGGTCGGCCATTCATCATTATGAACATGGTTAACTCTCAAAAGTCAGTTAATCACGTTTGCAGCAATATCTACTTCCTTTCCCCAGACATACACCTTAGTGTTACTATAATGAGTCAGCATAGAATTCGCGCACTACTAGTAGTATCGCGTCTTTAGGGGTAGATGCAAACTAATTCCAACCACTCGTCCTTGTAGTAGTTTGGATCTCTAGAACTTTGGTCAATGGTATTTGAATACCCTTCCTTTGAGAAGAATTGCGGCTCTCTTCGATATATCCCTCTCATATTTGTTCTGAGCCACAACATTGATGAATTGTGCCAACACATTCTCTTTTGATGAGCTCTCACATTCTTGTTGAGGTTTGAAGGATAAAGAAACCCTGGTGGTTTTGCCCATACCTGTTTTCTTACCCATTCATGTCATTCTTACAAAAATTATATGTGAAAACCAAGGCAACCAAATAAGGGCTCTAACTCCCCACACTGATCCAAATTCACAACCCTAACTAATAATTAACCTTAGTATGTACAAGATGAATTCCAATAGGCTAGTGCCAAAACTAATGTATGTGCATAAATTAATGATATTCCTAGAACATTCTTAGCCACAAAAAATGATTAAGCAAGAATCATATTACATAATTGAAGTTGTAGGAATTGAATTCATGAACCAATGCCTTGTGTTTTAGGGTTTTTATTCATTAAGGCAATTCATCAAACACTTGGCATGCATAAATAAATAATGATTTTTTCTCCATAGTTTGTAAAGAACACACAATTACTTCCCAAATAATAATTCATTCACAAATTACTCAAACCACATATTTAACATCCAATCCATGATAAATTAGCACAATTAAATCATCAAGAAACAAAAATTTCTTACAATCCAATTATAAACCCAAAAAGGAAAAATATAAGAATATTCAATGAAATTCATACCTTGATGGAGTTTACTCTTGAAAGAAGAATGAATTACGTTAATGGAATGAATTAAAAAGTGATTTGAGGGTAGAAAACTGTTGGGGGTTAAAAGGGTTGAGAGAAGAAAGGTAGAGATAAGGGAGGAGTATGCGTTTGAGAACTAGGGAAATAAGGGTTTTACCCTTTTAAACTTGCGTGTGCACATGTGCAGCCTGCCATGCGCACATGTGAGCAAATGGCAATAAGTTGCTTTGGCATGGCTCCTCTTGCACACATGTGCGCTATGTAGAATATGAATTTCGGTCACTTGATTTTTGCACACATGCGCAACAAATGGTGTGCATGTAGTGCGTAAAATCAACTGTCTAGCACAAAATTTTCACTCCTAAACCACCCAAACAATAAACATCACCTTCAAATCATAATTTAGTCTGTTTAACTTGTAAATTGAGATGACTTTCAACAAAAACACAATGACACAATAAAAACTCTAAAAAAAAATAAATTAAATCAAATATAAAAGGACATGGGTTGCCTTCCATGTAGCTCCTTTGTTTATTGTCGTTGGCTCGACTTGATGCTTTCTTTTCTTAGTTGTAGTCTGGCTCTTTCAAATCCATCTCCATCACATTTTTCAATGTAATCCCCTCATAATAGGGCTTAAGTTGATGAACATTAACCTTGAACACCTTGGATGTTTTTAAACTTTGAATTTCAACGGCACCATGAGAAAAAACATTAGTAATAACAAACGATCCAATCCAACGAGAGCACAACTTACGAGAAATAGTCAAAGATGCATTTCGTAAAGAAGGACTATTTGATCGACTCTAAAATCCTTCATTGAGATCGCTTTTTATCATGAAAAACTTTTGTCTTCACCTTATAGATGCGAGCATTCTCATACGCCTCATTTCGAATCCCCTCCAATTCTTGTAGTTGCAACTGTCTTTGTTCACCACTTGCATCCAATTCCATGTTAAGGCTCTTCTTCTAACTCTACTGGTAAGTGACATACCAACCGACATGATGACATATCGATAGGTGTCTTGTAAGTAGTGCGACAAGCCCGCAATACATCATTCATCCGTAAACTCCAATCCTTACAACTAGAGTTCACTGTTTTAGATAAAATGGACTTGATCTCTCTATTAGACACCTCGGCTTGCCCGCTTGTCTGTGGGTGATACGCGTTTGATATCCTACAAGTTACATGGTATTTCTTCACCAGGGCTTCAATTTTTTGGTTGCAAAAGTGAGTTTCTAGATCATTTATCAATGCCCTTGGAACTCCGAATCTACAAAAGATGTTAGTTCTAAGAAAATCTGCAATGACTTTCGAGCCATCAGTACGAGCTGGTTTTTGCTGCCACCCATTTCAAAACATAATCTACAACTAGTTATATATAGGAATAACAAAAAGAAACAGGAAAAGTCCCCATGAAATCAATGCCCCAAATATCGAATAATTCACAAAATTGGATCAAGTTTTGAGGCATTTCATTATTTTAGGAGATATTACTTGTCTTTCAACAATTATCACATGATCGGTAGAATAAATAAGAATCTCAAAAAATATTAGACCAATAAAAACCACACTCTAATACCTTTCTTGTTGTTCTCTTGGCTCCAAAATGTCCTCCACAAGCATAATAATGGCACAAGCAAGGATAGAATTGATCTCACTGTCGTTTACACTCTTTCTTATCGTTTGGTTGGCACAGTACTTCCATAAATAGGGGGTCATCCCATACATCATGTTTTACATCACTTTTGGTCTTCTTTCTTTCAGCCCTTGACAAACCATGAGATAATTTGTTAGTAACTAAGAAATTCACAATATTTTCATACCATGGTAATATAAGTCGCCCTTGATGAATATAGCTGTTCATCGGGAAATCTCCCTTGTATATCCAATGGAAATCGATTCAAGTAATCTACTACCTTCTTCTCCATTCCACTTTTATTCTTTATCTCCAAGTCAAATTCACTTAAGAGAAGTATCCATCTTATCAGCTTTGGTTTTGACTCCTTATTTGTCATCAGGTAACGCAAAGCTGCATGATCAAAATAAATAATTAATTTAGTATCAAGTAGATAAGAACGAAACTTTTCTAAAGCAAAAACAATAGCCAAAAGTTCTTTATACGTGGTGAAGTAATTTCTCTGTGCGTCAGTCAAAGTCATGAAAGCATAATAAATTGCATGAAATGCTCTTCCAACTCTTTGACCCAAAATTGCACCCACAGCATAATCGCTCACGTCGCACATGATCTCAAAATGTAAGTTTCAATTAAGTGGTTGAATGATGAGAGTTGAGATGAGGAGATTCTTCAACTAATCAAATGCCAACTTGCAATCATCATTAAACACTTAAACCAATGTCAAATTCTACATCCTTTTGCAGTAATTTGCATAGAGGTGATGATATCTTGGAGAAGTCCTTTATGGATCTTCGATAAAAACCTGCATGACCAAGGAAAGATCGGACTTTCTGCATCTTGGTGGGATAAGGTAATGATGAATCATATCAATTTGGCTTTATCTACCTCAATACCCTTAAACGATACCACATGACCTAGAACTATACCTTGTTGAACCATGAAGTGACACTTTTTTGAATTTAAATCAAGGTTAGTTTCTGTGCACCTTTGTAATACTAATGTAAGCTTATGCAAACACTGATCAAAGGAATCACTATATACAATAAAATCATCTATAAATATCTCAATAATATGCTTGACAAAATCAGAACATATGCTAACCATACATCTTTGGAATGTGGTTGGGACGTTACATAAACCAAATGGCATGCGATGATAAGCGAACGTTCCAAATAGACACGTAAATGTTGTCTTCTCTTGATCCTTGGGAGCAATAGCAGTCTCTCAAACTAACCTAAATAACCATCAAGGAAACAATAATAAGCACGACCAACTAACCTATCAAGCATTTGATCAATAAAAGGTAAAGGAAAGTGATCTTTGAGAGTTAGAGAATTAAATTTCCTATAATCTATACAAACTCTCCACCCACTTTGAATATGGGTGGGCACCATCTCATTCTCTAGATTCTTCACCATTATAATTCTCATCTTTTTAGGGACCATTTGGACTCGGTTAATCCATTCACTACCTGAACTAGGGTAGGTAATCCCAACTTCGAGAAGCTTGAGAATCTCTTGCTTAATCACTTTCATCAGCATCAAGCTCAACTTCCTTTGTAGTTGACGAGTAGGCTTAGCTCCTCCTTCAAGCAATATGTGATGCATGCATGTGGATGGGCTAATTCTCTTTATGCCTACAATGGTGCATCCAATTGCCGTCTTATGCTCTCTCAAAACTTTCGATAACTTTTGTTTTTTCTCATCAGTTAGATTGCCGAAAATTATCACCGAATTTTTTTTTTCAATCTCCTAAAAATAAATATCTGAGATGATTTGGAAGAGGTTTAAATTATGGATCACCCGCTTGCGCAATAGAGGGTAAGGATTTCTCGTTACAAGTTGGCAATGTAGTGTAAGATACCTTACCAAGTTGTAATGGATCCTCAATATCACTTTCCATTTGCTTATCTAATTCAACCTCAATATCTTCTTCAAAAACTTCATGTGCTAAGAAGTCAACAATATCAATAGAATAGATGGAATTATCTTCAATAGGATACCTCATGGCTTTGTAAATATTATACTAAAAAATTTTTCCATCAAACTCCATTGTATGAATTCTAGTATCCACATCTATTTTAGTTTTAGATGTTTTCAAAAAGGTTCTACCTAATAGAATAGGAACAGACTCATCATTATTTTTATGTCGAGAACATAAAAATCTGCAAGAAAGATTAATTCATTAGCTTGAAGCAAAACATCTTTAACTATACCCTTTGGAAAGGCTAATGATATACTCTTACTAGTTTCAGCCAATTAAATAATAGCACTAGTTTCAAATAAAGGACCATGTACAAGGAGGTATAAACAGAGTAAGGCATAACATTTATGGATGCTCCTAAGTCTAAGATGGCCTCTTTAATTCTAGTATTATTTATTGTATAGGGAATTGCACACATACTTGGATCTTTGCATTTTGCTGGAAAATTCTTTGTAAGCATTGTCACAACATTTTGCCCTAACGTAATCTTCTCATCTTTTATTTTTTTCTTCTTTTTATATGTACATAACTCCTTCAAAAACTTAGCATAATGAGGTATTTGTTTAATGGCATCTAATAATGGAATATTTAACCTCGCATCTGCGAAAAGACTCATATAATTCTCTGTTATGATTGTCTTTTGCAAATTCTTTAAATGCTTTAGGAAACGGTGGCTTAGGCTTATATTTTGGCTACGAAATTGACTTAGCTTTGCTTTCATCCTTGTTGCCCAGACCGACTTCTTTCTCAACTTCGGTCTCCTTCTCATGAAATACGGCCTTAATACGTTCGGAAACTACTTTACCAGGAACCTCAACCTTCTTGCTACTTCTCAATATAATTGCACTAGCATTTTCATTAGGATTCACAATTGTTTGAGAAGGTAACTTTCTAGAATTCTGAGCTTCTAACCGGCTAATTGTTGTTACCATTTGCCCGATTTGGTTTTAGAATTGTTGTATACTGGGCTTGGTATCTTGTTGAAATTGTATCATGTTAGCGGTCAAAGCATTCATCATTTCCTGTGAAGACGTACCAAGTTGAGTAGCTGGAGTAGATTATTGTCTTTGAGTGAATGGTGGCCTATGTGGTTGGAAATTCTATTGATTTGTTGGGAGAATTGTTGTGCTGGATTTCTATATTTGAGATTTGGATAATCCCTCCATCCAGGATTATATGTATTAGAATAGGAATCATTATTTGCTTGAGGTTTCCACAAAAATCCTCTCACTACAATGACTTGTTCTTGGGACTTATCTTGCAAAGTTGGACACATATCTCGTGTTGGATGTCCCTCATTCAAACAAATCTCGCAAGTTTGCACTAACTGTGTAGTTCCTGAAGCCAATTGACAGACTAAAGAATTTAAACTAGCCATTTTCTGTTCTAAAGAAGAAACACTTGCCTCGTTAACACGTTTGGGAGGTTGTTCATGTCTTGTTCCAAACTTCTGAGAACGTGCTGCCATATTTAATATCAGTTCACGAGCAGCGTCAATGGTCAGATTATCCAACGCTCCTCTACTTGCAGCATCGATCATATTTCTCTCATTAACCAATAGTCCTTCATAAAAATATTGAATTAATAACGAATCACTAATTTGATGGTAAGGAAAACTTGCACAGAGTTTCTTGAAACGTTCCCAATACTTATATAAGGACTCATCACTGAACTACCCTATTCCACAGATTTCTTTCCTTATATTCCCATTCAGGAAGTTGGAAAATATTTGGCGAAAAACAAAATATTCATCTGCTCCCATATTATAATACTCCCCGAATGTCAATCGAATAGCAGTCCTTCGTTTCATCTTTAATGAGAATGAGAATGCCTTGAACTTGATGTGCTCTTCTGAAACCCTATTGGGTTTCATACTCGTGTATACCACATGAAATTCCTTCAAGTGCTTATTTGGATCCTCACCTGACAATCCATGAAACAAAAGGTAAAAGATGGATTATTCCACAATTTAATTCAAAAGTAACATTTGCATCTAAATCAGGGTAAGTAATGTAATGAGGTTATTGATTTAAGTTTGGAGCCGCCAATTCCTTAAGAGTTCTTTGTGCCATGATAGTTTGATTCTTAGCAAAAAGGAAGTCAAAAAATTGATTATTCCTAAGCTTTCTTTCTCTCAATTCCTTCCCTAATCTGCGTAGGGTTCTGTGTATTTTTAGATCAAATTAGAATTCAACTCGTCCAGTAGATCGTTTCACGAGTATACACAATTAGTGGAAGAAATAATAAAACAAGAAAAGAAAATAAAAACAGAAATTAATAGCACGAAAATAAATTCTACAAATTGCTCCCTAGCAGCGGTGCAAAAATTTCGACCGTGCTATCATTGGCACCCAAAATTAATCAAATTCTCAATACTAATATAGTAGTGGAGAGTTCGAGTCGTTTCACAGGGAATGGAGTCTACTATTCGTACTCAAGTAAAGAGGGGGATTTTGAATAATTTTCGATACTAAAAACTATTGCAAGAATTAAAACTATAGGAAATTCAATGAAAGAAAGGTCTTGGTTTCGATCACATCTACTATGGAAATTCTATTAATTGATCATCAATACCAAAGATAATTCGGTCTTCATATCAATCACTAATTGAAGAATTAACCCGAATTCCAATTCAAAGTTGATTCTTATATCTTTTCCTTAAGTTGGTTAATTTTCAACACACGATCCAATTAACCCTAACTATCAAATTAATCCAAACATGCACTGAAGATTAATTAATAGAAGCATTAAAAACTAACAAGATCAATTAGGCTATTATAACATAAGCACACATGGTTATACAATTAATTAGTTGATTATTTTTCCTAAATTATTAAACCTAGTTGCCTCATAGATTAAATTGAACAAAGCAGTCAATATTAATCTGGCTATAGATTGATTCAAATAATTCACTACTCTTGAGTTATAGCTATTTAAAAGAAATACTCTTTAAAATTAATGCAAAAAAATAATTAATACTTGATATAAAAAGTGAATAATTTAAAATACAAAAGTCTGACAACATTATAGAATCAATCATGGCTTCAATTCTCTCAACCAAGAAGAAGAATTAGTCATGAACGGCAAGTATAGACAAGAATACTGCTGTAAAAACTAACGATAAAAACTATTCTTCTTCTATTCACCTATCAAGGGATATTTATAGAGAATATTAGAGTTAAAATCCCTATCTAATGATAAGAACATAAAAATGCTTGAAAAAGAGTCCAACCGAACGAAGAAATCTGTTGAAAATAATAATTTCGTAACCCTACGCTACTACCACACATGCACTTGGGCGCCTAAGTCACATGTTCACACAGTGTGCGAGAAACTCCTCCTTATGACATGCTTATTGAAAGTTGCACAGTTGCACAACATGCTCGACTTCTAGAACCTGTGTTTCAATTTCAACTTCAAATTTGACCTCGATGCTAATAAAATTTGAAAAAACTCAAAACATGAAAGTGTTAGTTCTTTCTCTTAGCTTTACAACACATTTTGAATCAACTCAATCAAAGTTCAGACAAGAAAGTTGTACCAAAAATACAATACAGTATCCCAATTTGCTCCATACTTGTGCATGCTTCAGATTTGCGATTTTTCTTCATCTTTTTCATCATTTTCAATCCTTTTTCACTTCAACCTTATAAAACTAAGAATAAACCAATTAAACTCATTAGTTATTCAAATCTTGCTTACAATACATAAGCATACGTCACATTTACTAGCTTATCAGTTAGGATAAGAAATATCAAGTTATGTCGTTTAATCGATTGATCAAATAATTTTAGAATATCAATAGATTGTCTTCCATAAGATCAATCTATGATTCACTTATCATTGGTGTAAGGTACGTTTCAATTCCATCTTTTATAATTTACAAGTCTAAATTCAAAATCTTGTAATGTCTAATACTATTAGCACAAACAAATACACGGATGATAAATTTAACACTTATAAATGGGAAAGTGTAGAAACTTAAATCAAATTTATACATTCAAAGCGAAATTGCCTGTATCTTAGAGTTTCAACTGTTCAAAAATTAATACTACTAATGAAGTCCTGTATATAACCCACATAATACTTGGCTAACGAAAACATAAAACCAATATCGGAAGCGTAATTATAGTATAAAACTAATAAAAACTACTTAATATATTAAATAACTAAACTACTAAAAATCAACTAAATCATAACTTTTAACATGTGAATATTTTAGTTTAATTATGTCAATAATGTCTACTCTGGTAAGAAATTGTGACCTCCATCCCACATCGATAGTGGGAGGACATGTTATATTATTTATAATACGTTGGATCATTAGTTGTTAAAAATTTGGTTTAAACATTTTGAACCCATAATTTACGTTCAAAGGTTATTGGGACCGGGGGTATTACAATTGATACTAAAGTGAATCTCTTGTGGTTTCTGCACAAGTTGTGATTAGGTCAGTAGTATTGGACCATACCATACAATATATGTGACATGATATTGGGCTCTGACTTTGAACTTTGTGAGAACGCAAAACCTAAAAGAGAGGTGATTGTGATACCCCATCCCATATTAATAGTAAAAAAAGATATTATATTATTTATAACACTTTAAATCATAAATTATTAACAAATTAATTTAAACATTTTAAATTTGTCATTTTTGTTCAAAAAGAGTACTAGAGAAATGCTCCATGTATGAGAGTAGATCAACACTTGCACGATCAAGAATTTCAACGATGAACGTCACTGACTTCTTCTTTCTTCATTTTCCACTGCAAACTTTAATTCATCTCCCAGTGGAATTACCATCACCTTATAGACTATATGCAACATCAATTTTTATGAAATTTGGTTTCATTTTCCAAATTTCGGTTCAAAGATTCACGCACCTACGTAACTAAAATTTTGTCGCACACTTTGTCTTCAATTTCTAGCTTTCATTATTGATAATTGGTATCAAAATTTTTAATTTTATAAATTATCATAACTAACAATTTTGACATGATATTTTTTTTATTACTATCCAACACTAATAATAATCTCAAAAAGATCTCTTTTTTTAGATCTCTGCCACTAGGGATATTTTTTTTATGTACTAACAGTCAACAATTGAGTATTTCAAAACCAACCTCGTGGTCTAATTATCTGATATTCCAATACTTTGTCACTCCTTCAAAACTATGATCCACGTTGTGATCCTAATTCTAACGAACAGCTCAAGATCAAAGTTTAGGATTACAAAACCACTTGTTAGCACAAAAAAAATAAGAGATACAAAAGATATAATTTAACACATAAATATATGTGTGAGAGAGGAAGATTATAAAGTAGAGTATAACCCATTATCATATGTATAACTGAAATTGACATAAAACCATGACCGAAATATCTTTATTTTAGTCTAAAATTTCTCTAAACTCTCATTTCTTCTTGAATCAATACAACTGATGAAAAAATTTAAATATATAGCAAATAATATTTAGCTAACAAAACAAAAACCCAGTTAATATAAAGAAACATAATTATAATGGAAAATAACAAATACTTCAAAAAACTAAATTAGTAAAAGCTAACTAAAACGTAACTAACTTTGAACTAAATTACTAAAATCTAACTAAAACATAACTTCTAAGTTATAGGAGTTTGGTTTATCTATGCGTTAGAAAAATATTTACTGTCTCACCTGTTCATGAGCTATATCTACCAACAATATAAGAAAGAGTTCTTCTTCAAACATTGGATTTCCAAGTAGGAAATATTTTAGATTTTTTTTTTCTTTGCCAAATTACGAAATGACTTACTTAACCCTTGACAATAGGCATTGAACTACAATACCTAATAAGAAATTAGGGAGCTTTATGTTTATAATTATAGCTTGAAATGACAGTTGTACCCTTGAACCCAAATCTATGGGTCGAAACAATAGCAAATTTTTTAGGGCCAAAAAAGTAAAAAGAAAAAAATACAAGCAACATTTTATTTGGGCCAAAATAGCTGGCAACCGCCTCCTGCCAATTGTGTGTTTTATAAAGGTTTAAATGTTAAATTTATCCTTTTGCCCCATTATCTTAACATAACATCTTGAATACTTTAATACTGTGGAAGGGTTTGGTTGTAAATTCACGACTCTTGAGATGATTATTAGGACTTTGGGGACTTTTGGCTTTTGCGGATTGAGGGATTCTCTGAAGACTAAATATCAGCTCCGTTTGTTTCCAAATAATGGCAAGTATTTTGCCAAATATTATTTGATGAATAGTAAATCAGGTGATGATTATTCACTAACTAATGTTTTACACTATTCATATTTTATCTTATTCATTATTTGCACTATTCATCTAATATGACTTCATTAAATTATTTATATTTCTAGTAAAAATTTCACAATTATTATTGGGTTCGGATTGCTAAGGTAATAATATTGCTAAAACCAATGAATTAAAGTAACTACCAAAGAAGTTGTTACTGCCACTAATTTGAAATTACTTAGTTTGGATCTCCGATCTTATGCTAAACTTATAAAATAATCATCCAAATGTCTGACAAATTTTCTATATTAAAGCTTGTCTTCTACTTTTCAGGCAACTTAATGCTCTTTTGACTTCAACTTCATGAGTTGAATGTAAATATTCCTTCAAACGGTACTATTTTGGTCTAGAAATCCACTCAATTCAAACTCTTTTTAGCCGACAATTCACTCGATTGAAAAGTTATAAAATGTAATGCTGGTGAAATTTAAAGGAAAATCACTAAGGTACTTGTTCTTCCCTTATTCCTCTCTTTTCGACCCCATGTTGTCCTTTGATTTTTCGTTGCAAATTTACCATTTCAAATGCGGCATTATTTTATTTTTTTTATTTTTTTTACCTCATGTTAGATAACATACCTATGTTGGTTAGTTCATCTGCATTTATTGAGATCTCACCTCAATCTAACTGGACTTGGGGTTTGGGCATAGGATTTCATATCATTTTACTGTTAAATTTTAGGAAATAGTTAAAGCTTGTGCAATTTATTAGAGTAATTATCACACATTATTAATTTTATACTTGGATTTCATTCACTTATAAGGTTTGAAATTCAATTGTGCACTAGTGGTGCAATTCTTTTGGAATAAGTTGAAGCTATACAACTTAATTTCAACTAAGCAAGCAAGATTCTGTTTTTGTATTGTATTGTTCACTCTACCATTCAATTTTGAATGAACTTCTATGTTTTCACTGTCTAATTAGTATCTCGTTTTTAGTCAATGAGTGACTTTGTAAATATATGAATGCAATGCTTAGTTTTTGATACTGTTTATTTTTAACAAATTTTATACAATGAAAAACCAAATGCCTCCTTTCATTTAAACAATAGCAATAGTTTCTTCCTTTCGTTTTTGTAGTGAAAAATGGCCCCGTGTTTGTCACGTGGCCTTTTGGTGTTAATAATCTCCAATTTTCGGTCTATGTCCTGATATTGGAATAAATTGGTTCATGCCTGAAAGATAAGGAATCAAAATCTCCAATTTTGATAAGTTTTGTTCAAACTATGATTTAGTCGTTCGAGCCATCAAACTCGTCAATTCTTGAAAAGCTAAATAATTGAACCATAATGTCTAATTACTATAGTTTATAATTACTTTAGGTTAAAAAAATAAAAAGTAAATAATAGGCATTCATTATTTACAATTCAAATTATTATTTAAAAATATTATTTTATATCTAAATAATTAACTAATTATTTCAAAAGTCAATATTATTTTACGATCTTTTTTGTATTGTATTTTCTCCTCTCCATTTGCTGCTTCTTTAACGTTTTACCAATTTTTTTTTTTTTTTTGCATGTTTTGTTCAATTCCTATCTTATTTATTTGGGGATTTAGATTTCTTATTCCTATTTCATTTTTTTTTTAGTTTTATTGGTACTGATTTTGGTGTCCCCCCCGCGGGGGCTGCAGAATGAGTCTAAACAAGAATATCTTGTGATTCAGGGGTAAGCATGGGGCCCAATTTTCCTGCAGGTGTTGTTTGTCTCTTTTGTTAAATTTATTTTTGCAGTTTTATGCTTCTATCTTTGGTGCTTTTGTCGTTGATTATTCATGAACCATGCCTTCTTTTAGTGTCTTTACAATCAAGAAAGAATACTTTACTTCTAGGCCTAAAAGATTTTAGTTAAAGGTTCATCTTTATTTAGGCTGAATACTTTTCTTTTGTGCTGATGATATTTTTTTTGCAGTTATTATTTCCCATGGTCGATTAATTGTGGTTCTTCTATTAAGCTGGAAAAAATTTGTATAGAAATGCAATAAACTCAATTTTGTAATATTATTTGCCCCGTTCACATGTAGAAAAAACCAACACTTCTAATGCTAAGAGAATGAACTCGTGATAAAAATTAAAAAGTAGATGGTCTATACGCAAAGAGTTAGTTGGATAACTGAAAATAGGGTTAGCAGGTATCATAGGAACTTATAGACCTTGAATTTTCCATTTTCCTTGTAGATATTATGTTTACGGAAATTGTTTTCTGCTTTTTTTCTGGGTAAATGAGTTACTGAATGAAGAATCCAATTATTTATGATTCTTTGTCACAGGTGGACTCTTTTTTAGTTTTTGGTTTAGACAGGTTCAGGAATTGATTAGGTTCAACAAGGGCACATTCTTCTATTACGATACAATCAATCACATTTTCATGTATTTCGTAAAATTTGCTTTAGCCTCCAATTTTGAAGAGATTATACAAGGAAAATGAGGATGTAATCACAGAAGAAATTAAAGCAACTGGAGGTGTGTCAGCATTATCACACTCATTAGTACACCGATCTGTTTGAGGTTCAATAATTTGCATCAAGCGAGACTTCTTTTCATATAACTATATGCATATATTTGCTTAAACGGTCCGTATCCTCTATATTTCATTTAGTACCGACATATAGTGTATATTAAATTAGCTTTGTGATCCATTATTAGAATCCAAAAAAAGTTCCTCAATATTCATATTCTAATTCAATTATTTAAATAATAATGACATTAAGATAACTTGATGAATTTTGTTTTCTTTAACTAAAAAACTATAGTAAATTTAGTTTGATGAGATAAACTAAGTATTCTGAATGGGACAAAATGGTAGTTTAAGGTTAAAGTGAAGATCTATAATTCAATTGAACATTATTCACAAGAAGACATGTAAAACTGTAATTGATTATGAAGCATATACAAAGAATGAAATCGAATAGCATATGTTGTCACATGTATCATTTGTGTATTTTTGATAGTACCTAACCATGGCAGCTCCATTTCAACTTCAATACTAAAACCTTCCTTTTCCTGCACAGAAACTACTTTTCTTAAATAAATTTTTTTTTTTTTTTTCACTTTTTTGGTATGTCACTACAATTGGCCAAATATGAAGTTTGCTTGGTTGTGGGGGGTGGGGAATGAATTTATCATCAGATAATTAAGCTTAGAGACAGTCTCATATGTGTAATAAATTGGGAAGTTATATTTATAACATTTCATGGTATTGAAGTACTAAGCAAAGATATCGCACCTTTGATTGGTGAGAATAACTTTACTGATATGGTAATAACAGGCATGAATTATGTTTCCAATAATTAGTGAATTTATTGAATGTTTCTGTTGTCTTTATTAGTGTTCTCATGCAAATTTTGTGTGTTTGTAAATTTTAAGGCAATAATGCCACTATTCATGGTCAGGGTTCTATTTTGGTGAGAGCAGTTTAATTCTCATTTGTTAAATTACAGTAAAACACATTTAATAGTAACCGAGCACACTGCTGCAATTTTTTGTTTCTCTTTGTAAAGTTTTGACTGGGTGTCCCTATTTGTCAAAGACCCATTTTCTTTATCCTTAATGCAATTAAATGACTGGGTGTCCCTATTCATCTAAAGGAATTGGACATTAAATGCTTGGTAGCTATAAATAGAAGGCATACCTATATAATATCATTTCATTTGAAATGAAATGCATGACACAGGTGAACTTTAAGAACTTATTCATTCTCCAACTTATTTTCTACTTTTGTTGTAACAATTCAATTATCCTAAAGAATAGTGGGCATCGGTAGTAGAAATAAATTATAACACTGTAGTACGAAAATGGCCTATTCAGAGCACTACAAGACTAATATGATGGCTTGGGAAGAAATTGAGTAGTCCATCATCTATTCATTATTTTCTCCAGGTTGGAATCCATTAGAAATAAAGTTCATCCATCGGTCTCTGCTTGTGTTGAATGTTAGTGTATGCCCTAAAACTAATTAATTTTAGGGATAAATTACGCTTTTATATTTATGTATATTTTGTAATATGACATTTAACGAATAAAATATTTATATGTAAAATCATAAGGAGTTATAATGTAATTATATTTTATTCGTATATATCCCTAATCGTTGTGTATGACATTAGTAGATTAGTACATAAGAGTATGTGGATGCTTATTAATGCTTAGAATAAGTGCATCAAATTGACCCGCTAAGAGTATTCCACACGGATTATTATTTAAATGCCAGTGGATTAATCTCTTTGTGATAGTAGTGTAATGGTCCTTTGACTTGAGGTCATGAGTTTATCTTGACTGTGGATTATTATTCTTTGGCTCTATTAGTCGTTACTCTTAATGAGAACTAGTCACGGATGGGTGATGTCGAACCACTTGACATATCTCAACACTTGGGTGGTCATGATACTTTGCTAGAAGCCAATATTGATCTATAAGTGTAAATTAATTAATTGGAGAATTAATGATAAATTAAAGGTGTTTAATTTATCTAATCCTAATTCATTTAGGATTATAATTTATACATATTGCCAACGTGATTGGGAACCTAAAGGGTCACACACTTATTTGTAATTAATTCAGGATTAAAATGATTTGATAAGTATGAGATACTTATGGGTTAATTTATGAGATAAATTAACTTTTGGGTTTAATTATAATAAGTTATAAAATATTAGGAGTTAATATGTAAGAGATATTAATAGTTCTAATAGTTTTATAATTATTCATATACCCATGACCCAAACTGATTGGAATTTGTAATTCCCTAAACCCAATTTGATTGGAATTCTATATTATTATATATATAATATATTATAATATATATATATATATATATAGTAAAAGTTGTAGTACTTACTTAGTACTTGTACTACTTTCGGCTATCAAAACAAAAAAGCCGTCAAATCCCTTGTGAAAACGTGATTGTCACGTTTTAAGAAAAGAAAATAATTCAGGAGCTAGCACTCCGTGGTTGGGGTCAATTAATCTTGTGAAGATTTCTGATTTAATTATCTGTGTGGATACCATTAGAGGCCGGGCACCTGTGCGGCTTGTGGATCGACGTCCCAAACATATTGGAGATTTTACTACAATTTTAAGGTATAATATCTATACTTTTCTTATACTACGCATAAATTAATCAAGGTGATCCGTGATAGGAAAGTAAAAATTTTATTAATTCCGCTGCGTTATATCTGATTTACTTTCTTACATTGAACGCGAACGCAACAATTATTACTTTAACCTACTGATCAATTCCTAGATAAAGCAGTTTCTGTGAAACTTTTATCAGTGACTCATCATTGAATTAGGAGATTTTGTGTCCAACTCAGGTCGTTAAGCCCTTAAGTTTATTTAGGCCCAAGGGTAGTAGGCCTTGGCTCCACAATTCTTTTGCTCAGAATTATTAAACTCAACCCGACTTGACGGTTGAACCGATGAATTCGATAAACTGGTCATGATCGGGCTGGTATCCTAATAATGTGACCAAATAAGGAAGAAATCCTATGGTGTCCAGTAAAATTCAATGGTTTA
The DNA here is from genome assembly GCA_025175665.1 of Cinchona pubescens. Taxonomy (NCBI): domain Eukaryota; kingdom Viridiplantae; phylum Streptophyta; class Magnoliopsida; order Gentianales; family Rubiaceae; genus Cinchona; species Cinchona pubescens. The sequence goes on from JANKKI010000157.1 coordinate 863,087, forward strand.
ATTGGGAGACAAGAAGAATGGGTGGATTTGTTGAAAACAAGTGGGTATGAAAAACTTACTTTAAAATGACTTTTTTAACATCAAATATTGTATGAATCTCTAAAATTTGTTTCATATACTTGGTAACATTTAAATTGTATATTTAGGGTGTATTATTTTTGACTCGTGACTAATGGAAAAATACAAAATAGTAATTCTGATGGTTGTTCTAACAGAATTTTTATTTTATAAGCATGTTTTATTTTGTCATTTCGTAATGTAATTATACTTTGGACTCAAAAATATATTATTATATTATTATTTAGAATCTACTGGTTCAACTAATGACCATTGATGAATCGGTATATTGAGACAATCATCTTGCTGAGTTGATAGTCGGGTTGGGTTTAATGTCTATGCTTTTGACTAGGGTTTTAGAAGTAATTAATTAATAAAATAGGGACTATAATTAATTATTAATATAGGAACTCGTTTAAAATTTTTAAAAATTCTTTTTATGAAATATACAACAGGACAACGTTTATTTTAGGTCTTATATCATTTTATATTCCTTGACTTGTAGTCAATTTTTACTTTGCACACCTTAATTAATTTTTTTTGGCATATTGCATCTTAGACTTTCAAATTTATCTCACTTCAATCCAATTTTTAAGAACATCATTAATTTCTAGAATTGACAGACGCTAGACATGTGCATACCTGATATGTGTTAAACCATAAATTCACAAATTAACTACGTACTAACACACGTCTCTGCAAGTGCACGGGTCACGTGGTAGTATATAGGCAATAAGGATAGTTCCCACAAGGATCAAATTGGGTCAATTACCCAATATTTAGTATTGATTACTATTTAAGCGATCACAAATTGAAAGAAATTATTTTTGGATTTTTTCAATAAAAATAAATTAAATAACAAACTAAACCCAGAAAATTACAAAAAATAAATTTACGTGAATTAAACTACGAATAACTAATATAACTACGAAATAACTAATTGATATAAATCCTAACTAAAATTAATTAAAAATCTAATGGAAGCAATGAAAATAAATAACGATATTAAACTAAGAATTAATCCTAAATTAAAATTAACTAAACTAAGCAAAAATCAATTAAATAACTAAATGGTAGAAATTAAAGCAAAAAAATAATTAACGAATTAATAAATTCTAAAGCGTATTTAAACCCTCCGAAAATTGTAACAGGTTCTCTGGAAAATTTATGAATCCAAATCACGAATTGTAATAAATCCACGAATAAATTCTTGAAATTGAAATTTGAAATTTGCTAAAGAAATTAATGCCAAAAGTATAAAATTGTCCAGAGAGAACCCTAGCGGCTACTCTCAAAAATACCTAAAACCTAATTCTCTCTCTAATTCTAACTTATGAAAGAAAAGGGCTATTTATAGAAATATGTGGGCTTTTTTTTATCAATAAACAAGTTTTGTAGCCCACAATTGCTTTTCTTCACAATCCTTGATGGCTCACAATTACTCCCTTGCACACATGCACGTTGGAATCCTTTTTCCAATCATTGATGGCCCATGTGCACCCTTACACATGGGATTGCTTCCAATGCTTTGCTGCTTGTTGATTCCTTGCTGCAGCATATAACTTCCTTGCTGCAACAAGAAAGTCTTCTACCAAAGTGAATTTGGCTAGGACTTCTATCTCAAATGAGCTTGGCTTTGCCTTTTTCTTTTTCTTTTTTTTTTCTTCTTTGTTTAACAATGCAGATATCCACTTTTAGACTTTTAAAATTACCCTTTCCTGCATAACACAAACAAACGAATGTTACTAACATAACTTTAACACAAATTTAACACTAAAAATTACTAAAACATATTAAAACACACAAAAGCAAAATTTTAATTTAATAACTCTAAATCACACACAAAACACCCAAAATTAGGGTTACAAAATATCAAATTAGGATTCATAGTAAATAAATTAGCCCCAATTTTTTAGAGTTATCAACTCTCCCCAACTTAACGTTTTGCACGTCTCGGGCAAAAACAAAAGAAAAAAACTAAAACAATAACACGACCACTAACAAAAAGAAAATCCACACAAATTTAACTCTTCCCATATATCAATAATAAAATTTTTTAACAAAAAATTCAATTGAATTTCAAACACACAAGAAAATTTTGATCCATATTCCCAAATTCATCATAACTAACGCAACCCCTCCGCTCACAAAGAAAAAGTATGGAAAGCAACATCACTCCCTAAACCCATCTTGACAAGACTTATATTAACCATAGTTTAACAAGTGACAATGTAGTCAAACATTCGAAAGGATGTTTCCATTCCATAATCACTAATACGAATTAACTTAGATCAAAGATCAAATAGGACTTTTTGGCTTGTACAGTAGGTTAAGGGACATAGGTAGGATAAATTTAGATAAAGTAGCTCAAATCACCTTACTTACATCACTTTGACGACATTGAACTGAAATCCCAAATATATATCCGAACCACATCATTATTTAACCTCAACATGAAAGGCTACCACATGCCCTCTTTATTCACAACAAAACAATACTTGAACTTGAATACACTTTTTTTTTCTTGAATAATAACAACAACAACTAATATTCGTAATAACTTTATGAACAACAAGGATTTCACTAATTAGAATATTCTCTTGAACTTCCAGTCCCAATAAACAACATATCAAGTCAATCTTCCACCAAAACAACATTTTAGCATGATGTTATCAACACTAAGTAAGGTGGTGGGTAGAAAGATGGGAAAACAAAACAAAAGGTGATAAGTTCATAATTGTGCTATATTTTATGTATCATTTACCATGTTTTTATGTGTTGTAAGCAAGATTTGAATTACTATTGAGATTAATTTGGTTATTCTTAGTTTTTGTAGGCTTAAAGTGAAAAAGAGCTGAAAAAGATAGAAAAGATGAAAGAAAATGCTAAGAGGGAACATGCATGAGTATGAAGCCATTTCGGTTACTATTTCGTATTCAAGCATAACTTTCGAGTCCAATCTCCAATTGAGATGATTTTGGATGATTTGGAAAGATATTTAAGAGTTCTAAAACTTTTGTTTTTTGAGTTTTCCATGATTTTATACGCATTTTATTCAAAATTACAAAGTTGGAAAATATGCACCGGCGAGGATCGATTTTGACATTGTTTGGTAGATTCAGCATAAATTTCATATAAACTGACCTCCAATTGAGGTAATTCAAGATGTTTTTGAAAAATAAGATATAGAGCTACAACTTTAATTTTTTGAGGTTTCCCAAATTTAGTATGCATCAGGGTCAAAATCGAAACCAAAAGTAAAGCCTAGCGCACATGCGCTGGGTTTGACCAAAATAGGCAACGCATGTGTGCCCGAAACAGCAAAATTGCGTATTATTGTTTTTGATAGATTTCTTCACCCAGTTGGACTATTTTTCATCCGATTTCATGTTTTTATCCGTAGACCTTAATTATAACCCCAAGTACTCATTATAAATACTCCATTTAGGGTGAGAGAAAAGAGATTGACACTTTTATTTTCTTTTGGCTAGGGTTTTTAGCAGTAGAAATTCTTCTTTATTCTTTTCTGGCACTTTGTGCCTAAATCTTATTCTTGGTAGAGGGAATTGAAGCCATGGTCAATTCTACAAAGTTATGATACTTCTTGTGCTTGAATTATTCAATTTTATCTCAAGTATTGATTATGAATTTTTCTGTGATTAATTTATGGTTGTTCTTTTTAACTTATTATTGCTGCACAATACTAAGTTATTAGAATTAATCTACTGCTAGATTGTTTCAATCGCGTGTGATTAATTCAATCTGTGAAGCAACTGAATTTGATAATTACTCGATTAGTATTATTAAATTTAGGAAAATTAATCATCTAATTGGCATAACTGCGTGTGTTTATGTTTAATTAGTCTAATTGTTCTTATTGATTTTAAAGCTTCTATTAATTAATTTTTGAAGCGTGTCTGGGTTAGATTAATAGTTAGGGTTAATTGGATCGCGTCTTGAAAATTAACCAACTTTAGAAAGAAATAAGAATCAACTTTGAATTGGTATTCGTTCGAGTTAATTCTTCAATTAGTGCTTGATATAAAATTGAATTATCTTGTGTGTCAAGGATCAACTAGTGAAATTTCCATGGTGGATATGACCAAGACCAAGATCTTTCTTAATTGAATTTTCTTTAGTATTTTATTGTTGCTTAATTTTGAGTTCAAAAGCATTCAAAAACCCACCATTTTCCATTTAGCACAAGAATAAACTCCGCTTTTTTAGTGGGACAACCTGTAGTCACCGCTACTACATATTGAGAGTTGTTAATGTTGGGTGCCTATGACAGCATTACAACTCAACATTTCATTTTTCACACCAAAATTTTGGCGCCATTGCCGGAAAGCGGTTTGAATTATTTTTGTGCTATCTATTTCAGTTTTTATTTTGTTTTTTTGTTATTCTCTCGCTAATTATGTATGCCAGTGTTGCAATCTGTTGGACAAGTTAAATTTTAATTTGATCCGAAAATACAGAGAACGTTACGCAAATTAAGGAAAGAATTAAAAGAGAGGCAGTTAGAGGAAGAGCAGTTGTTTAATTTTATCTTTGCAGGTGATAAGGAACAACAAGAAGAGACGAACATGGCCCAATGAACTTTGAGAGAATTAGTAGCGCCTACTTTATACCAACAACCTTTATGTATTACATATCCCTCTCTTATAGAATTAGATGCTAATGTTACTTTTGAATTAAAATCTGGACTAATCCATTTATTATGTTCTTTTCATGGATTACCTGGTGAAGATCCGAACAAGCATCTTAAGGAGTTCCATGTAGTTTGCACAAGTATGAGACCCACTGAGTGTCAGAGAAGCATATCAAGTTGAAAGTTTCCATTCTCACTCAAGGATGAGGCGAAGGATTAGCTATTCAATTTACCTTTGGGTAGTATCACAACTTAGGAGCAGATGAACAGACTATTCTTGGCCAAATATTTTCCAACTTCTCGGACTGCAAAATATTCGAAAGAAAATTTGTGGCATAAGACAGTTCAATGAAGAATCCTTGTATGAGTATTGGGAGTGCTTCAAGAAATTGTGTGCAAGCTGTCCACATCATCAGATAAGTGACTTCTTATTAATTCAATACTTCTATGAAGGTTTGTTGCCGAATGAAAGGAAAATGGTCGACGACACTAGTAGAGGGGCGTTAGACAATTTGACCATAGACGCTACTCGTGAGCTTATATCGAATATGGCCGTGCGTTCTCAAAAGTTCGGAACACGTCGCGATCAACCTCTCAAGCGTGTTAATGCGGTAAATGTTTCATCTCTAGAACAAAAAATGGCTAGTTTGACTTCTTTTGTTCGATAGTTGGCTTCAAGTACAGCACCGATTGCACTACCATGTGGTATCTGCTCAAATGAGGGACACCCGACAGATATGTGCCCCCCATTACAAGACGATGGCCACGAACAAGTAAATACAGTGGGAGGATTCCAAGGGCAACCACGAACAAATACGATCCCTACTCGAATACGTATAATCTTGGATGGAGGAATCATCCTAATTTGAGATACGGGAATCCAGCACAACCTCAGCCTCAACAGAATTGGCAGAACTTCCAACCATATAGGCCACCATTCACTCAATGACAACAAGCCAATTTGAATAATTAGTCTGGTAAGTCTTCAGTGGAATGGTTAAAAATTTTAACCGATAATACTATTCAATAAACAATAGTTTCAGCAAGATACCAAGGCCAGTATTCAGCAGTTGCAACATCCTATGGGACAAATGGCAGCTACAGTTAGCCAGTTGGAATCACAGAATTTCAAAACATTGTCGTATCAAACAATCATCAACCCCAAGGAGAATGTGAGTGCAATTATGTTGAGGAGTGGTAAAGAGGTTGAAGTGTAACGCAACATAGTTCCTGAATGTGTTAAGGCCGAGGAGAAGGAGACCAACGCTGAAAAAGAGGTTGGCCCAAGTGAGAAGAAAAGCAATAGCAGTGAAGATAAAAGTGTTCCTGTATGGCTCGAAGATAAGCCCAAACTCCCATTTCCCGAGGCATTGAAAGAGTTGTCAAAGGAGGATCCCAACAAAGAGTTGTATGATACATTTCGTAAGTGCGAGGTAAATATTCCTTTATTAGACGCTATTAAACAAATATCTCGTTATGCTAAGTTTTTGAAGGAATTGTGTACTCACAAACGAAAACAAAAAGAGAAGAAGGTTAGAAAGGTACCAGAGGTTGGGAGGAATGTCTAGTCTATTATTCAAAAATCCCTACCTGAAAAGCGCAAGGACCCGGGTATGTTTTTTGTTCCTTGTAAGATAAGAAATACACATTTTGAAAAAGACATGCTAGACTTAGGTGCATCTATTAATGTAATGCCATATTCTATTTATGATACATTGAAAATAGGTCCATTGAATAAAACTGGCATGGTAATTCAGCTAGCGGACAGATCTTTAGCCTATCCTAAGGGAATTGTAGAGGATATCTTAGTTCAAGTGTGAAGTCTTGTTTCTCCTACTGATTTTTATGTGCTAGAAATGGAACAACGTGATTCCAATGCTCATATTTTATTAGGAAGACCATTTCTAGCTACTTCCCAAACTAAGATAGATGTTCTTAATGGCACTCTTAATATGGAATTTGGTGATACAAGTGTTAAATTTAGCATTTATGATGATGTTGAATTGTCCGACCATACTAAAGTTGTTTTTGTAATTGATGTGTGTAAACCTCTGCAATACAGAAAATTCATGAACATACCAATAATCAGGAAGTGGACACGAACCTTGAAGAACATCTCGAGGATAAGAGTAATGAGTTGTTCCAAGAAACAAGTAATGGTGGTCCTAATGCTGTATCACTTTCTAACGAGGAATTGAAGTTATCTGTTGTGCAGGGAACAATTTCGAATTACAATCGCCTTCCTGGTCACCTTAAATACATATGTTTGAAGGATCAGGAAAGGGTGATAATCTCAAGTCAACTTATCAACTCTCAAGAAGAGCAACTTGTTCGGGTCCTAAAAGAACAAAGGAGATTGAATCCATCATTTGTGAAAATGGTGAAGCGGAGGATCGTTGGACTCCTCAACATGGGAGTTACTTGATTAGTGAATAAGCATCAAGTCGAGCCAACGATAGTAAACAAAGACGCTGCATGGAGGCAACCCATATTCATTTACATTTTATTCCGTCTATTTGTTTCTAAAGTTTTACTTTTGTTTATTTTGTTTTTAGTGTTACATGCTTAGTTTTATTTTGTTGTTACTGTAGGAAATCGACTTAATTGATAAGTTAAGCTGATAAAATGGTCATTTAAAAGGAAGCAAGGAAAGGACCCATCAACATTTCCACCTTTTTCACAAGATTTGGGGCCCCATGCACCTTGATTTGTTTATGCCCATGTGTTGGGCCATTTTCTTTGTTTGATATTTATCGTCATCGATTTCCTAGACTATATTACCATTCATTCTTGTTAGTTAGGTTTCATTTTAGTTAGTTAGTTTCTATTTAGTTAGGTTTTATTTACCTAATCATGTGTCTCATTTATTTTTATTCGTATATTCCCTTAAGGGAATAAGTTTTTTCTTGATTATGGTAGGATTATTTTCTACAATTTTCTTATTTTTCTTATTATCTCAAGGGAATTATTTATTTTGTTCTGTTCTGTTTAATGTTCTCCACCTTTCCTTTCGCGACAAGGGGATATTTATAGCGGATATTGCTCCAAATACGAATTAAATCCAGAGAAGTTTGTCTTTTTCCCATTTTATGCTTTTATTTTTTGCATTGAGGACAATGCTTATTTTTAAATGTGGGGAGACAGAGTTATTTGGATTGTTTAGTTGTTTGGTGTATTTTACTCAATTTTGCTGCCATATTTTAACTTTTCCTTTGATCTGAGAGTTTGTCAAAACTTTTGAAAATTTTTGTGGATTAATTGACCATTTTAAAAATTTTTGAAAGTTTTTTCTTAATGTATATTTTCCATTTTTCTGCATGATAAATCATTAATTGAACCATGCGTGAATGAGTAGTCAGTGTTAATATTTTCCATTCATGATTTACAAGATTTTTGAGCACTAAGCCATACATTAATTTTTGATTTGGGATATTTAGAGAAATTTATGTAGACTCAATTATGTTGCATCCCAAAAACTCACTTTATTACATTTTTGAAGCTAATTCTTTGACGACTTGATTTAGTTTAAAAATGAGGGTAGTGCCCTTTTCTTTTGTCGAGCCACTCTAGCTCTTTCCAACCATTTTAACAATTTATTTCTAAGTACCTTATTTGAGCCTTATTCTTGTGAAGAGAAATATAATTCACCTTCTTTCACATAAACTCAATTTACCTACCCTTATTGAGTTTAATGTTCTTTTCATTGTTTTATCCTAAGTTTCCCTTTAAGAGTTTATGGTGCACATTATTTGTTATAGGGATACAAGGGTGAAAGTTTGTGAAAAGTGAGTGATGTACATTTTTGTAGTGAAATAGGGTATTGGAAAACAATTGTTGAGAAAAAATAAATATGGAAGTGTTGGTATATGCAGGTAGTGTCCATCACTGGTACCTGTGTGTTTAGAAGTACCCAGAAAAACTATTTCTATTTTTCTTTTTATTTTATAGTGACCCAACAACATCAATGGCTGGAGGTATGTTCCTTGATTTTATTTCGCATTTGATATTCTGTGATATTATTTATGCACAGATTAAATTCATTTTTATAGATTGAAAAATCTATCATTTGGTATAAGAGTAGTTAATGCCTCTGCCTTGATTTACATATATGTATATGTTGATTTGGGTTTAATGTTGACATATTATTGAGGAAATCTAGAATTATAATTTATTTAAATTGATTCTATGATTTTTTTTCTTGATTAAAAACATCTATTTTGGTGTTATTTATTGCTGGGTTATGACTGTATATTTTTATATATGAATTATGGATCATGGACATGGGTTTATGATTTTGACATTTTTATTGAAAACTGGTGTAAGAAATTATTAGGAAATTAGATTTTCATGTTCTCTGTGATTAAAACGCAATTTTTTTGATGCCCAAATGGCTAGGAATATGTGCGAGTTGCATTCAGGTCGCAACCCAGTCGCACATACCCGTTTTGGTCTAAACGGGAGAAGAAGATGATGTTTAAAACTGGTGTAAGAAATCAATAGAAAATTAGATTTCCATATTTTCTATGATTAAAATGCAATTTTTTTTATGCCCAAACGGAGAGGAATATGTGCGAGTTGAATTCGGTCTAGGCAACTGGGTCACACATACCCGTTTTGGTCTAAACGGGAGAAGAAGACGATGTTTAAAAAAAAAAGAAAAAAGGATGAGTTTTCCTAGGAAGATTCAAACTTCTGACCTTTTGGTCACAGGGCCCATGTTTTGACCAATGGGCCACCTACGTAGTTTGTGTGTTTTGTTAGTAGAATATTTCTATATACTACTTCTGATCATTAAAAAAAAAGGGACCTTTTGGTCACAGGGCCCATGTTTTAACCAATGGGCCACCTACGTAGTTTGTGTGTTTTGTTAGTAGAATATTTCTATATACTACTTCTGATCATTAAAAAAAAAAAAAAGGAAGAGCAATGTGACGAGGAAGGCTCGAACTTGTGACCTTTTGGTCACAAGTCACGAAACCTATCCACTTGGCCAACCTTGTGGAATTTGTAATTTTGGAACAAATTATTTGTCTTATTCTGATTAAAAAAATAATAATAATCAGAGGCGCTGCTAGAAGGTTTTGAACCTTCAAGTTAAAAGTTCTAAAGAGATCAGGCAATCTAACCAATTGAGCTACTCAAACTGTTTAGTTGTGGAATGTATTATTTTTATATAAGTAACTTCCAGTTTGTTATGTGTGTGTGTGTGTGTATATATATGTGTGTATATATATATATATGTATGTATATGTATATGTATATGTATGTATGTATCAACATTATATATATGTTTGTGACTTTTCTGTACTTATTAATGTCTGTGATCCGTATAAATATGTATATATATTTTTTAATTATAGAGTAGTCGCAGCATCTTTAATTAAAATATATATATGTGTACAGTAATTCTGTAATTTTGAGATCATCTATAATATAAGACATTAATTGTTATTATATCACATTTAATATAATAAATTTTATCCCACAGGAATTTTTATTAAATTATATTGTGTGATTAAAGGGGTGAATATTAAATTATATTCCTTAATTTACCCACGGGAATTAAGGAAAGGAACATGATTTAATATTGTTGTAATAATGATTATATGAATTTATTTGAATTAGAAATTTAGCCTACAGGCAATTTCTATGTCATGTAATTCATATTTCTTAGTATGTTTTGCATTGGTAAGACATAATAAATGTTAATTTGCCTCAAATTTTTTATGTAAACATGTATGTAATTATTTGTGCAGTTTTTCAACCTATGAATTTTCTAATATGAAATGTGACATTCCCGAACTAAAGGGTGACAACTATAAGTTGTGGAAAGAGAGGATTTTTCTTCATTTGGGGTGGATGGACATTGATTATGCTATCAGGAAAGATGAACCACCTCCGATTACTGAGAACAACCAAGCTAGTGATGTTAAGCTTTATGAAACATGGGAGTGATCTAATCGCCTCAGCGTGATATTCACAAAGACCAACATCTCAGCTAGCATTCGAGATTCTGTTGATCAGTATAATAATGTCTGAGAGCTATTGAAGGCCATTGATGAGCGGTTTGAGTCTTTAGATAAGGCTTTAGCAAGCACTCTAATCATGAAATTCTCTACCATCAGCGAAGCTCACCAGTATCAAAGGAGTGCGTGAACATATCATGCACATGAGGGACATAGCGGCTCAACTAAAAAATCTTGAGGTTACAATGTCTGCACCTTTTCTTGTGCACTATATTTTGAACTCTCTACCATAACAGTATGGGCCTTTCTAGATCTCTTACAACACACATAAGGACAAATGGTCCATCAATGAGTTGATGACCATGTGTGTGCAAGAGGACTGAAGGCTGCTTATGGAAGCTGGAGAGAGTGTGCATCTGACAACTCAAGGAAAGAAAAAGAACAACCAAGCCAAGAAGTAGAGAAAGGAAAAAATGTCTTCCCAAGGAGATATTAAGAAGGAATCCAAGTGCATCTTCTGTAAGAAGAAGGGGCACATGAAAAAGGATTGCCCCAAATTCCAGAACTGGCTTGAGAAGAAAGGTAACCTAATTTCACTTGTATGTTATGAATCTAAATGATAGATGTTAATCATAACACATGATGGATCGATTTTGGTTCTACAATCCATATTACGTGCAAAATTCCTTGCAGGGATAGCAAAACCTAAGGAAGCCAATGGGAAGTGAGGAGTACATCTATCCACGCAATAAGATGCGGTCTCAAGTGAATGCAATTGGGACATGCAGTTTAGTTCTCATTAATGGCTTTGTTTTAGATTTGTAAAGGACATTTTATGTTCCAAATTTCTCTAGAAATTTAATTTCATTGTCAAAACTTGTACCTTTGGGATATTCCTTGTATTGTTCAATTGTTGGATTTAGTTTGCTTTATAAATCTGACCTTGTCGGGAATGGTATTTTATTTGATGGCCTTTTTCAAATTAATTTGCAAAACAATGCTACATTAAGTACTTTGCATGTTCAAAATAATGTTGCTATTAAAAGATGTGTTATGAATGATGATTCCTCTATATTGTGGCACCGGAGATTGGGACACATCTCCATTCAGAAAATCAAGAGAGCAGTGGATGATGGAGTACTTAGTACTCTAGATTTTACTGATTTCGAGACTTGTGTGGCCTGCATAAAAGGTAAGCAGACCAACATGTCGAAAAAAGGAGCCAAGAGGAGTTTGGAATTATTAGAAATCATACATACTGGCATATGTTGTCCGGATATGGACGCATATTGTCAAAAGTATTTCATCACCTTTATAGATGATTTCTCACGATACATGTATCTATACTTGCTTAATAACAAAAATGAAGTACTAGACGCCTTTAAGGTGTTTAAGGCAGAAGTAGAGAAACAATGTGATAAACAAATTAAAATTGTGAGATCCGATAGAAGTGGTGAGTACTATGGCAGATACATTGAAGATGGACAAGCACCGGGTCCTTTTGCAAGGTTTCTTGCTGAGCATGGGATTGTTGCCCAATACACTATACCTGGTTTTTCGAGCCAAAATGGTGTAGCAGAAAGAAGAAATCGAACATTATTGGACATGGTGCGAAGCATGCAAGCATGCTCAAAACTTCTAGAATCTTTGTGGAGTGAAGCTCTCAAGACGGCTGTGTACATATTGAATCCGAGTTTGTGACATGTACGCATTTGGGAATGCCCATCTGAAGTAATAGTTTATAACCCACAAGAAAAGAAGTTGGACCCAAGGACCATTAATGGGTATTTTATTGGATATGCTGAAGGTCTAAGGGATATAGATTTTACTGTCCATCTAATAGTACAAGAATTGTGGAGTCAAGAACTGCAAAGTTTTTTGAGAATGACCTAATTAGTGGGAGTGATAGATCATTGGGTATTAGATTTGAGACACAATATTCTGTTCCACAATCTTCCGCCTCTAGTCATGGACCGATTATTGTTATTCATCACACTCCTCGAGATCAAGTACGTATTCAACATCCATTCTTTGAAACTCCACAAAATACTGATAATGATCTAGTAGATCTTATTCAACAAATACCTGAAATTGTTGAACAACTAGTTGAACAACATATTCCTCAAGATAATGTTGGAACAACATTGAGAAGATCTACTAGGGTAAAGAAAACGGCACCTGATGACTATATGGTAGTATCTACAAGAGTCTGAAACTATAATATGGGAGCCAAAAATGATCCTGAAACATTTTTACAAGCCATGAACTGTAATAAATCTAACTTGTGGTACAATGCCACGAAAGAGGAGATAGAATTGATGGCATCGAATGGAGTCTGGGATCTTGTCGAGTTGCCAATTGGTGCAAAAACTATAGGATGTAAATGGGTCTTCAAAACCAAGAAAGACTTATTAGGCAACATCGAAAGATATAAAGCGAGACTTGTTGACAAAGGATTCACTCAGAAAGAAGAAATCGATTATACAGAAATTTTTTCTCCTGTATCTAAAAAAAATTCTCTTCGAGTCATTATGGCATTGGTTGCCCAGTTTGATATGGATTTACATCAAATGGATGTGAAAACGGCATTCCTTAATAGAGATCTAGAGAAAGATGTTTATATGAAACAACCTGAAGGATTCTCCTCTAGTGATGGTTAGCATTTAGTTTGCAAGCTTAAAAAGTCTATATACGGATTGAAGAATCAAGCCTCCCGTAAATGGTATTTAAAATTTCATGGTGTGATCTCTTCATTTGATTTTGAAGAGAACATCATGGATCAATGCATATACCAGAAGGTCAGTGGGAGTTAGATTTGTTTTCTTGTTCTGTATGTAGACGACATCGTACTTGCAAGTAATGATAAAGGATTGCTGAATGAGGTGAAACAATTTCTCTCTAGAAACTTTGGTATGAAGGACATGGGTGAGGCATCTTATGTCATTGGCATAAAGATCCATAGAGATAGAATTCAGTGTATTTTGGGTTTGTCTCAAGAAACCTATATTAACAAAGTTTTAGAGAGGTTTCAGATGAAAGGTTGTTCACCAAGTGTGGCACCTATTATGAAGGGTGACAGGTTCAACTTGGACCAATGTCCGAAAAATGATTTTGAGTGGAAACAAATGAAAAACATTCCGTATACTTCTGCTGTTGAAAGCCTGATGTATGCCCAAGTCTGCACAAGACCTGACATTGCATTTGTTGTAGAACAGAAGAATGTTGGGAAGATATTAGAGTAATCCAGGTATGGACCACTGGAGAGGTGCAAAGAAGGTAATGAGGTACCTTCAAAAAATAAAAGATTACATGCTTATGTACAGACGGATTGATAAGCTAGAGGTGTTTGGCTACTCGGATTTAGACTATGCTGGCTGCATTGATTCACGAAAATTGACATTGGGTTATGTCTTTATGCTAGCCGGTAGAGCTGTGTCTTGGAGAAGTGCTAAACAAACTTTGATTGCAACCTCTACTATGGAAGCTGAGTTCGTTTCTTGTTTTGAGGCAATTTTGCATGGTGTATGGTTGAAGAGTTTCATGCCTGGGTTTAGAGTTATGGATTTTGTTTCTAGGCCATTGAGGTTATTTTGTGATAATTTAGCTGCTGTTTTTATGGCTAAGAACAATAAGAGCGGTAGTTGAAATAAACACATCGACATCAAGTACTTAGCCATTCGAGAATGTGTTAAAGAAAATAAAGTGGTCACTGAACACGTCTTAACACTGAATTGATGATTGCTGATCCCTTGGCTAAAGGTATGCCAGTAAAGATTTTCAGGGATCATATGGTTAGAATGGGACTTGGTTCCATGATGTGACCTTATTTTACATGTATGTACATTTGATATTTTCAATGAAACTCTTATTCATTCAGTTGCATATACTTATTTAGTTATTTGAGAAAACTCACTTAAATTGGACCTATACTAAGCATAAGGCTTATCTATTAAGTTATGTTATCACATAAAGGTTTAGTGTTGAAGAGACATAATGCATAGTAATACATGGAAGACAATACTTGTTTCCTAAAGGATTCATTGCCATGATTCGTGTATTTTGGATCTTGCTTGTGAGATTTGATAGTTTATATATCAAATAAAATATGTGGATCAAGTGGGAGAAATGTTAAATTTTTTTGTAATTATCCCATGTGGGTTTTATTTTTAAATTCCAAATATTTGATCCAATATTTAATTCTGATAGTTATCAATTTGACTTAATCATAAATATCTTATGATAATTATCACGTTGTGATAATTGTTATACTTGTGATATGAACTTATTATAACTGCTTACGTTTTCTGATGGAGAAAAACGTTATAAATATACAGAATATTTTGGGTCCCTAGGCCTGATATTCTATAAGAAAATACACCATCCTATTAGATTGTCTAGATTCAGAAGTATCTAGAAAAACTATTTCTATTTTTCTTTTTATTTTATAGTGACCCAACAACATTAATGGTTGGAGGTATGTTCCTTGATTTTATTCTGTATTTAATATTTTATGATATTATTTATGTACAAATTAAATTCGTTTTTATAGATTGAAAAATCTATCAGAAGAATATTATGGAGAAAAGGGAGATTACATTAATCATTTCACACCCCTTACTCTTAACCGTCTTTCCTATTTATTAGCTTCCAAACCAAGCTAAACCATGATTATAGCAAATTCAACTAACTAAACGCCTTAAATACTTGCTGACTGGTCAGCCACTAACTGCTACCTAGGGAGCTGACTTGGCAAATAACATTCAACTAACACTACAATTTTTCCCCCTAGAATCAATCCTAGGATTTGGAATTAAGAATCAGGGAACTGTCCATGCAGAGCTATAGTGTCTTCGCAAGGCATCTTCATATTCTAAATTCTCCCATTGAACCAACATTTGAGTGATTGTCTGACTGTTCCTTTGCACCTTTCTATGCCCAGGAAAGCCTGTGACGCAAGTTTAATGATTCCTTTTTCTGTCACATAAGGCAAAGCTGGAGACACAACAGCTCTTTTAGTTGAGGATTGCAATAGTGACACATGGACGATTGGATAGATTTGAGAGTTTTCAAGCAGTTCGAGCATGTAGGCACCTGATCCAATTTTTCGCTGAACTTCATAAAGCCCGTAGAATTTTACTAACAACTTGAGGTTCTTTTTTACTGTCACAGAACTTTGTCCGTAAGACTGCAATTTTAGATATACAAA
The DNA here is from genome assembly GCA_025175665.1 of Cinchona pubescens. Lineage (NCBI taxonomy): Eukaryota > Viridiplantae > Streptophyta > Magnoliopsida > Gentianales > Rubiaceae > Cinchona > Cinchona pubescens. The sequence goes on from JANKKI010000157.1 coordinate 878,967, forward strand.
TTCTCCTACCTCAAAACTCCTCTCAATCCTATGTCTTTGTCAGCCATTTGTTTCATTATATTCTAAGCCTGAAACAAGTTTTTCCTTGAGTAGGACATTCCACTGCTGTCTATCCTTAGTCCGTCATCCATAGCTGCCACATTAGAACTAGTACAGGAAAGGGTTAATTGAGGCGGTGGATGTCCATACAAAGCTTGAAAAGGAGTGAGCTGCAAGGCTATATGAAAGTTGGAATTGTATCACCATTCGGTAAAAGGAAAATATTTGTGTGTTTGGTAAAAGCACATATGTCGGAGATGAGTCTCCGTACATTTGTCACCATTTCAGTCTAATCATCTATTTATGGGTGATAGGCACTAGACATATGGAGTGATATTCCAATTTTAGTGTATAGCTCCTTCCAAAACACACTGGTAAAAGCTTATCTTGATCCGTGAGGATGCTTTGTGGGAATCCATGACGCTTATGAATATGATGAAAATATAGTTGAGCCACTATCTTGGCCGTAGAGTGACTGGTTAAGGGTAGGAAATGGCTATTGATGTTGTATTTATTAAATCTGTCCACCACAACCATGATCACATTACGGCTATAAGACTTAGGTAAACCCTCAACAAAGGCCATGGAAATATATTTCCAAGCTTGGTCAGGAATTGGTAAAGGCTGCAACAACCCAGGAGGTTTACTATTTTCTGTCTTTTTCCTCTTGCACACCTCACATTTCTGACAATATTCACAACTAAATTCTTCAATCCTGGTCAGAAGAAAAAATTCTTCATTCTTTGATAAGTTCCAAGAATTCTAGAATGACCACCAATACAAGAATCATGCATGCAGCTAACAGTTTGTACCTCAATTCCTCATCCTTCCCTATGAACACTCTTCCGTTTTATTTGATGATTCCCTTCTTGTAAGAGTATTTAGGCATTTGTAGAGCTGACAAAGCAAGTGTGTTTGAAAGGTTCGCACATTGGACAGTGTATTGTGTCCGAAAGATTTAATGCTTTACAGGGAATGTTTTTTTTTGGACAGTCAGTTTCGTCCCATGTGTCAGAAAAAGCTTCCTTCTGGTGGTTGGATGCATCCGTTGCAATTACTTTAAAACTCTTGAATTTGCCTTACTCTTTCGGACGGAGAAATTCGTTCGAGGAAAGTTCCTTCAGACGGGCTTGTGTGTCCGCTGTAGATGCTCCAAAATTTTGCTCTCTATCTGATCATTCGGACAGTGAATTGCGTCTGTGGTAATCCTGTTCGGATGAATTTGTATGTCCGAGAAATATAGTGCTATTCTGACAGTGTACTTCTCTCTATCTGATCATCACTTTTATCAAATGCAACATGCACAACTTCTTCAATTAAAAGTTTTCTTCTATTGTATACTCGGTATGCCTTGTTGTCACTAGAATATTCAAGAAAAATTCCTTCATCCGATTTTTTGTCAAATATTCCAAGATTTTCTTTGATTTTTAAAATAAAACATTTACAACCAAAAACTTTAAAATAGCTCACAACGGGTTTTGTAAGGTGTTTTATTTAAAATAGGCCTCAACAAAACTCGATTCAAGTATAAGAGTAATATAACAAGCCGTGTTAACAGATTTGGCCCAAAAATATTTTGGTAAATCACATTCACTAATCATAGTTCTAGCGACCTCTTAACGTGTTCTATTTTTTCTTTCAACAACACCCTTTTGTTAAGGCACTCCAACAACAGAAAATTCATGCGAAATACCGTTGTGATCACAAAATTTAGAAAAACCTCCGAATTTAAATTCGGCTCCATTATCATTTCCCAAACGGATGATTTTCAATTTCAACAAATTTTGAATTTTAGAAAACAATTTTACAAAATTTTCGAAAGCTTTATTTTTGTGAACAAGAAATAGTACCCAATTATACCTAGAATAGGCATCAACAATCACAAACACATCTTTATTACCACCAAGACTAGCATGTTGAGTTGGACCAAACAAGTCCAAATGCAATAATTTCAAGGGTTTAGACGTATACACACAATTTTTTGATTTAAAAGACACTTTAACTTGTTTACCAAATTGGCAAGCATCGCAAATTTTGTTTTTTCAAAAATTTCAATTTTGGCAAGCCTCATACAAATTCCTTCTTGGCAAGTTTTTCAATTCAATCCATGTTGAAATGAAAAAATCTTCTATGCCAAAGCCAAGGATCATCTATAGAAGCGGTTAGACATTTTACATTGCTACTACCAATATTGTCAAGATAAATCACATAAACATCATTGTGCCTATTACCTTTAAATAAAACAACATAATTTTTATTAAGAACTAGACATTCACGTTTGGTAAATAACACATATAGATTTTTATCATATAGTTGACTCACACTTAATAGATTATAAATCAAATTATCAACAAGAAGCACATTTTTAATCAAATTCTCACCATTTTTACCTACATCACCAAGGCCAATTGATTTTGCTTTCATGTTATCCCCAAAAGTCACATTTTCACTACTTTTGGGTATGAGTTTGGTGAAGAGATATGCATCACCCGTCATGTGTCTTGAGCATCCACTATCTATGAACCATTTGGTATCCTTGGATTGATATTCATTTCCTACACAAGAAATTAAGTGATAACTTTTGGTACCCATATTTTCTTGGGTCCATAAGAGTTAGTAAAATGACTATAAATATATACGGTATTCATACCAAGTTTTTCATTTCTCTTTACATAGTAGTTATTTTTCACATGTCCATGTTGTTGGCAATAATTGCAAATAGTATTTTTATTTCTATATAAAGAAGATTTTGATTTTACGAAGCATAAATCACTCCTTCTAAAGGTGTCAAAGTTCTTGTTGATCAATACATTTCTATTTCTTTTCAAATCAACAATATTTTCCTTTTTTCTATGCAAGAGAATATTCAAATCATCCAATCTTTTCTTCAAGGAGGCTTGTTCTTTTTTGATCCTTGTTTTCACATGCATTCGTTTCTTCAAATCACTCTTTTTATAAAGAACAACTTTCTTAGAATCATACTTTGTGATCGAGCATGTTCGTATTATAAATGGCAACTTGAATACGTCGGCGAGTCTGACATTACAATTGATGTCATCAGATTAGGGATTTAGAGGCATTTAAAGCACTTCGGCAAGCTAGCCCTCATTTGGCCGAACCATTTGAAACACTTTGGTAGGTCGGTCTTTACTCTTCTGATCCCAAAGAAAGAGAACTTGCTTTAAATTAGGACCAAACTACCATTAACATTTAGCAATTTATCATCTTTTCCACATATATGAAAAGACGTGTCCTAATTTTTAGGCACGTTTCCCACTTGTGCAGTTATTACCAGCACACAACTGTTCTATTTTCCAAGAATTCACATTTGCTTATAAATACTCCAACCTCTATTTTTCTTTTGCACCTTCCTTTCAAAAAAACCCTTTTGCAATTTTCAGCAATTTGTTTTCTTTCCTCCAAATTTTTCTCAAATCTTCAAATTTCCATATGGCTTCTTCTTCAATCACTATTATTATTCGTGCCCAGCTCATCAGTTCAGTTCCCATATCTGAGGAATTTGTTCAAATTTTTTCTTCATCCCTTCCTCTGCTGTCCAGCACTAGGTAAACAGGCCCCTGCTATAGTTGGATATCAGGTCCACTTCGCAAGTTGTGGACATTTCTCGACTCAAAGCTACCTACTATATCCCTGATACTGTAGCTATTCAAATTCCTAATGAAGGGCATAGGGCACATAACCTTTCTAAGAGTTTTGTCACAATTTTCGAAGACCAACTTTAGGCAGGCCTTTGATTTCTCATTTCTAAAATTCTTCTATCCCTTTCGGTATCTATTTCTCTTAATTGATGCCAAATTCTTTCCAAATCCTTGTTGCCTATGCCTTGATTTGCAAATATTCAAATATTAAGGCTTTTGCACATGGCTTCAGGTGTTTCTTCAAAGTGGTGCGGGGCAAGGAATTTGAGTTTTATTACTTTGCTGGTCGATCAAAAAGAGCCAGTGCTACTTCTAACATGCTGAGCTCCATAAAGAATTACAAATCCAATTTCTTTTTTGCTACTCAGGCAAATATGGGAAAAATTAAATCAAACTGGTCATTTTCTAATCGCGACCGGGATATACCATTCTTAATTCTGACCCCTAGGAAGAATTAGACCTAGACTCCTACCTTAGGGAAAGAAGAATTGACCAATTGAGTTCTGCCATTCCCTTTGGTGGCAAGAATTCGACAATAGATCACAACTTGCTGATCTAGGCAGATATGATTGAGGGAATACCACTTCCTCAGAATTTTAATGGACGTAAGTATGAGTGCTCAAGTGTTTTTTTCATATTTTTATCCCTATTCTTCTGCATGCCGACTTACTTTTATTGCTGTTTCTCTATCAGGGGCTATAGTGAAGTCGATATTATCTGTTTCCCTAGAAAAAGATTCTTGCTCAACTGTTCCCGAGGCAGTTCAGACAGACCGCTTTTCTCCGGCTACTCGAGGAACGAGAAGTAGTAGTAGCTCAGCAACAATTGCCCAGAAGGGTAAAGCTCCAACTACTATTGCTCTGAAGAGAAAGAGGTCAAAATTGACTTCAGTGGAAAAAGTTGAAGAGGAAGAAACTGCGGTTCCTCCCGTAGTTGCGTTTTCGACAACGTAAGAGTTGAGATTTCTCAAATCCTTTTTTTGCCCCTTTTTCAACTCCTTTGATTCGAACTCTGTATTCTATTCTGCCAGTTCCAGATGGGTCATTTTGTCCTTGGTCATACAAACCTAAAGTGTTTTGTGTTCCAGGGAATAATGAAATGATTGCCTGGTATGCAGCTCCAGGGGCTCGAAACTAGACTCTAGAGGAAGAGTGGGTCTCTAGCAGCTCTCAGAGCTTTCTTTGGACAGTAAAGACAATTCAGCCTATTACGAATTTGGACAGTGAGCTAGAAACAGCTCCTTTTAGTCCTTTATAGTCTATGAATATAAATGACCGAAGTCAGCATGCTCGGGTTGCAAACAATTGGCTCAACAATCCTTTATGAAACGAGACCAATCATATGCAGCCGATCTCTCCACAGCTCAATTACAATCCAAAGCTGCGCAATGTTTTTACGCTATAAGATTTTTTTTTGACCTAATCTGACATTTTGTGGCTCGGCAACGCTATGAGCAACGGGGATATCATCGTTGTTTGAGGTTTGAGAAGTAGATTGAAGAACTAAAAGATCTATTTCAGAAATTGACTACTAACGAGGAAGCTTTGAAGCAACAACTATGAACACAAGGTGTCTCGAACCCAAGTGATGTTCCTTCTTTAGCGGAAGAACTTGAAAGTAATCACGAAGAAGAACTGAAAGATCTGAGGGACCAAGTAGAGAATCTAACTGAGGAGTTGAAGGTAAAGCAAGAAGAGCCTAGACCAATAAATATAAATTAGAGGCCGAACAGCTGAAGTCTAGTCAGGCTCCTTCTTCTTCTTCTTCTCAATTGGTTGACCATGTCAATCAATACTTAGGTCAAAGGCCTTAAAGGGCTACCTAATGACATTTTGTCAACAAGCTTGTTCTTTAGGTTATAAAGAAGCCTCAGAAAAAGTCAAGAAGAGATTTCCCGATCCATCCCTAGATTTTTCTTCTTTTAAGGATTATAACGAGAATGTTGGCTGAGCCCTTATCACCGAAGATTGGGTGAAATTTTTTAGAACCTCGAACAGAGGACAATGTATTTTAAAATGTATTAATTGAAAATGAATAAAATTTTTCCAAGGACTTTCTCATTTACATTCCTATGTAATATTTCTTTAAATGAGTAATGTTCCACATATGAGGAATAACTCATCCAAACCGATCAGACAATTTATAATATCCTGATGCATGAGCCTCTATTATCTGATACGGACCTTTTCGGTTCTTATCAAATTTATGACTCCTTTTTGTTTGATTGAACTCATTTTTTTGAAGAACTAGGTCTCCGGATCTGAAGTATCTTAATCGAACAGCAGAATTATAACATTTTTTGGGACGCTACTTGTAAGTAGCTTCTCGGATAGCTACAATTAATTTTTGTTCTTCTATGAGATCCAAATCTTACTTTCTGACTTCATCGTTATCAATTTGATATGAATTTTTAGTCCTTACAAATCATACTCCGATTTCTAAGGGAATAACAGCCTTAGCACCATATACTAGGCAAGAAAGCTAAACGGTGTTTCTCCATGTAAGGCTCGGGGAGTAGTTCGGTAAGACCACAAGACACCAGGCAGTTCTTCTTGCCATGTTCCTTTAGCTTGCTCTAGTCGAGTTTTGAGTCCGTTCAACAAAATCCAATTAGAAGCTCGGCTTGACCATTAGCTTGAGGGTGAGTTACCAAAATTGTATGCATTTGTATTCCCAATTCTTCGTAGAAGGGTTCGAATGGTCTTTCGACAAATTGAGTTCCATTGTCTATAATGATGTCTCAAGGTATTCCATATCTGCAGACAATGTTTTTCCAATATAATTTTTTAACATTTTTCCCTGAAATTGATCGCAGTGGCTCAGATTCAATATATTTGGAGAAGTAGTCAACTGCTACGATCAAGAACTTAAAATTTCTAGATCCGTTTAGGAAAGGTCCCAGAATATCTAGCCCCATTGCTGGAAAGCCCAAGGTCCAAGAATAAATGTCATTTCAGTAGCAGACTTTCGAATGATAGGAGCATGTCAGATGACTTTGACATTTATGACAATACTTGACAATTTGATTGGGATCAAGATTCATCGTCAGCCAATAATATCCCATAAGCATAACTTTTCAAGCTAAACTCCAATCTCTAATGTGACTTCTACAGATACCCTCATGAATTTCTTAAAGCACGTAAGTTGCCTCATCTGGTGATAAACATCTGAGCAGAGGATTCAGATACGAGTGACGATACAATTTCCCATGGTACATTTCATATTTCATCGCTCGGATGTACAGTCTTCTCTCCTGAACTCGATCTTCTAGGAGTTTTCCATTAGTCAGATATTCAATAATGGGGTTCATCCAATTCGGTTCTTCATCAATCTGGCTTATTTCTCATTCGCCTATAGCTCGCTGAGGTTTTACTTCGACCAGTACTTCTCTGGTCAAATGAGTATATAGAGCAGGAGCAAGTTTTGACAAAGCATCGACATATACAGTTTTTGCTTGAGGAATTTTGACGAACTTTATTTCTTAGAAGAATTGTTTGAGTTGTCTGCTATACTTTGTTGAGGTACATTTGAAGTATGGTTCCTCGAACTTCAAAGTTGCCGAAAATCTAATTAACCACCAAGGAGGAGTCGTTGTTTATTCGAAGTCCTTGGGCTCCCAATTCACGGGCAAACTTTATTCCTATTATCATTGCTTCATATTTAGATTCATTGCTGGTCGCCTGAAACCCGAATCGAATGGCATGTGTGAGTTGTTCTCCTTCGGGGATTTTGATGACAATTTTAGCTCTGAAACCAGTTTCATTAGATGATCCATCAACATATACCTCCCAGATTGGGTACTTTTCAACTTTCTTATTGATATTCAAAATCAAATTATCAGGTAGGGTACTTTCAATGAAAAAAATCGGCAAGTGCCTATGCTTTGATTGCTGCTCAGGACTGAAACTTGAGATCATGCTTGAGGAGTTTGACACACCATTTAAGCATGCGCCCCGAAACATCAGGCCTGGTCAAAATTACTTTGAGCGGGAAATTTGTATTGATAGGATGGTACAGGCTCTAAAAATATGGTCTTATTTTTTGAGCAGCAACTACCAAGGTGAAAGCCACTTTTTCAATATTAGTGTAATTCTACTCGGGTCCTTATAAAACTTTGCTGACAAAATAAATTGGTCGTTAAACTTTGTCTCGCTCAGATACAAGGATTGCACTGATATTAGAATGAGTTGCTGACAAATATAAGACCAGAATTTCATCCTGGATAAGCACTGCTAAACAAGGTATCTTAGCCAAATATTGTTTCAATTCTTCGAAAGTCTTTTGACATTGTTTGGTCCATTCAAATTTTTGGGTTTTGTAATGGCTTAAAAGAAAGGAAGTCCTCGTTCTGTCGATTTAGATAGAAACCCGTTGATCGCGGCCATTCGTGCAGTTAGATATTATATCTTTTTTTATCGTTCGAGGTGGTTTCATATGTATAATAGCTTATACTTTCTTCAGATTTGCTTTAATTTCTCTTTTAGAAACAATGAAGCCAAGGAATTTCCCGGATGGAACTCTGTATGAAAGTACATATTAAGGGGTTCAGCAAGAGGTTGACTGATCTCATTATGGAGAAAATTTCTCAAAGATCTAAGAGAGTGTCTTCATATGTCGGCTTTTGACGACCATATCATCGACATAAACAACCATATTTTTTTGGATCTGGTTTCTGAACAATTTGTTAACCAGTCTTTGATAGGTCGCTCCTACATTTTTGAGTTCGAAAGGCATGGTTTGATAACGATAGGTGCCATTATCAATGATGAAGGCTGTTTTTTCTTCATCCTCTTTGCTAAGAATATCTGGTAATTTCTTTTGTATGCATCAGAGAAATGTTCTATTTCAAATCTGACTAGGGAATATACAACTATATCGATCCGAGGCAAATGATAACTATCTTTAGGACAGGCTTTATTCATATCTATATAATTGATACACATTCACCAGTTAATATCTGGCTTTGCTACTAATACAGGGTTCGATAGCCAGGTTAGGTTAAACACTTCCCTAATTATCTAAGCTACAAGTAGTGTTGTTGACTTTGTTCTCAATAACCTGACTACGTTCAGGCCCAAAGAACCTTTTTTTTTTTTTTTGCTTTATAGGCTTTTGAGATAGGTCAATGCCAAGCTTGTGCTCTATAATTTCTCGAGAAATTCCTTGCATATCCTCAGGGGGCCAAGCAAAAAAATCTTTGAATTCATACAAAAGTTTCATCAATGCCTTTTTGAAGGCAAGTGGTAGATCTGCATAAACTCTTAGCTTTCTGTCCTGGAATTCTTCATCAAAGACTATTTCTTCTATCGAAAATTTTTCTTTTTCTTCTTCAAGAGATTCAGTAACTCCTTGGGAGGACTCTTCTAGCACTTCTGAACTTGACTAGAGACCTTGGTCGGATGGCTTGTCCAGGCCTTTCTTTCGAAGAACAATCATGTAGCATTTCCTGGCCTTTCGCTGGTTTCCCTATACTTGTCCTACTGTACCATCTCGGAGAGAAAATTTGATGCTGAGATAATACACAGAGGATAGAACAATAAATGTTATGTAGGGATGGTTGGCCTAGTATCATGTTGTAGGCCAAACTCTTTTTGACTAGCATGAAATTTATCATCTCTGTGGGAGAGCGTAGGGCAACATAACGAATCCTTCTGCATTAATTGAGTCTCCTGTAAATCTGACTAACGGAGTCTTGATTGGTCGGACAAGTTCGAGATCCATTTCTATCATCTCCCAGGCATGCTAGTAGATCACATCTATTGAGGTTCCACTGTCGATGAACACTTTGTGAACTCGATAATCTCCAACTTTAATATGGATGACAATCGGATCGGCATGAGGATATTGATCAGGAATCGAGTCATTCTCAGTGAGATTAATGTTTAGACCAAAATGTGGTATCTGTGGAGCTTTCTCCTCCCAAGCTAAGTCCCTAGCATACCTTTTTCTAGCATTTGAGGAGTCTCTTCCAGTGCTTCCTCTAGCGATGGTTGCTATTACTCCTGCTACATCATCATTCTTTTGTGGTGGTCCTCTCTGTTCATTAGCTCCTGTATAAGGGCATCTTGAGACCAAAAATTTTGTCGAGAAGGTCCTTCGTTTAAAATGGGTCTCTGTTAAGTCCATGATCACCGTAATATGCATAATATTTTGACTGATCTGTGCAATAAAATTGAGATCTGATGGGAGCTAAAGGTGTAATGATCCCAGTATGACGAAATTGGTACAGAATTTCCTTTCTCGGGGTATTAAGAGGAGTGAAATTCTCATCGGGCAAGACCTTAGTTCGTCAGAATATAAGAGTTTCAGTTATTCGATTTGTCGAAGCCGGAGAATGACCAATTTTGGAATCTGGATGGTTCAACATAGGTACTAGACTCAGCACGCTTTTCCTTATTAGGTTTAGAAGGTTTTTCTTAATTCTTACGAGCTTTTTCCCGGGGTTCTTGTAATTCCCTCTTTGCTCGGTTTGATTCTTTCCCCTGATGTAGTCATCGGCTCTCTGCAGCAATTCTCTGAAAGTTTTCTGCACAGAAGAAGCAAGGTCTGGATTGAACATTCCTGGTCTTCCGAATCCCACTCATAAAGCCAGCGATGAGCATAGTCTCGTCGGCATTACAGATGTGTATGACTTCGTCATTAAAACGACCGATATATTGCTTTAAAGTCTCATCCTGTCTTTGCCAAACACTTAATAAGTGTGATGCTTCTCTTTGTACAGTTTTTTGACTCAAAAAATGGTGTAAGAATTTTTTCGAAAGATCAGTAAAAGAGTCTACTGATCTTGGAGGAAATTCTTTGAACCATTTTTTAGCGACTCTCTGAGAGTGGTTGCAAATAGCTTGCAAGTTAGGGTATCAGAATAACCAAAGAGTCTCGATACAGAGGAAACATGTGCAATATGATTGGTGGGATCAATAGTGCCTTTGTAAGTGTCTCAATCAAGCTGTTTGAAATAAGGAGGGATCTGTTCATTCTGTATGGCTGGAACAAAGGGATCTTTATCAACAGCAAGTAACTCTAGGGTCGAGTCGAAATAGGATTTTTCCCTAAAGGATCCTGTACTCGCTGATCCCATACTTTAGCCATCAGATCGTTGTCTTGTTGATTCTCACCATCAACTTCAATAGCTAAGCCCTCTATCCTCTTAGGATTAGGACCTACTCGATCAAAAACAAATCATTCTCATCTAGGGATAGGGGATAAACTCGTTTGAAGGCGATGAGAACTGCTGGCTGTATCTTATCTAGCTGTTCAATGTTTTTGCTGATTTTCAACAAAATTTTTGATAGCCTAAAAATTATTTGTAGGAAATCGAACATTTCCTCTTTTTGAAGGATAGTTGTTTGAGAGAATTAGTAGCTTCCGGGATAAAAGGGGTAGAAGATGTAGTTCTTGTTTCTTTAGTAGAATTTCTATTTCAATTTTTCTTAGAACGTTTTGTCATGACTTTTAAACAAAAAGATGGCTTTTTGTATCAGGATTTCCACAGATGGTGTCAATTGACAAAGCAAAAATTAATCTGGATTGATAAGATGAACTTTGAACAAGGAAAAGAATAGAAATTAAGACAAATTTAGGAGATAGTTAAGAAGTGGATGGGGAGACGATATATTTTATGACTTGAAAGTTGTTTATAGCAAACAGTCTGTGTTGTCTAATGTCCTTTACAAATATGAATAAATGACTTATTTAAAAAAAACTTGGGAACAGTGGGACTCATAATAATAATTTATGTAATATTGTTACATGTCCGACCTACCGACCTACCAAACCACTAAACTACTTATGCTGATCTTCCTGCATCGATTCATAAGTCGAACTGCTTGATAAATGTGTATAAGCTACTTTTGGATGAGCCGGGTTGGAAATTATTCAGCTGTCTCTTATAGATGTTTCTACGTCAAGGAGGTCCGTAGATGTTGCCACGTGTCCCTTATCTGAGCTGAACAACTTTTGATATCGCCAAGAGCTTTAACAACCAACTCCATGAGATCTGATGATTCCTCCTTGTAAGAGTATGCAGGCATCTGTGGAGCTTTAACAACCAAGTCCATGAAAAGTTTAGTTGCCATGGGGACTCCTAAGTTAAGATTATAATTAATTAAATAATTTAATTAATTAATGCACTAATAAATTTCTTATCAATTAAATTAGGCATTAAATTTAATTTAAATTCAATGACAATTGCACACTAGGACATTAAATTAAATCAATTGGCCTCTGTGACAACAATTGCTTACGACATATTCAGTTAAATCAATCGATCGTAATGCCCACACTCGCCTTATGAGGAATTAAATTAAATTAAGTAAAATGATTGGCCTTAGTGCCCACTATTGCTTTCCGAGGCACAATATTAAATTAATTATCCTTATTGCCACAATTACATTCTAAAACACTTATTTTAAATTTTTATGAGTACTCCCTAGAGTTTCCTAGCGAGGCTTAAAGTTACATTGCTTTAGTACCCGTAATTGCCTTCGGAGGCACAAAATTAAATTTACTGGCCCCAATGCCCACAATTGCCTTCTAAGAAAATTTTGTGTAACTAATTGTCCTTAGCACCATTAATTGCCTTCAGAGGCATTAAATTAAATTAATTGACAAAGCAAAAATTAATCTGGATTGATAAGATGAACTTTGAACAAGGAAAAGAATAGAAATTAAGACAAATTTAGGAGAAGTTAAGAAGTGGATGGGGAGACGATATATTTTATGACTTGAAAGTTGTTTATAGCAAACAGTCTGTGTTGTCTAATGTCCTTTACAAATATGAATAAATGACTTATTTAAAAAAAACTTGGGAACAGCTGGGACTCATAATAATAATTTATGTAATATTGTTACATGTCCGACCTACCGACCTACCAAACCACTAAACTACTTATGCTGATCTTCTTGCATCGATTCATAAGTCGAACTGCTTGATAAATGTGCCAAGCTACTTTTGGATGAGCCGGGTTGTTTGGTAATCAGTCAGATCTGAATAGATGTTTCTACGTCAAGGAGGTCCGTAGATGTTGCCACGTGTCCCTTATCTGAGCTGAACAACTTTTGATATCGCCAAGAGCTTTAACAACCAACTCCATGAGATCTGATGATTCCTCCTTGTAAGAGTATTCAGGCATCTGTGGAGCTTGCTTTAACAACCAAGTCCATGAAAAGTTTAGTTGCCATGGGGACTCCTAAGTTGGAATGGATACTTCAGAAAGCCATAAAGGCTTAACAGTAGTTAAGGCATGTATAGCTGCTGCAATACCTACTTGGGAGGCCTCACCCTAAGTGTATTGCCTTCTAGAAAGTGCATCAGCTCTCACAGTGTTTTCTTTTCCCCTTTTAAACTATATCTCATATTCTAGTTCCGCAATAGTTTTGTCAACCATCTTTCTTTAGAGAGGGTTAGAAATCTTCCACTCCATGAGGTATTTTAAGCTCTCTGGTTTGTTTTGATGATGAAGTGGGAACCAAGTAAGTAGTGCATCCATTTTGTAACAGTAGTGATCAAAGACAACAGCTCATTTTCATAAATTGAGAGCCCCTGATTTAAACTCCTAAAGATTGATTTTGATATGCAATATACCTCTTCTACCGTATTAAAACAATTCTAATAACCTTAGAATAAAAGGTTTGGAAAAATAATAAAGAGCAAGGTTTGGAATTGTGATCATTGGCTCCTACTTCTAGAAACCTATCTCAAGATCAGAGTCACATCTGAAAGCATCCTTCAACTTTTGGAAAGCTGTCTCAACATTTGAGTCCCATCTGAAAGCATCCTTCTTCAAGAGTTCTGTAAGAGGCTTAGCTATTAGACCATAGTTCCTTTCACAAATTTATTGTAGTAGCTAGTTAATCCAAGGAAGCCCCTCAAGGATTTCAAGTCAGTTGGGGCAGACCATGTCATCATACAACTCACCTTGGTAGGATAAGCCACTACTTCTTCTCCAATCACTATGTGCCCAAAGTATTCCACTTGAGGTTGACTAAATGTGTATTTAGAGAGTTTGGCAAACAGGGTATGGGCTTTTAAGTTGTCCAGGATAGTTCTAAGATGAGACAGTTGTGATTCAATGTTGGGCCTGTAAACAAGGATATCATCAAAGAATACAAGAACAAACTATCTCGAATAGGGAGCAAAAATGACATTCATTAAGGCTTGGAAAGTAACAAGGGCTTTGTTTAAGCCAAATTGTATGAAATTCATAAAGCCCATAAGGAGCTCTAAATGCTATTTTATAGGAATCCTCAGGTTTCATCTTTATCCTATGATAGCCTATGCTAAGGTCAACTTCTGAAAAAACTTTAGCTGTATAGAGTTCATTGAGCTCAACTCAAATCATCAATTATGGGTATAGGGAATTTATCTTTGATGGTAAGGTTGTTTAGTTGCCTGTAATCTATGCAGAATCTCCAAGTGCCATTCCTTTTCTTAACGAGAAAGACTAGTGAGGCAAATGGACTATGATTGGGTTGAATGAGTCCACATTGGAACATATTAGAGACTTGTTTCTCAATTTCTGACTTTCTACATGGGGATACTTGTATGGTGCTAATTAGAAGGGCATAGAATATGGTTTTAGGTTAATTTAGTGATCAAAGGCTCTTTGAGGAGAAAAGGTTTGGGATCTCTAAACACGTCTTGGTACTCAGAAATTAGACATTTCTTAGCCATAGGGATACTGGAATTTACCTTTTCTCCTAATGTGTTAATCAAGTAAGATTGCTGGCAATTCTCTACATGTGCTTCCTCTTGAGCTTATTCCTATCCATACCTTGCTAGAAAGTAAGCTTGCAGCCCCTCAATCTCCTTGTAACAACACCTGCTCGCCCTCTCGATTTATCAAACACCACATGCAAATTCTTGAAATCAAAAGTCACAAAGCTATAAGCCTTCTTCCAGTCAACACCTACGATCATGTCACAAGGATCAATTTGTAGGATATTGTCATGCAAAATTCTTAGCCCTGCATTTCCCATTTCAGTTGGGACACCACATTATTGCAACTCAAGGATTCCCCATTGGCTACTCTAACTTTGAATCCTTTTCTTGATTTTGGATTAAGTCCACAAAAGACTACAGTGCAGGACTTAATGAAACTGTGAGAATTTCCCCAATCCGGTAGAATGTTAATTGGTTTTCCTACAAGTTCCTTTGTAACTTGATAGTACTTTGCAACAGTGGCCTGAAACTAAGTGAATAGAAAATTCTCTGTCCTTCTTGACCTTTGCCCCTTGATATTCTATTATCTCCTATTCCTCCTACTCGACATCATCCATAATTTCTTGCTCCAATTCCTCATTATCCACCGCCAACATGTTAACCTCATTGTTCTTGCAGGGTAAGCCAAGAATTTAACACTAATACTTAAAGCATAGAAGTATGCCACCTTATCAGGAGTGATTTTCTAATAGAGATGTGCAACACCCTTTTTGCCTGAGGATTCACATACGGTTATAAATCTTGAATTCTTGGCAATTGCAACCCAATGAAAAAGGGCCCAAGGATTAGCAGGCCTTGCCATTATTTTCTATTTCTTGAAGAATGCTTCATAAGCATGCTTCTTTAGTTTGACCAACATGAAGACATCTGACAATGATTCTATATAGTGGCATTTGACCAACGCTCTAATTTCCTCCTGCAAACCACTTAAGAAACAATATACATAATATGCCTCTAATAAAATTAGAGCCTTGATTATCTCCTTAGGCCTTAATTCCTCAAACCTTTCTTGATAGATAGCCACAGTAGAAACATGTTGATGTTTGGTAAACTCTTCTACAGCATCCTTTTGCCCTGCCTTCCCAAACCTCTTCACCACTTCTTCACAAAAATTTCCCAAAAAATAGTTGTTATCCTACAACATTAAACCCTTGAAACCAAATATCAGCTTGGCCTCCAAGTACATCTCAACAAAATTCATTGTCTGATTGTCATTGATATTGAATAATTAAAAATATTTGAAACGTTTCCGAACCCATTTCCTAGGGTTCTCACCCTTGAACATTGGAAACTCTATTTTTGGCAGCCCCACATTTCCAGGGAACCTTGCCTGCCTTTCCCCATTTGTGTCTTTCTTTCCATTAGACCCTCTTACTCCTAATGGTAAAGAGTTCCTGTCTTTTGTCTTATTGTAACTTCCCAAGATCTCCTGTTCTTCCTAGGAAGACCACGAGAATGTAGTAAGTTGGGCTGAGAGTCAGTAAGTAGCTCTTTGAGTTCTATATTCGAAGCCTCCAATTTCTTTTCTAGTTAACTCTCATTAAACACCATATTTTTTGAGATTCCTTAAATCTTGCAGTCCTGTTTCCTTGATTGATGATCTTCTAGAGTCTTGAGTCAGCTACTGTCTGCGATTGGCAATGCTTGTTCTCAACTCCCAATGGTCCAACAAAGGAGAAGCTCTAATACCAATTTGTAATGAACAAAATTGTAAGAACTAGAAAAGAAGAGGAAAGAAGGAAAAGAAAGAAGAATAGAGAGAGAATGTCTGATAAGGAAGTAGGAGAATATTATTGAGAAAAAAGAGATTACATCAATCATTACACACCCCTTTCTCTTAGCCATCTTCCCAATTTATTAGCTTGCAAACCAAGCTAAAGAATGATTATAGAAAATTCAACTAACTACCCTAACTACTTGCTAACACATCAGCCACTAACTATTTGAGTAGACTTAGAAACTAACATATTATTGTCCTCAACTACACATAATTTTGGCCAATATAGTCCTCTAATAGGCTGGCAATTTAATAACTTTAATTATGCTTTTTAAATTACTATAATAATAAGATGAGTATTAATAATATTTTGAGTTATTAAATAATCAAAATTTGAGATTTTAACTCAAATAGATTGCAAGTTATGTAATTGTTACAAATAGACTGACACTCTCTGTCAATAGTAAACGGGTCAGACACAAACACGATATGAACCAGAATGGGTCAGACACAAATATAACACGATAAGAAATAGGCCCCACACGACACGACATGACACGACATGAACACGATAAGAAATGTGTCACACCTAACACGACACGATAACCTGATAACCTGATAACCCGACCCATTGACACCCCTATCCTCTAACAATTATTTGTTGGCCAATTTAGTCCATTATTAAAGCACTACTAAAAAATTGTTAATTACCTGCATATTTTGCTGCGGATTATAATGAAAAATCCGCAGCAAACAAGACTTTCTGCGGATTTAGGTGCCAAAAATAATCCGCAGGTAAAAAGGCCGTGGATACTAATTTGCTGCGGATTTTTGTAATCCGCAACTAAATTTGATGGGGATTTTACTGTGGAAATTATCCCTGTGTAAATTTCCGCAGCAAAATCCCTAGCAAATATCCCCAGCAAATTCCCCATATAATTTCCGCAGCAAATGTGTTTCTTGTTATGAACATTCCATCAATGGCATTTCAAGAAATTCTCGCATTGATCATTATGTCACATTCGAGCAATTTCATCTCAAAAAACAATTCGGATTGAAAGAAATATAATACGAAACAAATTCAAATACAATACATATATAACATTTAGTTATCTAAGTAAACAATCAAATACAGTCTAATCATCCGAACTACCATCTGCATCATCCTCATCATCTGCATCAAGGGGTGGGGAACGCTGGTGGCGAGAGGATCCAGGAAGAACGCCTAATCGCTCCATCAAAGTATGCAACTGGTTTCTTGTTTCAGATAGTTGGGCTTGTAGTGAAGCTTGCTCTTTCTTCATTTCTTCCTTTTCCAATCTCTCCCTTTCCAGTTGGGCTTGTAGTTCGGCACTAAGGGAGTGGACTGTGCTCCTATAATCCTCTCATCAACATCCTCAAGTAGGTCGTATGGGTGTGAAAATCTGGACGAATAACCCTTCATGGTCCTACCTAAAGAACCAAGCCCAGAAACTCTGCCTTTCTTTTTTCCTCCCACGGCGTCATACCAAATATCCAAATCAGATGGCAGATGTTGTGAGTGTTGAGAACCATCAGAAGACATATTATCATTCTCAACAGTACTTTGAGAAGATATTTCACCCTTTTTCTTCTCAAAGTTCTCCTGCAAAAGTCATATAACAAAGATCAACTTTATGGAAACAAGAATATTAAAGGACAAATCATAAAAGATTGTAATAAAGCCTTAATGACTTACATAAGTAGCTTGGGCCCGAGGATGAACCCAATCTCCCTCCTTCTTCTTATGGGTACGGAAATAGAAATCAGAGAATGGCGGGTTTTCACCCCTCTCAAACTGTAATTAAAAGAAATAAATATTTTCAAGTCATCAATAACAAAGGCATTGTCTATAATGAAGTATTAAAAGTACATGAAATTAATTAGTATTTCCATTTTCTTGACATCTAGATGTGGTATAGAACCGCCTGTATGCAGTTATGCACCTGCATTGGAATCCCGGTTCTTCTTATTTTGGTCGGATTTTTGTTTGAACTCTTGGGACTACCAATATTTTCCCTATTATCTCATAATTAAAGTCTACTAAGTATCATTCCAATACTTACATTTATATAACATTTCATTTAGAAACATTATTCATGGTTTAGTATTTTGCATATAATATGCATTATGAACTTGTTCAACCCAAATTGTATAATCCTAGTAAAAAACTTGAATATCTCATGAAATGGAATTGTTTTAAGAAAAATGTAGTGTTTGTATATCTATTAAAGGAGCGAATTATGTCGTTAGGAAAAATTAGTGTAAAAGTGTAATTTGGTCACTTTTTAACCTATATTTTAGTAAAATTGAACGAATTTATTTATTTTTTTTAATCCGTATCCACCAACTCAAATTAGGAGTTACTTTTCGTAAACACAAAACGAAAAATTACTTACTTAAACGAAAGACAAAAAAACTATAATAATAGTTAAACGGAAGATTTTTTAAAGGTTGAAAATTATTCTATTTAAATATTCTGTAATGACAAAAGGTTGAAACATATTCTGTTAAAATAGTTATTATTTTTAAAATATTATTTAAAAGAGTACTGTAATAATGTTTATTAAGATATATATACATATATATATTAAAAATATATATAAAATAATTATAAAATATTATTTAAAAAATAATAAGAAAAATTAATCATCCAACTTTTCGTTCATGGGACATGTTTCCAGATATTACTTGGTTAAATTAAGGCCAAAGGGCAAGGTTAGGAATCGCGTACTATGATAGGCTATATCCCGGCCCGGAAAGTGCTGAGATCAACAATATATTTAGACTCCGAGAAATTAGATGAACTATAGAAGTCTCTTTTGTTATTATTTTAATTTTCATATAATAAAGTTGGTTGTTATATTAAGGTTGTGTTTACGATATATTTATGATAATGTTAATTAAAGTGCGAAGCTTGTAGGAACACGGAAATCCCTAAACAAACAAGTTTAGTATAGGTGTTAAATATTGTCATTATATGGAAATAAATTGAAAATAACATAGCAAAAATCCTCGACAAATTATGGATAACAAACAGTTGAAAAAAAAATGTAAATAAAATAACAAAAATCTATACGATAACAAACAAAATAAAAAAAATAAAAATAAAACTGCAAAAATTATAGCAAAAATCCTACAGAAATTAGGGATAAAAAAAAATCAAAATAACATAGCAAAAATCTATACGATAACAAACAAAATAAAAATAAAAATAAAAATAAAAATAAAACTGCAAAAATTATAGCAAAAATCCTACAGAAATTAGGGATACAAAAAATTTAACACCTATACTAAATCCTGTCAATTTATTGACAACAAATAGCTGCAAAAAAAATAAAAAAACTGAAAATAACAAAATAAACCACTCACAAAAATTATGGATAAGCTGCGGAATATATTTCCGCAGAAAGGCAAATTGCTGCGGACAAATCGAATCCAAGATGAACACCAAGTTCACGCGGCTTCTTCAAGAGGAAGGATGGAGCAAAATGGCTTGAGGAGAGAAAGAAATGAGGAAGAAGGGATGAAATTTAGGCTTGGAAATAGTGGATGGTAGTTGGAAGAAAGGTGGAGGGTGAATGGTGGCTGGTGGTGCAGGAAATGGAGAGGAAAATACATTTTTCCCCGATTAGATCTGTCCAAAATGTGCTGGGTTTCTGCACTGTAAATTGAAATTTCCTGCATAATTTTCCGCAGCAAAATTGCTGCGGAAATTAACTTTAAATTCCGCAGCAAATTGCTGCGGAAAATTTATTCCGCAGCAAATATGCTGCGGAATTCAATGTCCGCAACACATGTAGTATGCTGCGGAATTAATTTCCGCAGCAATCCGAATTGCTGCGGAATTTTCCGCAGCAGATGTGCTGCGGATTTATTTTTCCGCAGCAATTTTGCTGCGGAAATATATTCCGCAGCAAATTTGCTATTGTCCTTAATTTTTCCTTCGATTTTTGTTGCGTAATTTTTGTAAATAATACGTTCCCGCTTTATGGAGGGAATGTTATCTGCGGATTTTGATGCGGGATTTTTAATCCGTAGCAAAATTTTAATCCTAAACCTAGAAAACTAAAATTTGCAGTAAAATCCGTATATAATTCCTGGGGAAAAAATCCGCAGCAAAAATCCGCATGAAATTTGCAATTTTTTTGTAGTGAAGGAACCACCAAAATTCTCATTTCTAGCTTCCATTAACTACAAGTTAAGGGTAAAATTGCAACAAACATTTTTCTTAATTTAGAAAATGAAAAAGGCCCTTCAAATTGGCAAACCTAGAAGCAAAATGCCCTTCCCCACTCCTCCCCCAAGCAAGTCTCTGCCCCTTCCCCTTAATCTTTCCATCACCTTATAACCCTACACCTACCATTCTCTTAACCCGTTCCTTTTTTTCTGGTGGCAGCGCCACCTTGGACCACTACCACAAGTTTCTAGCAATATTTTGGGTCAAAATTTATACCGTTAAGGTCGATTTTCCATATGGAAAACAAATTTAGTATCAAAATGATATAGAAACCAACAAACTTTATACCGTTAAGGTCGATTTCCCAAACAGGGGCAAAACCAGGGCCCATTTCGTCATTGTTTTTGGCTTCAATCCCTCAAATTTTGGAACAAAAATCATCATCGTGTTACAAGCTAGTCTTAAATGTTAGAAGCCAAAACAATCAAGAATTATAGTTTCTCATCCGGATCTTTGAAGAGTACATGCGGGCACTTAATCAAAAAATTGGCTTGCAAAAACGATATCTATTAGTTTATGCTCGATTTGTTTAGAGGTCAAGCAAAACATTTCAACCAACATCCTAATTTCCATAGCTTCCTTCTTTATCTTATTTGCTTCACATTTACTAATGTGGAGAGTAGTAAAATAGAGTGGTGATGGTACTGGTTGTTTAAGGGAATGGGAGATGGATTTGGAGGGTAGTGCTTAGAGTTATGTGAGCTACGAGGCCTTTGAGGGAGTTTTTGGTATGATTGAAGTATATTGGTTGGAATTAATAATAAAAAAAAAAACCCAGAGAGAGAGAGAGAAGTATATGGATTGGAAAGAGTTTAGGGCGGAAGTTGATGGTGGTTGCTGTCGTGGTGGCTAGCTTGAATGGGCAAAATAATACTGGGGGTTAGTACAAGGGGCTAAAGTGTAATTAATGAAAATGTTACAAAGGGGTACAATATAACTAAGGAAAATATTTGTTGACAATTTTGCCCCTAACTAACTAGTAATTGATGGTTAGAAATGAAAACTTTTGGTGGCGCTTCCACTAAGGGACTAAATTGTCTAATAAATAATAGTTGGATGATTATAAACAAACAAACAAACAAATCAAGTATTATTCCTACTAAGTAGGGTCAGCTAGTATGTATAAATCCTACTATGTCATTACATTCGGTCATGATATTAGAGGATTATATTTGCCAAAATTAAAGTTTAGGGACTTTCACGATTTTAGTAAAAAAGTTAGAGGACTAATTTGGTGTTTTTCTCTAACATAGACTATTACTTATTTATTTTTTATTAAATGTATTCCAAAAACCATTCCTATTAAAATTTGTGTGTTATATGTGACATTATCAGGTGCTTTCTAGCCTTCGAAATTGGATAATTTCACCAATTAGACACTATTTGTAATTAAACATGAGATACTAAAATGATATAATCAAAAGATGGATAACAAATTACAATTTAGTCAAAAGTTTGCATACCAATGACATCATTTACTCTTTATTAAAACCCATATCAATAACATAAAATATATTGTTAAATCATGACCTAATCAGAGATTATCATAAGATGTATGGCAAGGCACGGTGTGGGTGAATGTTGTATATGGTGCTTGGTTCTCCTAAATTTAAATGGTGCTTTGTTGTGAGATTATTTTCAAATAACAGAGGTCTCCAAAATGGAAATCCAATTTTTTCCATGCTTGCACTGAAAATAGAGGCATTCACTCTACTGATGATCAAGAATTGGTGGAACGATATTTGATTATCATCTTGAATTTAAAAAGTTGGATGCTAGTCATATCATTTTTGCACAACCTATTTCTTAATTATGTGTGCTATCAGAAGAAATCTCCTTTAGTATTCAAAATTACGCGGGAGGAATATGTTGGAGAGAAGGGAAAATCGCCAAAATAGTCTCCCAACTTTTTTTTTAACCAGAATAGTCCTTCAACTTTTATTTTTTAGCCAAGAAAGTCCTTTTATAGTGGAGCCACCATAAAAACCTTTTTTTTTTTTATAAATTTCACATAAAAGGACTATCTTGGCTAAAAAATAAAAGTTGAAGGACCATTCTGACTACAAAAAAAAATGTTGAGGGACTATTTCGGCAAAAGTAAAAAAGTTGAAGGACTATTTTAGCAATTTTCCCTAGAGAGAATTTCCTAAAAGTGAAAATTTCCTTTTCTGGACTTGTAAGAGAATATGGATGATAGGAAAATATTTATATACGCTTGGTATATGCCTCTACGGATTCATTTGTACATCTTGTGATTATTAAAGAAGATTTATGCATGTCGGAGTACAAATTCAGAATAAACCTTTAATCCTAATACATATATTGGGACATGGCCTTACTCCACCTTGCACTCTTTAAATTGAACTCAATTTTTATTTTGCATCCTATACTTATTTTTGGATATCTTGTACCATGAACTCTCGAATTTATCAATTTCAATCCAATTGTTAACACTATTATCGAAGTTCACGGATGTTAAGTGCATACCATATGCAAGTTTAGGAACGTATTGCACTGATAAAAGTAGTCATGAATAATTCTACTTTGCACCCCCAATTCTAAATATAAGACACATTGCACCTTTGACTTTGAGATTCAACCCACTTTAGTCTAATTTTTAATAGAGTTAAAAAAGTTGACACATGTTCTAGTTCACCTTTAGATGCATGGTGTGTACGGTTGGAACATTCGTTAACATTGGTAACAAGGTTAAAAATTTGATTGAAATGTATAAATTTGAGGGTTCAGAATGTAATATGTTCAAAAAATAAATATAGGATATAAAGTAAGAATTCGGTACAAGTAAGGAAATACAAAATGATAATCAGGTACAAGTAAGGGGATGCAGAGTGGAATAAGCCCATGGGACATTTGCATGAATGGGGATTCTCTCTGGATAGCTTGGATTAATACTATCAAGCCGATCAAGCAAAAATATTTCTGGTCAGTCCCAATTCCTCTATAACTGTTCTAGTTTGAGAGGAAACTCCTACAACTTAGGGATTTATCATAAATCAGATTTGATAGATGTGGGAAATGGGTAGGATATCTTTATCTAGAATGATAACTGGCACTCACAAGGGCCTTTTCTTTATTGGGAGTTATGTATTGAATGAAAGCTTGATCTTTGAATTTTTGAACCCCAGTAATAATATGAAGATCTGAGGATTTTTACTACGATGTTATTATAGGGGGATATAGTGACTGATCTAACCATGTTTCAGTTCATTATACAAATATACTTCTTTCATTTCTGTTGTCACAATGGCAGCTTTTAATTTCAGAAGCCAACCCACCCTCACAGGGTCAGTCATTACCCAATCACCCTCCGAGGAGAAGAGGGCCGCTTTCCGTCATATCAATGCATGGCCGCATCTATAAGAAAGAACGAAAAGAAAAGGAAATAATTAGGAGTCATTCCAAAACCACGAGCGCTAAGTACGTCGTTTGATTTATGCGGAAAATTTTTGGCTACTTTTACATTTGGAAGAAGGCTAGTGTCTTGCACCTAAAATTTGGGACTATGGCACGTCATATTTTTTAGTAGACCAAGACATATCAGGTTACAGTAACAACATTCTACTGTAATAAACAATTAATAAAAGCAGGTATCATAAAAAATATATGAAATATCTATGTGGCATGCAAGCCAAAACTCGAGTCATCATATTATAAATTTGGAACCGCAAAATTTTAGACACGATTTAAGTCATAACCTTACCCAATGGTAGATTAAGAACTTATTGTAATCGTACTTGCTCTTATAAGTTGCAAAATATTAAAGTGAGCATGCAAAATATTAAATAAATATGGTAAATAACACACAAGTTCAGTAAGTAGTTCATATACTTTTTTACTAAATTGACCAGGTTACAATATACTAAACAATCATATAAACATACTTCTCATGTGTGAAACCCCGACTTTTTTTAGGGCTTTAGTAGAATTTTGTTAAAAGGGAAGGGCTTAAGTTGCAATAATTCATGTACCATAAGTAATCGACACAATAAATTCCTTATTAGAGCGGCATTCCATATTTGAGAACTAGGGTTTTGTGGAGGAATTAGAGAACAATGATTAGAATTCATGAAGAAGAGATTTTTGTCAAATCACAAGAATTTTTTGGAGGTAAGCAAATTTTCCATGTTGTATATTTAAGTATAAGAAAATGAACTTCATTAGTGACAATATTATCAGTGATGACTTCAAAAGTCATCACTAAATTGAATATTCAGCGACTACATTCCAGGTTATCTCGAACAATCTTATGGGTATACAGCTCCTTAGTAACAATAACTAAAGTCATGCCACATAATCTTTTCCGGCAAAGTTTTTTGCTTGGTTCCAAAAAAAAAAAAAAAAAAAAAAAAATTGGTAAAGCAATAATGATAAGTAAAGTTTATCACTGATTTGTTCATTCTTCGGTAAAGAAAATTCTTGTATGATCAAATTTATGGCATTCTTGTATGGATCGAATTCATGTGTGGAGTGTTTTGGATCAAAAAATCCATAATACTATATCATAAACTAGTTTCATAAATCCGGTCTAAGAATTTTCCATTCTAGATATATGGGCAAATATTTCCCCCACAAAATGCCCAATTTTGCAGCCAAATACCTTTATAACAATTTACGACTCTCATCTCCTGATCTACGTCTAAACGCCTCAACCACTATTTCCAACCGTCCTAATTCTTATCCCTCCCATCACTCCATCAAATCTCCCCCTTCAAAACCCACCAAAAAGATTTACATAATGTCTTCTCAGTGTGGGCTTCTCTCGATCTCTCGCTCTTAGTATCTATGCACGAGGAGGGGATCTGAGGTTGGGATGAAGGAGGGAGTAGATCAGCAATCAGTGAGGAAGAGGTGTTTGACGCTGGGGTCTGACCGTCTGAGGCTGGAGGAGATGAAGGGCTTGGATGTGAGTTGATGTGGTTTGGAAGCATAGTAGGGAGAGGGGTTACAGGTATAGGTGGGTCAATTGAGCAGTGGGAAAATGAGGGAGGAGGAAGAGAGTAGGTGGTACTGGAAGGGTGCTCTGGTTATTCCGGGAGGAAAGGATGTAGGTGAGGGTGTGGAAAGGGAGGGGAGGTAAGAAGAGTTGGCTTGTAGAAGGGCTAGAATTGGAAAATCAATGACAAAAGCATAAGATCGGATTGAATTCTGATTTTTCCAGGCTCATAACATGGTCCGCCTGATACAATTCTATTAGACCATAATTTGTTCAGGTTTTTATGGTATATTTTAAGACCTATTTTTGCACATTTTATCTTGTATAAATTTTCATGGATGCAACGTCACTTCACATACATGGGTTGAAGTTTTTATGATTTGAACAATTTATTGTTTCTGTAGTTTTTCATTCATTACATAATTGATGCCAATCATGTGCTAGAATTGGTGACTGCAAATTTATTTGCTAGAAAAAAGGTTAAGTTTTTTAATTTGATGCTTTGGATGTTTAGTTGAAAAAGTATTGAGGCAATTATGTTTAAGACAAAAGAACTAGTATTGTATAGGAAGGTGAGACTCAATCCCATGTTGATATTTTTAATTAAATGATTTGAGCTAAGAATGATAGTCTTTCCACCTAAGAATGATTAACTTGAGAAGTTGTTAAAGATTATCATGGAAACTCTTAAGTGGTACAGTAGTACAAAATTGATTACCTTAAGGGAAATATACTTACATGAAAACTAGGTTTAACAAGCATCACTAGTTCCTTTAAATTGTATTTTCTTGCAGTTTGTAGAAAGATAAAGTTCCTTTAAAGTTCATGAGTACTGAAGATGGATGGCAATTCGTGCATGGGCTTTGATTCTACTAGTATTGAAGCCAAAGCTGATAATACAGAAAAGTAAGTGCTATCTCATTCCTCCAGAAGATTTCTTCTTTAACATATTTGTTAAGTTATTTGAAGAAAAGGAAGAAAAAAATAGGAAGATTCGACATTTACCAATTCTTCCTTTGTTTTCACTAATGACTTGTTAACATAAAATCCTATGTTATCTGCTATGACTAGATGTTTGGATCAATTTGTCTTAGATAAGCACTTTGGAAATTCCAAATGAAGATTGATGAACTACAAGCCTTGTGCAACAAAAATCATATGACCAACTGCGTCTAGTGACTTGGATTTGGTATTTGAGAAAAACAATTGAATGAGCAAAAGACTATTTTTCTATTAACTAATATTGCCCAAAGGCTTTCTTTACTGCTTTATAGAGACAAACCACCTTATTTCATCAAGCATTGTCTATCAATCTATTATTGATAAATGTCTAAACACTTAAAAAATTATATTTTGATTTCAGTTCCAAAGAATTTTACTTCTATGTGTTTCTCTTTTGCCCTTATAATTATTGCTCCAACCACTATAGTAATCAAATTTGGCTTTCTTCAAGTTCCTTTTTATTCTCTTTTGTGCATTAATAAGATATTTTGATGATTTCCTGCAGCAACTTTCTAACTGCTAATGTTCATAGTGCATTACATTTCTTGTTTTGTCACATCACAGAATACAAACGTTGATTCTTTTATTACCTGAGTACGCAACTTTTTATGAATTTATTTTTTTGTTGTAATGTGCAGGGTTGACTTCTACTGACACATGAGATTATAGGAAAGTGCTCTTCACTTGGAGGAAAAGATTCCAACAGATTTCAACATTTAGAAAGAAGTTGTAATTGCGAGATAGAGAAGTATTAGCCTACACACATAGAAAAACTGGATACTTAAACATGTGTAGGATGTTCCCTTGTGACTCATGTTGGCTTTTCTTTATTTCTCCATTTGTAGAGTTGTTGCGGAGCTTTGGCCGGATGTATTCCTTTTGTACAAACTCTTATATTTGATCATTAATAAATTTATTATTTACCTGAATCCATTACTGTTCCATTCTATTTTTTATGGTTTAATTGATCGCTACTTTAGTAGTATTGTGGCTAGAAAAATATAAATGGTCCTTTGTACTAAATTACTTGGTGATATTTTCGTCACTGAATTATTATAAATGTTGTCACTAGTGTGGTGAACAATGTTGGGCTTTCTCTATAGTGACAACATGTTGTCTATAAAAGGACACTATTTAGTGCCGACTTTTCCAGTCTCATGACTATATCTTATGGTGTCAATATTGAAGATGCTAGAATTGGATTCTAGGAGAAGAGAGAAAGTGGAAGAGGTGAATGTCAAGAGTGTATTTGATTATCTATTGGGAGTTTCGATACTTTTTTAGTAGCACCCAAGCCCCTTATTTATAGAATTACATAAGGAGGCATAAGGCTATCTCTATGCTAGTCAGGTTGAATTACATAATTGCCCTTAATGAGGCTGCCACGTAGGCACTTCTAGAACAATTTAGGTAAGATGCTATTGTCACTAATCCACATCATCAATAGTCCCCTCGGCTTGGTGCTGAGCCTCACGGATAGGGGCCAAGCCGAAAATGACTGTTCGCAGTCCCCAATCGATGACAACCAAGACTTTTATACCGAGTCGAGATGCAGAACTTCGGAGCATTATCGTACCCGCACCTACTGATCCGAGGTCATAATCACCCTTGGGATCCTCGGCAGGACGTAACTGCAGCATTAACTCAAGGGTGACGTTTTAGCTAAGTCCCCATGCACTGAATTTGCATTTATTGCACTGCATTATTCGCTCTGATTTTGATGCAAAATGCCTCGTTTTATGTACCGTAACGCCCGCAACACGTCTCGTTTTCATGCCATATCTGTCTAAACTCGCTTTTCACGCCATAACGCCTCGCTTTTCCAGCCTAAACGCCTTTTTCATATCAAAACAATCAATTTTTTCCCCGGAACCATTGAACATTCTGGAAGAAAATCCTCCTATTCATACCCTCATTCTCCCCCAAATCATTTTTCTTTCCCTTACTCACTTTACTCCATTTCTTCCAACCTATTTTTCTTTCTCTTACTCACTTTACTCCATTACTCCCCCAGAGACTCACACACTTTCTTCCCTTCACTCTTATCCTCCAGTTCCCGTTTCCTCCATCTTCTGCCATTCTACAGTTGCTAACTTCCGACCGCTGCTTTACGCCGCCACCGGTCACCACTAGGAGTTCCCCCAAAAATTCCCACACGCCCTCAAAACAGAAGATCATGGCCAGTACGTTCACTTCCGAAAAATTGTCACTAACTAAATAATTTAGTGACGACACAAATCTTGGCACAAAAGGCATGACTTTACATTTATCGACAAGTATTCAGTGATGGCTCAATGACTATTAAAATACTCGTCGATGAAATTCATTAGTGACAACTTCGGCAGTGCCAACGTTGTGCTAGCACTGATATGCTTTTTTCTTGTAGTGATAATCATAATTTAGATGGATTCTCGTTAGGCTAAAATATATTTAGGGTTATTGGGATTAATGTTATTTGCACTGTTGATTCAATAGAGAGTACATGTGGTGTGTGTTCGTGTTCTTCTTGTGCCAAGCCTACAAGTTTTATCAAGAGAAAGGAAATTAAATACATAACATGAAGCCAGCAAGTTCTCGAACACTAAGTTCTCGAAATAAATAAATAAATAAATATATATATATATATATATATATATATATATATAAGCATGTTATTATGTGTTTGAGACGAGTTCAAAAATAATTTTATATAATATACTTGTTCCAATAGAAGAGAATTTGAACTCTTACGAATGTGTACCCTATTACATAATATTTTTGCAAGTGCTCATTGTTTTTCTGAGTCAAGTGATCAAAAATTTGAGGTTTTGGAGACTTGTGTCCTCTTGGGAAGGTGAGGCACACCGTGTTAGGACCATAGAAGCGGGGCATGACATTTAATTGTATCAAAGCAAAAGGTTGTGACATCTGTGTGTATACTAGATTGAATTTTTTGGATGTCGAACTATGGGGTTTGTTAGGGTTGGCAATTTCTGACTCGACACGGTAATATGATAAAAATACGATACGAAATTAACAGGTTATGACACAACCCAAAAACTATCAGGTCATTAGTTTATGACACGAAACTAAACGGGTTAGGTCAGGTCAACTCCTGGATTAACACGATAACCTGTTAAGTTACTGAATGAACAGAATTTACTAAAATATTTCCTCGATTATAATTTAATGTAATATTTTTTAAGATTGTAAATAATAGTTTTTGATGTAATACTATTAAATCAAACATCATAATAATTTTTAGTAATCAACACAAACGCATCCTTTTTATAGCCGCGTTCCATCTTTGAGAAATAGCCAATAGGGCTTTGAGGAGGCTCTTAATTAGAGAATCAAGACTAGACTTCATGAAGAAGAAATTTTCATCAAATTGCAAGAAATTTTGGAGCTAAGCAAATTCTCCATGTTGTATAACAATCGTTTATCGTAGTTAGATGGATTCTCAATAGGCTAAAATATATTTAGGGTTATTGCGATTAATGTTAGCAATGTTGATTCAGTAGAGAGTGCGTGTGGTGTGTGTTTGTGTTCTTCTTGTGCCAAGACTGCAAGTTGTCGAAAGAAAGGAAATAAATAGATAACATGAAGCCAGCAAGTTCTTGGACTGTCCAAATACCATTTACTTGGTGTTTGAATTTGGTTGAATTTGGTGTCATGATGATGCCGAGAATAATCATAAGGAATTATATGAATTTGATAATGCAATTATTGGCATGGTAACTAGGCTATGATGTTGATGATTGGATCTAATTAAAAGATAAATAAAATAACAAATGCATGTTAGTTCAAAATAGGGGCGGATCTAGAAGTTGAATTTTGAGGGCCATGGACAAAAACTAAAATTATGGATACATATTTTTAAAGAGTCAATTTTATAATTTTTACAAAATTTTGTAGGATAAAATCTAACTTTTTTAAAGGGAGTTATTGAAATTTTTAAAAAATATCAAGAAAAATAAAATATTTTGAAACTCTTGAAAAATAAAATTGTATAAATACATACATAAGGAATACTTTTTTATATTCTTTAAAATTTTTGGAGAGAGTTAGTGTTGAAAAAGGGAAAATTTGAACTGCTAAAATATGTTATGCAAGCAAATAGCAATTAAAATTACATGTAAGAAATAAAGCTTCACATCTATTTGTTCAAAAAATATTTTACATCAACTAACACTATCCTGCACAACTCTAGTTATAATAGAATCAAATGGACAAGACTATACAAACATTTTCCCAACTCCAGTGCTTTTGCACCTTGTTCTATGATTTAGAAACATGTCTTCCCTTCACCCACAGCTACACTACGATTCATCCACATACCATATTTTCTACTAAACAATGCTTCATTTCTACACATTCAAATAAACTATAACAGCGGAAGCTAGTATTTTTTAACTGGTCCACAAAATTATTAGTTTGTCAATGTTTACTCAGTCATCTAATTTCATCCTGTTAGATTTGTTACATGCTTACAACACCAAAAACAAGTAAAATAGAATCTAATCAAGGCCCATGCAAAGAAGAAGCCTGAGTAATTTCAAATTCAATATCCATTGACACTACCTACCCATCAGATCTGTATTTCACAATTACAATACTCACTATAAGTTGGACACTAATATATAAAACCATAATCAAAGAACAAAGAGGATGACACTAACTACCCACCTATTTTTGCTTCCATTCTTCCTTCTCACATGAATGCGTATCCAAAATCATCAATACATTATAGATCTATATTGTATGATTCTGTCCTAAATATTCTACCAGTAAATAATTCTAGTATTCTATATTTTCATACAACTTAATTAGGGCACTAAAAAAGCATATAACATGGAAGCTAAAAGTGAACTAACTCAACTAATTTGAAGCTCACAAGAATACATAGAACTTGGAATGTAATTTTTTTTTTAAAAAAAAAAAACAAAGAAACATTAATTAGCTCTAGTAGAGAGACAGTTACAACTAAGTTGAGGGATATTATTAAAAGGTCAAAGGCCTTAGCGGCTCCAATTTATACCAATCGAATTACAATTAGAAAGTACCTCGAATCATCTATCCGCCACTTGATTGCTCCTATTAAAGTAAATTAGTATCCATTTTAAATGTCACCTAAAAACAACAACAAATTGAAAACAAAATCAATCAAATATGATGTATAATATAAGACATATAGATTATTAACAAATCTAAAAATATGAACTTTACAAATCTGCAAAGCAAATGATATGTAGAATAAATTTAGAGATCTAATTAACTTCTTAAAATACTCTACACCATGAATTTTGTGAAAATTATAAATACTTTCATACTATATAGCAAAAAAAATTACACTTTTGTTTCAGGATGGAGATTGTAAATACCACAAAGCTTGAAGCTAAATTTTCATCTTTCCACCTACAACAATAACTAACATACACTTTCAGAGCAGTAAGAGAAGAGAGGTCAAAAAATTCTGCAGTCCTCAAAGCTGATAGAGCATAGGTAATTTAAGAAAAGGAAATCAAACAAAATACTCTTCACAATAAAATCTAAAGAGGTAACCAACTATTTTAACTGGAAGAAGTAATTAAAGGCTAATAGCTAGCTAGCAAACTTGTTTGCTGGAAGTTATTATATCTTTCCAAGTTTAAAGAACTTCAGAGATATGGAAAATTCCATAATGCTCTTCATACCAAAATATTTTTATCCTAATTAAGGAAACATACAAAGAAGAAAAATGCTACTCTATATAGAAATTCATTGCAAACTTGAAGATAAGATCAAGTCTAGAAAGAAATAAAAATCAATTGTAAATGACAACATGCATAAGATAGTTGTAGATATAGCTAAAGTGTACAAAAGAACACAACTGTAAAAATTAAACAAAAAATGAAAAAGACAATATATTTGAAAAAATGAGAAATAAAATATGAAATTTTAGTAATTTCTCACAGATCAGCTAAAATTCGAGTAGAGAAGGTTCATCACTATCAACTCAGTTACATTAGAGGGAGAACTCTCATCACAAAATGCCATCTGAGTTACCATTGTCATGGCTGCAACTTAGTTTCATCTGAGGGAGATCTCCATTTATCCCAAAATGCCATCAGAGTAACCATGCCAAGATACAGGATGACATCTTCCATATTAGACATACAATAAAGTATCATCATAGATAGGCCATAAACTTCTCACCCTATTCGATAGAGTAAAATAAATAAAATAAAATCGAACCCAAAACTCATTTCAGTTTT
Organism: Cinchona pubescens; assembly: GCA_025175665.1. Classification (NCBI taxonomy): domain Eukaryota; kingdom Viridiplantae; phylum Streptophyta; class Magnoliopsida; order Gentianales; family Rubiaceae; genus Cinchona; species Cinchona pubescens. The sequence continues at coordinate 911,552 of JANKKI010000157.1, forward strand.
CAAGTTTTGGAATTTTCAATCTCATAACTCCCAATTTTGTAGCTCATGATCATCATAACTACCTTAATTACATAGTGGAATCATTAAACAACCAAAAGAAAAAGAAAAATAAAAAAGAATCCAATTGAAAAATTATTATCCCTTATTCAAGTTAAAATTTTCATTTAAGCTTTATATCACCACATAGTCTTCTTAGTCTTTCCATCAACACCTAATATGTAACACAGGTCTTTTATAAACACTTAAATGTACAAGGTCCAAAAAGAGTTGATAATTAGTTATGATTTTTCAAAGGTAGTTAACTTTCATGAATTCTGCCAAGAATTTATTCTTGCAACCTAGAATTCAAAATAGTTGAAATTTTTTCATTTCATAAAAGTATGAGACTAAACCACAAAGATAACATTAATTTTTTAAAATTTGACAAAAAAAAAAAAATCTAACAGTAACATTAGATTCCAAGAATAAAAAAGGTATACCTTCACATTAAAAGATCTCAGGTATTTAATAATCCAATAGCTCATGAGAATTATGAAAACCTACTTTTGTTGATTGAAGACACATAAACATTAAAATTGTGCCATGTTTTGCAAGTCAAATTCAATACAACCGGCCATCATGATGCAACAAAATCAGGAGAAAATTATGCAAGTAAACTATACATTATAATGACTTATTAAAACGATTATAAATGTCAACTTTTCCACTAATCAAAGCACAATAAAGAAAAGATGTGTAAAACAGCTAGAAATAATTTACCAACTAGTAAATCACTTGACTTTACCCATGAATCTAGAAAGGAAACAGAGGAAAAAAATCAGGAAAAAAATTTCACAAAAATTTACCATGTGAGAATCTTTAGATATTCAAGGGTGAGACCCATGAATCTAGAGAGAAAACAGAATGAAAAAATCAGAAAAAAAATTCTATAAAAAAATTAACCCATATTATTATTGAGAAAGAAAAAAGAGAAAACCATAAAATACCAAGTTACCTATAAAATCCATAAATGTCAGTAGGAGACAAAGCCATAACAAAAGAAAAGAAGCCCAAAAAAATCCCTGTAAAAAAAAAAGAAAAAAAAAGTTGTAACATCACAACATCCATAAATATTAACTTACCAAAAAAAATCCATAAACATCATTAGGAGGCAAAGTTAGAGAAAGAAAGCAGAAGAAAAAGTCAAAAAAAAAATAATAATAATAAGAACAAGGTATCACATAATAATAGTTTTTCAAATACCTATCTCTGTTATTTTTTGCAAATAGCTTTATAGTAAGAAGATTTTTTTTAACCTTGATTTATGAAGAAGAAAGTCCATTTGTGGCCTTGTGAAATGAGATGAAAGTCCGCCTATGGCAATCAGAAGACAGGCAGAACCCAAAAAAAAAAAAAAAAAAAAAAAAAAATCCACAACAATGGTATTTGATTTCTCCATGGTATTAGCAAAATATTTTAAATAAACCATAAATACGAAAAAATATGGAGAGCTACAGATTTTGCTTCTTCAATCACAAAATACTAAAAGAATCTTTTTTAACTATAGACCAGCTTCATTTTTTTCACTTTTGTGTGAAATTTGTGCATAAAAATAATATATTATATGTTATACAAAGGAAAGAAAATTTTTACAACAAATACATGGGAAATAATTCTTTCACCTCCAACCAAGAAACAAATTGAAAAACAGTATAAAGGAATGAGAAGAAGCTATGAATAATAATGATTTATGCATAACAAAAAGAAAATGCCTTATCCTTGAAAGAGCCTTGTCAATCCAACAGGTTATTCTTCTTGTACCTCAAAAAGAAAAGAAAAACACTTGAACAAAAAAGGGAAAAAAATTCACAAAGATCTGGAAAAAAAAATGAAGATTTACCAAAGTTTTCAAGAAAAAATTGATAAAAAAATTTCACCTTGTAATAATATGAAGTTCCAGTACAAAAAGGCATCTGCAAAAGAAATAAAAAAAAATCCTAAAAAACAAAATAAAAGTGATGAATGAATTAGACCTAGAAACTTATGATAATCCAAAATCAATCTCCTCATTCAATAAGGAACCAATTGAGAGAGAGGGATTATCGGATGGATCGGATGGTGGTGGCGATAGCTAATAGAAGAAGTGGATTAGCATTTTGGTAGGTTAAGAGATTCTATGTGTTTGAGTGAGAGAGAGATGAGGAAGTAGTTGGCTCATCACTAAGACTAAAGGTGAGTTTGGATGGAAGGAGATGGAAAGGAAAGAAGAGAAAGGAAGGGAAAGTTAAAATATTTCCTTTGTTTGGGAATTTTAAGTGGAGGGAAAAGAAAGGAAAGGGAGGGAGATGGGGGAATAAAAATTTTAAAAAACTTTTCTTCCATAAATGGAAAGAAATTGAAGGAAAAGTTGAATTACTCTAGGTCAATTAATTATAAAATGTCACATTTGTCTTCTAAATATAATACAAAAATATCAAAAGGAGGAACATATTAGTATAAAACTAATATTAATGAAATTTTCCTTCCAAAACTCCCAAACAACTTGAAAAAAACTTCCCTTCCCTTCCCTTCTCTTCTCATCCCTCATTAAAAACTTTTCCTTCTTTTCTCTTCATTCCTAAACTCCTAAATTCAACCTAAGAAGAGAGAAGGAGACAGAGTTGCAACTTGTGAGAGTGGTTTTGGAAATGGAATATTCGAATATGCCATTTTTGATACCCTATAGGTATAACATATAAGACCTCAAAAGTGCTTAAATTTATAAAAGAACCCGACAAATCTCACGTGAATGTCACGTGATGCGATGACGAAAATTTGAACAGTGAAACAAGCTACTCCCTCTTTTTGTAATATATTGTTAATTACTTTTTGGGGAAAATTGATGTTGTATTACTGTAAGAATTTATATATTCATGACAAATATTGTATCAAGTGATAAAGAATGCTGATCAGGAAAACAGTGTTTTAGGTTAACGTGATTAATGTAGTCATGACTAATTTCGTATATCTTAGAGTAGGAATTTGAGTAAACTTTCTTCAAGTGATTTGTAGATTATCAAAATTACTTTCTAATGGAATAAAGAATGCACTTTTCTAATTTATATATTTTATAACATATTCGTTCCAGTGGAAGAAAACTTGAATTTCTTACTGAGTAATGTATATGCTCACCCTATTATATAATATTTTTGTAGGTGTTCATAGTTTTCCTAAAGAAAGTGATAGGAAGTTTGAGGTTTTGAATCTTGTGTCCTCTTAGGATAGCGAGGGCACAGCGTGTTCTGACCTTGAGAGCGGGGCGCAACAAACATGCGCCCACACGTGCCAAAAAGATACATAACAGATCATATATATACATACATATACATATATATATATATCGTACAATAGATAACTTACAAATTTAAAAGGGTAATTCGCTATTGGATCAAAGTCTAACTATACGTGTTAGAAACTCGCTAAATAGGGCCAAAATAGAATAGAATGGACTAGAGACAGAATATATATATATATATGAAAAAAAGTTATCTCAGAACATTGTTCTGTATGAGTCACCAAAGTTCATAATAAGCCAAACATGCAACATGCAATCTTGTCTCACATGTGACAATCATTATCACATACACTAGTTATATATGTATAACATATACCAAAATGCACATATATTCAATATTCAATCCCCTTTGTATCATAATATACTTTTAGAATATAAAATGATTTTTAACCACATTTATCAAAAGAGTAAAAAAGATACATAAATTATTTGTCTCTGTCTATAGCTAAACTTATCTTATTCTTTTCATTCTACTAAATAAAATCAAGAGCTTATCAATTTAAAAGAAACAATGAGTTAATGAAATATCGTACCCCTCCTAAATAACATTCTTATGATCTAATAAATAAGTGACACATTAGATAACATCTAAATCTTATTCTAACTATGACTAATTTCATAAATTACAAGCATATAAGATTGCATAAACAATTTCAATACAAACTCGTTCTATTAATCCAAATAATTCAATAAAAATCATTGACAAAATACACCAATATACTTAGAAACTTCTAGCATCTAATTTTCATTGATTAATCCAAAATATACAATTGAACAATTCATGAACATACAAGTAGGAAAACATGAACAAATTTTTAGATTTGGCTTTGTTTAGTAAAACTAGTACTTATTGAGATGTACATGTAGGCCACCGTTAGAAAATATGTTATGAATGCTAAAACTTTCATACAGGAGTTATCCCTAAATTAGTGATAATATTTTAGAATTATAATTTAGATTTCCAATTGGGTAGAGTTTAGGAAAACTACTATGTTTTAACATATATAAATTAGAAAAATACGTGCTTTATACTATTAGAAAGTAATTCTGATAATCTACAAATTATTTGAAGAAAGTTTACTCAGATTACTACTCTAAAATACACAAAATTAGTCATGAATCCTAATTAATTCAATATTAATCACATTAACCTAAAACATTATTTTCCTGATCAGCCTACTTTACAAATATTAACATATATTAAGCTATAGAAATCAGATTAGCATGTTCTTTGGAGCTTTAGAAATGCCATTTAGATTGCTATAAATCATATGAAAAATCCAAATTTAGATTTGAAGTATAACATAATCAAAAATTTCAAACAATATAAAATATATAAATTTTCGAGAAAAAATCTTAGTCAATTCCCAAACTACTTATGATTAATCTAAAACTATCCAAGATATAATTTTTATATAGAGAGAAAGCTCTTGAAGTTTGGTTTCAATTACAATAAGTGGTACTCCAATCTTCTTCTTTTTTAAAGCTCTTGAAGTTTGGTTTCAATTACAATAAGTGGTACTCCAATCTTCTTCTTCTTTTTTTTACATTAATTTAAAGTCGTTTACTAGAGACAAGTTGTGTTTGTCTACTATTACTGGGGTTATGAATTTTTATATTTTACTCGTGAACCTATCTTAGGAGTTTTTTAGGATCCTATTTTGATATAAATCATGTAAAAGCATCCATATGCCATATATAATCTGGGTATGTATAGATTTCTAACTTTTCTACATTAATTAAGGGATCACAATGAAAGAACATGAATCGTGCAAAACTCTAATTTCAACAATTGATAGATTTCACATAAATCAAATATTTATAAACAAATTATGAACAATTAAATTCTTAAAATGCATGATTCTACCCAACCAAACTCAACTAGATTAAAGGGAAAAGATTTCCTTGGTGACAAACTATTTGACAGAAATTTTCTCTTTCTTGTTCTTTCCAATCTTACTTTTTTCTGTTCTTTCTCCCATTTTCTTTTGCTCTGTCATTCTCTTCTTTCTCTTATTTTGTTTTTTCTCTTCTTTGTCTTCTTCTGTGGTTTCTTATTTCTCTCTAGTCATGTTTCTTTTTTTCCTTTTTCGTCTCTCTCTTAGTCGCAGTCCTTCTCCATCCTCTCATTATTTATCTCTCGTTTCTTATACACATGGTATTAAATAGTACTAGCATTTTGGCGTATTAAATGAAATTGTTATTATTGGGTAAATTCTAATATGGCAAGGATTCAGCAAGTTTCCTGATATTTTCTCTACTCACAAGTTTCCTAGTTTTATTTATTATCCCAATTAGGAATGATTCTAAATTTAATTAATGTGTATAATTAATTAATTATATTAAAATATTATTATTACTTATGTTCTAAATGCAAGTAACAAAATGAAAACAAATTTACTTGAAAAATAGATAAAAATAATCGGGGTTTCATATTCTACCCAATTTACAAAAAGTTTCGTCATCAAAACTTCACTATTATACAAAAAGAGTCACTTGACAAGAAACAAAGAAAATAAAAGACATTACCTCACTAGTATAACAAAGTAAAAGACAAGGCAACCACTAGTTAACATATAAAAATATACTTGGATAATTATACATTTAAAGTAACTTATAACCCTATTCTAAGTATGAGACAAAATTAATAAATTAATATTACTACTGCAAATATTATGTGAGTACCACACATACCAAGTGCGCCAAACAACCAAACTAATCATAGAAAGAATCAAAAAATAATTAAAAAATAGGCAGTGTTTTTTTTAGACTCTTGGCTGATATCATCTAATTAAAAAGATACTTCAATTAATAAGGATTGGAATATAAAACTACATGAAAATGCTTGTTACTATGTTTAATTAGTTAAATTTGTTACACATAAACCATTTCCAAAATTCAATCTTTTAGATTAAAATTACAAACAAAAACTAAAATGGTAGAGACATAGCTAAATATTTTGTAACATTCATCCACCAATCAACACTTGGAATTCGATAATAGAACAAACTCCACATTTGGTATGCAGGAATGACCTAGAATGGAAAGGTCTTCCAACTTTTCCATTCCATTTTATATTTAGTATGAGATTTTTAAGTTGGAAAGGTCATTCCAACAGGAAAGAATATTCCTACTAGATCCTCATATCCTCATTCCTCAAAAAAAAGGTTAAGGAAAACTCTTTCTAACTTCATTTTGGAGAGAAAAGATTATGATATTACAAGTTTATTTATTCAAATTTTCTTATTTGCATAGTTGTATTCTTTTTGGAAATAAACACATTTTTTCAAAATAAATATGGTATTACATAATTTGTTACATTGAATATTTTAATTATTTGAGTTGTGCAAAATTTGGACGAAATAAGAATTTTAATATTTCCAAGAGATTGCAAATTTTTTACCAAAAATGTAATTACATGGTTGAAATTTAAAATCCAAATATATAATTTCTTCATGAAAAATAGATAAATAAAAAAATAAAATACAGTTTAGATATCATCAAGTGATCAATATTATTTTTATTTTGCTTACATAGCCATATTATCACTATATATATATATATATATATATATATATATATATATATTTGCTAAATTGCTATTTAATATGTATTTGAATGAATTTGTATATTATGTAACTTTTTAATCTTATTTCCTTAATAAAAAAATTTTAAAAAGTTTCTCATACCTATAGAAATAAAAATAACATGAACAAAAACAAACAAATAAATAAATAAATAAAAAGTTGCTATACTTCTTAAAAGAGTCAAGGATATTTAAGTCGACTTAGTTTAAAATCCTTTCCATTGTGATATTTAAAACTGGTGATACCAAACAATAGTAAAAGAATACTCATTCCATTCTACCTTGAGTCACGAGACATTTAATAAGAATAAACATTCTTGCTTATTTTGGGTAGAAACACATTCTGCCTAGAATGACCTTTCCATTCCAAGCCATTTGTGCATATCCAACGTGGGGTAAGAAACCAAAAGAAGGATGACTCAGTTTCATAATAGCAACTTGGATTTTTTTAGTAACACAATGTATGTATAATGAGTTTTTTTTTTTTTTTTAAATTAAAACAGTGGAATGATATCTTGGTCATGCTATCACAGGCACCCAAAAACTAATCAAATTCACCTTTATAAATGTAGCACTAGTGAGTCCGAGTCGTTCCAGAACAGAGAACAGGGGTTATTCTTGTGCTTGAAAAAAATGGGCAATTTTGAACAATTTTAAACTAAACACTAAAGCAAGAAATAAAATTAAGAGAATTCAATAAAAGAAGGATCTTGGTTCCAGTCATATCTACCATGGATATTCTATTAATTGAAGAATTAACTCAAATTCCAATTCAAAATCAATTCTTATATCTTTTCTTAAGTTGGTTAATTTCAACACACGTTCCAATTAACCCTAACTATTAATTTAATTCAGATATGCGCCAAAGATTAATTAATAGAAGTATTTAAACCAGTAAGAACAATTATGCTAATATAATGAAAACACACGTGATTATGTCAATTAGTTGATTATTTCTCTTAAATTCAATAACGCTAATCAAGCAATTATTAAACTTAGTTGTTTCAGAGATTGAATTGAACAAAGCAGTTCAAAATAGTTTAGTTGTAGATTAATTCTTATAACTCACTATTCTGCAGGAATTGCAAGTTAAAAAGAATAAATTCATAAGAAATCATAAAATTAACGCAAAAAAATAATCAATACTTGATATAAAAATGAATATATTCAAGTACAAAAGACTCACAACTTAATAGAACTAACCATGGCTTCAATTCCTTCGACCAAGAAAAGGGTTTCAGGTACTAAGTGCCATGGAAGAGCACACAATAAATTTTTGCTGAAAACTCACAATAAAAACTGAAGAAAGAATGTCGTACTCGATTATTCACCCTAAAGGAGTATTTATAGTGAATATTAGGGTTACAATCCCAACCCTAGGATAAGAACGTGAAATCGGTTGAAAAAAGAGTCTAACCGCACGAAGAAATCTGCTGAAAAATAAAAACTCTGAAACCCTATTGGTTCGTGCAATGCTCACACATGTGTGGGAACACCAATTCTGAAATTTTTCTCTCTAGAAATTGCACATGTGCATGGCTTGATGGTCACGCATGTGCACGAAACCCTAATGTTGTGCTTCACGTTCGACTTCGATTTTGATCTCGATGCTTTTGTTTTGAATTTGGAAAAGTGTAAAACATAAAAGTTATAGCTCTCTTTCTTAACTTTCCCACACATCTTGAATCAAATCAATTGAAGCTTAGACCAGAAAATTGTGTTCAAAATATGAAACAGCGTCCAGATTCGCTCCATACTTGTGCACAATTTGTTCTTGAAATTTCTTTCCATTTTTTCATCCTTTTTATCCCTTTTTCACTTCAACCCTGTAAAATCTAAGAATAACCATACTAAGCTCAATATTAACTCAAATCTTGCTTACAATACATAAAAACGTGGTAAATGACAAATAAAATATAGATCAATTATGAGCCTATCAATTTACCCCATACTTAGCCTTTGATCGTCCTCGAGCAAACATAAAATTAAAACAATTAACCATATCCAAATTCAACCCAACATATTTCAACAATTATCTACATAAATAACCAAAAGCTAGTCTTCCATTCGAAGAAGTCCAAGAACCCAAGATCCCAAATACTAATAAAAACCAGAATATATTTAAAGATTCGTGTGTATGTGTATAGTCATTCAAAAATTTAGATTTGAAAACACTTAGATAAAATCATGTAAACCCTCTAAATTTTTCTAAACACCCCATAACTCACTCTTCTTACACCTCTCCACTAATATAGACAACTGATTCAATTTAAATTAGGTAGGACTTTTTAGCTTGTAGCATAGGTTAGGATATTGGGTAATCAAAGAAGGGAAAGGATATAACAAATAAGAACAAGAGCTTTAAAGTAATGCTGACTACATATTAAAATAAAATTTCTCTTCATATATGAAACGTCATACATCCATAACCCCACAGTTGAATAACAAACACCCACGAAAATTCCAAGCAAACAATAAGCAAATAAGTCCCCCTTCTTTGATTTGGCCAAACATGCCAACATTCTTCCAGACATTTATTCATCATATTATTTATTTTGTCTGTTCATAGTATGGGTACCTGTGGTAAGCACTACCCGCAATATATAAACCTGCAGGTACCAGAAATAGGAAGTGCTTGATAACCACTACCTGTAAATATAAGTACCAATGATAGGCACTACCTGTATATATCAAGAACTTCCATAATTTTTTCAATTCAAAATTTTTTTACCACCCTATTTTACACCACCCATTCTCACAATCTTCCATCCTCGTTCACTACCTTCCACCTTTATGTCCCCTTAACAAATAATGTGCACAATAAATCTCTTTAAGGGACACTTTGGGATAGAAATTAAAAGAAATTATTTGGCTCGATAAGGGTAGGTAAAATAAGTTTAAATGAAAGAACGCGAATGGTGTTTCTCTCCATTCATAACAATTCAAGGCTCAAACAAGGTACTAGGGATAAAAATTTTAGAACGGTTGGCTAGAAAGGCTCAAATGGCCAATGAAGGCTCTACCTTCATCTTTAAACCAAATTAGGTTGTCTAAATATTTCGCCTTGAAATGTAATCAAGTAAGTTTCAGGATTGCAATATAATTGAGTCTACATAATTATCTCTAAGTGTCCAAACCAAAAATTAATTTCATGGCTAAATGCTCAAAAATTCTTAAAACTCATGAATGGAAAATATTAACACCGACAACTCACTCATGAATTGCTCAACTCAATAGTTATTATGCAAAAAAAAAAAGGGAGAAACATGTTAAGCAAAAATTTCCAAAATTTTCAAAGATTTTTCAACTAATCCACACAAAAATTTTCAAAAAATTTGAAAAGCTCTCATATCAAAAGAAAAATCAAAATATTGGAGCAAAACTAGCAAAATACACCAAACAACTTATAAAGCTAGATAACTCCCACTCCACACTTAAAAATAAGCATTGTCCTCAATACAAAATTAAAAGCATAAAGTGTGAAAAAGAAAAGCTTTTATATTTGTGATTCATGTTTGAAGCAGTATCCCACTATAAATATCCCTTCGACGTGAATTGAGGCTCAGGTAACACTAAACAACACAAAATAGAGAATTTTCTTGATAAATTAAGAAAAACAAGAAAATTGTAGAATTAAATCCTACAATATTCAATGAAAAAAATTAATCCTTTAAGGGAATACATTACCAAAAGTAAGAAAGTCAAACTATGAAAATTAAACTAAGTAAAAATAAAACGAGCTAAAATATCTAATTAATAAAAACAATAAAATGTCTAGAAATCAACTCAAAGATAAAGATAAAAAAAAAAATCATCAAAATGGCCCAAAGCATTGGGCATTAAACATCATATGATCAAAGAGCAACAAGCACCAAATCTTGCAAAAAGAGAGGGAACGGTTGGAATGTCGATGAATCCTCTTCCCGCCAATTGGCGAGCCTCTATAGTATGCTGCTAAGCATGCTGATACTGAATGTAAATGTCAAATCTCTACCGCCTGCGCTATTGCTCCACTAGAATTTGCTCCGGCATCTCCTCTGGAGTACGCCGTGGCTCGGGCTTATCCTTAGAGTCGACATCATCCCCCACTTGCAAACGAGTGCTCCTAATTGAAGCCCTCGCACCCTCCGTAGCAATTAGCTTCCCAGGTTTCATCTTCTGCCATAGACCTAGATCAATCACCACGCCCCCTCAGTACACAAACTAGCGATCAAATTGGGAAACCATAAGCCTGACTACTTGTTGGTGACAGAATAGTAGATATGCTGATGGATGAGTTGACCCACATTGATAGATTTCTCGGAAGCAATATAATACAGGAGTTTGGCCTGATCCAGAGTAATATGGGTGTGATGGCTAATCGTGAAGAGTCACGCACAAATAAACTTAAACCATACAAACCAAGTTGGTTTAAGTGCATTAGCATTGAAGTGTCTTGCCACTATCACAACCGTATTATACATCCATTCAACGTCACCGTTACAAAGGATGTTTGTGATCTCATTTAGCTCCATATTGGTTTTTTTTATAGTCGGCCACTCATTATTGCGCACTCAATTAATTTTCAAAACCCTGTTAATTTCATTGGTAGAGATATCCACCTGCTTTCCTCGAACATATACCCTAGTATAACTGTAATGGCTCCAATTGGTATAGAATTCATGCGCCACTTGTAGCTGAAACTTCAATACAACATCTTTGGGAATCAAGGTAAAGTGATTCCACCCGCGGTTGCAAATGGTCAATTTGATCTCGGGTACCCCTACCAAGGGCACTTGAATACCCCTTTCTTTAATTGTAGCCCACTGTGAAATATCTTTCTCATACTTGTTCTGGGCTATTGTGTTAAGAAATTGCGGCCCCACTATCTCCTTCGATGATTTTTCACGTTGACGCTAGGGAGTGGACAAAGAAGACACTCCCGCACTCTTGCCCGTAGCCGCTTTCTTACCCATTCTTGCCATACCTGCAAAATTTAAATGGGAAAATCATGGCAACCCAAACAAATATTCCAACACCCCATACTTATACAAAATCACAACCCCCAACTAACAAGCATTAGAACGCACAAGATGAATTTCCATAAATTAGTGCCAAAACTAAGGTCTATACATATTCTTAGAACATTTTTATGCATTATAATTGAAAAGGGTGAATTATAAGGCATAATTAACATAGGAATGGAATCTAATGCACCAATGTCTTGTGTTTTAACATTTTTATTCATTGAAACAATATATCAAACAGTTCGCATGCATAGGTTAAAATTGAATTTTTTTTTTTGTACAATGAACATGAAATCAGACCCCAATCAACAATCCACACACAAATCACTCAAATCATATGTTAAAGTTCAATCCATGACAAATTTAATCAATTAAAGCATGAAAAATCAAAACCTTCTTGATTGTCAATTGAAAACCATAAAAGAAAAGTTGAAGAAATTGAATGAGATCCATACCTTGATTGAGTTTTTCCTTGGAAAGAAAGGGTTTTGATATTATTTTGATGAATTAGGAGTGATTTGATAAAGAAAATAGTGGAAAATATTTGGGGTTGAAGGGAATTGAAAGGGGAAAAGTTAGAAGAGAATAAAAGGGTGGCCGTGGGAATGAACTTGCAATCGAGGTTTTGCCCTTTTAAATAGCCCTATGCACATGTGCAGCTTGCCCAGCGTGCATGTGCACAAAATGCCAGTAGCATTCGTTCCTAAAGTTGGCCTCGCGCTTGCGCGGCGTTTGGGTGTGAATTCTAGCTGCTGGTTTTTGCGCACATGCACACCATTTTCATTCCTAAACAACCCATACAATATACAAGACCTTCAAATGACCATTTTGCTTGTTCAACTTGTTAATTAAGTTGATTTCCAATTCTAAAAACACAATAATACTATAAGAACCTTAAAAGCAAAATAACCAAATAAAAACTTCAAAAATAAATAAATGGAGTAAAATGTAAATGGACATGGGTTGCCTTCCATGTAGTGTCTTTATTTATTATCGTTGGCTCGACTTAATGCTACTTCTTATCAATTAAGTAACTCCCATGTTGAGGAGTCCAAGAATCTTCCTTTTCACTATTCTTATAAAGGATGGATTCAACTTCTTCTGCTCTTTCAGGATCCAAACAAGTTGCTCTTCTTGTGGTGCTTCAAGTTGACTAGAAATGATCACATTTTCTTTATCCTTACCCTTAAATTTAAATGAGTACTTCAGGTGACTAGGGAGACGGTTGTAATTTGGAATTGTTTCCTACACAACAGATAGCACAAACTTACCAATAAAAGTTAGTGAAACATTAGAACCTACCTCACCCATCTGCCGAGACATTGGGGAAATTCCATGTGCTACCATTGGCTCTTGCACATTAGCTCTGGAATACAAACTCTCATCATTTTTCTTTGCATGATTATTCAGACACTCTTCCACCCTTTTGTTGTTGGTAGATCTTGAAATTTCCTGTATTGCAGGCTTTAGCATGTCTATTATAGAAACAAGGTTAGTATGTTCCACAAATTCTACATAATCATAAATATCAAACTTAACACTAGTTTCACCAAACACCATGCTAAGTGCACCATTGGAAACATCTATCTTAGTTTGAGAAGTATCTAAGAATGGTCTTCTAACAAAATAGGTGCTATAGAATTATCATTTTCCATTTCAAGAACATAAAAATTGGCATGAAATACCAATCCCAACGTTATAATTGAACTATGATATCTTCTACTACTCCCTTCTGATAAGCTAATGATTTATCAGCCAATTGAATGACCATGCCAGTTTTATTCAAAGGTCCAATTTTTAGTGCATCATAAACAGCATACGGCATTGCCTTAATAGATGCACCTATATCTAACATGGCTTTTTCAATTCGTTTATTGCCTATTGTACAAGGAACAAAAGAAACTCCAAGGCCCTTGCGCTTTTGTACAAGAGATTTTTGAATTAAGGATGAAACATTATTCTCAACTTCTACTTTCCTAACCTTCCTCCCTTTTTATTTTCTTTTGTGAGTACACAATTTCTTCAAAAACTTAGCATAACGAGTATTTGTTTGATGGCATCTAGTAAAGGAATATTGATCTCGCACTTACGAAAAATCTCACACAACTCTCTATCGGGATTCTCTTTTGTAAACTCCCAGAATGCTTCGGGAAATGGGGTTTCAGATTTATATTTTGGCCAAACAGTAGATTTACCTTTTTCTTCACCGCTTTGCTACCTTTCTTGTTGCCTAGAACAATCTCTTTTTCATCTTCGGCCTCTTCCTTCTCTGCCTCAACATGTTCAGGAACCTTTTTTCGCTATACCTCAACCTCCTTGCCACTTCATAGCATAATTGCACTAACATTTTCCTTCTGATTTCCAATTGTCTAAAAGGGCAACTTGCTAGAATTTTGTACTTCTAACCGGCTAATTGTAGTCACCATTTGTCCCATTTGGGTCTGCAATTGCTATATACTAGCCTTTGTGTCCAGTTGGAGTTGTATAGTGTTACCAGTCAAAACATTCAACATTTTCTCTAAAGACCAGATTGAGCAGCCGGATTAGATTGTTGTCTTTGAGCAAATGGAGGCCTATACAATTAGAAATTCTACCGATTTTGTTGAGGTAATTATTGTGCTGGATTCCTATATCTCAAATTAGGATGATCCCTCTAACTAGGATTATACGTGTTAGAATAGGGTCATGATTCGCTCGGGATTCTCCTAGAAATCCCTCCTGTTGCATTTACCTGCTCTTGAGACTCATTTTGCAATGTGGGAAACATATCTGTCAGATGTCCCTCGTTATTCCGCACATTTGCACAGACTGCATACTTCCTAAAGCCAATTGACGTACAAAGGAAGTTAGGCTGGCCATTAGTTGTTATAAAGAAGAAACATTTACCTCATTAACACATTTTAGAGGTTGTTCATGTCACATCCCAAACTTTTAAGAACGTGTTGCCGTGTTTGATATCAGCTCACGGACAACATCAATAGTTAAATTATCCAATACCCATCCACTAGCGGTGTCGATTATATTCCTCTCATTAATCGACAAACTTTTGTAAAAATACTGAATTAATAAGGAATCGTTGATCTGTTGGTGAGGACAGCTAGCACAAAGTTTCTTGAGACATTCCCAGTACTCATACAAAGACTCGTCATTGAACTGCCTTATTTTACAAATTTCTTTTCGACTATTCGCAGCTTGGGAGGCTGCAAAATATTTTGAGCCAAAAATAATCTATTCATTTGCTCCCAAGTTGTAATGTTGCCTGAAGGAAAATCAAACAGCCAGTCCCTTACCTCGTCTTTGAGTGAGAATAAGACTGCCTTTAGCCTAATATGCTCCTCAATAACCCTAATAGGTCTCATACTCATACATACTACCTAGAACTCCTTAAGATACTTGTTTGGATCTTCACCTAGAAATCGATGAAAAGAAAGTAACAAGTGGATTAGTCCAGATTTCAATTCAAAAGTAATGTTTGCATCCAACTCAAGATAAGTAATGCAAAGAGATTATTGATTTAAAGTTGGCACTGCCTGTTCTCGAAGAGTTCTTTGTGCCATGATCGTTTCACCTTGCAGTTCTTGATTCTCAACAAAAATGAAGTTGAAAAGTTGATCTTTCCCTAACTGTCTTTCTCTTAACTCCTTCCCTAATTTGTGTAGTATTCTCCGGATTTCCAAATTAAATTGGAATTCAACTTGTCTAGCATGTTACTGGCATACAATCAATTACTAAAAGAAAGAATAACAAAATAAAAGAAAATAAAAATAGAAATTAAGGCACAAAAAATTCAAATAGTTACCCAACAACGGCGCCAAAATTTTTTGTCATGCTGTCGCAGGTACCTAAAAACTAATTGAATTCACACGTATAAATGTAGCAGTGAGTCCGAGTCGTTCTACAGAGAACGGGAGTTATTCTTGTGCTTGAAGAAAAATGGGGGTTTTTGAACAATTTTAAGCTAAAAACTAAAGCAAGAAATAAAATTGAAGAGAGTTCAATAAAAGAAGGATCTTGGTTCCGATCACAAAGTAATTTAATTTTTATACCAAGCACCATTTGAAGAATTAACCCGAATTCCAATTCAGAGTCCATTCTTTCTTTTTTTTTCTTAGGCAGGTTAATTTTTAACTCATGATCCAATTAACCCTAACTCTTAATTTAATTTAGATATGCGCCAAAGATTAATTAATAGAAGTATTAAAACCAGCAAGAATAATTAGGCTAATATATATACATAAGCAAACGCGATTATGGCAATTAATTGATTATTTCTCCTAAATTCAATAACGCTAATCAAGCAATTATTATACTTAGTTATTTCAGAGATTGAATTTAACAAAGTAGTCAAAAACAATCTAGTTGTAGATTAATCCTATAACTCACTATTCTATAGCAATAGCAAATTAAAAAGAAAAATCATAAAATTAACGCCGAAACATAATCAATACTTGATATAAAAACGAATAAATTCAAGTACAAAAGTCTCACAACTTAATAGAACCGACCATGGCTTCAATTCCCTCAACCAAGAAAAAGGTTTCAAGCACTAAGGGGCATGGAAGAGCACACAATAAATTTCTGCTAAAAACTCATGATAAAAACTAAAGAAAAGAATGTCATACTCGATTATTCACCCTAAAATGAGTATTTATAATGACTATGAGGGTTACAATACCTATCCTAGGATAAGAACACAAAATCAATTGAAAAAGAGTCCAACCAGACGAAAAATAAGAAAAAACTTCGAAACCCTACTGGTTCGCACGCATGTGCTTGAACACCAATTCTGAAATTTTGCTCTCTAGAAATCGTGCACATGCATGGCTTGATGGTCGCGCATGTGCGTGAAACCCTAATGTTGTTCTCCACATTTGGCTTCAATTTTAACCTCAAGGTTTTTGGAATTTGAGAAGGTGTAAAACACGAAAGTTGTAGCACTCTTTCTTAGTTTTTTCACGTATCTTGAATCGAATCAATCAGAGCTAGGACCAGAAATTTGTGTTCAAAATGCGAAGCAACATCTAGATTCACTCCATACCTGCTCACAATTCATCCTTGGAATTTCTTTCCCTTTTTTCATCCTTTTCAGCCTTTTTTCACTTCAACCCAGTAAAGACTAAGAATAACCAAATTAAGCTTAATTTTAATTCGAATCTTACTTACAATACATAAAAACGTGGTAAATGACACTTAAAATATAGAAAAATTATGAGCTTATCATATGTCAATTGTAATTTTTAATTTTTGATTTAATTTGTATGCAACCATTCCACATTCAAAGACAAGTATATACACCTAGTGAAACTGTTGAAGTGAGAGCATTTAATAATTACAATTAATTGATATTTTATAAACTACAACAACAAAATAAAATCTAGGGGTGAGCATTTATTATTCGATCTGTCAATTGATCTAATTATTCAGTCAAAATTTAAAAACGAGTTCTAATTATTAACCAGTTTCAATTTTGAATTGAATTTAGAATACATATCAGTTAACTGAATTTGAATTCAATAATCAGTCTCAAATTCGATTAACTACACTCCCAATCAGAACCACTGATATTGGACTAAATTCCTTTATTTGGTAATTGAAAAACCTATCTAAAATAAAACCCAACTAGTAATAAAATAATCTATAAATTGATATCATCAAAACTATATTATAATTGAATCGATGCAATTTTTCGTAATACTTTGTATATGTGTGTGTGATTAAGACTTCATATACAAAAATTGTATATATAAGTGGAAGTGTTTGTGTTCGCATGTACATATATCTAATATTATTTATGCAACCATATGTCATTTATAAGTAAAATTAGAGTATTTGTTTGTAAGACTATATTATATAGAAAGTATGTTTTCTTAAAGGATGTAACATTGCAAGCCTTTAACTTGCTTTGACTACAAGTACTAAAAATTTTCATTGCAGGTTCTTGAGTTTGTCAAATACTGAATTGAATTTGAAAATCGGTTAATTTCGAATTCAAAACTAAAATATGATTTTGTAATCAATTTTCAATTTCAGAATTTGGTTAGACTAATTTATTAAACGAATTCCAATTAACCAGCTTCAAAATTTCAATTTAGAAGTGAAAATAATTGCAACATCAATTAATCAGGTTGCACTCAACCCTAATGAAATCGATTCATGTACATATCACATTCATATTCATATTTTCTATCAATCAGATTCAAGATATTTATGCCTATTTACTAATCTTTCTTATATACTCACGATTTACTCATTTCTCAATATTGAGCAAGCATGATTAAGCTTGATTTTTATATTAACCAAATTATTAAGATTTTATATGTAATAATTATTTACGCATAATAATGAATATCGAAAAGAAATAATCAATTGGTCAATAAATTAATATGCATCAAAATAATTGGTCAATTAAATATTTAGTTATCATCAATTAAAATGAGTAATCCATATATGGATACATCAGAGTGAATAATTAATTAAACCTCTATGTTACATACCTCGAAGCAAGTAATCAATTAAATTGCATTATTGTAAATTGAAATAAATAATTAATATATATGCACTCGATAAATAGCAAAAGAACAAAGAATTAGTCAAATAATTAACATACATCCAAGAAAGTAACTTATTAAATATACACTTATATAAATCTAAACAAGAAATCAGTATATAGTTGATAAACATGAAAACAAATAACTACACAAGAGATAACACGCAAATATCAATAATCAACTAAATATGAAATTAGTGAATATTATCACAAATAATATATTTACGACATATATGTATCATATATCCAAACTCATAATCAATTAATTATACATCTAGTGTGAATTAAACAATCAAATCCCTCGTTATTAACAAATGTTTAAAACAATTATATAATTATACATAAACTTAATATATGTCCAAAAAATAATCATATAAATAAGTAATTAGTGAAAGAAAGTCAAACACATAATCAATCAACAATGAAAAAAATGGTTTCACGTATTACTCTTCCTAACAAAAGTTCAAATCCTAAAACTTCACTAACTAGCTTCCACTACACGCTCTGATTACCATAATCAACACAACTCTAAAAGTTGAACGTTACTCTAATAACTAAGCAGTACAATCAGTAGAGTTACAGTAATCCATAATTTGGATTAGCCATTGTCATTAGGATCACAGGAAACCCCATAGATCAAACCACTCAATTATATGCAAAACCAAATACTCTAAAAAATCTTAGTATTCTCAGAACATAAACCATGACACAACGTAGAATCGCAACCTGGGCTTGTATCTAATAACAATAAATATCACACCTCAAACCTAGGGACTATGACACACTGTACCCTTGGATAGGTCAAGGCGTACTAGGCGACAATAACACATCCATTCTAATCGTAATAAACAAAAAATGTAGGTAACATAAAAATCAATATGAAATACGGCACGCGGGCCACAAACCTGATTCAAATACCAATTTGAAACTACAAAAAACTAGACATGATCTGGGTCATTACCTTGCCCAACGGTAGACTTAAGCTCCTCACTAAAATCATACTTGCTCTTAGAAGCTGCAAAATGTTAAATAAATGGGATGTGCAATACACGAATTCAGTAAGCAGTTCATATATTTTTTTACAAAATTGAGCAGACTACAATATACTAAACAATCATGCTAACGTACTTCACATGCGTCACCATATGCCAAAACATGCATAACCGATTATATATATTATAGCAAAACTGATAGTTCATAGATTTACAGGGGTAAATAAGCTATTGGAACTAGGTCTAACAAGTTGTATCTATTAGAAACCCACTAGATAGGGACAGAAAAGAATAGAACAAAATGGAATATAGACAAAATATATATATGAAAACAATGTTCCTCAGAATATTGTTCTCTCCAAGTTACCTAGGATCATTACGAGCCAAACATGCAACATGCTATCATGTGTGACACAATCATTATCACATACACTAGTCATATATGTATAACATATCCCAAAAAGCACACATATTCCACACTCAATACTCTTTGTATCATAATATACTTTTGAAATATAAAAAGATTTTCAAATACATTTATCAAAAAAGTAAAACGTTATATAAACCACTTGCCTTAGTACATACCTATACTTCCTCTTATCGTCTTCATTCCCTAAACGCAAACCATAGTTTTTCAATCTGAAGGATACAATAAGTTAACGAAATATTGTACCACCTTTCTAAATGACATTCTTATGCTCTAATAAATAAGTCACAAGTTAGACAACATCTAAATCTTATTTTAACTATCACCAAGTGATCAAGTATCAAAATATAACAAGCACATAAGATTGCACCAATAATTTCATTGCAAATCCTTTCTAAGCTAAATAATTAAATATAAATCCTTATCAAAATACACCAATAAACTTAGAAACTTCCCGAATCTGATTTTTATTGATTAGTCTAAAATAGCCAATTGCATAATTCATGAATATACAAGTAAAATAGTTAGGACAAAGTTTTAGATTTGACACTATTTAGTAAAACTAGTATATGTTGATATGTATTTATCGTATGGGTGTGATCTTTACACTGTTAGTAAATATATTCAAAATGCTAAAATTTTCATTCAGGAGTTTTCCTCAAATTAATTCTTTAAATATTTTAACTTAGTAATAAATTTTCAAAATTATGATTTAGATTTCCAAATAGGTAATATTGTATTTTAGCATATGTAAATCAAAAAAATATGTGCTTTATATATTAGAAAGTAATTTTCATCATCTACAAATCATGTGAAGAAATTTTACTCAAATTACTACTCCAAAACCTCTTATACAAAATTTGATAGGAACATAGCAATCACGTTAAGCTAGAACACTATTTTCCAGATCAAACTTGCTTTAAAAATATTAACATATATTAAGGTATAAAAATCGGATTAGTATGCCCTTTATTAGTTTTCAAAACTAGATTTAGAAGGCTACAAATTATATGAAGAAGTCTAATTCAGATTTGGAGTATAACATACTCAAAAATTACAAAAATGATAAAACATATAAATTTTCAGAATAGATTCTTTGTCAATTTTCCAGATTTTCTATCATTAATCTACTAGTGTCCTAAACATGATTTTATATAAAAAGAAAGTTCTGGAAGTCTAGTTTCAATTATAACAAATAGCACTCTAATCCAATTCTTTTACATTAATCTAAAGTGATTTTACTAAAAATCATGTTGTATTGTCTACTGCTACTTGGGTTACGGATTTTTATATTTTAACTCGTGATTCTTTTATTTTTAAGATCCAATTATAATATAAATCATACAAAATCATCTATTGTAGGCTAGGCTATATATAATCTGAGTATATATAAATTTTTAACTTTTCTACATTAATTAAGGGACTACAATGAAAGAACACGAATCATACAAACCCCTAATTTGAACAATTGATAGATTTCATATAAAACTCATATTTACAAATAAATTATAAACAATTAAATACTTAAAATGCATGGTTCTATCCAAACAAAACTCAACTAGATTAAAGGAAAAGGGTTACCTTAGTAACCAAGAAAATTTTCTTTCTTGTCATATCTATACCATTACTTTTTCTTTGTCGTTCTCTTCTTTATCTTATTATGCCGTTTCTCTTCTTTCTCTTTTTCTGCCGTTTCTTGTTCCTCTCTAGTTATGTTTCTTCTTCTTTTTTCGTTTTCTTCTCTCTCTTAGACACACTCCTCCTCTCTTTATTATTTTGTCTCAATAGATTCTTGGTATGTAATAGTGCTATATAGCAAGGATTCAGTAAGTTTTCTGATTATATTCTCCCCATTCACTAGTTAAAACTCTTGATTTATTTATTCTCTCAATAAAGCATTACTCTCAATTGAATTAATAAAATAAATAATTAATTATATTAAACTATTATTATTACTTACATGCTAAATGCAAGTAACAAAATGAAAATAAATAATTATTTATTTTAAAAATAGATAAAAATAATCAAAATTTCACATATTGCATCTAACATGTTTGATGTAAGTAGAGATTTGCTGGCTGAAATGGATGGAATGAGCAGTACGTGACAATTTTAACACCTTTGATGACCATTTTGGCCATGAAAAAATATTGAGCACTAAAATTAGAAACTTGATACGGTTTAGTGATGATCAGGCCATTTTCTCTTACGTTAATTAATTTGTCACCTATAACGTAAAAGCAAGTTCCAGCTCCTTTATCTGAGCACAGTTTGATGAACTAGATACGAAATTGCAATCTAAATCTAAATATCTATACGCCTTATTTCACTTTACATCCCTTAATTTGTACCTAATTTTCGCTTTATACTGCAATATTTATTTTTTAAATATATTGCACCATGAATTCTCAAATTTATTCCAAAATCAATTTTTTACATCCCGTTACCAAATTTAATTAGTGTAAAGTATTTGCATGGAACGTGCTTATTTAGAAGCATATTACACTAAGGGAAATAGTCATGACTAATTCCGCTTAACATCTCTTAACTTGTGATTAATTCTTACTTTGTAACCCTAATTATAAATTTAGGACATATTGCACCCCTAACTCATAGATGTTTCCAACTTTGGTTTAATTTTTAACAGTTCAAAAAAAATTGCTGAATATTTTACTTTAGGTGCGTGGTATATACGATAGAACATTCATCAACTTTGGTAATGATATTAAATGTTATACTTAAACGGATAAATCTAAGAGTTTGGGGTGTAATATGTTCAAAAATTAAGTATAGGTGAAAAGTGAGAATTGGGCACAAATTACGAGGTGTAAAATGCGATAAGCCCATAGTTAGAAATGACAATGGGCAGGGCTAATCTACCGTTGGCTCATTGCCCGACATGGCCTTGCCCACCTGATAAACCAGACTATCCCGCCAATCAATGAGTTGGCCTATTGAACAGTCTGGTTAATGGTTTGACTGGTCAACTTGTTGACCAAATCGGTCAACTCGTTGACTAGACCATATTTTTAATTTTTTAAATATTTTTTTAACATTTTAATGATTTATTTCTAAACTTTAATATATTTTTTTCTTGGATTAATAAGTTCTAATTTATAGTAATAAAGATTAAATTAGACTAATATATAATACTTTATAGTATAAGTAATAAACCGGACTAATTTGTTGTAAGAACTACTATAACATTTATACACTTTTTACTTGGACTAATAAGTAACAAACTAAATAATAAGGAATAACTTTGCATAGAACGAGGAATATCTTGTGATAATAAATATTTACTTACAATAAAATTAAGAATTACTTGGTATAATAACTTGAAATATTAATATGTAATCACTTGTATTAATAAGAATTGAAAAAAATGAACTAATTAGTAATAACTTCAAATCATAAGTAATAACTTGAAATAATAAGTAGTTACATGAAATATTATGTAATAAGTTGATTTAATAACTAACAATTTGTTTCTCTTAGTTATAACTTATATGAGCACAAATTAACAATTACTTAAGTTGATTTAATAATTAACAAAATGGGCACAAATTAACAATCACTTAATATAATACATAATAATTTGGACTATTAAGTACTATCTTTGAATTATAAGTCATAACTTATACTATTAAGTACCAATTTGAAATATAATAATTAATAATTTGATCTAATTTTAATTAATTAAAAGTGAGTCAACTAGTGGGCCAGTTCAAGCCACGCCCACCTCGTCAATCCGTGGGCCTAGCCCATGGGCCGATTTCGAACTAAGTATTTTCCATTGCGGCCCGACCCGTTACCCCCAACCCACATCATGGACAGACCATCCACGGTCTTTGGGCCCAGCCCACCCCACCCCACCCCACCCATTGCCATAGTCTATAATAATTTAGGTCAAACTGGAAATCAAATATGACTTCTAGGGAATTAATTATAAGCTATTATAAATGACACTAAGGTAATATCACAAATTGTAACATTCCTTAATTAAAATAATAAATAGGTTAAATATACTACTCTCTCCGTCCTATTTTATTTAGTATGATTAAACTTGCACATAGTTTAAGAAAAATTGGTATTTGACCCACTAATAAGATGTTTTTTTCCATAATTGTCCTTCAATTAAGACACAACAATTGTTAGTTGATTTTGGAGTTTCAAATTTTGAAATGACTTGTGAGAGTAATTAATGTTGAAACCTGAATTTAATGCTATGTCTTTGGAAATTATATGAAGGGTAAAATAGGTAAAATTACCTTTAAAAATTTGTCATTTTAAGGGGTGACAAATAATTTGGTACAAACAAAAATAGAAAGAGTGATATATAAAATGGGACAGAGGGAGTACCCTTTATGGAAACTCTTCCATCCACTATTACATCTAGTTGGTAAAGAACATCTTATTTTATCATCTAAATATGTGGAGTAAGACGTAAAAATCCCTCCATCCTCAAATGTTGGTGACAAATGGTTGTTATAGTTATCAGATGTGTGCAAAACAAATGGCTCCCTGCAAAAACTTTCTACTTCTGAGAATGATTCCCATGAGATTATAGCATCATCTGCAAACCAATTAGAATTTGAGCTTGAAAATACACCGCAAGATTGATCTTTGGATGGCTTCATATTTTCTGGAGTAACACTTTGATCAGCCAATCCTATCTCAGAAATTTCTGGCAGATGCACCTCTTCATTTGGTGCTTCAGAGACTTCAATAGGTAATTCTTTAGTACTATCTGTCGTTGCTGGGATGTTTTTCATGCTTTTCTTCAGATTTGTGTGCCAATAATTTTTAATTTCGTTGTCAGTTCTTCCTGGCAACTTTTCAGCAATGGCTAACCATCTGTTTATATATTTAGTGCACAAGAATACTGCTAATTAAGTCACTCTGAATACATAAATGGGAGTGCCTAATACATGTATGTAGTTTGCAGACGTTAATACTGAAGGAATAACAAAGTATTCAATTGTAACTATTTGCAAATAATATTTTCAATTATTAGCTAAACACAAACTTCAATTGCCTTTTAATTTTATATATATCATTTATCAGAAGTTGTTACAATATTTATTCTAATAATATTCCCAAATAAGGACTCAAGCTTTATAGTGTGAAAAACGGTGAACTAAATTTTATGATCTTGATTAAGTCGCAAGTTTTGGTTCAAGTTGTCAAGATTAATTTCTTTGAAAACATTTAATTGGGTTTAAACTCTTATTAGACAGTGGTCCACTGATGCATCATGAATATAACGTCATATAGTCTTGAAATTGGGAAAAAATAATTGAAAATAAATGTTATACAACTAGGTGAAAAGAAGAAAACTGGGAGGGGTCATTATCGCATTTCACAAAAGTTTTTTTGATATGGAAAGATTAATCATTGGACTGAGAATGTTGAGCATGTACTATAGGAGAAATAATTAATGGCTAGAGCTAAATAAAAAAAAAAAAAAAAAAAAAAGATGTACGTACGTTTCAGTATTAGTGTCTGTTTCAGTATTCGTGTCTGTAAAAAAAAAAAAAGATGTACGTACGTTTCACTTTTAGTGTCTGTTTCAGTATTAGTGTCTGTTTGATTCAAACAAGGCGAACCATGAAAATTAAAGCATCTTTCGTTTGCATTATCAATTGACAAATTGGAATAATAATACCACTTGCACTTTATAAGCATATTGGCCATCAAGAGATTCTTACATAGATCGGATCTATAATATAGTGTCATAGATTGCTTGATTCATGTTGTTCCATAGCACTCTACATCACTTAAATAGATGATGTGAAGCAGCATGGACCAAGAGATTTATAACACTATGCTATGGATTTGGTCCATGCAAAAATTTTCCTTGGTCATCAAGGGATTGGGATCCTTTTCATTCAGTTGTCCACCATTTATTGACCATTGATTTATGTATATCTAAATAATTTAAATATATGATTTGTTTTATTTCATCGATTAGATTGTTATAACCAAAATTCAATTTATTCGAAAAAAATTTTACCGTCAAATTATGCGTTACATTTGGACGGTTTAAAAATTTTCAAATTTTGATCAAATATAAAGAAGTTTAATCAAAGTAAAACATCATTATTTTTTCTTCTAATTTTTTGTAAGGTACTTATGTAGAACATGATTCAAATTATGAATGGTTTTAATTTTTAAAATTATTTATTAAGGATGATTGGAAACTCCTTCATTTACCCCTATATGAGAATATCTTTTTCTGTTCTGAAGTGTCACTAGCTTTTAACTTTTTAAAAATTTTCATTGTTTCTTCTAATTTCTCGACCAATGTAAATTAGTATTACATTTTTCAGTTTAAGAAAATAGCCTTCAATTTTTATTTTTTTTTTCTTTGGCAGTTCCGACGATATACACAACATGGTTGACATCCATCCTCAAATTAGATTTCCTATTTAGGCACTGAAACGAACAATATTAAACACATTAACAACCTCTGTACATTTATCTTTTTTGTTCTTTTTGTTTTCTTTTGGTTGCATGAACAAAATAAAGTTCGGATTAGTTAGTGTTAGCTGTAGAAGCGAAAAATCAATTTTGTAAAGCCAACAAACCATACAAATAAAGTATGTAAATTTAGGCACAAAAAATAAGCCGTAAGGCTTTCAACTATAATCAAAGAACTAGGCAAACATCAAGGAATATAATTGACTATGGAGACAGTCGACCATATCGAGGAAGTGGACGGAAGTATGGGAGGAGAAAATATTATTTAATAAATTTTAAATACTTAATTTTCTTTAATTAAATAATGAGCAACTAACACTTTTATATGGACATTAATTAATCTATTTCTTTTACGAATTTAACTACTATACTTGGTTTATAATCCTATATTAAATTAACTTCTAATCTAACAACGACATCAATTAACTAGGGAATAAATCTCTTATAAACTCAATCACTAATTTTAATTAAACTAAAACTTATAAAGTAAATAGGTTTTGTTTAATATGCCAACGTAGCCTCTCTTAAATCAAACCTTCCATGAAATCTGGCTCGACACCATCTTGAACAATAATCTCTATGCAAAATTTCGTCACCGTATAAACCGTGTGCAATTTTAACGTGTAGTTGGTCTTCTTCTTCGTTGCCTCTATCACCGTTGGTTGAATCTTATACCACACGAATAATGTCTCCATCAATTCTTTTTTATCCAATAATTTATCCACATTAACCCATTCATTCTCTACTGAATGGCTTTCATCCACCACACTATTTGTCTCAAGAATATTTTCAAAAATATCACCCACAATTTTTTCAAAAAATTTTTTTCACAAAATCTTGAAAAAAAAAAATAATTTCTTGGCTTTCTGGGCCTTCCTTGGTTATATCTCGATTTCAAACTCCTCAAACACTAATCTGACACAATCTTTTTCCGATCATTGTCTACCTCACAACAACATCTCTCTCTTGTATTACTGTCCAATTAGAGTTAATTTCAATACACTTTAATTATTAAACAAGTATTCCAAAACCAATCCTCATGGTCCAATTTTTAAAATTTGAGTACTCTATCGCAAAATTTTTTTTTCCCAAATTTTTAACAAATATTTTAAGATTTAACTCTTGAACCTGGAACTCTGATACCACTTGTAGGAACTAAAAGTAACAATCAAAAGACATAACAAAACAAGGCCAACAAATCGATAAATTTGACAAACAAATTGCTTGAATCATGAAAGGATGAAAAGCAAATATGCCCATTAAAGTTTGATAATTGAACTGGTAATTAAACAAACGAAGAATTTTGGGAGGATAAAGAAATTTAATAATAAACTTTTCAATTTAATGTTTTTCAATTAAACAATGAGTTACTAACACTTTTATATAGGTATCAACTAATCTAATTCTTTTATGGATTTAACTACCACACTTGGATTATAATCCCATACTAAATCGATTATAATCTAATATTACGATACCAATTAATTAGGGAATAAATTCCTTACAAACTCAATAACTAAAATTTAATTAAACTAAAACTTTTAATTAAATTGGCTTTATTTAATATGCCAACATAGCCTCCCTAAACCAAATCTTCCATGAAATCCTATTCGACGCCATCTCGCATCACAATTTCTATACAAAATTGTATCGGCGTATAAATCGTGTGTAACTCCGACTTGTATTGGTCTTCTTCTTTCTCATATGTATCATCGATAGACGAATCTTGTACATTACGTATAATTTCTCCATCAATTCTTTTTTATCAAAGAATTTTTCCATATTAACCAATTCATTCACTAATGAATGGTCTTCATCTACCACACAATTTCTCTCAACAATATTTACATCAATAATCTCTTCTTTTTCTACCAATTTAATAATTTTCTCCACCTCATCAATAAATTCACCATCAATAATATCTTTTTTCTCTACCAAATCAAAAAATTCTTTTATTCCAAACAACATATGCAATGTCTTCAACATTTTCAACCTTATAAAAATCTTCATAAATTTCATTATCATCAACAAATCTATTAGTCTTAAAACCTGCCACCCAAATGTACCAAATTTTGGTTTAAAATCATAATTTGACTCAATATCTTATAAAACATAATACATATCCTTCCAAAATATTCACGGTATACTAGAACAATGAATAAATTTTTTAAAAAGACATTTTACGCATTATCTGAAAAATAATTCTATTTTTTCGTTTCTAACTTTTTCTAGTAAAGAATCTGTAATAATATAACAGAGAAAATCATCTAAATTACAATGTTTGACATATTCTTCCACCTTTAAAAACTAATTTATATATGTATCAGGACTTTACTTATTATATTTAATATGCAATATTTTTCACTATCAATTAGATCTCTACACTCATCGATTATAATTCAACAATTTATGTATACTTGAATAATTTTTTTCTTCTCACAATTTTTTTTTTTTACCTCTCTGCTTGATAACTGAATAAAATCCTACCAATCTCGTAGCTCTGTAGCAATAAAAAATTTCTGATAAGATTCTCGTCTAATTGCTATTCTGACACCCACAATAAATCTGACAACTCAGGACCAATTTTATGGTCTTATTCTCAATAACTGAACACTTAGGAACTAACCTTGTGGCCTAAGTCTGATAATTGAATTTTCTTGGGCAAACTTTGTGCCCAAACTCTAACAACTAAAAAATCTCAGGACTAACCTCATAGTCTAGCTCTTGATACCAATTGTAGAACCCTAAATTTTTAGAGTTCTCCGATACCAACTACAGAATTAGAAATTGAAGGAATAAAATAATCACACATAAAAATATATGAGAGTAAGAACTAATTTTATTAATATCTCAAATAGACAAGACTCTGAATAAATCCTTCAGACTCTCTTAAGAAAACACTCCAACGTATACCCTATATATTGACTCGTAAACTTGGCTAATAAGAAACAACCAAACAATAATTACTAAATAATTACCGACTCCTAAAAAATTTTGTAGAATAAATTACTAAAAATTTGACTCCAATACAATTACTAAAAAAAATTAAATAAGAAACTTCTAGGTTTGGTTTAGTCTTCCAACATTACCTCCCTTGATCAAGGTCCACACTTGATAATTTATCACGACCTTTTCTCGATTGTTGTCTGGCGCATGATAGGATCCCTCTTTTTAGACACTGTCTAACATCAATACAATAATCACCACAGGATCCCTCTAATTGATTGGTTTTGGTAATTAAACCAAATTACTTGTCAATTAGGAAATATACTATTATTGACTTTTGGTAATTTAATTGTTTAAGTAATTTAGTTTTCTAATAAGATTATGTTTAGAGTTGTTATTCCTAATATAATTGAGTTTCTTCGTAGTCAAGTTTGTTATCCTATAAATAAAGAATTTGTCATATTAGTAAGATAAGAAGAGTTGAGTTAAGAGTATAGAATAGGAAAATTCTAGAATAGAGATAAAAACTATTATGTTATGAATTTAAGCGGGTCTCAATAATGAAAGTCCGATTTGCATTCACAAAACAAGGTCAAACAAACCAATAAATTTGACAAGCAAATTGCTTGAATCATGAACCGATGAAAAGAAAATATGCCCTTTAAAGTTTTCATAATTGAATTGATACTTAAACGGAAATGGGATAGAAGCCAAACAAAATTGACAATGGAACAAACGGAGAATTTTGGGAGGACAAACAAATTTAATAATAAACTTTTCAATGTAATTTTTCTCAAACTAAATAATGATTTACTAACACTTATTACATAGGCACTAATTAATCTAAATTTTTTACGGATTTAACTATCATATTTGTGTTATAATTTTATGCTAAATCAACTTCTAATAAGATCCACTTCTTCTTTAGTGTATTTCCCACGTTTCAAGATGGCCTAAGGTAATTAATCCACCGCAATCTGCAACTTTTGCCACATCTAGCTAGGCCTTGAAGAAGAATCCATATTGTGAAAGAAGAATACATATGCTTCTAATTCAATAATGTGAAATTCCATTTATATATCCTTAGTGACTATCAATTTTGAAGTCCACATGCATATGATTTCTCTTTTCCCCCCTTAAAATTTTTAAAAATTATTATTACACTAATATAAAAGTTAGACTTTGCCTACGTAAAATTTTAGAAAATATATAAAACTATCTCTAAGTATATATTTATATAGTTTCAAAACTATATTATTTCTCTTGATATTTTTAAAGATTCAATAACATTCTCATAAAATTTAGACTTTACTCCTGCGTCCGCCATTAGTCCTCGTGGATGATACATCTAATTGATTTTCGGGTTAATAACACTTTGTCCCCCAAAGAATGAACGTAATTACACTTTACTTCCCTAAACTAAAAAAATTACACTTTATCCTGCATTTACACTATTCATCTTTGAGCATTTCTAACACTATCAAGAAAAGTTAATTAAATAACTAAAATGCCCTTGTCACTATTTTTTATTTTTTATAATGGTTTGATAATTATTGAAAATTATGTTAATAAAAAAATAAATAAATAAATGGATATCTTTTCTTTTGAGAGTGAAAATTATGAGAAAAATGTGACTCCAATTATATTCAATATTGTAATTTATACACATTTAACACAAAATATAAAGTATAAAATACTAAGGTACACATTCTAATATGAATAATCTATTGCCACCAAAATTCTTAAAGAAAATTAAACTTCAAATAGAAAATGGGACCGAAAATCTACTTTGAGAAGCGTGTTACCACTATGAAAAACACTATTATTCAAAATAATATCAAATGGACTCCAAAAATGTCTAAAATAAACTCCATAAATAACGAGAATTTGATAAAAAAATATGAATATGGATTACATTGATATATTTTTATGCTTAATTTTACTAATATTTTTATAATTATCATACTGCTATCAAAAGTTGAAAAGTGAAAAATACAAAATAGTGATAAGGGCATTTAGTCATTTAATTGACTTTTATTAATGATTTTAAAAATGTTAATGTATAAATAGTAGTAAATAAGGGCCGAAATATAATTTTATTAGTTTAGGGGATGAAGTATATTACCCATATACTTTATAGAGATAAAGTGTTATTAACCCTTGATTTTATAAGAAAAGTTTTGGCTCTGTTTGGAAATTAAATAATATTTGTAATCATTTGTTATCACATTGGCTATCTGATGGCATAATTAAACCAAACTCATTATCAATTAGGAAATATGTTATTGTTAGGTTTTGGTAATTTAGTTATTTAAGTAATTTAGTTTTCTAATACAATTATATTTAGAGTTGTTATTTCCTATCCTCATTAGGTTTCTAGGTTTCTTAGTAATTAAATTTATTACCCTATAAATAGAGGGTTTGTTTAGTTTACTCAATTGAGAAGAGTTGAGTTGAGAGAGTCTAGAATGGAGAGATTCTAGCCTAATGGTAAAGCTATTATGCCGTGGGTTTATGCGGGTCTCAATATGAAAGTCCGATATGCATTATTTTGTAACTCCTCCTCTTCTCCCAGCAACCATTGGCATATTTTTATATGTGTTGAATAAATTTATCTTTCGCTGCGTGTTTTTTATGCCAACAAGTGGTATCACAGCTTTAGGTTCAAGAGTTTGATCCTGAAATATATGTCAAAAATTGAAAAAAAAAAAGTTTTTTGTTGGAGTACTCGAACATCGAAAAGTTGGACCACAAGAGAAGTTGGTCTTAGAGTACTCGTTTGACAATTAGGGTGTAATAAAATTGGCTCTAATTGGATAGAGATGTAAAAAGAGGGATCCTTTCTTAATTGTCTTTATTAGTGTTGAGCAGTTGTGGAGGAAAAAAATCTTACCAAGTAGATTGTGATTGATTTGCAAAAATTGAGAATTTTGATACCAATTATCACGAAATTCATAAAGGTTGATAAATTGAAAAAAAGTGTACGACGAAGATATATCAGTCCAGATACGTGGATCTTTTGAAAAATTTTGAAGATGAAGATTAAATCAAATTAACGATACCAAATTGTGGTAGAAAAAAATTGCATGAAAATTTTTTGATCGTCTTAATCGTGCATGGCGTGGATCTACCCTTATTGAAAGTTTGGAGAGTTTGAAGAGTTTGGTTTAAGGGAGGCATTGATGGTATAATTAAACAAAACTCCTTATCAATTAGGAAATATGTTATTGTTAGGTTTTAGTAATTTAGTTATTTAAGTAATTTAGTTTCCTAATACAATTATGTTTAGAGTTGTTATTTCCTATCCTAATTAGGTTTCTAGGTTTCTTGGTAGTTAAATTTGTTACCCTATAAATAGAGGGTTTGTTTAGTTTATGCAATTGAGAAGAGTTGAGTTTAGAGAGTCTAGAATAGAGAGATTCTAGCCTAATGGTAAAGCTATTATCTCGTGAGTTTATGCGGGTCTCAATATGAGAGTCCGATGTGCATTATTTTGTAACTCCTTCTCTTCTCCCACATATTTTTATATGTGTTGAATAAATTTATCTTCCGCTGAGTGTTTTTTATGCTAACACTATCTTATTTTTTATCTCACATGGTTATATATTAAATATCAAAAATTGTTACCGTAATTATTCAAATAATATTTCAAATATATCCAAAATAATAGCTGAGGAAAAGTTGATTTCGTCACCGGCAAACTTGGGCAGTTGTCTCCAATTCCAATGGCCATATCTTTGAACATAGGCTCTTAGTTTATTATCTTCTTCTTCGCTCCATGTATCTTTCTTCATTCCGTTTTCATCTATGGAAGTAGTTCTCACCGTTTTCTCCTATCTTTCAGCCAAACTCCTGCCATAGCTCACTCTTTCTTATATGTACAAATAATTTAGGTCGCAATTTCACTACTCTCTCGAATTCTTCCACAAGATCAATAAGAATATTGCTTATTCTCTAGACATTCAATCAGAATGCATTTATGTATAGAATGTGGGGCTAAATTCCATGCAAATTGCTGTGGATCGTAAATTTTTTGATGTACAAGTTTCGCTTAGAATAATCAGATTAATAGAATGCAGTTCCTCAATCATTTCAGCCCTACACTTCTTCTTCTATTGCATTTGAGCTCGGGACGATGGTTATGAGTACATAGTAGAATGAATAATTGTTCCCTTATTATAGCTTTGATTCTCTAAAAAATCTGCATTTTGTAGGTTTAAATGAGTTATTAATTATGTTGATATACTTAACGTTTGCAAAGTATCAACTTCTGCAAAGTCTACATTTTAGAAATAGCTTCTGTTTACAATTTTTTTTTTCTTATCCAAGATGATGATAATGCATAAACCATGCAAATGGCTATTATAAAAGACGAAGCATTATCTCTGAGCGCTTTTGGTAATCTCATATTGAACGCATGTTTTCCACCCTCTTACTCTTCAAATTTGAAAGTAATTTATCTACCTATGTTAGCATAAAAAACACGCAGTGTAAGATAAATTTATTCAACACATATAAAAATATGTGGAAGAAGAGGAGGAGTTACAAAATAACACACATCGGACTTTCATATTGGGACTCGCATAAACCCACGACATAATAGCCATACTATTAGGGTTAGAATCTCTCTATTCTAGACTCTCTCAACTCAACTCTTCTCAATTGAATAAATTAAACAAACCCTTTATTTATAGGGTAAGAAATTTAACTATTAAGAAACCTAGAAACCTAATTAGAATAAGAAATAACAACTCTAAACATAATTATATTAGGAAAATTAATTACTTAAATAACTAAATTACCAAAACCTAACAATAACATATTTCCTAATTGATTAGGACTTTTGTTGAATTATGCCATCAATGCCTCCCTTAAACCAAACTCTCCAAACTCTCCATGAGGTAGATCCACGCCCCATGCACGATTAAGAAGATCAAAAATTTCCATGCAATTTTTTTCTACCACAATTTGGGATCGTCAATTTGATTTAATCTTCATCTTCAAAATTTTTCAAATGATCCACGTATCTGGACTGATAAATTTTCGTCATACACTTTTTTTCAATTTATCAACCTCCATAAATTTTGTGATAACTGGTATCAAAATTTTCAATTTTATTATGTAAATCAATCACAATCTACTTGGTAGGATTTTTTTCCTCCATCACTGCTCAACACCAATAAAAACAATCACGACAGGATCCCTCTTTTTAGATCTCTATCCAAATTGAGCCAATTTCGTTACACCCTAATTGTCAAACGAGTACTCCAATACCAACCTCACTTGGTCAAATTTTTCGATGTTCGAGTACTCCAACAAAAACTTTTTCTCTAAATTTTGACAAAATCAAACTCTTGAACGAAGAGCTCTAATACCACTTGTTAGCATAAAAAATATGCAGTGGAAGATAAATTTATTCAACACATATAAAAATATCTGGGAGAAGAGGAGGAATTACAAAATAACGCACATCGGACTTTCATATTGAGACCCGCATAAACCCACGGCATAATAGCTTTGCCATTAGGCTAGAATTTCTCTATTCTAGACTTTCTCAACTCAACTCTTCTCAATTGAGTAAACTAAACAAACCCTCTATTTATAGGGTAACAAATTTAACTACTATAAGAAACCTATAAACCTAATTAGAATAGGAAATAACAACTCTAAACATAATTGTATTAGGAAACTAAATTACTTAAATAACTAAATTTCCAAAACCTAACAATAACATATATCCTAATTGATAAGGAGTTTGGTTTAATTATGCTATCAACCTAGCTACAAAAGAAGAGTAAATGGCTCAAATTGCCCTTCAAATTTTTTACGTTTTCAATATTGGTTCCTCAACTTTAATTTGGGCCAATGTGGTACTCAAACTTTTTTTATTGGGCTAATTTGGTCCCTGTGCGACATTGCCACCCAAATTAACAAAATCACAACACATTGACCAGCAAATTCATTTTCACCATTTCAGGTGAGTCACTATCAACACTTGTCTTAATTCCATTAAAACAAGTTTAAAATAGCTCAAAATTTCAAGGATTGATCATCAACCACTTTGGCCCGATTTGGTTTCCTGATTTTTTCTACTTTATTTTAAACTTATTTTAATCCAATTAACACGTGCATGTTGATGGTCAAACACCCAAAATGGCCAAAATGCCCTTGCTAAAGCTGGTCAATGTGTTATGATTTTGTTAATTTGGGTGACAAAGTCACATAAGGACCTGAATTGACCTGAATTGTGCATAAATCTTGATAATAAATTTGTAGCCAACATAATATCTGGTATTGTAGCGGTAAGATATAACAAATTTCCTACCAAACACCTATACAAAGTAGAATCCGCTCTCTTTTCTCCATCATTTTTATCAAGTTTCTCATTCACAACAAAAGGCGTAGGCATAGGTTTACAATTAAACATGCCAAATTTAACAAGAACA
Organism: Cinchona pubescens; assembly: GCA_025175665.1. Lineage (NCBI taxonomy): Eukaryota > Viridiplantae > Streptophyta > Magnoliopsida > Gentianales > Rubiaceae > Cinchona > Cinchona pubescens. Next base: position 947,298 of record JANKKI010000157.1, read on the forward strand.
TATTCACATACTTCTTTTGATAAATAAACAATCCATCATCTTGTTGATCGATTTCCATACCAAGAAAATGATGTTGAAGCCCCATATCATTCATTTCATATTTTTTTCATCATGTCCTTCTTAAATTCAGCAACATGTTCTCATTGTTACCAGTATAAAGCAAATCATCAACGTATAAAGCAACAATAGAAGAATGTATGATATACCATATGTCTTCACATACAAAGTTGGCTCACTTTTACTCTTTTTAAATCCTTGCTCCATGAAGTAAGAATCCATTTGGTTGTACCAAGCCCTTGGTGCCTGCTTCAACCCGTACAAAGTTTTCTTCAACTCGTACACTTTTTCTTCCTCCTATTCCTTGACAAAGTCTTGAGGTTGTTGAACATAAACTTCTTCCTTCAATTCTCCATTCAAAAATGCAAATTTCATATCAAGTTGGTAAAGATTCCATCTCTTGTGAGCTGCCATAGCAATAAGAGCTCGAATAGTATCAAATATTACAACCGGTGCAAAAGTTTTCATTATAGTCAATTTCGGCCTATTGAGAAAATTCTTTGGCAACAAGTCTTTCTTTCTTCTTCTTAATTGAACCATCTAGATTCATCTTTACCTTGAAAATCCATTTCACTCCAATGATCTCCATGTTTTGCTATTTATCTATAAGTTTCCAAGTCTTGTTCTTTTCAATAAATGTGCATGAATCTCATCCTCCATGGCTTTCCTCCACTCTTTTTCAGCATTTACTTCATCAAAAATTTCTGGTTCAAGAACACAAAAGTTGCACTTTGCATAGAAATAAGGTAAACTCCTCATCTTCTTCGGTGTTGAGGTTGGAGAATTTGAATTTGAGCTTGGTGACGGACGTGGGCTACTTGGAGTGGCTGAAATTTCCTCCTCATTTTGTTCATCATCAAGCAAAACAATCATTTTTTACTTTTGCATCATTCCAATTCCATCAAGGATTTTCATCAAACAAAACATCTAGGAAAATAATTATTTTGTTAGTTTTCAAACTATATAAATGGTAGCATTTAGACTTTGAACTGTAAACAACAAAAATACATTTTTCACTTACTTCATCAAGCTTGTACCTCATCTCCTTGGGAATATGTGCATAGCAAACACTTCCAAAAATTTTCAATTGATTCACTAATGGCGTCCTTCCACTCCATGCTTCACTTGGAGTTTGATTCCCCACACACCACTTTTGTAGGACTTCTATTTAACAAATGCACGGTTGTATAAACTGCTTCAGCCCAAAAAACTTTTGGCTATCCTTTGTCATGCAACATAGATTTTGCCATCTCTATCATAGTTTGATTCTTCCTTTCGGAGACTCCATTTTGTTGAGATGTATAGCCAACAGTGAGCTGTCTTTCTACTCCATTATCTTCACAAAATTCCTGAAAAAGCATTTGAAGTATACTCCTTTTCTCTATCACTTCTCAGTTTCTTAATACAATGACCACTTTGTTTCTCCACAAGATTTTTAAACTTCTTAACAAAACAAAAAAAAAAAAAAAAAAACTTCAGATTTTCTTTCATAAAATAAACCCAAGTTATTATTGAAAAGTCATCAATGAAAAGAATAAAGAACTTGTTACCTTCATGAGATGTTATTCTCATTGGTCACAAACATCTATATGAAATAGCCCCAAAATTTCTTTGGCTTTCTATGCAACTTCTTTAGGAAATGGCTGTATCGATGTTGTTCCAAGTGCAAATCCTTTACAAACTTCATGTTTCTCCTCAATTCTTGGCAGTCCATAAATCATCCCCTTTTATTGAAGTTATTTAAGGCTGCAAAAATTTAAGTGTCCAAGACTTTTGTGCCATAACCTTGAGATTTCAATCACATAAGCTTTCATACCTTGATCTCTACCATAGCTAAAATTTATTGAAAAACTTCTATTCTTTTCCATTTGAATTTTCACAACAAGCTGTCTACCATCTTTCTTGTCAAAGATTGAGCACTTACCATCATCAAAACTAAGTGCATATCTATGCTCAAGAAGCTTTCCAAGACTCGTCAAGTTTTGATCCAGGTCAGGCACAAGTAAAACATCATGGATTAACTTTTTACCTCTCTTAGTTTGAACACAAATGGTTCCCAATCCTTGTGCTTGAACAACTACTCCATTTCCCATCTTTAATTGGGTTTTTACGGACTCATCCAAGTTAACAAATATGGATTTGTCCCTTTCTACTGTGATTGCTACCGCCACTATCAATAAATTGAACATCCTTTTTGCTTTCAGTTGCCATGTGACAAGCATAAAACAAGTAACTTTCTTCTTGCTTCTCTTCTAAAAATTGTGCTTGTTAGTTGTTTTTGAGTCTACAATCCTTCGAATATGATTAAAACGCTCACAATAGTAGTATTGTGGTTTGCCATTGTGCCAACAATCATTCTCTACTTGGTTGCTCTACCCACAAATGTTTCAAGATTATGAATTTTTAGTATTATTGGCCCTTTAAAAGTTGTTTCTTCCTCCTCCTCTGCCATGTCCTCTTACATGACCACATGTTCCACGTCTTTGTGCATCTCCTTCTCTTTGATTGTTACTAGAGGACTGCTTACTTTATTGATTTTGGGGATGAAATTTAACTATGATTAAAAGGCACTTTCAACAGATTTTTCAACATGTCTAGTTATTCTTCTCTCATGAGCCTTCAAGGATCCCATCAACTCTTGAACACTTAATGACAATTTGGAAATATCTTTTGTCTCTTTTAATTTTGGACACCATAGGATCAAATTTTCAGGTTAAACTCACAAGTATCTTCTCAACACTTTTGCCATCATTAATTTTTTCACCAAAAGTCTTCATCTCATTTACAATCTTGGTGATCTTTGTGTAATAGTCTTGGACATTTTCAACTTCATTCATCTTCAAATTTTCAAGCTCTTTTCTAAGAGTTTAGAGTGTAACATTCTTTACTTTGACATTTCCTTGGAACTCTTTTTGTAGAATCACCCATACATCTTTGGCATGATCCGCACCCATGATTCTTGAGAAAATATCTAGGCTTACACCTTGCTGAATATAAGAAAGTGCTTTGGCATCTTTTCTTCTATGCTCCTTGAGAGTCCTTAGTTGTTAATCCTAAAGTTGGTTGTTGATTTCGTTTCATCATATCCATCATCTACATAATCCCACAACTCTTTTAATCTGAAAATATCTTTATCTTTACGCATCAATGATCATGGTGGAGTCACTAGAAAATATAGGAACCGAAGTACCTTCATTATTTTGATTTACCATCTCAATTTCTTCTATTTTTAGAGATGAAATAAAGCTGTATTTTTATGGACCCTAGCTCTGATACCAATTTTGTTGGGGATTAGGTCAAGAAAGAAAGAAGAGTTTTTGGAGCCAAATGATGTCTTTCATTCATATGTCTTCTCCTCCACTTTATTGTTACATAGAGAGCTGAATTTACAGCTAAAAATTAGATAGATCATTGAGCTAGACTTCTAGAAAATATTCCCAAGAAATTGATTCATAAGACACCTAAAAGACATTTGACTCATAGAATACATAAAAGACATTTATACTTATCACACAAATACTGACTAAGCACATTACTTAACATTGTGATTATTAAGTATAGGTTTGAAGAAAAGAAAATGAAAATAAAAAATTATTTAGAAAATAATTAAGTAAAATACTATCTCATGTTTTTGGTAAACAATCAAGTCTATCACATTATTAAAAGGTAATGAAGAAGAAAACAATGCTGCTGAACAAACTCAATGGTCTTAGCTCCAATTTTTTTGCTATCTAATGGCTAGAAACAGTTTCAAATTTTTTTTCCTCCTTCGGATGAAAAGTTGGAAGTCTAATGTATGAGAAACTCAACAGAAGATTTTGATCATTTACATGCAGGAAAATATTTAGGCTAGTTTACTACTATACTTGAGAATAAGGAACGTGAAAATGGAACGAGAAAATGACCATAGATGATTAGTAGAGAACCACATATCCCAAACTGAGCAATACTTAACTACAATCTTTGGTTACAGTCTGTCAGGGTATTTTGTAAAGATATTTATTATTGATGGACTTTACTAAATATCCCCTGTTGTCATGTCCCAAAATTGGGGTTGCAGCAACACGTCGTGCCCTCACCTTCTTACGAGGACACCAGTCTGAAGACCTCAAATCTCTGATCACTTGCCTAAAGAACTACGAACACCTGAAAACTAATATTATGCAATGGAATGCAAAGTAAACACTTGGCCAGTAAGTGGCCTGTATTCTCCTCTGTTGGACTGAGCACGCTATTATACATAATTAGTGTCAAAAACTTGTAAGCACAATCAACACATGCATATGCATATATATACTTAAAAAAAACATATGCAATTTCATCCTTTGAAAAGTCATTAATTCATTAGAAGAATAAGTGACAACAATCATTGACATATTTCTTTAAAACCAATAATTCAATACAATTCAATATCACACATAATTATTCACATTCGAATAGGCTCAAAGATTTACTAAGGCATTATCGGTAATTCATAATATCTAGTCCTAACTTTTGTACCCGCTAGGATGGGCCACTACCCTAACCAGCTATATCCCGCTGGATAAGGACTAAACACTGACAGGAACTAGCTCTCTACCGACACTACCAAAACTTATACAATGAGCTATTCTAAGACAAAACGCATCAAATTACTCACATTCATTAAAGCTGAAAAGTGCCACTTACAATTTCAAATATAATATGAAAAAATTCAAATACACATGCTCGAATCATTTTATATACAAAATATATGTTTAGAAAAAATTTACACAGTCATAAAACAATTTACAAAATATGGAAGAAAATAGGGATCACTTACCTCTTAAACAATCTGAAATACACAAGTCTAATTCAACTAATTCGAAACCTGAATATCCTAGCTTGTAAAATACAAAACATACTCAATTCTAAACTCAAACTAACTCTTAATCTAATGGAAAAATAATATATAATCAACCCTAGATAAAATCCAAAGATGACTGGAAGTGAAAACAAATTTTTTCGAGAGTTGATAAACTATCGAGCCGCGAAACACCCTTTTGAACTCTCGGTTCAACTATTGTCTGATCAAATGGCTTTCTTTTCTCAAAACTTTTTAACATTCTCCTACCACAAATCACTAGCATCCTTATCCCTTTCTTGTCTTTTGTTTTTCTTTTTTTTGGAGAAAATTAGCACAATAGTCCTTCAACTATTTCATTAAAATCTTAAATGGTCCCCCAACTTTAATTTTAGCTGGATAAGTCCTTGAACTAAATATTTGTATCTAATTTGATCCCTAAATGGTGATTCTGCTCAAAACATAATTTTTTTTGAATTTTGACCTATGTTGACTAGGGGCACAACCGTCAAATCATCTGGTCCTATGATTTTCATTTTTAAAAATTACCTTATTAGTCCTCTAACTTTTTATTAAAATCAAAATAGTCCTACAACTTTAATTTTAGTTGGGTTAGTCCCTGAACTAAATATTTTATCTAGTTTGATCCCTAAGTGGCAGTTCCACCCAAAACATGAATTTTTTTTAATTTTGATCAGTGCTGTACAGGGGCATAACTGTCAAATCATCTGGTCCTATGATTTTTATTTTTAAAAAGAGTTAGACTTTATAATAAAAATATAAGTATAATTACATGGATTAAAGATGTTTTAGAGGTTAAGTATTTATGATTTTGTTTCGTTGCTAATGCGCAATCGAAACATACCGCCATACTATATTCATTTTTTCCCAATAATTTCATTTCATTTAAACACAAACCCTAAAATTGTCCTAATCTTTCTCTCTACACCAATGCAACACCAATTCTACCCCTCCGTTCTCCACCAATGAAGCCCTTTTAGTCCCCTCTGTCTGCCACGACCATCTCCTCCTTCCTCATCCCCATCTCTTCTTTCTTGCTGTCCCCACCTCCCTACAGAAACCATCACCAATTTCTACCCCTCACAATCTCATCCCCTCCACCATTACTGCCACCATCTCTTTTTCTCCCATCAGCCTCTCTCCCTTCCTACTGCCCCTACCATTCTATAACAACTATTACCATTTTATGTCCCTCTTGCTTCCCATCTCCTCCACCTCCAGTAGTCGAATTTCTCTCTAAAGCCTCCATTTCTTCCTTCTGAAATACATCTATATCAACGATTTCTTTAAATTTGATATGTAACCAACAACTTCTTTGTAACACGCTACTCGATTTCTTTCTCTTCCTTCTAGTTCTGACATGGTGTGAACTCAACGGCAAGGACGTAATTATCTTCCAAAGAAAACTCCATATATCGATTTTGGAATTGATGTTGAAATTGAAGTTATTTGTGATTTGTAAAAGCTATCATATTAGTATCATCAAACTCCTCAGTGTTTCTGTTTCTAACGATCATAAAATTAGATGATTTGATGATTATGCTCTAGTCAACACCGATTAAAGCTAAAAAAAACTTTATATTTTTGGTACCATTTAGGGATCAAATTAGATGCAAATATTTAGTTCAAAGACTAATTCGGATAAAGTAAAAGTTGGGGGACTATTTTGGTTTTAATGAAATAGTTGGAGGACTAATGGGTGATTTTTAAAAAACAAAAATCATAGGACTAGATTGTTTGATAGCTAAGTCTTTAGTCAACAACGGTCAAAATTAAAACAATTTATCTTATGGGCGGAGCCACCGTTTAGGGATCAAACTGGATACAATTTTTTAGTTCAGGGACTAACCTGGCTAAACTTAAAGTTGTTTTTAATTAAGGCACTATTCTAGTTTTAATGAAATACTTGGAGGACTAATAATGTGATTTTTCTTCTTTTTTTTCTAGTAAAGAATTACAAGATGCATGACCATACAACCTTAATCTTATTACTATGCGATATATTTTTTAACAAAATAATTTATATCATGCAATTACTACTTTATTATTATTTTGTTTTCTTGCCTTAACAACACTAGCCAACCTTGTATTGACATTACTTACGATTTGTTATATACTCTCGGCCAAACAGCAGATCGTATGGTTTAAGCCATGCGACTGTTTCTTTTTTTTTTTTTCCCCTCTGGAAATACAAACGAGACATATGCATAGACAACTCCCACACAATTCACAAGAATAAACTCATCAGTAACTGAATCATAAAACTTAACTAAGTAATCACAAGAAAATTACTTATTTATTAATTTTGCAGCAACTAGCAACTCCTTCCTCCATATCTTTCTCTTGATCGGATTATGTCATACGATTGTCTAACCCTGGATGTGTTATTATTTAGTAATTCGCAACTTTTAATAGTTATCACTTTGTCCCTTGATAGTAATTAATTACTTATTGAGCCAAACTAATAAATTGTGGTCTTGAAAAACTACAAATGCCTTAATTAATACCATGAGTTCACGAGTTTGAGTTTTCACATTCTATCCCCCTTAAAGGATGATTTGTCCTTGAAACTTCACACACCTTACACATCTCCCAATTTCACTATACTACATCTTCAATTGATTCAAGGGCTAAGGGCACTTTTTTTTTTCTACAATCCTCTAAGAACACTACCGCAAACCAATTACTAAGTCGATACAAAGTTTACTAAAATAGTACTGATTACAGTGTCCTGACCTTTACTCACTTATTGGGCATCTAGGGAAAAGAAATCCCAAGATCAATCACTTAACTCCAAGAACTTCAGTAATATCTAACATATACTCACATACAATTCAAACTTAAAACTAGTTGCAGGATTTCAAAACTTGGCTCTGATATCACTAAATGTCATGAAGACCCCCAAAATTAGGGTCGCAACACACCTGCAAGCCTTTTGAAAAGTCGTTAATTCATTAAATGTCTAAGTGGCAATCACTGACATATTTCTTTAAAATCAATAATTCAATACAATTCAATATCACACATAATCATTCACATTCGAATAGGCTTGAAGATTTACTACGGCATTATCAGCAATAGAAGATATCTTGTCCTAACTATTATGCAAGCTGGGATGGGCCACTACACTAGCCAGGTATGTCCCGCTAGACAAGAGCTAAACACTGATAGGAACTAACTCTCTAATGATACCACCAAAACTTATACAACGAGCCAAACTGATATAAAGCACATCAAATCATACACATTCATTTATGTTGTAAAGTGCCACTTACAATTTCAAATATATGGAAACATTCAAATATATATGCTCGAACCATTTTGTATACAAATTATATGTTTAGAAAATATTTACGTAGTTATAAAACAATTTGTAAAACATGGAAGAGAATAGGTATTGCTTATACACTTGCCCTCTTAAACAATCTGAAATATGCGAGTCTAATTTAAGTAATTCAAAACCCATGAATCCTCACCTATAAATTACAAAACACACTCAATTTTGAACTCAAACTAATTCTTAGTATACTCGAAAAATAATATATAATCAACCCTATATAAAACCCAAAGATGACTGAAAGTGAAAGCCAATTTTCTCAAGAGTCAATTAACTATCGAGCCGCGAAACACCCTTTGAACTCTCTATTCAACTATTGTGTGAACAAATGGCTTCTTTACTCAAAACTATTTTATATTCTCCTACCACAAATTAGTAGCATTCTTGTCTCTTTCTTTTCTTTTGCTTTTCTATTTTTTTCTAATAAAGAATCACAACATGCATGGCCACACAACCTTTATCTTATTACTATGCTATATATTCTTCAATAAAGTAATATCATGCAATTACTGATCTACCATTATTTTATTTTCTTGCCTTAACAACACCAGCCAACTTTGTAATCAAATGGCTTATGACTTTGTTATATACTCTCGACCAAATATTAGATCATATAGTTTAAGTCATGCAACTGTTTCTTTTCTTTTTCTTTTTTTTGTTACTGCAAATACAAATTGCACATATACATAGACAACTTCCAAACAATTCACAAGAATAAACTCACGAGAAACTGAATCATAAAACTTAAATGAGTAATCATAAAACTTAGCCATATCGAGGTATTTGTTTAATAGTATCTAATAAGGGAATATTTACCTCGCACTTAGGAAAAGTCTCGTATAGCTCTTTGTCGGGATCCTCTTTCGAAAACTCTTTCAATGCCTCGGGAAATGGGGGTTCAGGCTTAACTTCAGGCCATACAGGAACAGATTTATCTTCATTGCTGCTGCTTTTCTTCTCGCATGGTTCAACCTCTTTTTAGACTGTGGTCTTCTTCTTTTCAGCCTCAATATGTTCAGGAACTATTTTGCTTTGCACTTTAACCTCTTTGCCACTCCTCAACATAATTGCACTCACATTCTCACTTGGGGTTGATAATAGTTTGAGAAGGCAATTTTCCAGAGCTCTGCGCTTCCAACCTACTAATCGCGGTAGCCATTTGTCCCATTTGATGTTGCAACTGTTGAACACTGGCCTTTGTATCCTGCTGGAATTGAATCATATATTCGGTTAAAATCCTCAACCGTTCCTTTATAGACTTACCAGATTGATTATTCAAATTGGCTTGTTGTCTCTAAGTGAATGGTGGCCTGTATGGTTGGAAGTTCTGTCAATTTTGTTGAGGTTGATTTTGGGCTTGGTTCCGTATCTCAAGTTAGGATGATCCCTCCATCCAGGATTGTAAATGTTCGAGTAGGGAACATAACTTTGTTGTGGCTACCCTGGGAATCCTCCGGCTACATTTACTTGCTCTTGACCTTCATCTTGTAATGTGGGACACATATCTGTTGAGTGTCCCTCATTTGAGCAGATACCACACAGTTGTGCAGTCGGTGCAGTACCTGAAGCCAACTGTCGAACAAAAGAATGGTTAAACTAACCATTTGTTGTTCTAATGAAGAAACATTTACCTCATTTACACGCTTGAGAGGTTGATCACGTCGTATCCCAAACTTTTGAGAACGGGCGGCCATATTCGATATAAGCTCACGAGCAGCGTCAATGGTCAAATTGTCTAACGCCCCTCCACTTGCGGCGTCAACCATGTTCCTTTCATTAGGCAACAAACCTTCATAAAAATATTGAATTAGTAAGGAGTCGCTTATCTGATGATGCGGACAGATTGCACACAATTTCTTGAAGCGTTCCCAATACTCATACAAGGATTCTTCATTGAACTACCTTATTCCATAAATTTCTTTGCGAATATTTGCAGTTTGAGAAGCTGAAAAGTATTTAGCCAAGAATAGTCTATTCATCTGCCCCCAAGTTGTGATACTACCAGAAAGCAGATCGAATAGCCAATCATTTGCTTCATCCTTGAGTGAAAACAGAAATGTTTTTAACTTGATATGCTCCTCTGACACCCCGATGGGTCTCATACTTGTGCAAACCACATGGAACTCCTTAAGATGCTTGTTCGAATCTTTACCTGGCAATCCATGAAAAGAAGGTAATAAATGGATTAGTCCATATTTTAATTCAAGTGCAACATTAGCATCTAAGTCTGGATATGTAATGCATAAGGGTTGTTGGTTCAGAGTGGGCGCGGCTAATTCCCTCAAAGTCCGCTGTGCCATGTTCATTTCTTCTTGTTGTTCCTGATCACCTACAAAGATATAGTTAAACAATTGTTCTTCCCCTAACTGTCTTTCTCGTATCCCTTTTCCCAATCCGGATAATGTTCTCTGTATTTTCGGATCAAATTGGAATTCAACTTGTCCAACCGATCGGGTCACAGGCATACACAATTAGTGGAAAATAATAATAAAAAGAAAAAAAAGAACAACTAAAATAAATAATACAAAAATAATTCAAACTGTTCCCCGACAAAATTATATGCTGTCAAGTTGCAATACTGTCGTATGCCCCAAAATTAACAGCACTCTCAGTATGTAGTAGCCATGAGTTCAAGTTGTCCCACAGATAACGGAGTTTATTTTCGTGCTAAATGGAAAAAGGTAGTTTTGAATACTTTTAACTAAAATTAAAACAATAAAATAATTGAAGAAAATTTGATGTAAGAAAAGTCTTGGTTTTGGTCATATCCACCATGGCAATTTCACTAGTCGATCCTTGACACACAAGATAATTCAATTCTATATCAAGCACTAATTGAAGAATTAACCCGAACGAATACCAATTCAAAGTTGATTCTTATTTCTTTCTAAAGTTGGTTAATTTTCAGCACGTGATCTAATTAAGCCTAACTGTTAATTTAACCCAGACACGCGCCAAATATTAATTAATAGAAGTACTAAAATCAACAAGAACAATGAGACTAATTAAACATAAACACACGCAGTTATGCCAATTAGATGATTAATTTTCTTAAATTCAATAACACAATCCAGTAATTATCAAATTCAGTTGCTTCATAGATTGAATGCTAAACACACGCAGTTAAAATAATCTAGCAGTAGATTAATTCTAATAACTTAATATTCTGCAGCAATAACAAGTTAAAAAGAACAACCATAAATTTAATCACGGAAAAATAATCAATACTTGAGATATAAGTGAATAATTCAAGCACAAGAAGTCTCACAACTTTGTAGAATTGACCATGGCTTCAAATCCCTCTACCAAGAAAAGGTTTTAGGCACAAAGTGCCATGAAAGAATAAAGAGGAGTTTCTACTTCTAAAAACCCTAGCCAAAAGAAAATAAAAGTGTCGATCCCTTTTTCTCACCCTAAATAGGGTATTTATAATGAGTACTTAGGGTTACAAATAATGCCTACAGATAATAACTTGAAATCTAGTCAAAAAGAGTCCTACCGGCCGAAGAAATCTATCAAAAAACTCAAAAATACGCATCTGTTGCCCTCCGAACACATGCGCTGAGGTCTTCGCGCGCATGTGCGCGTGAGGCAGTAAGTTCCAGGCACATTTAAAAAAACATCCTCTGTGCACATGCGCAGGATCCTAACACGCATGTGCGCGCAAGAAACTTCTTATATTTTGGCTTCTGGATTCAGCGCACATGCGCTGCACAGCTCCAGCGCATGTGCGTTGGCTTCCTCACTGTGCTCCACCTTCGGCTTCGATTTTCACCTTGATTCTTGCTTTATTTGAGAAAGTGTAAAACACAAAATTTGTAGATCTATCACTTATCTTTCCAATGCATCTTAAATCACCTTAATCGGAGCTTGGGATCAAAATTTATACTTGAAATACAAAATAGTATCTGGAATGACTTCGTACTTGTGCATGTCCCGTACTAAGCATTTTCTTTCATCGTTTTCCATCTTTTTCAACTCTTTTTCACTGTAACCCTACAAAAACTGAGAATAACTAAATTAAGCTCAATAATAACTCAAATATTGCTTACAACACATAAAAATATGATAATTGACACATAAAATATAGCACAATTATGAACTTATCACAATCATTAACATACTTTTTCTTAAAAACTAATAATTCAAAACAATTCAATATCACACGTAATCATTCACATTGGAATAGATTCAAAGATTTACTAAGGCATTATCGGCAATTCAAGATATATTGTCCCATTATACCTGTTGAGAAAGAGGTACTGGTGCAGGCACACAAATATCAGAGTCAACAACTACTACAACCAAATTTCACTTTCCCCAAGCACTGAATAATATGAAAACAATCAAACCAACTAAGCAACGATATCAACAGACAAAATAAAGCTAAAAAATAAGCTAACACAGAACACCAAGATTTTTACGTGGAAAAACCAGGGGACCTAGTCCAATCAAATGATCTCCAATATTCTCTCCAAAATACTACTATTTCAAAGGAAGTGGATTTGGAAGGACTTTACCAAACGGGGAGCAAATTGAAAATCAAATGGTAGATGTGTAGACCTTGTGGAAATGAACTCATGGTTAAAATTTCATCAAGATCAGGCTCCGTTTCACCATTCGATCGAGGCTTACTGAAAGTTGTAGCTCTTCTTTCTCTCACTAGTGTTCTCCCATTTTTCTCAATTTCTCTCTCCTCACTTAGCTCTCTTGTGGCTGATTCTTTTCTCTTATGGAAGAAGAAGACTTTTTTGGATTTTTAATTTTCAAGTCAAACATGACTTGGTAATGGGCTTTTTATGGACCACCCATATTAGATGGACCAAACCCAACAATCTCCCCCCTCCATCTTGTTGGTCCTAAAGCAACTTAAGAGGGGAGGGTGAATTAGGTTTCTAAAAATATTTTTAGAAAGATTAAACTTAATGAAAATTTTCAACTAACAATTAATATAATGAAGATAGAATCAATGAAATTGCAAAGAAAGAAAGAGGGGAAATTAAACAACCAATACTCCCAAGCTAACAAGCTTGAGGTATTAATCCACTAGAATACTTCACACACTTTGTGAGCCAATAATCTTTACAAAGTAGGAAAATTCTTGCTCACACTAAAAACCTTTTAGTTGAGCCAAGACTTTTACTCTTACTAAAAAATCACACTTTTGTACAAGATTATCACTCCACTCAAAAATGAATAGCACTCTAAGCTACATACTAATACAATATAGCACTTTTGCCAATTTGCAATCAAATTGCTCCTTTATTAGGCTTGTATTCAATGTATTAGATGATCTTTATAGAACAATAGAGCAGGTATTTATAAGAACAATAAATGGCGGTTGTAACTACTTTCAACGGCCAAATAATAAATGCACAAAAACTAGTCGTTGAGGTTTCGAATGTCCGAGATAAGTATGATGCGTCCGACACAGCGTCCGATCTCCGTGCAGTTGGTGAAGGATATGGTTCGGACGGCCATGCATGCATCCGTTCCATCATCCGAACAGAGTTTCAGATGGTCGTGTTAGTCCGAAAGAAGCTTCATTCAGACAGTTATATGCGTCCGTAGAGAAGCATTAAGAAACTTTATTTCTGCCTGTTAGTTTGGACGGTGAAATGCGTTCGAGAAAGCTGACATAGTTCGAACGGTATACAGCATCCAAACACCTAGTTTCCAGCAGAAAAAGTAACAGACCTACAAAGCCTGTTTTCAGATTTTAGTGCTTATGTCATCATCAAAATGAGGTTTGGAAAACATCAATCTTCCCATTTTCAATGATGACAAACAGTCATAGAGTAACCAACATCTAAAATCAACAGATATGAGTGATAACATAACCAATCATTTTGCAATACTTTTATTTCTACTCCCCCTTTTGACATCATCAAACAAAGCTCCCCCTGAGAGTGTACTCAATTATCCAACATAAATTGTTAACAAAGTTAAGCCTGGATCATCATTAATATCAACACCAATAGTACAAAAGTCAAAGTAATTCATAAAATTAAAAATCCAACTAGTCAAAGGAATAGTCAAAGAAATGCCAAAACCAAAATACATATTAACATAGAATCTAAGTCAACTCATTTTTCTTCTTAGAGTGTTTTTCAATCTTGCGGCGTTTGGAAGGGGCGTCATCATCAGTAGCCTCACTATCTTCATCCTCCTTCATTATGTCATTGCATGATGAAATTGAATGTGTCGTCAACATCCTCATCGTCGCCTTCTTCATTGGTAGCACCTTGATCCTCTTCGTCATCCTCATGAACATCCTCTTCTTCGGCATTATCATCACTTTCGATAGAGGAGTCGAGTGGATATTGTGATTGAATATTGGAAAATTGAACTTGAGTTAGCAAACATGCCTAAGCTAAATGCCTCTTGGAGGATCAACTGACGAGTTTCAAGTCACTTTAACTTGCGATTAGTGCGACGTTGAAAGGAGCTTACTTGAGTGCTCAAGGAATTGAGAAGGCCACAGATTTGTGAAAGTGAAGGTTCGGAGGAAGATGGATGTGGATCATGGACTGGTGGAGGTGTTTGAGGAGGAGGAGAATGGGGAGCTGCCAAACCAGAGGTAGAGGCTTGGGATTTTGATTGTTCAATATCAAAGGCTGTCTCATTTAACCATTGATCATTAAAATAACAGAAGCCTTTTCACTCAATATGATAAGATTTGTTGAAATAGGGAGGAAATTGTTTGTTCCCGCTATAAAGTACTTCAAGGAAATCAAATACTTTGGTGAGAAATTTTTGAAAGGAATGTTTCAGCGGGTATCAGTAACAAAAAGTTTCCACAGGGAGCAAAAGAGATACCCAAAGTCAATAGGAATTTCTTTGAAAACACAATAAAATAGGTAAAGCTTCATCTTTCCGAGCTCGGTGCGATGCCCATCTGTTGGTAACAGCAAATTTGTGACAAAAGTGTATAGAATATTCAATTTAGGATCGAGCAATATAGTTTTGGCTTCCGAGACCTGTTTGAAATTGATGTTAAAAATTGCTCTGATCTCGTCAATGTCAAATCGAGTATCAAGAGCGGGCCATTTATCTAAAAAAAAGAAATAAGAAAATTCATTCAGGTTTGAGACTTCACATTCAAAAATAGTATTGATGATGTTGGAGGAAATTTTAAGATTTGTGCTGTTTACATAAGAAACCAATGTGTGAACAAGTGTGGGGCATTTCCTAAGATTGGCTGTGAATTGGAGCACCACGTCATGATAAATGAGTAAGTCAGTATGAAACAAGTGACCCCAATTTTGTTTTTCAAAAAACGATTTGACAATGGAAAGATTAAATTCATCGAAAAGACTCTGAGAAGCAGGGCGTTGAACGATTATAGATTTGCTAAGAAGAGATGTATACCGTTCGAATGCCTTGGCATCGATGAATTTTGGTAGGGTTGGATTTGATGAAGCTTGAGGATTAACAGATGTTTCCCCACGCATCGGAGCTTTCCCTTTTGATTTACGTCCACGAGTTGCTGTTGAAGATCCTCCACGGGATTTAACCATTGTGAATGGAAGGTAAAAAAAATTTGATATTGGATGGTAGATTGATGAAATTGGATGGTAGATGGACGAAATGAGGTGCAAAATGGTGATGAATACTTTGGGAATGACGATTCCCCAATCAATTTGTCGAGAGAATGAAGATGACACTTCTCCTCCTACGAAGGTCATCAATAAAGTACCCAGATGTGGAATTTCTTAGTATCAAGATTACCAACCATGTCTCTATCTGTATATCCATCTAGTGCGGTCTTGTCATTACTGAAACATAAACACAACCTGGAAGTACACTTGAAATTCCTGAGAATCTATTTAATTGCATTTCAGTGTTCTCTGCTAGGATTGGAGAGATATCGACTGACCCTAAATTCATGAGCTATATTTGGCTTGATGCTAACCTTAGCTTATGATTCGGTAGAATTTGACCCATTTCTCATTGAACAAAGTGTACGAAATAAATCAGATTGATTTTTCGATCAAAAGGACTATTTTAAATCTTTGATTTTTTCTCTTCCTCTATCCCTATCCCATAAGTATAAGTACAGTGTTTGAATCCATAGATAACCTTTTCTTCTATTTGATGGGTTCCTGGTAAAGTAAAATCCCTCGATGATATATTTCATTACAAATTTTTTGTTCATAGAGGGATCAAATGGTATAATTCATTTGTTGGAACTGAATCTCTCTTCATCTCTTCCTTGTCTTTCTCACTTGTAGAACACCATGTATTACTCAACTTTTAGTGCCTTGAAAATGGAGTAGAGACTTCCTTAGCCTTGTCCATGTTAAACCTATCAAGTACTTAATGTACTTTTCTAGAGACAACCAAAGCTTTTCATTTGCCTGTCCCGAATAATTTTCATTCTAAGTTTCTGTCTAGCCAAACCCAAATCCTTCATTGCAAAGGACTTGCTTAGCTCTTTTTGCAATCTCAAAATCTTTAAAGCATCATGACCAACAATTAGCATATCATCAACATAAAGCAAAAGAATAATAAAATCATCATCTGAAAATTTCTTTACTTAAATACAATGATCAAATGTAGTCCTCTGATACTCATGATTTGTCATGAATGAGTCAAACTTCTCGTATCACTACCTCAGTGCTTGTTTTAAACCATACAAGCTCTTTTGAGACAACACACAAGGTTTTTTTTTCCACTTTCTTTGAACCCCTCTGGTTGCTCCATGTAGATTTCTTCTTCCAAGTCACCATTTAGGAAGGCTGTCTTCACATCAAACTTCTAAATTTTCAAATTCAAGCTAGCTGCAATCCCAAGAACCAGATAAAAGACATCTTTACCACAGGAGAGAATATTTCTTCAAAATCTACACCTTTCTTCTAACTAAATCCCTTCACATCCAATCTTTCCTTGTACCTTGGATGTGAGCTATTTTCTTCAGTCTTCAATCTATGCACCCATTTGTTTTTTAGTGCCCTCTTGCCCTTAGGCAATTTCACCAAATCATAAGTGTGGTTTTCATGCAAGGATTTTATCTCTTCTTTCATGGCTTTCAACTACTCTTCTTTCTTTTCATGCTCTAGAGTCTCATTATAAGACATTGGTTCACCTCCATCTATTAAGTACTCATTAGGATTATCCCCGTTGGAAATCCTCTTATCTCTGGTAGATCTTCTAAGCTGATCTTGTAGCAATTGAATTGATGGTGGCTCTTGCTCGTGTTCATCAGCTGATTAGGAACATAATTAACATGCTCCCCTACTCTAGCACAACTCTCCCATGATCAAGATGAATTAGTAGTGGAGGAACTGAGTCCATTCTAGCAGGAACTTCATTCAAGGAAATTGGTTTATCATCTTTATCAATGTTTTCAATGGTTTGATCTTCAATGAAGTCAACATCTCTGCTTCCTATTACTTTCTTATCTATAGGGTGCTATAATCTGTAACAATATTCTTCATGCCCATAAACCAACAAAATGCACTACTTGAATCTGATATCAAGTTTTGACCTCTCATCTTTGGGAATATGAACAAATGCTCTATAACCAAAAACTCTCAAGTGTTTGAATGTTACATCTTTCCTGTCCAAACTCTCTCTAGAATATCACCCTCCAAAAAAATAGAAGAAGAAAGGTTGATCAAGTCAATAGCTGTCTTCACTGCCTCACAACAAAAGGACTTAGACAATTTATCATTTGAGACCATGCACTTAATCCTTTTAGTGATTGACCTGTTTGTCTCATCTTCTCTACTATACCATTCTCCTTAGGAGTTTTTGGTACAGATTTCTCCAATCTGATTCAATAGGAATTGCAATACTCTTCAAATGGTCCTGTGTATACACCACCATTGTCAACACGAACACACTTCAACTACTTCCCAGTTTCTCTCTCTCAACTTTTTTGTCGAAGTCCTTGAATTCCTCCAAAACCTGGTCTTTAGATTTCAAGGAAAAACACCACACTTTTCTAGCAAAGTTATCAATAAAAGCAACAAAATATAAAGCACCACCAAGAGACATAACTTTCATGTAACAAATATCGGTGTGCACCAACTCTAATTTTCTAGATGGAGGAAATTTTGAATGCAAATCTTTGTTATTTTCTATATATCCAGTCAACACAAAATTTAAGTACATTACCTCTTACTTTAGGAAGGAGTTGTTTTCAAACAAGTGTTTGAATACCTTTTTCACTCATGTGTCCAAGTCGTCTGTGCCAAAGATCAATGGAAGAATCTTGAACGGTGTGTTCACTTCCATTTTCTTCAACTGGCCATCAATCAAGTAGAAAGTACCTAACTTCTTTCCTCTGGCAATAATGAGACTCCCTTTAGTGACCTTCCATATACCTCCTCCTTGGTTGCTATAGTAGCCCTCATCATCAATTTTGCCTAAGGTTAAGATGAATGTTAGGAACATGTCTAGCATTTTGCAAAATTAACTGGTACCTTGTATCTGTATCCAAGTACATATCTCCCATGCCAACAACTTTGCATGAAACTTCATTTCCCACCTTAACATAGCCAAAATCTCCTACAATGTAGGTTGAGAAGAAGTACCTGTATGGAGTAATATAAAAAGATGCACTTGAATCAATGACCCAATCACTACCATGACAAGTAATATTGACACAACCATCATCACAGAATACAAACATATCATCATGAGCTGTCACTACTATTGTTGTTTCCTCTTCATCATTCTTTTCTTGCATATTGCCTTTACCCTTTTCCTCAACCTGTTCTCTTTACTATTCAAGATTCTACACTGAGACTTATAATATCCTATTTTTGAACAATCATAGCCTTTAATATCTTTTCTATTGGTCCTTGACTTGGACTTGTCTCTAGATTTATCATTCTTGTTGTGAGGATCTTTGCCCTTGCTTCTCCATTTTCTTTCTTTCTTTTATGTCACCAGGGCCTGAGAATCGCTTTCAATTCCTTTTTCCTTCCTCTTGAGTTCTTCATTCATCGGAGTCCCTTTTGTAATCTCTATAGTCAAAACCCTATTTGGAGCTAAATTACTGATTGAATCCACCATTGTCTCCCAATTGTCAGGTAGTGAGTTGAAAAATAATAAAGCCTGCACCTCATCATCCAAATTTAGATTCCAAATAGTTGTCTGGTCTATCAAGCCCCTAAAATTCACTTAAGTGCTCAAACATGACAGCACCAACTTTGTACCTTAAACGAGTAATCTATTTAAAACAATAAGACTTATCTAAATCTGTTTTTCTTTCTTACATATTTCAAGTTTCTCCAAAGTTTATCAACTCTAGAATCTTTGGAAAAATGGTGGAAGATGCTTTGGCTAATCCACTGTATAATATTACCAACAGTTTTCCTATGCATACAAACCCATTTTTCATTAGTCATTTCACTTGATTTTTCCTTGTCCCTTAGAACAAATTCAAACAAATTTTTACAATATAATAGGTCTTCCATTCTAGGATTCTAAATTGAATAATTTGAACTTGTCAATTTAATCATCACACCACTGTCTGTCAAGTTATCCATTTGATCAAATTTAAAGCAACCCAACCTGGTTACTCTGATACCACTTGTTGGGAAAAGGGTACTGGTTCAAGCACACAAATATTAGAGTCAACAACAAACAAGATTAAATTTCACTTCCCCAAGTATTGAATAAAATGAAAACAATCAAACAAACCAAGCAACGATATCAACAAATAGAATAAAGTTAAAAAATAAACAAGCACAGGACACCAAGATTTCTACGTGAAAAACCAAACTGGAATCAAAATTACGGGACTTAGTCCAGTCAAATGATCTCTACTATGCAAATAATGGGAATAAAAAGTTCCACCTAGAGCATTCGGATGACAACGACATCACTATATTCACACACAAGTGGGAATCAACAAATATTATCTCCCAAATATTACTACTTTAAAAGAAGTGGATTTGCAAAGATTTCACTAAACGATAAGCAAATTGAAAATCAGAACTGGTAGATGTGTAGAGCTTGTTAAGAGAAAATCATAGTTAAAATTTCATCAAGATCGGGTTCCGTTTCTGTTGGCCCCAAAAGCAACCTAAGAGGGGGGGTGAATTAGGTTGTCTCAAAAAAAAAACAAACCTTTTTATGTGCTTAATAGAAATTCAAACTTTATGCACCAAATGAAAACTTAAGCACAAATGAATACAAAAGATATTCAACAATTTAAGCTTAAAAGAACAAATAACAATATTGAGATTAAGAGAATCAAACCAAACTCCCTAGCTTCTCAAGCTTGGAGTTTGTTTGAAGCACTCAATTACAAAGAGCTTCTCACAAGACAACTACCAAGTTCACAACTTGAAGTTCAGCCCTAAAAGTCTCTTCAAAGTAGGTGAGACAATAACCTCTTGTACACAAATGAGGATCACTCTTGCTCACACTAATTTCCTTTAGTTGAGCCAAGAGTTTTACACTCACAACCTCCCTTTGTTACAATTGTTATTTCTCCACTCTCACACTTGAAGAACTTTTACACTTCTAAGCTCTTTCCACACTACCTACACTATTACAACACTTGTACCCACTATTTCTCCCAAATAGCTCAAGAATTGTATGTAATCAATGTAGAAGTCTTAACTATATTAAATCAGACCTAGGGGTATTTATAGTTGCCAAATATCAGCTTCCAACAACCTCCCAACGGCTATTTTCTGTCTACTGGAAAACTAGCAGTTGGACCTTTCGTACGGCCGATGCAGCAAGAGTGCGTCCAAACAAACTAGCCGTTGGACCGTTCGGACGGCCGCTGCTGAACCTTGCGTCCGACACTGCGTCCGTTCTTTGAGGGTAACCGTTCGGACGTCCGAGGGTGGGTCCGAACATGCGTCCGATCGAAGCAAAGTCTAGTTGGAATATGCACGGATGTGTTGTTCGTCCGAGGCTTGCTTCAAATTCTTTGTGTCGGACGATTAGAAGTGTCCAAGCTCGTGTGGTTGTTTTGTTCGGACGATCATTTGCGTCCGAACCTCCCTGTTTTTCTGCACACTTCTCTTTAAACCATTAGTATGATTTGGTCATCATCAAAACATGATTAACATAACTGGGGTTCTTCAATCTCCCCCTTTTTGATGATGACAAATCAATTGGACAATTCAGAAAAACAACCATAAAATATGAAGTACTACACAAGAGAATTTTTCTATTATTTCTCCCCCTTTGGCATTATCAAAACATAAGAAAAAATAATGCAGTTAAAGCTCCCCCTAAGTTTATTCTCCCCCTTAAAAGATGAATAAAATGAGGACACGGAGAGAGAGTGAATTCATGCATTAAGAATTATGATCAATTGCACTTATGATCAAAACAATTTTCGCTTATTCTTTACTAAAAAGCATCATCAAAACAGTGAAGCATGTGTGATGCAATTTCTTGTAAAAAAAACAGATTCGTTTTTAAAAAAAAATGCTCCCCCTTTCTTTTCCAAGTAGTGATATTTATAGAAAAAATTTTGGGGATACAATTATCCTAGCATTCTAAACACATATGACCATATAGATGAGTAATATTCAAGAGAACATAGTTCAACTTGATAAATGAAAGCACAAAACTTTAGATGTTACCCATTTCAATATGATCTTAGCTCATATGCCTTGAGCACCCTTCATAGATAATCTATCTTGAATTCCTTGGTGCATTCCAAGCATACCTACATACAAAGTTAAGCAACAACTTTTGGTACCCAAACTTTCTTGGGTCCAATTGGATTAGTAACATGCTTAATCACCCAAATAGAATTTATTCCTAATTTTTCATTGCTTTTAACATAACAATTTTTATATTTTATATGGCCGTGTTGATGACAATAATTACAAATAATGTTCTTATTGCCATTCAAAGAAGATTTAGATTTTACAAAGCACAAATCATTTTTTCTAAAGGTGATAAAATTTTTGTTCAAAAATATATTTCTAGTTCTTTTCTTTTCAAAAACATTTTCTTTCTTTGTTTTCAAAGTAACATCAAGATCATCTAATCTTTTCTTCAATGAAGCTTGTTCTTCCATGATCTTGGTTTTTCCAACAAATTTTTCTTTCAAAACATCATTTTCTTTTGTCAAAGAATTATTTTTATGCACAAGTTTTGAATTGGCACTCAATAAAGTATTAACTTTAATTTTTAACTCTTTGTTCTTAGCATATGATTCTTTCAAACATTCATGCATTTTAAAAATAAATGATTCAACATCATCATCATCATTATTGCATAAATTACAAGAATCACAACTACTGTTATCTTATTATCGCCAATGCCATCTTATAAGACATCTAGATATCGTGTATAAGAGACTTCAACTTTTGGGAAGAATAGTCAATCATTTAAATGATTTGATGTTGTTGATGGAGAAGTTGAAGAAGTTTTTGATGAGGCTTTAACTGCTATGCTTCTTTTTCCCTTTGCCTCCTCATCTTGTAGCTTGTTTTTCAACTTTAATTCAAATGAGGTTAGAGAATTGATCAAAGAATCAATAGGCATAGAATTTAAATTTTTAGACTCTTCTATGGCAATGGATTTAGGTTCCCATTCCTTAGGTAAAGCATTCAAAATTTTTCTATTCTTTTCACCCAAGGAATATTCTTTACCCAAATCTTCCAAGTCCTTTACCATATCATTGAACCTCAAATACATCTTGTCAATGTTCTCATGAGGTTCCATTTTGAAGGATTCATATTTAGCCACAAGAAGTGACTTCTTTTGCTCTCTAATATCTTCACTTCCTTCATGGATTTCTTTCAATTTGTCCCATATCTCCTTGGCCGATATGCAACCTATTTACTTTAGAAAACTCATCTGCATCCAAAGCATTATACAAAATATTAATAGCTTTAGCATTTAAAGATAAATTTATTTTATCTTGTGCATTTAACTCAAATCTGGTTTTAGGCCTTAATCTATGAGTATTTTCATCAAAAATATTTGCCTCAATAGGACCTTCATAAATAATATACCATAATTCAATATGAGCAACAATTTAAGCTTAAAAGAACAAATAACAATATTGAGATTAAGAGAATCAAACCAAACTCCCTAGCTTCTCAAGCTTGGAGTTTGCAATTACAAAGAGCTTCTCACAAGACAACTACCAAGTTCACAACTTGAAGTTCAGCCCTAAAAGTCTCTTCAAAGTAGGTGAGACAATAACCTCTTGTACACAAATGAGGATCACTCTTGCTCACACTAATTTCCTTTAGTTGAGCCAAGAGTTTTACACTCACAACCTCCCTTTGTTACAATTGTTATTTCTCCACTCTCACACTTGAAGAACTTTTACACTTCTAAGCTCTTTCCACACTACCTACACTATTACAACACTTGTACCCACTATTTCTCCCAAATAGCTCAAGAATTGTATGTAATCAATGTAGAAGTCTTAACTATATTAAATCAGACCTAGGGGTATTTATAGTTGCCAAATATCAATCGTCCGACACAAAGCGTCCGAACCTCCCTGTTTTTCTGCACACTTGTCTTTAAACCATTAGTATGATTTGGTCATCATCAAAACATGATTAACATAACTAGATGTTCTTCAGTTTCACCATTCGATTGCAACTTGAAAGTTTTAGCTTTTCTCCTTCTCTCTAGCACTCTTTCTTCCCTTTTTCTCAATTTTCTCTCTCCTTAATTTTCTCTCTTGTGGATTCTTCTCTCTTCTAGACCTAAGAAGAAGACTTTTTTGGATTTTTAATTCTCAAGTCAAACATGACTTGGTAATGGACTTTTTATGAACCACCCATATTAGATGGTCCAGGCCCAATAATACCCGCTAGGATAGGCTACTATGCAAGCCGAATATATCCCACTAAACAAGGGCCAAGCGTTGATAAGAACTAACTTCCTACCAATACTATCAAAACTTATACAATGAGCCAAACTCATGCAAAGCACATCAAATCACACACATTCATTTACGTTGAAAAGTGTCACTTACAATTTCAAAATATAAATACATTCAAATACACATTCTCGAACCATTTTATATACAAAATACACATTTAGAAAATATTTACACAATTATGAAACAATTTACAAAATATGTAAGAGAATATAGACCACTTACATCTTAAACAATCCAAAATACACGAGTCTAATTTAAATAATTTGAAACCCACGAATCCTCGTCCATAAAATACAAATGTCACTCAATGAACTCAAACTAATTCTTGAATATATTCGAAAATTAATATGTTATAAACCCTAGATAAAATCCAAGGACGACCGAAAGTGAAAACCAATTTTCCCAAGAGTCGATTAACAGTCGAGCTGCGAAACACCCTTCGAACTCTCGATTGAACTATTGTACAAACAAATGGCTTTCATTTCTCAAAACAATTTTACATTCTCCTACCATAAATCAATAACATCATTGTCTCTTTCTTTTCTTTTGTTTTTATTTTCTTTTTTTTTTTTCTAGTAAAGAATCACAACATGCTTGGCCTCATAGCCTTAATCTTATTACTATGTTATATATTCTTCAATAAAATAATCTATATCATGCAATTACTGCTCTATCACTATTTTATTTTCTTGCCTTAGCAATACCAGCGAACCTTGTATTCATATGGCTTACGATTTGTTATATACTCTCGGCCAAACAACAGATCGTTTGGTTTAAGCCATGCGACTGTTTCTTCTTCTTCTTCTTTTTTTCTCTGCAAATACAAACGGCCAGACATATGCATAGACAACTCCCACACAATTCACAAGAATTAATAAACTCATGAGAAACTGAATCATAAAACTTAAACGAGTAATCACAAGATAATTACCTATTTGTTGATTTTGCAGAGATTAGCAACTCTTTCCATTGTTGAACGACTTTAATCCTAAACCCTAATATAATATGTCATATATTTGTCTAACCCTAGATGCATATAGTAATTCGCAACTTTTTAATATTTATAACTTAGTCCCTTGATAGTACTTAATTATTTATTGATCCAAATTAATAACTTTTGAAGTCAAAAAACTACTAATCTATTATTGAAACTCAATTATACCATGAGTTCATGGGTTTGAGTTTTCACGCTTGTAGCAGCAGCTAATAATTGCATATACGCATTGCAACCAAATGTTTTATCCTTCCAAACTGATGGATGCCCCACATCCGCCAGTTTTATCCATCGAAACTGTGTTATCAAAAGTCGGAGAGGTGACTAAAATCTAAATGGCTTAATAACCTAGTAGTATTATTCTTTTGGGCTAACAACACTTTGCCCCTGAAATAGGTAGATAATTACACTTTACCCTTCTTGAACTTAAAAAACTACACTTTGGCCCCCCATTCACATGATTCATCCTTTAAAAATTTTATAGTTATCAAGATAATCTGGACAGAAATATCCTTAGTATTATATTTTGACTTTTCATATATTCAATTTTGATGTTCGATAATTATAAAAGATTATAATAACAAACTAATATTATAATAAAATATAATAACAAAAGAATTAAGGAGTGAAAATGTGAGAAAATGTTGAATTACATTATATTTGACATTGCAATTTCCACAGGTTAATCCAAATATTAAAATTGTAAAATGTTAAGAGACATCAAAATAATCACAAAGTTTTATAATATATATATTGTCATACAATATCTTTAAAGAATAATTTTTAACAGAAAATAAGCCCATTGGGAATTGTTCTATCATTATAATTAAACATTTAAATTCAATCAATAATATAAAATAAAATAAAATTTAAAAATTTGACCAAAAAATATATTGATATGGATTATATTAAAATATTATACAGTTTATTTTTTATTATTTTTAAATAATTACCATATCACTATCAAAATTTAAATACATAAAGAATCAAAATATAGCGCCAAGGGTATTTAAGTCATTCAATTAGATTATCTTGTTGATTTTAAAATTTTTAAAGAATGAATAATGTGGATGGATAGCAAAGTGTATTTTTTATAGTTGAAGGAGACAAAGTGCAATTACTCACCTAGTTCATGGGTAAAGTGTCATTAACCCTTTTCTTTTCGAATTGAAAACACATATCCCACACTGATGGATGCCCAAATCAACCAATTAAATTCCAAACTCATAAGCTGCCAAGGTGACTAAAATTACGAAAATGACACAAAGATCCAGACCCGTTCTGGATCTGATTTGTTGAGATGGATTCGAATATGTATATTTTCATATAAATCCAGCGACAATTATAATAATTGACACTTGTAAATAAAAAAAAAATGTGTGAATTCATAATTACTGTTAGGGCATTAATACAAATGTCCAAACTGATGGATGCCTATATCAGCCAATGCACATTCTAAACTCATAAGTTGGCAAGATGACTACTAAGCAGTTATATCTTCAGGCTGATATCACATCTGTCTCTTATTGCATGGATGCCTATATCAACTAATTATAGTACATTCCATACTCATAAGTTGGCAAGGTATCCATTGTACATCCTCTCTTTTTTTATATATAAAAAATAAAAATAAAAAAAAAGAAGTTGGCAAGGTAGACTCTACTGAATAATAACAATTTATTTTTCACTATATATATTGGTTTTTTTTCTCTATTTTACTAGTTGGAAATCAAATTATATTTGTCTAGAAAATTGTTGATTTTAAATTACACCCAAAAAAAAAAAAAAACTGTGATAGTGAAGAATACAAATATTTAATGGGCAATAAATCTACTGAATCGCATATATACTCCCTTTATTTCTGAAAGTTTTTGTTGAGATAATTTGTGGCTCTCAAGTTGGGACAGTTAGACCGTTGTGTCTGTTCTTCTTCAGTTCTTCATTTAATTCAAGTGCTCTGCTCAATTTAGTCCATGTTGCAATTTGTTTGAAAGCCGAAAATGTTTTTTTTATTATTATTATTATATATGAAAATTGGTGAGAATACGATTACCATATTTGCAAATCTAAACGTAGGGCTTCTGTTTATATTGATCTAGTGGCCACAATTTAATGGAAAATGCTATGCAATGTAAAAAAGAGGGAAAAAAAAAAAAAGAGGTATTGATTATGCTCACAATTATAACATCTGAAACTGCACTTGACAAGATGTAGACATCCTTGTTCTCAATTGTTTATGAAAATGTATAAGTTGTATTTTTTGAAATTGAAAAAGTATTTTTTAAAAATTCGCTACAGAGTTGCTTTTAGAAAAAAATTTTAACTTATCCAACTATGAAAAGCCAAATTTTTTATTTTTTTTTTGCAAATTCTTTAGAAAAAGTAATTTTTTTATTTTATTATTATTTTTAAAAAAGTATAAGCTACTTTTAAAAAGCTGTTGAGAACAAGTCTAAGTAGTAAAATTTGTTTTTTCCTTCTTGTTTATGGCAAATGTTATGAGCACATCAAAATTCTTGTGTAATGATCAAAATACATTCAACAATTGTGAAAGGGAAACTAAGGAGATATGAATACTTTGGTCATTTCACATCAATTTTGTTGTGCCAATAAAATTTTTCCTCTTTGTTTCCTCAAAGAAATAATACCAATTCTAAAACTCCAATTAATATGAGAAACTGGAGTATGAATGTAGAAATTAAAAATTGAGGGGGGCAAAATTTGTAACTGTTCATTTTCAGTGGGTGTATTATTTCATTTCATGACCTTTTGAGGGAACATATGTAATTTAATTTTTGAAGAGATCTAATTGAACATTTTCATCTTTATAACAAAAATATTACTCCCTCCGTTTCAAGTAACTGTCACTTAAGACAATGTTTTATGCCATATTATCTGTCACTTAAAAAAATGAAAGAAGTATTAAATCTCTCAAATTAATTTGACTTTACTTTTTTTGTTTCTGAATTAACTCTCATCAACAAGTACTAGTTTGATGTAAACTTTTAGGAGTAATTCATCAAACTGAAGCTTCGCATATAACAGTTCGATAAATCGGTTTACTAGGAAGTCTACCAAGTCGTGTATGGCAGGTCACCTAACAGTGTGTTAAATTTGATATTTTTAGATACTTTTTCAGATGTTCTAGCAAACACACTAAAAGGGTTATACGATGTATCCGGTGTGGAAGTAGCCAATGTACTAGCTGAAAAAGCTCGTCGGCCGCTTCCTAAGTCATTTAGGTATGGCTTTCGTTAAGTAAATTGACTCCATCTTATTATGATATTTTTTCAACTTTTACCTTTAGTACTACATTAATGTAGTGAGGATTATATACTTGAAATATTAATGCAAAAGGGTAATTTGGTCACTTTTAACTATCGTTTTGCAAAATTGATGTAATTTAATAATTTTCTTAATCCATATGTACTAATCAAAGGTGACAATTATTTTAAAATGGATAGAATACTACAATGATATTTCAAAATAAAATGGCAAAAGGTCGTACAACCTATTAAACTTTCCTAAGTCACTTACTTTGCCAATTAAACTTTTTTGTGGTCAAATTGGTTACTTAACTCCTAAAATCGTCAACCAATGACTATTATGTTCACTTTAAATATTAGATTAACTATTACATATAAAGTTTGAAATGCACATGGGTTTTTTAAGGGATAAAAATGTCCAAAGACAAAAAAATTGTTTCGTCGTTTCAAATTAATAGTTTATAAACAATTTTGTAGATCAAAGTAGAATTTTTAAAAGTGATTTTCTATTTAGTGGGTAGTTCCTAAAAATTTTAAGATACCAAAATAAATTTTCAAATATATCTTCTTCTTCCCTACCACTCCATTTCCCCAGCCACTCTCTTCCTCTAGTCTGTCTGAATTTCATATCTAACCCACCACGAAATTTGCCAAACAATCATCAATTCATCATATCAATTTGCTAGAACTCATTCACATTAATTAATTTCACCAAAATTACACCAATTCACCAAAAATTATTTCATGTATAATTTAAAAAAAAAAAAAAAAAACCAAATTGGGAAAGGGTTAGGAAAAGAGAAGCGAGAGTATTAGGAAACGAGAATATAGAGGCAGGAGGGGGAAGGGCGGCAGAGAAAGGGACAACAATGGTAGGAGGGGAGGATAAACGGGATTACCACGGTAGGGAAAGGGAGAGAAGAGTCGGGATGGATGAGGGATGCGAGGGGGAAGAGCAGTACAACAGTGGTAGAGGAGATGAGGAAAGGGACAACATGTGGTGAGGAAAGGAATAGGAGATGCGGGAGGAGTGGGGAGTGAGTCAGGAGAGATAGGGGATGGGAGGGGCAGCGACAGCAATAGAAAGGAAAGGAACAGCAGTGGTGAAGGAGATGAGGGACAGCAGGTGGTGGGGAAGGAGAGAAAGAGAGACGGCTGGTGGAGGAAGAAGGGGAGAGAGAGAGTGGAAGTCCACTTATCAAGTAAAGAGTCCCTCATCTCTTCACCAAAGGAAAAAATATCTAAACAAAATTATTATATTTTGACACTTTTACCCTAAAAAATTACATGTACGTCTCTCGTGATTTGAAGATAAAGGGTAAACTTAACACTTCAAAAAGGACAAAGGGGCTTTGGTGAACGATTCTAATAAATATGTGACTATTTTAGACACAAAAAAATTCAGTAATTTTATTTAATAACTTTCTAAAATTGGATGAGTTGTACGATCGTTATTGTCCAAAAAATATAACAATGCAAGATATTATGATGGAAATTATTGGAATGCTTTGACAATCGCTATTGTTATTTTACAGTTAGTTGTTATAAGTTACTAGTAATTTTGGCACACCCTAGACCTATGGCTATTATAAGCTACTAGTAATTTTGGCACACCCTAGACCTATGGCTCTCTAATTAAAAAAGGGTATAAAGATGTGCTGCAAAATATATATATATATATATATATATATATATATATATATAACATAATAAATTCTCAACTTCTTGAATTTTTGTTTTTATTTTTTTCTTTCCAAAGAAAAATGTTGTTGAAATCTAAATTACTAAAAATAAAAAATGATGTATAAAGTGAATAAATTAGGCAGTTGTAAGAAGTAGTGGGTAAGGAAATTATTTTGTTATAGATAGTTATATACAATTTTTAAAGGCATATTAGGAACAACGTTAAATTTGACATATTTAGTTTTATACTTTATTAATAGTAAAATACATAACATTATAAAATCATAATTAATTTCATTTTGCATTTTAATATCTGTATAATTTGATAGTTCGAATTTGTACTTGAGTGTACACACTCCAATAAACATTTTTTGGTTCTTTTCGACAATTTCCTCACCTTATCATTTTCAATTATTGTTTGTAATACTCTTTTTTAAGTTCCCACTTTGTTACTAGAAGGGGACAAGAATCTTTTTCCACTTATATTATTTCTTTGCACCTTTTGCTTTGGCAGAAAAATCGATCTTAGACTGTAACATGTTTAAGAAAAGTTACACTATGCCACAAAAAAAACAAAATACAGAGAATGTTATTGCATCTAGGGATGTAGTTCTCACGAGATATTGTGTGGAAGTATAATTTCTTCTATTCTCTTTGTGAGAATTAGACGAACGTTTATTGGGTGGGGTTAAAAGCATAAGAGATCTTTAGTTTTTTAATGAGATCTCAATTCTAGTGGCGAAAACAGAGTAAACTTTGCCGACTTTTATAGCATAAATCGTAATATAAAATGTGAGTCGATAAAATATAAATAAATCCAAATTATAAAATTATAAAACAATTGGTAGATGTGTAATATATCACTCGCTTGTGGGAATATTAGCTCGTTGGAGAAAATTTTTTAGATTTATTCATATCACTTAAACTCACTACAATAATTCTTTTATGCTGATATGGGTGAATCTAGATCAAGAAATTCATGACTCTTTATATGGATTTGATTCACTTAAAAATTTCATCTCATTAGACAACCACCATATAGGCATGACTACGGTTCCATGGAGAGACGAAATTGGAATTGGTACATTGGGAGCAGTTTCGGTTCCTGTTTTGGAAATGGGGGTTCCGGTCGGTTCTCCGGTTTCGATCACACTTCTAATTTCGAATTTTTTTAAAGTAAAGATAGATTTTATATAATACTAAAAAAATTAATACAAGTTACGATTAGAAACAAAAAATTACATTTTATTTATATTTCAATTGTAAACTTTATTTTTGAAAAAATATACACTATTACATTATTTATTGAATCATTAATAATTAAAATAAAAATATTATATATATAGATATATATATATATTACTTTTTTACTTGATTCTAATTCTGATTCCAAAAAATATATAATCGAAATCAGAACTTGAAACATAGTCACCCCTACCACCATATCTATACCACTTTTCATAGAAAGTGTGGGAGTTATGGTGGGGATGGCGGTGACTGGTACAGGAAAGAAAAAGAATGTGGCAGGTTACATGGGTGAGGGAAGGAAAGGATTAATTAGTGTTTTTTTTTTATTTTAATTTGACTCCAAAAGGGTTAATTAGTGTTTTTTTTTTTTTTTAATTTGATTCCAAAATTTTATTAATTTTTATTTTACTTCAATATATATTGCTATATATCTCAATTAGTTAGGAGCATATATTGCAATTTACAAATCGACATTAGTTTAGATGGTTTCATCGATTTTATAAATAAAAAAAATTAAAGCGTAAGCGGAGAGTTGCACAGTTCTAAATTACATGAGAATGCAAAATTCTTATTTGACAAATTACATTGGGATAAAGTGCATTTTACCCTCTAAATAAAGTTTAAAAGAAACGTGTAATGACTCGGTTAATTCAGAGATACCCTTGGGTCGAGTATTGATGTAGACCAGCTCTATTAATGGGGCTAGCACTAAGCCAGTAAATGAACATAGTGAAATATTCTAATATTTATATTTGTTTAATTATTATAATAAATTTGAATTTTTTTAATTTTTATTTGTTTATCTTTCGAGTCAAATTCAAATTGAATTTAAATAATTTAAAATTTTTATATGTAAATTAAAAAATTTTAATTTATTAAATCAAATTTGAATCATATAAAAAATTAACAAATATTAAATTTTGTTTAAATTTATCTTAATTGTTGACGAACTAATCTTGAATAAATTCTTACCAAGTCAAGATCGATTCAAATATTAAATAACTTGACTTCATTTACAGACCTAACAATAGCACATGATTTACTTCAAAAATTTCCTATTCATATCAAATTCTGCTAAACTGATTTCTGTTTTTGTTTTAAATCATGAGGACAACTATTAAGTGGGTCTGCAAAAAAAGGCCTTTGCAAGCCCAGCCTTGACCCAATAGCACAAGTTGAAGGCAAACTCGGACCACAGAAACTGCAAACTGAAAACCATGGCCTAATAACAGGGCACCAAAGTCCAAACTTCACAAAGTTGTCACTAAGTCCATACAATGTGAAATTTCATGCAACAAAGTGACAAACATTATTTTAGTGAATAACCATCACAAATCATCAAGAACTGCAATTAAGAAAGGCAATAAGTTGATCATGGTGTTTTACTCCTTCAAAATGCAATGCCCCATATTAATTAGGCTCAAAACCCAAAAGATGGCATCATCATGTGTAGACAAATTTCTTGACTTTGAAGTGGATCTTAATCACTAATATAACAAGTATATGGCATGTTCACGTTAGCTTAAACTCAGCTGGTTATAGCTTCTTGAAAGCTGAAAGTTGCTATCAAATTATATGATAATGTACAAACAGCTCTAGTAGTTTCCCAATTCTCTATTTAGAGTTGTCTCACCATATCATGGTGTTAAGATTATCATCATAAAAATCATACGAGCACAACAATACTTCACTAGTAAAGGGAGAAGGTGGATAATTTATGGTGCTATAATTATCCATCAAAAATGGTTCTGTCCAAAAACTTCCGCTGGATTCTGCCACTATTTCAGCCATAAACTCATCGAACTTCTTCGCCAAGACATTCGAGCTATCCGGAGCATCACTAGCTGGTGTAGTAGAAGACGAGGAAAGTTCACTTGAGGAGGATGATGATAATGATGAAGATCTAGTGTGATGAAAATTGAGAACTTTCTAGGATTTCTTGAGTTGTAGAATTTGCTAGAGACTTTTCATTTTCCATTCTTCTCTTTAGACTCTTTTCCCGGTGAGAATTGTTTTTAGACCTCTTTTTTGATTCACCTGAGTTTGATTTTTGTTTTGAGCTCTTCTTGCTTCAGGCTAGTATGCCAATGATTTTTTATCTCATTGTCCGTTCTACCTGGCAATTGGGCTGCTATTGTTGACCATCTGCAAGAAAAGTAAAAGAATTGAAATGGGAAAATAATTTAATTTACACTTTTTAAATTAATGTGGGATTGTTCAAATTTTGTTTATGAAAATGTAACGATTGAGTAAAAGTACCTATTCCCAAGTGACTTATGCAGATTGATGATTAGTTCATCTTCTTCTTTGGTGTAGTTTCCTCGTTTAAGATTAGGCCTCAAATAATTCATCCATCTAAGTCTGCAGCTTTTTCCACATCTTGACAAGCCTTCACAAACAAGAACAGTACTGTTAACGACAGTGTACTCGCATAAAAAACTAGAGAAACGAATGAGAAAATGACAATAGATAGATGACCTATAATTTGTGAGCAATTTGCACCACTTCTTATGTAATTCATCAATTATTATGATCGCAAAGGGTGGTACTCAACAAAATCCAAGTGTAACGATAGATAACACTAGTACGTAGTACTAAATGGCTGTTTGGTTTAGGATAAAAAATGCAAAAGAAAGAAGATAGCTCATTGTAAATATAGTTTTTACTGTTTTTCTTTCCAATAAATTAAACCATAGCCTACAAATCATCGATCACTCTTCAACAGGCACGATGGCCGACTCTATGCAATCAAATATTTCTTTTGCACATGAGTTCTATATAAGGTATGAAACCTACAAATCTATTTTCTTTTTGGTTATTGAATCTAGAAAGAATAGAGAAATCCACCTCGAATGAAAAAATATAAAAAAATATCGTATCATTTCCTGATATCTCAATCGTTCAAAATTTGTTTCCTTTCTATAAATGATTGAAAGAACCACTTTAAGTAATGAATATTAGGCTCCTCCCAAAACCATTGATAATCTAGGTTTGGCCAGCCTTTTGGGAAGTGCAAAATGCCTTTGAAAATCAAATATATATCTACATGCAGAATATTGAGATTTTTGTTGATGGGATAAAAAGAAAAACCTTTTGACTAGTAGCAGCTATTTAGAAGTTGGGTTTTGAATAGAATTTTTATACCAGCAAATTTGGGAAGTTGACGCCAGTTCCAACAGCCATATCTAGTAACATAACCAGTTAGCTTCTTATCTTCTTCAGGAGTCCAAGTACCCTTCCTCAAACCAGATTTATCACAGCAAGGAGTCCTCACCATTTCTGTTCTCTCTCTCTTCAGTGTGTGTTGTGTTTGTGTGTGTGTGTGTGTGTGTGTGAATCAATGCCTTGTAGTAACTAGCAAGAAAGGAGCTAGCAAGCAAGATGTTTGAAATTGGACTCAAATTTCAAAAGTCTTAGTTATTTATAGTGCCAGCATCCATGCTTTGTGGTGGTATGACTTCAAGACTTGAACGTGTAACACGCACACACACATGAAATATGAACCGAAATTGGGTACTATTACGGTGAATCCAAGAAATGGAGCTTTCAACCTTTTATTTTCCACTTCCAATAAGATCCATCCAATATAAGAAAATTCATTCTTGTGGCATTGGGCAAAAGCTCTGGAGACCATTAGGTCGTTACTCGGACAGATGGGCCCACATGGACCCTCTTGAATCTTGATTGTGTGATCTGTGTTGCTTCAAGGAAACAGAATGCAATACTGCTCCACGTGATTGCTTCTAACGTTGTACTGTTTTTCTGGTATACATTTTGTTTTTATTATTATTTAAATCTCTGATTAGTTATTGGAAAACAATTGTGTTTCGTGACGCAATTATCGAGATTCAATCAATTTCTAAGAGGTGTCGCTCATTCTAGGAGTTCCAAATGGGTTCGGCCGTTCTTATTTTCTATCTTACTCTCTATTTAATTATTTAATAAAAAATTAAAATTTCTCTATTAAAAATTTTAATTATATTTAAAAAAAAATTTAATAATTTATTTAATAATAGAATAAAAAGTAAGATAATAATTGTGATAGAAGAACTTGTAGCAAGAGTTGGGGGACTAGCTGTCCAGTTACTCATAATGGTAGGACTGTCAATCGGGTTGGAATCGCCTGAGTTTGATTTAATTGGTCCACTAAAATTATAACCAGATTTAATATGAGCATGAAATGAGTTGAGTTGAGCTTAAATTCTAGGCTTGATTTCAAAGTAAAGGAAAGCCTTTCTCGGTGGAGCTAAAACAGAGTTGCGACCAAGCGCTAAAGCCACCAAAGCCTCTCAATCTACTGCTTATGAAAAGACTTCTAAGTGCGAGAGTGCCTTAGATCACCTGCCAACTAACAGAAAAAGGACTTGTCGGTGTTGAAAAAAAACATATCAAAAATTCGAAAACTGAATCCACATAGGAACACGAACCATTTCTTGGATTAAGCGTGAATCTCCCGTTAAAATTTGTGTAATCTAGTGAGAAAGTTTGAGTATTGAAAACTAATCGAAATCAGGGGTAATACTAGCCAAAATTGGATCTCAAAGCCAGAATTCATTGACTGAAATTGAAGACTTATTTGTTCCGGTACGTAGAGGTTCCAAATAATAAATGCAATCCGAAGAAGACGTATATTTAAATGTGTGTATTATCTAATATATTGTAATAAATAAAATTATTTAATAAACAAATATTAATATATGATTATTTTTTAAAATGATATCACATTACATTTTCTAATGTATATGTTATAGTATTATATTTTCATTATTCAACTTAGTATAGCCAACTAGAATACAAAGTTTTAACTCTATTTATTTGAAAGGACAAGCACGTATAATTCACTAAATTTTCTAAATTTATCAAGTCCAGGCACTAAATTTTTTATGGCAAAAATAGTCGTCCAATTACTAAAATTGATTACTTAATCTTCTTTTGTCCATTTGAGGTGTTAAGTCGCTACTATATCCGGATCATAAGATATATGTGAAATTTTGAGGGACAAAAGTATCAAAAGATAATGGTAATCTTTAAATTTTTTTTTTTTTACTTTTTTCTCATCACTCATATTTTTTCCGTTGACCCTCCTCCTCCCTCTCATCCTTCGATTACAGGACCTACTCATTCCCCTCTCTTTCCCCTCCGCCACTAACTGTGTCCCCTTCCTTCCTCCACTACTGTCACCCTCTCTCTCTTTCCTTCCCACACCACCTGCTGTCCCCTTCCTTTTCTCCACCATTGCCACTGCTCTCTTTCCCTTCCCCTTCTACAACTGCCTCTATCCCTCCCATTCCCATCCCTCTTGCCTCTACTTCTCTCCTCCACTCATCCTGTCTCTCCTCTCCTCTCCCTTCCCCATATTCCTCCTATCATTTCTTACGAACTGATTTTCTTTTAGATTAGATTTGAAATCTTTTTTGTGGATCAATCTAACTTTGATGAAACTAATTCATGTGAATGGAATAGGCAAATTGATCTTATGAATTAATGATTGTTGGTGAATTTAGTGGTGGATTAGATTCGAATTAGAATAATTTGTCAAATTCTTCATATTTGTGAAAGTGGGGAGGGGTGACCGAGAGAATGGAAGGTGGAGGGACTAGAAGAGCGAGGTGGTCTCTCGGGGAGTGGAAGAAGAGAAGACGAAGGTAAAGTAGTGGAAGTAGGAACGGCGAAGAGTAGTAGGAAAGAAGAAGATATATTTTAAAAATTCACTTTGCTACCCTTAATTTTCGAGAAAGTATTAGTTTCATCCACTAAATAGAAAATCACTTTTAAAAAGTTTTACTTTGGCCCATGAAATTTTGGATAAACTATTATTTGACCCACTAAACAAACTGTTTATCTTTGAACCTTTGTATCCTTAATTAACAAACTAACGTGCATCTCCAATTTTACATTTAACAGCCACTCTAATGCCCAAAATAGACGGAATGGCCATTAATCAACGATTTTGGAAGTTAAGTAACTAGTTTGACCACAAAAGAGTTTGATGAACAAAATAAATTTTTTTAGAAAGTTCAATGGATTGTACGGCTGTTTGCTCTTACTTGAATGATGTATATTATATAAAAATAATATTATATAGTTAAAGAACATAAAATTATGAGAATTTGTTAGATTAACAAATATGAAACTAAAGTACAACATAAAAAAAAAAAGTAAGTGAGCCGAGAATGGACTTAATGTTAGTGAATTTTGACGGGTTAAACTTGAGCCTCAATGTTAAAATTTTAAATGTGCGGAGTTTGAAATTGTCAAAATCTGATTTATAATTTCCAACTGACACCCCTAGCATTGACACAGCCCTGGGCAGGACTAGGTGCAACCTTGACTACCTAATAGCAAACCGGTATAGCCTAGTATTAACATTACTTAAATGAGTTGATCTTAGGGCTTTTGTATACGAACCAATTCGACCCAAACGAATTAGCGACTAGACCGATCTGAATTGACAAGAGTTTCTTTTCTTTTTTTTCTTTTTTTTTCCTTTGCTTTACTCTTCCCTAAAACTATAAACAATTACGTCTTGGTATTATTTTCAAATATGCAGAATCTCCTATAAATGCCTAAGCATCTTTTCATTTAAACTCACCCAAATTTCTCTACTTTTTCTATATTCCTATGAGTTCTCCTTATGATCTTTACTCTTCCTGTCATCAATTTTCTCTACAATCGCTGGTCTACCAATTTCACATTAATTCATTTTAATTGGTAGGGGGAGGAATCGGGTAAGTTGGTGGGGACAGGGAGAAGAAGGAGGGAAACGAAGGCGAGATAGGAGTAAGGCAGGATCGGAGAGTGGGAGTGAGTGTGCCTAAGGATCTCAATTGAAAATTTAAAGGGCAATTTAATTCTGATATGACCTCCCAAAATATCAGTTTATTTTTTTTTTTTTTAAAAAGAGAAATGTTATCCAAGGTTTTTGATAATTTTATCCCTAAAAAGAAATAATTTCTATTACCACTAATCGTTCAAACATACAGAATAACCCTAAATTCACACTTTTGATTGTTGAGTGAACTTTTTTTTTACCAAAAAGTTAGTTCAAGGTAGGGGTGAGCAACGGTTAATAATTTGATTAATCGGTCAAATAATTCGGTCAAAATTTATAAATGAATCCTAGAATTGTTAACCATAATTTCAATTTAAAATTAAATTCGAAACAAAATCTGATTAACAAAATTTGAATTTGAAAATCAGTCACAAATTCGATTAACCACATTTGCTAAGTGGGTCCATTGATATTCGAAAGAAATCCTTTATACAAAAAGTGAATCTATCTATAACAAAACCCAACAAGTAATAAAATAGTCCATAATTTTATGATATATATATATATAGATAGATAGAGACACACACGTGTGTGTTGGTGTTTGCGTGTAAATATCTATAATATCATTTATGTTACTATACAAGTATTTTATAAATCAAATTATAGCATTAATTTGTAAAACCATGTTATATAAAAATATATATATTTACTTAAAAAGAATATGTAATGTTGCAAGTTTTCAACTTGCTCTAACTACAAGTACTAAAGATTTTCTTTAAATGATCTTGAGTTCGAATCATTTTTGCATATATTTTTGTCAAGAAGTAGCACTTATGTATAAGATAGAGTCATATACCAAATTAAATTGTAGAAATCGATTAATTACGAATTCAGAACTCAATTCCAGTTTCGTAGTTTAATTTTTATTTCGGAATTTGGTTGGACCGATTAATTAACCAAATTTTAATTAATTAGTTTCGAAATTTTAATTTGAAAGTAAAAACAATTGCGAATTTGATTAATCGGCTTCATGCTCACCCTAGTTCAAAACTCTAGTTACGAAAAAGTAATATTTGATGACTATTGGCATGGTTTGCTCTTTCATTTTATTTTGGACTCAAGATTCATAATCATAGTAATTAATTAAATTAAATAATTAATTAAAATTGAAAAATGTTCATAATTAAAAGCGTAAATATTGAAGAATATTCATATCAAGTGGACAATCTATTGATCGAGTTTAAACCCTGTTTTCTTAAACTTTTCCTTGTGATGTTTGTGGCTATGAGGCTGGGACAGGATGACTGTTTTGCCTGTTCTTTTTTATGCTGTGGTCGATGTTGCAATTTGTATGTAAGCCAAAAATGGTTTTCTCCTCATTGATGGACATTAATGAGAATATCCTTTAATGATCTTATCTACAAACTTAAACTTTAGGGAAATTTTACGATTCTTTTTAAACCATTCCCTTGTACTTTAAATAATTGTACAGTACAATATCATGTGTTTAAAAAACTTGTACTATATAATCTCTCCCTAAAAAGACTATAGAATTCTCCTAAACTTTAATATAAAGTGAAATTATTCATCCTACTCTCATGGCCACGATTTAGCAGAAAATGATCAGCAATAATAGCATAAGAAACCTCATCCAGGAGACAGGTATCTATGGTATCTATGGTACTAAATTTTTTTTTTTTTTTTTTTTTTAATAAACTCAAAAGAAGTATTGGGACACATAAGAACCCCAATAATCTCAATAAGGATAAATTTTATTATATGAAAATCTTACCAAATGACATGTGTTTTTGGTACCTCCAAACTAATAAACTTTCTTTATTTTTAGTAGTGGGCCTAAAAATCAAACTAATTTCTAAAATTTCATTGATGTTTGGAAATACCATATCCCTAGGAAGTCTTCCTCTATTAGCAGGTTTTTTATCGAGTGGCAACCTTGACCCGAGCAAAAGTGCGATATATCTGGAACTTAGGAGAAAGATAGTGGTGATCTCGCAGTGCAACAAGCAATTCTTAACTCACTTGGTAAGACTTTTCCACAATAAAGTTTCTCCCCAAAAAAGTCTCAAATATTCATACTACAACTCACACTCATAATTTTCTCAATACAGGAATCAAAAATAGGTTCTTTTTACTAAGATTTAGATAAAAAGACCATTTTACTTCTTTATCTTTGAAGCGTGCTACAATTTAGATATTTATGTATCACAACAAGTCAATTCAATCCTTTATCTTTTAAAATATTGGCTAATACGGAATTTTTGACAAGAAAGTTAGAAATTAGCGGAGGAGGCCATGTATTCTTTAAACACAAATGATTAGAGGTAAAAAAAAAAAAATCCATCCCTCCCACCTACCCTCTAATGAATCGATTCCAGGCTGTATTGACCAATAGATCATAGGAGAAATATCTTATCACTTAACCTGCACTTCGTTGTCAAATGACTAGAGGTTAAAAACCTGAAAATGATGAAATTATCTTCATTAATTTCTGTCATTGAAGATTGCTTGAAGAAGATTGGACTAAATTAAGATTATAGAAATCAGAAAAGAGAAAATTTTTTGGGAGATTAATGAGGAATAAGATTTTTTAATCTCAACATGTTTGTATTTTAACGACCAGCTTTTACAATTAATTTGTTTGACTTTTTTTCAAAAGCTATACATTGACTAACATTTTGAAAGATAGTAGATTGAATTAACTTGTTCTAATATATAATGGATTAAATTGGAACACAACCCAAAAATAAGGAATTAAAATGATCTTTTTCTCTAAGATTTTTAAGCAATATTTTTGAAGAGTTTATTTTTTTATTTTTTTTATTTATGTCAGTGATTATGTTAAGACGATAAAAAAAATTAAAATAAAACTATAACTAGATCTAGTCATCAGGTAAACAACCTGCAAAGAAGAAACCGTCTGTAAAGAACATCAATAGATATCATCAGATAAATAAGAAGGAAAAAAAAAAAGGTAAAATGATTGTTGAAATGCTCTGATAATCACTATGTTATATTTAGTTATTTCTGATAACGAAATATAGTTTAAATAGTAAAATATTTCTCCTATAATTTATTGATCATAGTTTGAGTTACTTGTTAGGATCGGAACCCCAAATATTTGCAAAATTTACTTATCGGAATCCCGAATATTTGCGAAAATTACTTAATAAACTCTTGAAGCTAATAATGAATATTATTTGCAAAAATTACTTAATAAACCCTTGAAGATAATAACGAATATAAATAAAGAGAAATATAACAATAAAATAGACACAAAGATTTACGTATTTCGGTCAAATCAAATTACGTCCACGGGTGAAAGGGAAAACATCCACTAATTTAAGAGAATTACAAATTTAGAGAGACCTCCACAAAATGGGTTATAGGCAAAGCACAAGATAGAGCCCAAATAAGATAACTATAGGCACCATTATAACAAAAGCACAAGAGAGCCCAAATAAGACAAAAGACTAAATGGTCATAAAAACCCTGAAAGTCCACTAAAGCTCTATTGGTTTGGTGCACTTAAAAGTTTAACTAAGACCCTTAATTTATAACATTAAGTGGGAGAGAAAAACTCTTTCCAAATCAATGTGAGATAAAACAAAAGATACAAGACATACTCAAGATTCCTAATGGATAAAAAGAGAGGTAAGTTTTCTTAAAAAATTAGAAAATAAAATAATTAAAAAAAAAAAGTTCTTTCGGCATTGCAGAACTCGTTCTACTTGACTATAAATTGAAATATGAATTGAACTCGTTTGCACCTTATGTTTGTATTGTTTGACCATTTGCACTTATCTTTGGTTTTTGGCTTTCCGTATTATACTTTTTATGTAATTACAACCTAATAAAATCACATGTGTTTCTTTATCATTAATAAGTAAAATAAGGACACATGTCATAGAGTATGTTAAGCTATTTAAGACGGATGTACCACTAAAAATATAATAAAAGGTCCAAAATGTATGACTTAAAAACTATTTTTTTAATTAAGAGAGTCAAGAAATTAAAATAAATATAACTCAGAAGGCTTTATATGCTAATCGGAACAGAATCAGAGTCCTAAAATTTTCTTTAATGATCGACAATATAAATCAATAGGGTTGCCACAACAGAACAAAAAATAATAAATAAATAAAGAATAAAATCAAGAAGACAAAATTAGGAGGTTAGATGAACTTCTTAATCAGGGTGACCTTTGATGGCATTTTTTTTTCTGCCCACTTTGGCCTTTTTAGAAAATATCCAATCTAAATCCTCAATCAATTCAACCACTTATTTCTAACCAACTCTACTAATAATCCACAAATCCAAGGTAATAAATTTCTTACAAACTCAATTATTAAATCTAACTTAATTAAAACTTTTAAATATTAAATGAGTATGATTTAATATGCAAACGTTTCAATCTGAGTTAGAACAACCTATTCATAAACTCAAGTCACGCCATCACAAGCCAAAAACTCCGAAGAAAATTCCATTATTATGTAGATTTTATACCGCTTTAAATTATAGTTGGTTTTTATTTTCATACGTAATAATAGACGAATCTTGTATTTTAAAAATAATTTAGTAACTAACTCTTCCTGATCAAAGAGTTCCTTCATGGTAATCGATTCATCCAAGAAGAAATCATACTCTTCTTTTTTACAATTTTCACCACCAAATTATCAATAACACTATCACCATATCTCGACATAATTAGTCCACTGCACACCGACATGATATTGAACAAAATTTCGCAAATCATCTTTTCCTTGAAAAAACCCATCAACACCAAAAAAAATCAACTTCATCTACCACAATGTATTACTTAATAGTATTTTGAAAGTCATCAATAGTATCCTTTTCAAATACTTTTCCGTCTTTGCATGTCAAATCATAAATTTTCAACTTGTCCTCATCCAAATTGTTAGATAGATCGGAACCCCGAGTATTTGCAGAAATTACTTAATAAGCCCTTAAAGATAATAACGAATATAAACAAAGAGAAATATAACAATAAAAGGAATACAAAGGTTTACGTGGTTCGGTCAAATGACCTACATCCACGAGCAAAGGGGAAAACATCCACTAATCAAAGAGTATTACAAATTTGGAGAGACCTCCACAAAATGGGCTATAGGCATCATTATAACAAAAGCACAAGAGAACCCAAATAAGACAATGGATGGCTAAAGCCCACTAAAGCTCTCTTGGCTTGGTGCCTTGTATCTTTAATGTTGTGTTCGTAATTTATAACATTGTATGGGAGATTTGTACTCTTCCCAAACCAATGTGGGACTTCTCTAAAGATACAAGGCATACCCAATAATGCCTTGTATCTTGTGTGTTATCCCACATTAGTTTGTAAAGAGTATTTCTCTCCCATTAATGTTATAAATTAATACCAATCTTAATTAATGCTGCTTCAAGGGCACCAAGCCAAGAATATAGTGGGACAAAACAGGGCGTTTATGGCCATCCAGCCTTTTGTCTTATTTGGGCTCTCTTGTGCTTTTGTTATAATGGGCTATATATAATGGTGCCTATAGCCCATTTTTGTGGAGGTCTCTCCAAATTTGTAATCCTCTTTAATTAGTGGATGTTTATGTTTTTCCCTTCGCCCGTGGATGTAGGTCGATTGGACCGAACCAAGTAAATCTTTGTGCTCCTTTTATTGTTATCTTCAAGGGCTTATTAAGTAATTTCTGCAAATACTCATGGTTCCTATCCTAACAAATTGGTATCAGAGCCGGGAACCCGTGTTAAGCGTGGTATCAGAGCCGGAAACCCGAGTTAAGCGTTAAGTTGAGAGTTAAGCCGATTTGATGGTAATGAAGTTTTGGGTTGAGAAATTTTGAATCATGGTTACTCGTTGGCAAGTAATTTCTTCTTGGAATTGGCCGTTTTGTTACACTCTTCTTTGTGTGTTGGACGTTTGAGCTTCCGAGTAGTCCGTTTGGTACTTGTGAAGAGTATGTTTTGTTGGGCCTATTTTATGGATAAAGAGTGGGCTTGCGTTGAGTACAAATTTGGGACTTTGTTGGCGAAGGTGGAGTTTGAATCTGGGCTATTGAGTTTTTGTGGAGAAGGTGGAGAATTTCGTTTTGTGAAGATTTGCCATTTTACGAGGATTTATTATGCGATACAAGTCAAGGTGGAGATTTGTTGGGTATGCCTTGTATGTTTTATTTTGTCCCACATTGGTTTGGGAAGAGTATTTCTCTCCCACCCAATGTTATAAATTAAGGGTCTTAATTAATGTTTTAAGGGCACCAAGCCAAGAGAGCTTTAGTGGGCTTTCAGGGTTTTTATGGCCATCCAGCCTTTTGTCTTATGTGGGCTCTCTTGTGCTTTTGTTATAATGGGCTATATATAATGGTGCCTATAGCCCATTTTTGTGGAGGTCTCTCCAAATTTGTTATATCTCTCATTATTATCTTCAAGGGCTTATTAAGTAATTTCTGCAAATA
The DNA here is from genome assembly GCA_025175665.1 of Cinchona pubescens. Lineage (NCBI taxonomy): Eukaryota > Viridiplantae > Streptophyta > Magnoliopsida > Gentianales > Rubiaceae > Cinchona > Cinchona pubescens. The sequence goes on from JANKKI010000157.1 coordinate 991,818, forward strand.
CTCGGGTTCCGATACCTAACACAAATGAATAATTTTTTTTTAATGGACAAAATTCTCTTTTTCAATTACCCCGAATAGTTAATGCAAGTAAGAATTTTCAACCTTTCCAAATCTTCATAAATTACTTTATTATCAACGTATATATCCTCATCAAAAGTAACTTTCCATCCCACTTCAAATTTAGATTTTAAATCACAATCATATGTAAATTCCATTAAATATATAAAATATTTGACCGAAAGGAGATAATTGAGTATCAAGGATATCTCTTGTCAAACTTTACAACCATAGATTTTCGCACAAGGAAAATAAGAAAATTTCATACTATAGTTTTTCAATAAATGACATACTCCTTTTCATACTTATCTCTCATTCATAAATTTTTTATTGACCACATCCCCTAATTTTTATATGTTCATACATTAAAATAAAAACTCTCCTATAAGAGTTTGAAAATGATAGTATTTGTAATGCTACAATACTCTTTCGCTAATTTTGCTTTCTTCTCCCCAATTTCTCGTTGTTGGTAAAAGGTTAGATATTCTTAAATTCTATAGCATCACTTATACCATATTTTTTCAAGTATTTTTTCCTTATTTTTGTGCGTTTAATCTTTTTTTCAGCACTATTAAGAGTGTGTACATTTTTAATTTTTCAACATTAACAAATTTTCTCCATCATGGAAATTTAGAAAAAAAATTATGTACCTTTGATAGACAATTTTTTTGCTGATAAACGTTGAAAAGAACAATGTCTTAACTAATTGTGCTAAAAATCTACAAACCCTTTAATAGTATTGTGAAAAATCTTGTTGCAAGAAACCCTTTGAAGTGGTATAAATCATCACGTTCTTCTACTACTCCAATCAATTTCCTCGTTGCGATGTTTTGTAGAACATAGAAATATGAGAAATATAAGGCTACACATTTAATTGGTTGTTAATATTTTTAACGGAAATCAAATTGCAACTAAATGATGACATATGTAACACATAAATGTGGGCAATATTTTGTCAAAAGGCATTGTAAATCCACAAGATTCAGCAAAAAGGTTGTTATGTGTAACAGGAACCTTAGGATTTATACGTTGTGTAAACTCCCTGTAGCAGTAGAGCAAAGAAAATATGGAGAATTCACATCTTACAAATAGGGTAAGTAATTTCTGACATGACACAATGACATGATATGAACAGGATATGAAACTAATAAATTATGATACGATCCGAATTTTAATCGCTCATTATTGAGTCAACCTATTTATGACTTGAAAGTAAATTTAGATTGGATTAATTTGTGCATTGAGACGATAACCCATTAAATTGATGAACAGATTTTACTAAAATATTATCTCAATTATAGTTTAATATAGAATATTTTAATATCGTAAATAATAGTTTTAATATAAGATTATTGAATCAAACATAATAATTATTTTAAATACTATCTAAAAAATTTTAAAATTTTTAATAATATGTTTTAAGTTGCTATGAAAATAAGATTGGTATTAATAATTACTGAAGTTATTAAAAAATTAAGGCACCAATATTTGAGATTTTAATTTAAATGAGCCACAAGTTATTTAACTTATTAAATACGCTGGTAGATCTCTAGAGAAGTCAATGATTTGGATACGAACACAACATGAAAGATACAACATGAGTTGGATACGAACACAACATGAAAGATACAACATGAATATGATACGATAAAAACAGGTCCACTTGACACGACAAAATAATGACACAATACGAGCCATTATCACCACTATTTATCACAATACGAGCCATTATCACCACTATTTACAAAGGATAAATAGAGGTAACTCCTACCATTGTTGTTTATTGATGATAACCAGATTTTTAAATATATATATATATATATATTTATATATAAGAGACTTTAATTCTCATTGTAAATAAAATAGTGTGGAGATCTACTGTGATAATTCTGATAGCATGTTAAATAACATGGTTTTGCATATAAAAACTATTAAAGAACGTGAGTTTCTATTTTAAAAGTAATTGACAATGAGTGAAGCGACTCATGACCGACACGTTATTAATTAGTTTAAGATATCTTATCTAACCAATGTGAAATATTTGTACTTAACACCCCTCTCACACAACACTAGGATTGAAACAAGGACGTTGAACGGGATTGGTAATGAAAAACATCAATGAGTCAAACCCAAACCAAGTAAGGCCATGTTTGGAGTTGTGGTAGTTTATCACACAGCACTTTATTCATTAGAGTTTTGAAAAAAAATTGACTTGTAAATGTTTAGTTTTATTGGTTGGGAGTAAAATTGCATAAATACATTTTATATGTGATAATGCATGATTTTGAACTTTTTAGGAGTATTTCTATATTTATTTAGTTTTAAATTAATGATAAAATAGTCAAAATTTATCTTTAATTACTTTAAAAAGAAAAAGTTAATTCAAAAGTATCAATTTTTAATTTGAGCTAAAAATACTGTTGAGACCAAAAATTCTATTACTAAATTTGTGGAATAATATTTACCAAACACTATAAAAGTTCTCTTATCATATTAATAAAGCACTTTTTAACAAAAGTAACACAAGTCCAAATAGGACCTACATAAAAGTAAGTATGACACCACACATGCCCATGAATCACGCCTAATACGCAAACTAAGTAAACAAAAATATTGCCTTCATAGAAATCCATGAAGTAAAATCTAATGCACAGAAGTGTATAAATCATATGTGGATGAGTAAAAATTTAAGGATAAATCTAATATCGTGTGAAAATGTTTATCTAATGATATGTATTTGCATAGATATATGAGTAGTATATTTGTAAATTTGAGTACAAACTACTATATAAGATATGTATCTAAAACATATACACTATCCAGAAACATTTGAATTTTTATCTATGTACCGAGTAATTATTATATGAAATTATAACAAAAAAGATAACGTGCTATAGGATTAGTGTCTGATGACTTTATCAAGGTTAAAGTCCTAAACCAAAGAAGAAAAACTAATAAAGAAATTTAAGTTGTAATTCACGCTAATTGAAGTACGATTAATATAAATCCCATATTTAGTTACCGCAGCTATCATATTCTTTACCGTTTTAAAGGCTTTTATTTCTTAATTATCTCTTTTTTATTTTAATAATGGCCATCAGAAATGAATATCCACATACCACTTGGAAATTCAAACCAATATGCTACAAATTACAAATGAAGAATCTTAACAAGTCTTTGGTCACCTCCTTCATGAAAGTCCATGTCCTTCCATAGAAAAAAAATCACACAATTTGGTATAATACTACGGAATGCTCTTATACACCACTTTCATGGTTCTTTGTCCTCCAACAGGGCAGTTGTTCTGTCCTTCGAAATTCAGCGTGGAAAAACACTTGGAAAGAAAATATACAGTCACAAATGCAATACAAGTTACAACTCTATGATATTAAGGAGGAGAAAATAATTATTCCAATTGATAATGTTTGGTATTATTCCAGATACATTTAGGAGGCGTTTGGTTTATGGGTACGAGGGGAATGAATGAGAATTAAGATTAATGATACTTATAGATGTTGTTTGGTTAATTACTATAGGAATCATTCTATGAGAATAAAAATGTTAAAAAATGTCCACTTTCATTCCCTACTTGTGACATGGGTTTCAAATTTATAAACTTATCAACATAATGAAACTCATTCTTCATTCAAACCAAACAAATAAAAAAGAATGACATAAATCCATAATAATAATAGAATTTATAATTCTTATTTCAATTTTGATTTTCGAATGCGAACCAAACACTTCTTTAGAATATTCATAAAGCTCAGGTATGGAGGACTACTCTTTCGATATGTCGATTTGTTGATTTGTCAACCTTTCTTTTGCCTTCTACATTTTCATTAATTTCCTCTCCTACCAAACACATCCACATTTAGGGAATTACGGTTGCATACATGTTTTTGACAACCCATCGCATGGTTATTAAATTCGACTTGATTTGACGATCAGATCGGATAATTTAGTGAACTGACCACCGACTGGGTTGGAAATTTGACCGAATAAAAATAAAATTTGGAATAATTTTTTAACAATTCTACGGTTTAATCAGATAAACCGAAAATTAGTCCAGTTCAACCGTATGAGCAACCTGATAAGCAAATTCATTCGTCTGAGCAACCCGACAAGCAAATTTAAGCAGATTTATTGACTTTTTAACAATGTCACGCGGCTGCAGGGACTTAAACTCTAGGCTGCCGGGATTTGAAGTGCTGCACTGACCACCAGGCCCACCACATGGCAGCAGCAATGGTCATGGCTGTGTATTATTTATTTCACTTCAAATTCCATCCTAATAATTTTTTTCACTTGTCCTCCTTTTTTGTAAAAATATTAAATTTCAAAACCATTTAACTTTTCAAAAAAAAAAAATTTCTAATATTATATTTCCTAAGAAAAAATGCACCCATTGACCTTTATAAATGTTTTTTTCCTAAATATTTATTATTCTTAAATATACAATCATTATAAAATAATTATGTAAGAAATAGTAAAAAAAAAAAAAAAAATTTCTTACGTGTTAGATGTATATTGTTATTTATCTTATTTTAAATAGTTTTATAACTATATATGTCTAGAATTTGAATTACCTATTTCAATCTTTTTTGTTATAGTTGGTAAAGGAACTAATTATTTTATAATTCATTTATAATAATTAAAAGTTTAATATTACATTTTTATCAATATTTTTACTATATGTCTTATTTCTACTACCTTGAATTTATTAAATATTTAATAAAAAATATATTTAAATGACCCACCAGTTGAACCAGTGACTCACCAGTTGAACCAATAACTCATTGATCCACTTCTTTCATAGGTTTCTCGTCAGGTTGGGTTTAATAACTATGACCCATCGTGAACTAATTAAAGCAAAGGTTACAAATAAAAAATCTTAACGATCTCTACTCCTCAAACCACAAATTAAATTTGACATTTTCTGACCATTTTATCTATTATATTTTTAAATACAAAGACAAAGAACCCATCTATCTTTCTGTACATTGGTATCTCGAATCTACTATCAATAGGTCATCGAAAAAATATTTTATTATTTAAATTACACTTCAGTATTGATTAATTAATCTAGTCTCACAAAATATATAAGATGCAAAATTTATAGTGTGTTTTATCACACTTTCTATAAGACAAAGATAACCTTTCCTCTTTTTTTTTTTTTTTTTTGGCGAAAAAAGGATAAAATTGCATGAACTGGTTCCATATAACTAAAAAGTAAAACTATTGATTTATTAACTACTATCTTATCTTAAGCACCCAATCGGTATAGTGATCTCATCCATTTGATCACTTTTTAAATTTTAAAAAATAAAAACTTCCGCTATAAAATATAACCACTATCATGAATTTGATACTAAAAAAACTACCATAATAATATTTTGGCCTCTAAAATAATTCATAAATAATTTTTTTATTACCAAAGTTTAAAGATAATTTTTATAAAAATAGTTCATGAATAAATTTATTTATTTTGTAATACACACTGAGTGTGCTTTCTATCACTAGTATTTATAAAATATCGAGCCGCGTGTGTGAGAATCCAAAAACATAAATTAAATTTGAATAATTTAAATACTCCTCGTGTGTTGGGAGTATAAGAACTTTCGAATTAGGTCATGGGTCAAGCTCAAGTAGGAAACAGGGGCGAAAGACCTTGTGAGTGTTTCACACACCAGGTCTGAATCCATTGACCACAATTTTCGAATCACGTTTAGCCCAATTATGAATTTGAGGTGGACCATATATGAATTCAACAGTTATTTGACATTGGAATCTTCACACAATCTATTCTTGACATCTAATTTTACGAGGAATTGACCATTCTGTCACTTTCGATGTCGCTCTCGCCTGTTTTCTGGTGTGGGTTGGGGTGGGTCGCGGGAGGGGGTGGGATTCTTTGCTTAGATAAAAATTCTTATTCTGTTTAATATATGCAGGTTTAAAATTGAAATACTTTTTTTTTATTTTTTGATTGGTATAGAATTTCTAAATTAGAAAACTCATTCTATCAAGAATGACTATTCCAACTAAAGTTCCAAAAAACTTTATTCCTTAAAAATAAAAATTGATGAAAGCTCATTCTAACTCCAAATTAAAAGAGAAAATTGTGTGATGTCAAATTTATCCCAAAATATCTTTGTTCCTAAAAAATAAGATATCAAAAAATTATTGGATATTTGATTCGAAAAGTATTGAGATCCCAAAATATTATAGATATTTGTTTTAAAAAGAGAGAGAGAGAGAGATGCCAAAATTTTCTTGGATCTCTGTTCCCAAAAAAACTCGGATTCGAATTTTTATTCCAAAAAATATTTTGAATCTTTGTTCCTAAAAAATAAGATGTCAAAAATTCATTGGATCATTGATCTGAAAGTAATTGTGATTAAAAAAAACCTGAATATTTAAAAAAAATGAGATGCCAAAGTTTTCTTAGATCTTTGTTCACCAAAAATAAAAAATAAAGAGATCTAATACCCTTTTGTTTAAATCTGCCCATGTCATCGTGCTCTTCATTAAGCACAATATTTACAACCATAGATAGTAGATGTATAATTATTCTAGAAGCAATAGCTTTAAAGAATGGAGTTAATGGAAATTTAAAAAATGAAGAAAAAAAGGAAGGTGGAAGGGAATTGGGATAAGGGGGAAAGGAAGAGGGACATGAATTGGGATATGTGAGCAGGTGGTGAAGAGGGTGACTAAACAAGGAAGGGAGAAGGTAGATTTTTGAGAAAGAGGCAGTGGTGGTGGAAGCAGCAGTTGGGTGGATAATTGATGGGTTCCAAAAAGAAAAAAATAGTGGTTAAGGTTGTTGGCCCAAAGCAACCTAAGAGGGGGTGAATTAGATTTTTTAAAAATAATTTGCAAATGATACACAAATAAAATCTTTCACACTAACAAGCAATTTGATAGCAATATAATTAATTAAACACAAAATGACCAGAATAAGTAAAGAGAGAGATTAAACAAACAACACTCCCAAGCGAGCAAATTTAGAGTAGTAATCCACTAAGATGCTTCTTCAAATTTGGTGAGTCAATAATCCAAATTGAACACAAAGTACATAAGGATAACCCTTGCTCACACTACTTCTCTTTAGTTGAACCAAGAATTTTATACTCAACCTCACTTTTGCACAAGATTATCACTCTACTCAATGTTTTTGAATAGCACTCTTAAGTATACATTAATACAATATTACTAAAGAGCTAATTTGCACTCAAATTGCTTTGTACTTGCTTGTATTCAATGTGTAAGTTAGTTCTAATAATTATAGATAGGTTGACTTTTGTAGATGCAATAAAACAGCTCTCAACCACTTCCCAACGGCTAAATAATAAATGTTGGGAACTAGCCATTGTAGGATTCGGACGTCCGACATCTTCTTTAAGCATCCGATCAACAATATCATTGAGTTGAAAACTTCGTTGGGACGGCCGAGGTTGTGTTCGTTCCTACGTCCGAGGCTAGTAAGTTGTTGAGTCATATCCTTGGACAGAGTAGTGCGTCCGGAAGATTTAATTCTATCCAAGTGTTGCTTTTTCTTCGAACGGCCAGGCGCGTCCGATCTTTGAGAATTTCCATCGGACGATATTGAGCTTCTATTGTGAATACCTCAGATCCTTGCACTCTGCCTGATCTTTTAGACAGTGTATTGCATTTGAGAAAATTTTGTTCGGATGATGTCTTGCGTCCGAGCAACTTTGTCCCGTTCGGACGATGTTCAGCATCCTAAAACCCTGTTGTGACAGATAAAGCAGAATTCCTGGATGACTTATGTTCAAACTGTTAGATTGTTTTTGTCATCATCAAAACCAAGATTGTAGATCAACAATCTCTCTCTCTTTTATGATAACAAATCACAAGGCAAAGCAAACTAATCATAACCAATCATAGCTCAAACAGTCAAACCACAAACAACCATAATCAATCAACCACAGCTCAAAAAATCAATCAACCACATTTCTTCCCCTTTTGACATCATCAAAACAATACAAGTACAACGCAAGCTCCCCGTGAGATAATGCTTCCACTTACACAAATGATGAGAAACAGGGGCAAACAAGAATTGATAAAACACAGATAAAAAGTAGCATCATTAATAGAAGAAATAGTCAAGAAAGTACATCTAAATTCAACAAATGTAATCTAAGTTCAACCATATGTAATCTAGGAGGGTAAATCTAATCATTTTTCTTCTTTGAGCGCATCTCCCGTTTTCGCTTTTTTGGGAGCAAATCATCATCCGTAGCTTCACTGTCGTGTATCATTGGTTTCTTGAGGATCACGGCATTGCATGTCTGTAATAAAATCTGTCATCGACATCCTCATCATCATCAACATCAGCATCGATGCTTGGAACAGTAGCTTTCTCAGGATTTGATGCACTAACTGGATCTTCATTGGCTTCTGGCTCATGATTGGAGTAGTTGATATCTTCAATGTCGTCGTTGTCGTTGTCGTTGTCAAAAGACGACTCGAGAACGTACTACGACTGAATGTTGAAAAATTGGACCTGAGCGAAGGCAAACGTACCTACTCCTAGGGCTTCCTAAAGAATTGCCTGTTTAGTGTCTAACCTTTTTAATTTTCTACTTTGAAATCAAGTGTGCGGCATGAAAAAGTGCTCATTTGATTTCCCAAATTAGTGACAAAGGTGCACAGTTGAGAAAGGGAAGGTTCCGAAGAGGAAATTTTTGAAGGATTGGGCAGTTGAGGTGTGGAAGAGGAGGGATGAGTAGGAATGGAATGGGGGAGTGCCCGTCCTGAACTTGATGCATGATCCTTCGATTTTTCAATTTCATAATCAGTTTTAGTGAACCGTTTTTCGTTGAAAAAATGCAATCCTTTACGTTCAATATAAGCTTTATTAAAATATGGGAGATATTATTTTTTCTAGAAAAAAAAATGTCAAAATGATAAAAAACTTTAGTTAAAAATTTGCCAAATGGAATGTTCCTTCGGGTATCAATCAAGAATAATTCCCACAAGGAACAAAATAAATATCCAAAGTCAAGTTTGATTCCCTTAAAGACACAATAGAACAGATACAATTGTATTTTTCCCGACTCGGTACGATGTACATCAGTAGGTAATTGCAAATTTGTAACCAATGTGTATGCAAAATATTGAACTCAAGACTAAGCAAGCTGGTTTTGGCTTCCAAAATCAGTTCAAAATTAACATGAAAAATTTATCTTACTTCCTCAACATCAAATTGAATATCAACAGAAGCCCATTTATCCAAGGAAAAGAAACATGAAATTTCATCGGAAGGAAGAACATCACATTCAAAAATCAAATTAATGATATTGGAATTAAACTCAAGATTGATGTGATTCACATGAGACACAAAAGTTTGAACAGTTAAACCTTTGTGAAGATTAGCAGTAAACTATAAGACCATATCATGATACATAGGCAAGTCAAGATGAATCAAATTCTACCAATTTTGTTTTTCAAAGCATTCCTAAATAAAAGATAAGTTTGATTATTCAAACATGCCTTGGGAAACAGGATGTTGCACAATAATAGATTTACTAAGCAAGGATGTATACCTATCAGATGTTTTGGCATCAATGAATTTGGGAAAGGTGGGATTTGGAGTAAATTGAGGATTTGTAATGTGAAGTTTGGCCTTGTATTGGAGCCTTACCCTTCGATTTCATGCCTCTGGTACATGTTGAAGAGCCTCCACGTGATCGAGCCATCTTGAATTAGAGGTTAGAAGTTAAGAGTGTGAAGAGGAAAGTGAAAAGTTTTTAAGAAATTGGAAGAAAGTAGGTTGTTAATAAGGCAAAAAGGGTGCAGATAAGGTTAGTGAAGAGATAAGAAGATGATTTTCTAGATGAATTTCAGAGAAAATTGGACGAATTGAAGAAATTTGGAACTTTTCTTTTACTTCACCAGAGCTAGGGTTCAGTAGTAGAGGTTTGTCCAAAAAGGAAAAAATGAAAGGTTTTAAGGGAATTGATAGTCGTTCGGATGTATGAACGATTGATATACTTCTGATCGTGCGTCCATTCTCATATGAACAGATGGCAAAAATTCTTAACCAACCGTTCGAAGAGATGTCGGACGGTTGTGATCGTTTGTTCATTTTTCTAGTGAGTTTGGTGAAAATGATGAACACAACCTGTTCGGATGAAAGGAGACGTCCAAAACAAAACGTAAGAAAAAAAGAGTTTGGATAGATATTTTCATTCGAGAATACAGAGTGTTAGGACACATATTTGCATCCGAAAACACAGCTTACAAGCATTTGAAATCTATAATGCCCAAGCAAATTCTGAAATATTCAAAACGATCCAATAGTAAAGGTTTAAACAAAATTTTAGCCAACTGATCTTTTGTGCACACAAATTCAACACAAATTTCCTTTTTGAAAATAAGATCTCTTATAAAATGATGCTTGACATCAATATATTTTGTTCTAGAATGCAAAATATTATTTTTAGTGAGATTAATTGTACTAGTATTATCAGATCTAATAGGCACATAATAAAAAATAACACCAAAATCGTTTAAAATATGTTTCACCCAAGGAAGTTGAGCATAACAATTTTCCACAGCAATATATTCTGCTTCAGCCGTAGACAATGAAATTGAGCTTTGTTTTCTGCTAAACCAAGACACTAAGAAATACTAGCTTACCCAAAAAGTGACACATACCACTAGTACATTTTCTATCAATTTTACAACCAGCAAAGTCGGCATCCGAGTAACTGATCAAATCAAAACTAGTGGATTTATGGTACCAAAGACCATAATTCAAAGTTCCTTTCAAGTATCTAAAAATTCTTTTGACAACAATCAAGTGTGATTCTTTTGGATAAAACTGAAATCTAGCACAAAGGTAAACTGCAAACATAATATTTGGCCTACTTGTGGTTAAATAAAGTAAATTTCAGATCATACCTCTATAGTATTTTTCATCACCATTATTAAACAAAGATCAATCTTTGTCAAGCTTGGTTGAGGTGCACATTGGCTTTCCAACTTGCGTGCAATCCTCCAGTCCAAAGCGCCAGAGTAGCTCCTTTGTGTACTTGATTTGTGTGATGAAAGTACTTTCTTTGTTTGGTGAACTTGAAGTCTAAAGAAGAATTGTAATTCTCCCATCATACTCATTTTAAATTCCTTTTGCATCAAACAAGAAGGAACTTCTTGTACAAACTTTCATTAGTTGCTCCAAAAATAATATCATCAACGTAAATTTGTACAACCAACAAATCATTAAGACCAATTTTGGTGAAAAGAAAAGTATCAACAACACCCCTTTTAAAACCAAATTCAATCAAAAAAATCACTTAATCTTTCATGTCAAGGTCTAGGAGTTTATTTTAACCCATACAAAGCCTTTGATAGTTTGAAAACATGATTTGGGAAATCTTTATTTTTGAAACCGAGGGGTTGTTCAACAAAAACTTTTTGATCAATGAAACCATTTAAAAAGGAACTTTTCACGTCCATTTGAAATTGTTAAAGCATGCATATGCAAGGAACATACGAATAGATTCTAAACGAGCAACGGGTACGAAAGTCTCATCAAAGTCAACTCCTCCTTCTTGAGCATAACCCTTCGCAACTAGTCTCGCTTTATTTCTAATAATCTTACCTTTATCATTTAGTTTGTTTCTAAAAACTCATTTTGTTGCTATGACGGTGATGCATTGAGGGTCTCTCAACTAAAGTCTATACATTATTTTTTTCGAATTGACTAAGTTCTTCATGCATAGCAGCAACCCAAGATTCGTCTTTCAAAACATCATCCACACGTTTAGGTTCAAAGTGAAAAAGTAAGGTATAATTATTATTCAAAGGTTTATAAGAAGGGGTTTTTACCCCATCGGATGGATTACCTATGATTAATTCTTGAGGATGACTTGAGACAAATCTCCATGCCTTTGGAATGTCTTTTTGTGGATCTTCTTTCTTTTCTCCTTCTTTATCCAAGTGATGAGTATTGTCTTCATTGATTTCCCTGGTCTCTTGATGTTCTCCTTGACTAGTGAACTTCTCAAGTTTCTTTTGCACACCTACATCTTCACAAACATTTCTTAATAACATCATTAGTCTCATCAAAAGTAACATGCACAACTTCTTTAATTACAAGAGTTCTTCTATTGTATACTCAGTATGCTTTCTTATCACTAGAATATCCTAAGATGTAAAATCTCTTCATCCAATTTTTTGTCAAATTTTCCAAGATGCTCTTTAATTTTCAAATAAAACATTTACAACCAAAAATTTTGAAATAGCTCATAACGGATTTTTTACAAAACAAAAGTTCATAAGAAGTTTTGTTCAAAATAGGCTTTTAAAGAACTCGATTCATGACATAACAAGCTGTGTTAACTGCTTTGACCCAAATATATATTGGTAAATCACATTCATTTATCTTGGTTCTAGCGGATTCTTGAACTGTTCTATTTTTCTTTTCAACAACACTATTTTATTGAGGCACTCTAGAATCCGAAAATTCATAAAAAATACTGTTGTGATCACAAAATTCGAGAAAAACTCCAAATTTAAATTTGGCTCCATTATCGCTTCTCAAACGAACAATTTTCAAATTCATCAAATTTTGTATTTTGGAAAACAATTTTACGAAATTTTCAAAGATTTCATTTTTGTGAACAAGAAATAGTATCCAAGTATACCTAGAATAGTCATCCTTGTAAATAATCACAAAAACATATTTACTACCACCAAGACTAGAAGGTTGAGTCGGACCAACAAGTCCATATGTAATAATTCAAAAGGTTTAGAAGCAGACACACAATTTTTTGGTTTAAAAGAAATTTTAAATTGTTCACCAAATTGGCATCACAAATTTTATTTTTCAAGAATTTCAATTTTGGCAAACCTCTTACCAATTATTTCTTAGCAAGATTATCAATCAAATCTATGTTAAAATGACAAAGTCTTCTATGCCAAAATCAAGGATCATCTACAGAAGCGGTTAAACATTTTACATTATCATTATCAATATTATTAAGATAAATCACATAAATATCATTATGTCATCTTTCTTTGAGTAAAGCAACAAAGTTCTTATCAAGAATTAAACATTCATACTTAGTGAAGAACACATACAAATTTCTATCACATAGTTGACTCACACTTAAAAGATTATAATTCAAATTGTCAACTAAAAGCACATTTTTAATCAATGTCACACTAGTGTTTTTACCTACATCACCGATGCCAATAAATTTTTCTTTCATGTTATCTCCAAAGGTTAGCTTACCACTGTTTTTGGACTTGAGATTGGCGAAGAGAGATGCATCACCGTTTATGTGTCTTGAACACCCACTATCAATGAACCATTTAGCATTTTTGGTGGTGTTCTCTACCTGCACAAGGAATTAAGAGATAACTTTTGGTACCCATATTTTCTTGGGGCCATAAAAGTTAGTAAATTGACTACAAATCCATACGGAATTTATTCTAAAATTTTCATTTCTCTTGACATAACAATTATTTTTCACATGTCCATATTATTGGCAATAATTGCAAATAATATTCTTATTTCCAAATAAAGAAGATTTTGAATTTACAAAACATAAATTATTCCTTCTAAAAGTGACAAAGTTCTTGTTGATTAACATATTTCTATTCTTTTTCATATCAACAATTTTTTCCCTTTTTCTATGCAAGAGTACATCAAGATCATCCAATCTTTTCAATTCAAGAAGGCTTGTTCTTCCTTGATCTTTGTTTTCACATGCATTCTTTTCTTCAAATAAGCATTTTCTTGTGATAACCTATTACAAATTATTCACAAGTTTGGAGTTAGCATTCAATAAGGCATTAGTTTTTTTAACTAACTCCTTATTTCTAGTATATGATTCCTTTAAACTATCATGGAATTTTACAATAAAGGCTTCAAGATCTTCATTATCATCATTTTCATCAATAGAATCATAAGTAGTTGTTATCTCATTATCACCAATAGCCATAAAGGTAATTTGTGCCAATTCCATCTCTTGTTCAACTTCTTCTTCGGAGTTGCAATCATCCCATTGATTTGAAAATTGTTAAAGCGGGGTTTCCTTCCTTCCTTTTTCTTCTTGGAAGGATATTCATTTGCAAAGTGTTCGGGTTGATCACATTCAAAGCACTTTTCATTTTGCTTCTTAATTTCCAGCTTGGTCTTCCCTTTGAAATTATTTGAGTTGATTGCTGCTCCTGGTTATGCTTTTCTCATTCTCCGTTTATTGATGTAATATTTGAGAAATCCTTTGATGATGAGTGAAAGATAACCTTCATCAAGATCTTCATCTATTAAATTGATGGAGCCATTTTCATCTTCTTCTTGAGAAGTATTCAAGGCAATGCTTCTCTTTGGTCTTGCTTTTTCATCACCCACCATTTTAGCCTTGAGCTTTAATTCATAAGATGTAAGAGAGTTAATCAAGGATTCAATGGGCATGGAATTTAAATTCTTTGCTTCTTCTATAGTAATGGATTTGGCTTCCCATTCTTTGGATAGAGCATTTAAGAATTTTCTATTCTTCTCACTCAAAGAATATTCCTTACCCAAGCTTTCAAGATCCTTAATGATATCATTGAATCTACTTATATCTTATCAATATTCTTATGTGGTTCCATCTTGAAAGACTCATACTTGGCAACAAGTAAAGATTTCTTTTGTTTTCTCGCATCATCGCTTCCTTCATGAATTTCTTTCAACTTATCGTCTCCAAATTTCCTGTGCCAAAACACATCATTTGACACAAGTAGACTCGTTAGCATCCAAGACATTGTATAGCACATTCATGGCTTTAGCATTCAAGGTCAAGTTGGCTTTATCTGGTGGGGTAAGCCCATCTCTCATTTTTCGTCTTCTTCTATTCGTGTGATCATCAACAATGGTGGCTTCAAAAGAACATTCATTAACAACATATCACAAGTCAATATCAATAGATTGTAAAAAGATTTTCATTCTATCTTTCCAACTAATAAAATTCACCCCATTAAACATAGGTGGCCTTGTGATAGATTGACCTTCAACAAATAAAGAATTATTGGTTGCCATAAAGATCTTTACTCAAATGCAATTTAAGCAAATTAAAGAGACCAAACTCTGATACCAATTGTTGGCCCAAAGCAACCTGAAAGGGGGTGAATTAGGTTTTTTTAAAAATATTTTGCAAATGATACACAAATAAAATCTTTCACACTAACAAGTAATTTGATAGCAATATAAGTTAATTAAACACAAATGAGCAGAATAAGTAAAGAGAGAGATTAAACAAACAACACTCCTAAGCTAACAAGCTTGGAGTAGTAATGCACTAAGAGGCATCTTCAAATTTGGTGCGTCAATAATCCAAGTTGTACACAAAGTAGGATAAACTTTGATCATGCTACTTCTCTTTAGTTGAGACAAGAATTTTATACTCAACCTCACTTTTCTAAAAGATTATCACTCTACTCAATGCTTTTGAATAGTACTCTTAAGTACACACTAATACAATATTACTAAAGAGTTAATTTGTATTCAAATTGCTTTTGTACTTGCTTGTATTCAATGTGTAAGTTAGTTCTATTAATTACAGATATGTTGGTTTTTATAGATGCAATAAAACAGCTCCCAACCACTTTCCAACGACTAAATAATAAATATTGGGAAAATACCCGTTATAGGTTTTAGACGTCCGAAATCTTCTTTAAGCGTCCGATCAACAATATCATTGAGTTAAAAACTTTGATGTTTGGACGGCCGAGGTTGCGTCCGTTCCTACGTCTGAGGCTAGTAAGTTGTTGAGTCAGATCCTCAGACAGAGTAGTGCGTCCGGAAGATTTAATTCTATCCAGGTGTTGCTCTTCCTTTGAACGGTCAAGCACGTCCGATAGAATTTCCTTCGAACAATATTGAGCGTCCATTGTGAATACATCGGATCCTTGCTCTCTGCCTGATCTTTTGGACAGTGTATTGTGTCCGAGAAAATTTTATCTTGTTCAAACGATGTGCAGCGTCCGAAAATCCTATTGTGACAGATAAAGCAGAATTCCTGCACGACTTATGTTCAAACTGTTAGATTATTTTTGTCATCCTCAAAACCAAGATTGTAAATTAACAAAGGCTTTGGGATATAGTGGTGGATTAAAAACATATTATTATTTGACATTATTCTCCCTTAAAAA
Organism: Cinchona pubescens; assembly: GCA_025175665.1. NCBI lineage: Eukaryota > Viridiplantae > Streptophyta > Magnoliopsida > Gentianales > Rubiaceae > Cinchona > Cinchona pubescens. The sequence goes on from JANKKI010000157.1 coordinate 1,008,048, forward strand.
ATCACATAGAAAGCACGTTTGAAGCACTAACGTCCACTTAATGATCAAATTGGACAGAATGGGTATTGGTTGATAAACTTATTTGGAAGTTGAGCGACTATTTTGCCCATAAAATAAGTTCATGGACAATTTCAATAACATATAAAAGTTAAGGCAAGGTGTACGACCATGCCCTATTATTTACCTAGCTATCTGATTATAATGAATATAAACATTGTGAGACAATATAGCACTACAAAATTAGCTAAATTTTGCTATTTAATATGCATTTGAATGCCAAAAAAAAAAAAAATTTACCATGTACTTTTTAAAAATTGTATCTTTACCCAAAATATTTAAAATTTCTCACATCCATAGATATGTTAATAACATGAATTAAAATAATAAAATAAATTTGTTATATTTCTAAAAATCAGGGGTATCTAAGTCAAATTAATATAAAATCTTTTTATTTTGATATCTAAAAATTATTATATCAAAGACTAAAAATAGGATATTCATTCCATTTTGCATTTAGTTATTAGACAAATAATGGGAATGAACATTCTTCCTATTATGGATATTCTGCCTAGAATGACTTTTCTTTTGGTATTTCTAGTCATTCCTGCGTACCAAATGTGCGAATAGGGTACTAAAAGTATTATATATTGTGTATTGTGATTTTAAAAGTTAAACCATTCAAATAAAGTATAATCATAACTCTTTTGAAGAGTTTTAAATTTAACGAGGAAATGTGTAAAAAATAGTAATGAAGGAGAGAATTTAAGAGATGGAAATATTAGATAGACTTGTTTGTGATATTACAATCTGTTATATTTCTAATTTCCAAACTAGTAAGTCATAAGAAATCAAATATAAGAATTGGAGATACTAGATACTCATTCTTGATCAAAAAATTGTTCAAATCTTGGTTACTGTATGGAGGACAGAGCCACGCTTATTTGAAGGTGAGCAATTGTCTGCTTCAACTTTGAAAAACTACAAAATAGTTTTAAAAAAAAAGTAATGATTATAATTTTATCCTATAATTGCACCTCATAAAATTTCTCAACTTTTTCTTTACATTGACCCATAAAAATTTGAAATCCTAAAATCATTCAATTAAACAAGATGGCATATTCAAAATTAAGAATAAATGCCACTCGGAAGTATAAAAAATTTAAAAACTTTTGAAATACTGTAGATAGAATGGACAAAAAAAAATTCATTGTAAATTCATTTTTCAAGCACATGTTCGTATAAAAATTGAGTATTGTGTAGTTTTGTAATTAGTTCAAATATCATCGATTCTACTATAACTTTTTTAGAAAACAAAAAAAATCTACATCTCTCCCTACCTCTCTAGTGACTTGAACCCATGACTAACAAGTTACAAGGTATTTCGTAAAAATTAGGACTTCGAATCTTATAATTTCATATAAAATTAGCTATTGTCTAAAAAAATTATTTTTATCCTAAAAATTATTGAACACCTATCAAAATTGTTACCCTCTTTCTAACATCAAGATAGTAAGGGCCAAACGGGTAATTCACTAGAGCAAATATGCTATGTCATGTTGTACTCACTTTGTTCTTTATGTGAAAAACAAAAGGCGGGATTTGTCTAATTGTTCTCGAGAAACTTTCAATGCTCAAATCAATATTTAAAAAAAATAATATAAAAGAAAAGAAGTAACTTATGCAATGAATGGTTAATTGGATTCCTAACGTTTGGGATGAACTATTTATATCATTTGTAGACGGGCCTTGCAGGTAATAGATCAATAGTACTTTCAAAGATATGGAATTATTAAATTATGATATGTAAATATTTGATTGATGTAATTTCTCTAATTGTTTCCCTAGATTAGGTAATTACTTTACAAGTCTAATTGTTTTGATTAGCAAGACTTACTATGTATAGATGATCTAGAATATTCTCTTGTAAGCCTATATAAAGGCTCCATATGTATCAATTGTATTGAGACCTGATTTATACATGTTATACATATTCTTTCGGTTCTAACATGGTATCGGAGCCTCCGCCTGTAAATATATTTTGAGCTTCCGTCTATTTCAGTACTTGTAAATATATTTTGTTCCGATTCTTAGTTTTTTAACCTTCGAGTTCTGCTTTATCCTGATTTCAACTTTCGAGTTTCTTGATTTTCAATCTTTGATTTTCCTGGTTTCAACTTTCGGATCTCCTGGTTTCAGGTTTTAGATTTTTCTTGGTTTTCGACCTTCGGGTTTATTTAGTTTTGAACCTTCAGGTTCTCTCTCTTGGTTTTCAACCTTCGAATTCTCTCTATTTTGAACTTTCAGGTTCTCTTGGTTTTCAACCTTCAATCCTCTTGGTTTCAATTTTTGAGTTTTCGATTGGTTTTAGTTTCGTTTTGGTTCTTGGTTCTTTTTTCTATTCGGTTTCGATTTTCTATTCTCACATTTTGTTTCAATTTCAATTTGGTTTTTCATAACTATATTGAGTTTGAGGAGGGATGTCAAAGATATGAAATTATTAAATTATGGAATGTAAATATTTGATTGACGTGATTTCTCTAATTGTTTTCCTAGATTAGATAATTACTTTACTAGTCTAATTGTCTTGATTAGCAAGACTTACTATGTATAGATGACCTAGAATATTTCTCTTGTAAGCTTATATAAAGGCTTCCTACGTACCAATTGTTAGTAATAGTTAGTGATTAAAGGCACATGAAGAAGAAAGAATTTGTCCCACATCTAAAAGTTGAAAGAAGAGTTGAGTATTCATAAGTACTCTTGTGAATTTTGAATAAAAATTGATTGATGGATGTTTGGAGGGAAAATCAAAAGTTGACTATAAATCAATATAATAATTCATTGTCAAAGATGGGCAAATTAAGCCCGAAAATTAATAATCAATAATAATTATTATTATTGTTATGATTATTAATTTTTAGAAAAGTCATTAACGGTTAAAATTTAATTTTAACTTTAAGGGGTGCCTGATAAAGAGTTGTGTCTGATAAAGAAGTGTGTCTGATGAAGGGATACGTCTCTTCAAGGCACCCAAAGAAAATCTATAAGTACTATCGATAACTCCAAAATTATATATCGCATCATTATCTTCTCTTCTGATAATAATTATAACTTCTTCCTCTGTTAAAATAGTTCTAACGTGTTCTTTTGAGAAAATTCGGATTTGCTGTCTGAATTCTCTAATTTGGTTTTGTAAAATCCTGGAAGAATATTGCGATTCAATTCTATCAGCAAATATAAGTAGGGGCAATAATTCCTTAAGGATAGTGAATACACTATCAAAACCATCCTTTATATTTAGTTTCTCTGATTATTTTCCTAACACCAATTATATTGATATCTGATTTATACATATTGTACATACTCTCTAAAGTCTACTAATGTCTCATTTGGGTTTCACCATATTATGGAGTTTTGATGACTTTTGGTTCAGGATTAACTTTTTGACTCGTCATCTCTCACATGGATGCTAATAATTAGTGGAATATTTTTGATATCATCACGCGCAAATATGTATGCATGGACTGACAAATAACTTCTTTTTATTTCCCTACCAAAACAAAAAAATCTTTATATTTTAACAAAATATAGTGTGGACAAAAAAGTTTGATGAATATATGATTGAAGACGTTTATATAAATTATCACCAAATGTCACCATTTATCAATAGAAATTGTTAGGCAAAGCTTATGACAGATGGTTATTATTGTGTTTCTTAAGTAAAGGACACATACCGACCATCAATAATTAATTCGATTTAGAAAAATAACTTGTGAACTAAAACTGAGCGATTCGCCCGTTAGTCTTCCATTATAAATACAACGTTTGCTGTTTCTCTATCGAAGAAATAATGAGAACAAAATGTCACCATTAACTGCCAGCGAAAAAGATTCGATGACATATAAATTCTATCAATGATAACCGATCTCAAGGTGGCCCAATGATGATGGAAAATTCTTATATAGATCAAAGTGTGCGGTGGATCGTATATCTTATGGTTCATATTGTTCCACATTCACTAACTTATTAATTTTTTAAAAAAAGTTGGTGAATGTAGAACAATATAGACATAAGGTATATGGCCCCATCGTATACCTTGGTCCATACAAGAATTTTTCCAATGGTGATAAAGAATTAGTTGTTTAATATTCGACTAAATCTAGTGATATATAATTAACAATTCATTAAAGATAATTTCGTAAATTAACTTTATTATTGATTTAGGACCTATTCGACATTCATGCTCATCGACGACTATCAAAATCTTATTGAACACGCTAACTATCAAGGCCTAACCAGTCAAATCCTGATAAGGGATTCGAAACCCTAACTATTACTTACAAATAGAGGCTCATCCTTCATTGTAAGATAAGCAATTAATAAATTTAAATTCAATTACATTATCCATCTCTCTCTACTTTCTCTCTAAAGCAAAACATTATTCATCACCCAACAAATCAATTTAGACGATTTAGTCATGCTCCCAACTACCAAAAAAAAAAAAAAGAACTTATGTTGCACCTATGCTTTAAGGTGGAAATATGAATCTGACAAGGAGGATTTTGTTACATGGATATGGAGTGTAATCTCTGTGAAGTTGGAGACGTACCAAAGAAGAGATTTAACTGATAAGACAACAACATTCCTACACAATTGCTTTCCAGAAACAACTTGTCAAAGATTGCAATTTCAAGTGTACTATCTTTTGGATTAATTTGTTTTCCTCTTCATTTTATATTTATTCCATGTTTATAAGTGTTCCAACCTCTTTGATCCATATGCTTCTCAAAATAGTTGATTAGGCATTGTTTTACAGATTGAATATTAGAAGATGAACAAGGTTGTAATTCTTAGTATATTTTTTTGCTAGGGTAATTCTTATTATTAATATGAAGCATTTAAATTCCTTCAGCATAATATCTTAGTATCGTTGATTTGATATGTGCTGCATTTTAAATATTCAATCGGACCACTTGCAAAATCATTTGAAAGAAAAAGAATGCACTATTTTTTTTGATAAATTTAATTGAATAATTATGGGAATAAAACATGCTATAGATAGTAGACAAGCCAAATTGATATAACTTAGCCTAACTAAAATTGGTTATTAGATTTACTTCCGCGAAATTTGAACATCTAAGAAAATTTTGAGTAACCTCAAAGGAAAAGGCTCAAGCAAATTACACTAGGACTTCCCACTTTCAAAGGAGGATTTGACTCCATTGATATTTCTAGTGAATTAATAATATAAAATTTGTACCCTCTTTTGCTAAATAAACATAGACTACAACAAAAAAGAAGCTTGTGATAATACATCCGAAATTGGAGTTAACCCTGATATAGATTAGGGAACATATAACGGCCACGTACAAGGGAAAATGTCTTTAAAGTTGTGTTCAACCTACTCTATGAAATTAGTGGACATAATCTGGGAAGCATCTAGTCAGGTGACTATTTTTAAAATTATTTTAAAAGTTAATTACATTTACTTCACTGTCCTCACCTGAGGTTTAACTATATTACCAAAAAACACACGTCATTACTCAGTTTTATCCTATCTAATGTAACGTTATTGGATCAAATGACAAAATAAATCCTATAATTTGGCCAAATAGCAAATATCCCATAAATGTACAAAAATTTTTAACGAAATTTCTCTCGAGATTTGATTGTAGTCATATATTATTTTTAAGCGAGATTTGATCATAGTACCAAACAAACCTTGACCAAATAACAAATATCTCGCTGAATGTACAAACATTTTAACAAATTTATCCCATTTGATTTTATTACGTAACAAATCATGTGGGTTAGTCAAACATTCTAGGGCATTAGAATTTTTTCTTCTTGTTGAATTAATTCTTTGGATGTTGGATATATACTTCATTGCATTCAACAATTTTATTTTTATATAATGTCACAAGTGATCGTCTTGTGTATAACAATCTTCTCTCTTAATTAGACAAAAATGCATCTTAGGCTGAAGAGTTGCATTTAGGACTACGAAGAGAAAGGTACTCACTATCTTTCGGACCACAATTTATTTGGTAATATGCCCAAACTTCATGCATTTTAGACTGAAGAATGACATTTTAGAAATTTGTTATTTGAACAAACCACAAGCTTTGTTTTGTAACATGAACCTCATGTGGGTATTTGTTATAACATTTGGAGAGTTATCATGAGATAATTATTATTTAGCCAAATTACAAGATTTAATTCATTAAAATGCTTATACATTTTGGGGATATTTGTTGATCAAATCATAGGGTTTGTTTGGTAGCTAAAACTTATAGGAGGTAAGTGTCGTTAATCCTAATTTTAAACAGTGAGATAACAAACAAACGAACAAACTAAACTTTATTCTCATTAAGTAGGATCGACTGTATGAATTTTGTTATGCCATTGCATTCTTTCATAACCATGTCCTCCTTAATTCCTAAGTGAGCTATATCTTTCTTACAAGTTACCCACCAAGTTTTTTTCCGGTCTTCTCCTACCCCTCTTATGTTGACTACCCTATCTAAAATCTACTTGCCTGACAGGCACATCTACTGGTTGTTTTAGCACATGACATAACCACCTTAAACGTGTTTCTTTCATCCTCTCATCAACAAGTGGTACTCTAATCTTGTCACAAATATCCTCATTGTATATCTTTTCCCTCCTAGTATACCCACATCACATCCACTTTAACTTCGTTTTTCTTTGAAACAGTAATGTTAACATATTAGGCATATGGTATATTTTGTGATTGTATTAGTTAAGTGTATATTATATTCCCTCTAATTATGGATCTTGATTAGCAAGACCTTTTTTATGTGTATATTACCCTAGTCTATTTAAGTGTGTTCTTTGTACCATTGTACATGCGTAAGATTAATACAATGTTCTTTCATAATTCTTGTCATGATATCAGAGCCTCCGTCTATAAATATTTTGAACTTCCATCTATTTGAGCGCTTGTAAATATTTGCTTCGATTCTGCTCCGATTCTTAGTTTTCAACCTTTGGGTTCTCCTGATTTCAACTTTCGGATTTCCTGATTTTCAATTTTCGATTCTCCTGGTATCACCTTCGGATCTCCAAGTTTCAACTTTCAGGTTTTTTTTTGATTTTTTACCTTCGCGTTTATTCGGTTTTGAATTTTCCGGTTCTCTCAATTTTAAACCTCGATTTCTTCTCAATTTGTTCGACCTTCGGATTCTCTCGATTTTAAACTTTCAGGTTCTTTCGATTTTCAACCTTTGGGTTCTCGTTTTTTTTACCTTCGGGTTCTTTTTGATTTTCTTATTTTTTAAATTTCATTTCAAACTCAATTTATTTTTTCATAACCATATTGAGTTTTGGGAGATGTCAAAGATATGAAATTATTATATTGTGGTATGTAAATATTTGATTGATGTAATTTCCCTAATTGCTCCCTTAAATTAGGTAATTACTTTAGTAGTCTAATTATCTTGATTAACAAGACTTACCATATATAGATGATCTAGAATATTCTCTTATGAGCCTATATAAAGGCTCCCTATGTATCACTTGTATTGAGACCTGATTTATACATATTGTATATACATTCTCTCTTTTACATATTTGATTGACGTAATTTCTCTAATTGCTCCCTTAAATTAGGTAATTACTTTACGAGTCTAATTGTCTTGATTAGCAAGACTTACCATGTATAGATGATCTAGAATCAATTGTCTTGTAAACTTATATAAAGATTCCCTATATACCACTTATATTGAGTTTTGATTTATACATATTGTATATACATTCTCTCTTGTTCTTGGCAAGTAAGATAATACAAACTTAATTTTCTTGGGTATATTTTATGTTTGACCTCTAACAACTAGCTATTTTAAACATTTGCATCATGACTTTTTTCGCACTTTGTCTTCAGGGTTAATATCACTTTACCAACCTGGACGAGGGATTTATTACACTTTGTCCCACTAAATTAAAAAATACATGCTTTATCATCTTAAAATAATGGAAAATTCTACAGTTTCTTTTAGAGAATCATTCCCTTGTGCTTTAAGGGCTTGTACAGTAAAACACTATGTGCTTTAAAAACTTGTACTGCACAAGTCCTTAAAATCAAGGTAATGATTTCCTCAATGGAACTGTAAAATTTCCCTAAAATAACAGGGTTCGTACTTTTAAATATATTAGGAGATTGTGAAATTTTATTTCTAAGTATAAGCCCTCAACTGTCCTTCCATATAAAATTAATCACTTTACATGTTGAACTAGGGTAATTATGCTCTGCCACATGAATTAAAAGAATATACATTTTTCCCCTACTAGTACAATATCTAACTATTCTAAATGGGGCTAAAGTATATTATTTGTGAATTTTTTGTTACAACATCTTTAAGATATAAGGATAATTTGCAAATGAAAATAATGTTATGTAGGCAACTTTTAGCACTAATTCTATTTTATATCCCTCAACTTATACTTGATTCCCACTTTGTATCTAAACTTTAGTTTTGAATATTTTACACTCCGAACTCTTAAATTTGTGCCACTTTAGCCCTTTTTTAACACTGTCTAAAAACTAACTGATTTTTTTTTGTATTTATGACAAATTTAGCAGGATGTACAACAATGTTTTTGCTGCAAAAATATTGTTTCCGTTAACTTTTTTTACAGGATTAGAAAGGGACTAAAGTGGAACAAATTTGAAAGTTAGGGTGCAAAGTGTTCAATAACTAAAATTCAAGGTGCAAAGTTAGAATTAGAGAACTGCAAAATGGAATTAATCCCAACTTTTAATATAACCATGCCACAAGTGTGTAATATAAACTTTTACACAAGAATTAAAAGGATAATATATTTCACCAACAAGATGGACTAATTTGGTAGAGACAAATACGTGCATGCAACTTTACAATGATAGATATAAAACTTATTTAAAAAAACATGGGCGAGGAAAAATCATTTATTTCTAACAATATCCCAATGGTTGCTTGCGTAAGGACATTAATAAGAAACTGAAAAAAGTGCTACACCAATATAAGTTTAGGGTAACTTTAATTAAGGAACGATTTCAACTAGTTTAAATTCTTTATGTGGGAGTAGACCTGGATTCAATGGCAGTTTTGGAGCAGATCAGCACAGTTAATACTACTACTCACATGGTAGTTTCGATTGATGATTGTAGGTGGTGGATTGGAGCCATGGAGGCAACTAATCAACATAAAAAATACGTTCCATGAAGCACAAAAGTGTACAGATATTTTGGCTAATTATACGCTGATATGCAGGATGATTTTTGTGTTTATCATGTAATTCCCGATGCTTTAAGAACATTAGTTAATCAGGACTTGAGGGTTGTTTCTACCCCAGAACAATTGTAGCTACTGGTGACTTTTTTTTATTACAAGTATGAATGTTAATTCCTGTTTTTAACCCCAAAAATATATATATATATATATATATCTCTCTCATCAGTATTGCTGCATCCGAATATAAATGTAGACTCATATCCAAATCCGTTGAATCATGTCAAACCAGATACCAATCCGGGTCTGGTTATATTTTTCATATAACTATAAAACTTTTATACAAAAATATTATATTGTTATTAAAAACTTCTTTTTGTGATTATTAGAAAAAAAAATTATAATTAATAATTAATATTTGCAACTGTGTTTCATAATAAAATATAAAATAAATTGGTAACTTACACAATTAAGTAATAGTTAAATAGATCCTCTGAATCATAGGAGAAGGTTCAGAATTATGCACTGAACTAAATCTGAATAAATGGATTCAAAATGGGTCAATTATGGGTCTAGATCCGACTCATTGTTAGCCCTACCTCTTGTACACGTTAATTTGGATAAAGAGTTGAAGGGTTTTTGCTAAACACAGCAAAATATACTGCAAGATCTAATCGCATCATTCAACATAGACCCACATATAATTGAGGAAATACTAGTATTAAACTAGAGTAAAAGAAGTGTAATTTAAATAAAAAGATTATGATTTCCTATAACTTAGATCATGAGTTTGAATCACCAAATGATAGGTAAAAATTTACTGTAAATCCTCTTTATAACAAAAAATAAATAAAAAATCCTAGACTAAAACTCACACATGGTGAAACAACCTATATAATGGTAAGTCTACACTATACTTGTCTACTACAACTTGCGACTTAAGTGTTCTTTTTTCTTTCCGATAGAGGCTCTTTCTTTCTCCATGTTACTAACTGGTTTGTCATATTATAGGTGTCTGAATTTAATCCTTGAACCTTTAGTCCCAAAAAAAAATTAAATGGTTCCTGGTGACTAATAGACCAATGAGCTATTGGTTGGTTAAGACTCGTTTTAGAAAAACTTTAATGTAAATCTCAAAAGCAACCAGCATCATTTACCAGAAAACTGCCAATATTTCTTTTACAAAAGCATTTGACTATCAGACCGGCCTTATCTTACACTAAATTTCTTTTCCCGTGATTAAGCACTTTGCTCATGGGTCAAGGTCTTTTTGAAATAGCATTATAACCCGTTCATGCTTTTATGCTTTAGGGCGTCATCTGGCCACTGAATATTGACTACTTTTCCAATTACGCAAAAAGAAAGACTCACTTTATATACTACTTGGCCATGAATAACGTGAATGATTCGAGTCTGTACAGAAAAAAGTACGCGAATTCTAAGTTGAAGTCGACACCAGGACCCAGAATACGAGTATTTCCTTCTTTTCCAATTGAAGTAGTCAATATTACACATCTTATTAACACAAAATACTTGTCAATATTATTTTTCTGTTAGAAGTCGAGGTTTAAAGCGAAAGAAAATGGGCACTCGTGTTTCAGTTTTCAAATATTCAAATATGACTCGTCTTGAGAAATTTTATATCTTATAGTAACAACTACTGAGTTAAAATTGCTGTTCAACAAATATTAACCTGCCATTTGAAATGCAGGGCCCATCTTTTGAATAGGTTAGTCCTCTTATTTTTTAAAAATATGAGCCCTCTATTCCAAATGGAAGGCTGCCATTGGTTGATGGACAACTACTAGACATGCTCAATTGTTGTTGCTAACCGATATAAAATTTCTACGTGTTTTAGTTTTCTATATATATATATATTATAGCAAAACCCCTTTTCACCACAAGTAATGTGGGGATGACACATGACATCATTGTTATTCCTTTCCTATCTAATATATTATGGCTAATTAATTATTAATCATTGATTCAAAAATTATAATGATTTTACTTTTAACAAGCATAATAAACTTAATGTACCTTTTAAATATTCAAAAATTTTAAGTTGATACTAAATACTGATTTAGTTAATCATTTGTTTTTCTCTTTATTTTATAGTTACATCATATTAATAATTTTAGATAGTTTTATTTTATTTTCTATTTACCAAAAGAATGTATATATATATATATATTTATACTACTTATTTTCTATCACTAAATAACTAAAAACATTAATATAGGTTTAAATATTCAAAATCTTACCTTTATTTGCATACATATTAAGTAGTTATTGAACAAATAAATACAAATTAATTATAAACTATAGCAAATAATTCTAATTTCTATATAGTTTGACTATTTATTTTTAAAAAGTTTAGCTTATTTGCAATAAAAAAAAAAAAAAAAAAAAAAACAGTTTTTATCATAAAATAAATATTTTAAATGCATAATTAACACCTATCAAGTAGTTTTATTAGGAAAAATGAATACAAACAAATTAGGCATTCTAAAAGATAATTCTTAATTTTATATTGTCATACCACTTATATTGGATCACAAAAAAAAAAAAAAAAATTTAGCCCCTTTTCAAATAAAAAAAAAAAAAAAACTATATCTACCTTTCTTCATGGCATTTGTTATGCTCTCATTTTTCTGCTACATTTTATAACAAAATCTTATATCAATTCTATTACGTAGATAATGTCTATAAAATAATGCAGTACTATTAAAAATATATGAACTTTTACAAAAATTATTTTAACCAATTTCAACCATTTACGTACCCTATCGTTATCATATTACTAATAGTAATCATTATTAACAACTTTTTTTTTTTTAAATAAATGTTACGATTATATTTTTTGAAAAAAGATCTTGATCCAATGTACTCTATCTTAAACAAATTTCAATTAAAATAAAATCTTTATCTACCTTAATTAAAGCAAACAACTATTTTTTTTTTCAAAATAATATTTAACTAATGTCTAACTTATTAATTATATCTTACAACTAATTCTTTTTTTATTCAAAAAAATAATTATTTATCGGTAATTTTAAATCTTTTTAAAACAACAATTACTATTGTCTAGTTTATCATATCGTATAATTTACTTCCTTTTTTTTTACGTAGTACTTATCTATCGGCAATTATATTTACCTATCATCTAACTAATTAATTAACAAATTAATACTTTTTAATATACAACAAACTAGATAATAATTTAACATTCAAAAAAATAAAAAACTCAATCCATCTCTCAATCCACTTATCCATCTATCTTTTTTCAAATTCAAAAGGGTTTCCATCAAAGACTAAATTGTCTTATCCCTCCCATTTTCTTCCCTTTTTCATATTTTTCCTAATTTATTGAGTAAATATTAAATGAGTTTGTGGTTTTGTAGTAGAGTTCTTCCAAAATCATGATTTTGCAGAATTGTGATCTGTTTCCTTTCTTCTTGATCATGTAATTTTTATTTTTGATTTGGCATTCTCCTGAGATATCAATTTTTTGTCTTTGTGTGTGTGTGTGTGTGTTTTTTTTTTTTTTTTTCCAGATTGCTCAAGTAGATTGGGTTCATAAAATGTATTCCTTTTATTCTTTATCCATGAAGGTAAATTTTTACTTTTGATTTGATATTCTCTTAAAGTATCATTTTTTTCTGTCTTTTTGTTAGGCTTTTTTTTTTTTTTTTGCTATAATAGATTAGCTTTTCTGATATGCAGGGGTTCTAGGATAGAAAGTTAAGTACCTTTGTGATGGAGTTTTGTTTGTTGATTTTCTCAGATTTATTAATCAAAGAGAGATCGATATTTATTTCCAATACAAGTATTTATTTTTATGTTTTTCCAATGATAAAATGATTTTACGAGGTGGTATCTCAGCAGTAGAAGTATCGATGGGCGACTACAGGGATTGTGATCCCAAAATGAGCTTCTGATCCTTTTGTAAATGTTTTATCTCTTTATTAAAGATATAACAAGTGATTGTCAATTTTTAATTTCTCATTAGTTGATGTTTGTTTCTTTTGGTTGAAATAAGAGAAAAATAATGAGAGGGTAGAGAGTAAGAATTTCATTTTTTTTCATTATATTATCAATATTCTTTAAACCACAAAAATAGATAGGCATTAATTAATAACTTTATCATTATAAAGATTTTATGCCTCTTCCCATCCATAGTACGGGTTATTTAGCTAATTCTAAAGAACCCGATTTGTTACTAGTTTTTTATCCTCATATTGAACAGTTTATTGCAGTCGAAATACTTAACATAAATAAAACAAAATAAGATTAATTGTTTAATCTTATTTTGGGGTTAGAAAAGCCCAAGTAGTCGTAGCCGTTTTCATGGATTGTAACCTAATGGTATACTAGTCCTTGCATTCTAAATACGAGTTTTTATCAAGATTAATTGTTTCATGAGTAAAATATATTAAGTAATTAAAAAAAAAAAAGTTCAAATACTACGAACTGTAAAATAACTATAAGCGACTTGATTTCTTCATTTCCAATTCAAGGATCATTGAGATGTCGAGATGGTATGAAAAATGATCATTTTATGCTTGGTGAACATTATACACTATATTAAAGAGAATGACATGATAATAAATACGGAGTAATGATATGTATTACTAATTTTTATATGGGATAATTTCACATATCTGAGGTATATCATAATTACAGCTACCTCCCTTCAAGTTTTAATAATTACATCTACACCCCATATTTCTTAAGGTTTCAGTAACAAAAAAAAAAAAGAAGCCAATTTGTCAACCTAAAGCAAAAAACCCAACTAAATATCCAAAAATACCCCTAGTATTTTTTTGAACACATAAAATATTTAAAGGCAAATATTAAATCACTTAATTATCTATTACAACAAAACCCCAAGCTTTTCCCGGCTTTTAAATCTGCCCCCCTAAATGAATTTCTTAACCACTAATGCTGCCCAACCGCCACCTGACGCGGCCACTGGCACTACCATCCAAATCAAGAGATCTACCCTTCTTTTTGTCTATCTCATAATACATCACCAACCCACAACAATTAACAGAAATACTTTCCATCTTCAAAAATAACAAAACTAAAATAAACACTCTATTCATCTTCAAAACAGGAAAAAAAAAATGCTCATTGTTTTATCTCATCACTATCAAAGTCATGCATATCATCTACAATATAACTATATAATTCGGGTCCAAGGTTGAAATTCAGCTACTGAAATAAGTTAACATCCTTCAACACCTTGAAGCCTAAAATGGGCGCCGCCGCTGCAGCCCCTCACTACAAGAAAATTAGTCATTAGTGACAACATTTATAATGGCGACTTAAAAGTCGTCACTAAATTGAATATTCACTGACAAGTATTTATATTGTCACAAATGTTTTTTTGGAGCAAATCATTCAGTGACAACAGTTAGATTACCGCCACACATTGTTTCCCGCCTAATTTTTTTTTACCGCTCCAAAAATTGACTCAATAATAATGACAAGTTACAAAAAGTTATCACTAATGTAGTAGTTTGTTAGTGACAACATTTTACCATTGTGACTGTGTTTTGTACCCAGCTATCAGTGACAAGGTTTGTTGCCACAATTTTAATTAAATAAAATATTCAGCAACACTTGGTGGAAATAAAAACAACTGAACTCACGAGGAAATATTTAAAAACAAAACAAAAAAAATCCTTTGCCAAGCCTTAAGCCCTTATGCTCTTAAAACCCGCTGAAATTGTTGCAGCTTTTCTTCACCAAATCCACTCAACGGAAGCTCCAATCTCCTTCTTCTCTGCAACAACCATGCAAAAGGAAATATATCACTTTTATGAAATCTTCTCCCTCTTTTTTGTTTACTTTAATATGTATAAAATCAATCCATTTGATGTAAATTTTGGGTCAAGAATTGCAATAAATCTCTTATATTTGGCACAAAATTGAACTTCTTTTTTGAAATTTTGCTCAATTCCAAAAATTATTTGCTGTTTTATTTGCCTATAACCCTCCCCCCGCCTGTTCGTGTCGATCACCATCCCTTCTTGCCGCATCTATTTTACCTATTCTAAGGTTTCTGTTTTTTTTTTAATAATAAATTGCATGTTTTGTGAGGGTACATAGAAGTGAATCTGTCTCTTATTTTGTGTAGTTTATCAAACATGCATGTGAATATTTTTTGTTGGAAATTATATTCTTTGATTTGTTTGTGGATGATTTGTCTTGCTTTTTTTTTCCTTTATTTTAAGCTACAATATCTAGACCTATGGAAGTTGGGGTTTTTTATTTGGATGTTGATAGCATGCTGAAAATATGTTTCTTAACCAAGATTATGGCTTCTTTTTTTTAATTCATAAATTTCAGATTTTTATTTAATTTTTTGGGTATTTGGGGTTTTGAAACTTAATTGGGTTGTAAATATGCTGTTTATTTAGTGGTATTTGTTCTATTGAAGAAATTTTATGATATTTATTAAAATTTTGATGTGTCTATTTAGAATATCTAGTGATAAGGAAAGGGGAAGGGGGAGGTAGAGGGAAAAAATACATTTTTCTAAAATCTCCTTACTTTCATAATTAAATTTGGGAATTCTAGGATTTAGGTAGAACTAATTATTCAATAATCTTGTTTGGTTTACAAAAATCTCCAAGTTCGAAGTTTTAAGAAAATTCTATTATACTTATTAGTAACTCCTAATTTTACCTTTAAGTTCTTGAAAGTTACCTACTTCATTTTCATTTTTTAGAGACAATTGATCAAAACTCTTATTATATTACTATCTTTCTGTGATTAATTCTTTTAATTTTTGATCGCACATTTAATTCCATATATGTGTCTTTGAAACTTCATATGATAGTATTGTTAAATTTTTTAATTGTTATTTTCTTCTAATTGTTTCACTTAGTGCTTGAGCATTGGAGTGTATCATGTGAGGTCTTGTTTGGTTGTAATCTTGTGCATAAGCACAGATATGAAATTACATTATAGGTTGTGCTATAAACTTTTATTTTCTTGCGCATTATAAGCTAATCATTTGCTTCATGTGCATTACTTAGTTTTCATATATAACTGAAAATTCAAATCCATTTGCTTATGATAGGAAAACAAGTTGAATTGACATGGATAAAATTTGGATGAAAATTAAAAATTACCGAGACCGCATAAACTGTATATTTGAATAGAGTTGAAGAGTTTATAAATTTTGCTTATTTAGGCAAGGATCCCAACAGTAAGCTCCCATGGCCTTGCATATTATGCAACAACTTTGAAGATCAAACCATGGAAGTAATGGATAATCATTTGAGTTGTAAGGGAATTGATGAAAATTATACTAGATGGATACATCATGGTAAAAGCTTTGAAGAATCTGATGAAGAAAATAATAGCATAGATATGAGTGAAGAAGATAGTGATTGTGATGATGTTCAAGAAATGTTAAATGATGTTGGAGTTGCTAACTTCGGTGAGCATTGGAGAAATTTAGGAGATCCTACTTCTGATGATCCTCAAGAGCAAGGAGAAGCAAGTAGATTTCTTAAATTATTGTCTGAAGCTGAACAACATCTTTATCCAGGCTGTGAAAGATACTCAAAACTCTCTTTTGCTGTGCATATTTTTCTTTTGAAAACAATGAATCGTTGGACTTGCAAATCTGTTGATATGCTACTCAAATTTTTGAATCATGTGTTTCCTTTGGCATCAATTCCTAGTTCATATTATGAGGCTAAAAATTTCATTCGTGATTTGGGACTCAAGTGTGAAAAGATACATGCTTGTGAAAATGATTGTGCACTTTACTGGAAAGAAAATGAGAACCTAGATCATTGTCCAAATAAAAAATGTAATGCACCTCGATATAAGTCTCTTGGTTCTAAAGTGCCTCGAAAGGTGTTGAGTCATTTTCCATTAAAGCTGAGATTGCAAAGACTCTTTGTAAATAAGGATATTGCTCGTGATATGAAGTGGCATAAGGATAGATGCATTGAAGATAAAAAAACAATAAGACACCAAGCTGATTCAATAGCTTGGAAGAAATTTGATTAAAAGCATGAATCTTTTGCCCAAGACTGTCGAAATGTGAGGTTAGGGCTTGCGAGTGATGGTTTTAATCCATATGGAAATATGAGTAATTCATATAGTATATGGCCTGTAATACTCGTTCCTTACAATTTGCCACTGTCTTGGAAATGTTTAAAAGATCTTTTTTTCTTGTTGTCGATGATTATTCCAGGTCCTAAATAACCAGGAAATGACATTGATATTTATCTACGACGACTAATTGAAGAGTTGATAGAGTTATGGGTCATAGGCATTCAGACATACGATGCCTCCACAGGAGAAAAGTACATATTACGCGCAGCTCTTTTATGGACGATAAGTGATTTTCCAACGTATGCATATTTGTCAAGGTGGAGTACGAAAGGGTTTAATGCATGCCCTGTTTGTTTGGATGAAACTAGCTCTTCATATTTAAAGAATGGAAACAAATGTTGTTACATGGGCCATCGTTGTTTTTTGCCAACAAATCAAAAATGGAGAGTAGAAAAGAAGGAATTTGATGGTAAAAAAGAACTTAGAGAGCCTATTAAGCCATTATCTGGTGAGGATATCTTTGAACAACTTCTTGGTTTTGACCAAGTTGAGTTTGGCAAGGCACCTGATATGTTAAGAGGGAAATTTAAATTGGCTATGAAGAAAAGCATATTCTTTGAGCTATCATATTGGAGTACTAACAAAATAAGACACAATTTGGATATTATGCATATTGTGAAGAATGTGTCTGAGAGTTTGTTAGGTACACTAATGAGCATCACTGGAAAAACCATGGACACTTGGAAGGCTAGGAAGGATTTGATGGATCTTGGTTTAAAAGCATATTTGCACCTCCAACCTAATGGTGAATCATTTGTTATACCAGCTGCATGCTACACTTTATCACGCCATGAGAAACTACAATTATGCCAATTTTTGAGCTCAATAAAGTACCCAGATGGATTTGCCTCAAATATCTCTCGATGTGTTAAAACAAAAGAGTGCCTAATTTAGGGGATGAAAAGTCATGATTATCATGTATTTTTACAGCGGCTACTTCTATTAGCAATAAGAGGAATACTGCCAAAGGAAGTTTCTCAATCATTGATTGAGCTAAGCACATTTTTCAAAAAGCTTTGTTGCAGAACACTATACTTGGACGTTTAATTAGAAACACTCAAGAGGAATATTGCTTTGATTCTATGCAAATTTGAAAAAATATTTCCTCTAGCTTTTTTTGATATAATGGTCCATTTAATGGTCCATTTGCCTAAAGAAACCAAGATTGGTGGACCAGCACAATACCGATGGATGTTTCCTTTTGAGAGGTAGAATACTTGCATTGTATTACTCAATCTTCTTCATTTATCTTCAATTATCTTCTAATGGTTAAGTTTTGACGTCCTTTTTTGATGATGAATAAATAAAAAATTGGGTCAATACAAAGGGTATGTGCATAATAAGGCGCGACCAGAAGGATGTATTGCTGAGCGCTACTTGGATGATGAATGCCTTACATTCATTTCTAGGTACTTGCACAACGTTCCAACAAGGTTTAATGAAATGGAACGAAATTCAAAGAGAGTTAAAGCTCCAGGAAAGTTATCTGTATTTTCCAGCGTGGCTCGACCTTTTGGGGCAACAACGTATGGTTGCTTGACTGATTCTTAATTGAACTTAAAATTCACATGTTCATCTTGAAAAATTGCGAAGAAATAGATGAGGACATAAATTGTATTATTGTGCCTTTTTTTTCCTAATTCTCCAATCACTCAACCGAAGGATATCAATCATCTCTAAAGGACTTGAGCTATCACTTGGATAGGGAACACATGGAAGTTATTGAAAAGGAGAATGTACCAAATATTCAGATTAAGCATGATATAGAATTTCCTCAATGGTTTGAAGAACATGTAAGTATTCAACAAATAGTGATGAACCTTAAAATCTTTTATGTAATTGTTAATTAGGTGTATATAACAGTTTTGTATATATTTGAAACAAGTCACCTATTTACGTGCACACAGGAGATGCAGTGATGAACTCCTCTCGTTGGCTAAAGAACCTGATTTTCTAGTGAATAAATATTCAGGTTGCAATGTGAATGGATTTAGGTTCCATACCAAAGATCGTGAGAAAGATAGAAAAAACACAAAATAGTGGCATTTGGTAAAGGGGGGGAGTAGCATGCTAATAAAGAAATAAATTTTTGTGGTGTAGTTACTGAAGTACTTGAGGTTGAGTATTCATTGACTCAAAACCAAGTAGTATTGTTAAAATGTGATTAGTTGTAATTAGGAAATAGTTCAGGAATTAGAATAGACAAATAATGGAATATGACTAGTGTTAATATGTCAAGGACATGGTATTCTGATCAGCCATATATTAAGCTCAGCAAGTCTTTTATGTTAAGGACATGAAGCTTGGAGGTCATTGGCATATTGTAGAGATAGTCAGTCCACGTGGATCATTTGATGTTCCTGAAAAAAATGATGATGGCTTGCTTGAAGACAATGAGGCTCACCAAGAAGATGAACTTGAAGATTTGATTGGTGTACAAGAGAACTATTAATTGCACTCTTTGAGAAGAGGAGACATAGCTGTAGCAGAAAGGATTGATGCTAACCTCCTGTTATATGACTCCTCAACTAGAACTGCTAAAGAGATAGATGATACTTTCATTGATGATCGAAGACATCAATCAATCTTCAAGTAGCGAAGATGAAAATTCAAAAAATGTTGAAAGTGATGATGGCATTGACTTTGATTAAGCCATTCTGTAAAATTTCATTTCAATTGCAAAATTTCCAAATATGTAATTTACTCTTTAAATATACTTTGTTGTTGGAAGATTTATTTAAATTGCATAGTATTGGTTGTTTGAATGAAGTTTACACTTTAATTTATTTTTGATGAATTCTATATAGTAATTTTTTATGGTTGAACTCTAATAGACTAATATATTCTCAAGTGTTTTGTTTAGATGGCTGGACCAGGAAAAAGGGGAAATGCTTGTGCACGGTCAAAGAAAGCTGCATTGCTTACAAATGTACTACAAGATCAAGCTGATGATACAACAATTCAGGTATTGACAATTGAAATATAAAATTTGTGTCTTCTATTTGTAGAAGTAAAATTTGAATAGTATTTCTCTTTTTTCCACGTAGTAATTTGGCGCACAAAAAGTTAACATAACTGCTAATAGAAGCACTAGAGCTCAAGTCCAACAGAAAAGATCAATCCAGTTACGTCTAATTGACGAGAATGAGGTTGGTATTGGTAAGAGAAACTTGGCATGTGATAATTGATTAACCTGGAGCTGTATATGTTACACCCTATTTTGATGTTACTTTTTGATTAGTGATGTTCAACTAGTTAATATAAAAATTCTTCATGTCAGTTTCTTATTAGTAATGTTCACTAGTTTTTTAGCATAAGATGTCCCTAACAGTTACAATGTGAAGTGTTGAAGTTGAATTTTCTTTTTTCTTTTTGTATTTCTAGGTGTTGAAGCTTTGTTGCAAGTAGTACATTTATTATTTTTTTACTACCTTACCTTAGTTTTTTTACTTGCTGAAGTTAATGCTTATTGTGTACACTATTTTATCTTAGATTCCTGATGCATCATTTCCTTGAAGAATTACCACAAATACATTATCTGTTAGACAGGCATCACTTATATCTATTGGATTGCCATCAACCACAACTGCCGTAGACAGCAAGCTGATTGTTCTTCTAATTCAATACGTGTGGGATCTGACCATTCAATTGGGTGTGCAAGTAACAATGTTGAGGAGATTGAGGAACTGCTTGAGAATGAAAATGGTTTGTGAGACTTGCTTGTAGTTGAGCCATCATTTCCTTGTGTGTTAGCTTCATTATTTTGGTCTTACACTTTTTATATCTTGATTTGGTTAGACATGACTACTTTGAAGAAGAAACGAGGGCCTACCCGCAATATTGCACTATCCAAGAAAAGAAAGGCAGCTGGAGGAGTAAAGACTAAAGTTGACGTGCTCAAGCATTTATCTTAGAGGCAAGCTGTGTCATTCGCAAATTTCGTAAATGGAAAGCACAAAAATGGGGAAAGCTCCCTAAAGCTGACCAAGAAGAAATACTGAAAATGACTACCGTAAGACCTACATGTGAATTTAAATTTCGAGAATATTATACTAATTTTTTAGTAGAAAACATATTTTTGCTTCTGACTTTGTTATTGATAAGATATTTTATTTTCATATGCAGAGCAAATTCATTCATGATCAAGAAGCTCATGTTAAGCCTGCTTTGATTAAACAGCTGAACTAGCAATACCAAAATCGTCGATATAATTTTTATAAGTTGTTCTTGAAATTTTCCACAAAGGAAGAAGCCCTTTTAAATAGTCCAGAGTATTTGAAAGAGAAAGCTTGAATTTATCTTTTTGATTACTTTTCAACTGCGGAATTTAAGGTAATCTCACATTTAAAGCTATTTCGTCACTACACCTATGCTTCTATTTATTTGAGTAATACTAAATTTTTGAAGTGTAGGCGATAAGTGAACAAAATAAGGAAAATAGAGCAAAGCAAAATACTACTCATACAGCTGGAACAAAATCATATCTACGTCATAAAGCTGAACAGGTAAATAACTATTACAGTTAGTATACTATATTTTCTTGTGTTAGCCACATAAGCCATTAACATTTTCTGGTTATAGGAAGAAAAAGGCAAAAGGTCTGTGGAAAATGGACCTATAGAGCTCTATGAAATGACTCACTTTAGTAAAAAAAAGAATGGTCCAGTTGATGAGAAATCAGAAACCAATGTAGTAAGTCTTTTCGGTAGTATGTTAATCATAATATATTTTCTCATTTAACTACTTTTGTAGTCCATATTGTGTGTACATAACTTTTGCAAAAATACGAATTCAAACTTAAAAATATCATTGTAGGCTGAAATGAAGAATTTGTTATCTGAACAAATGTTCCAATAAGAGTGAAGAGGACATATGCATTGAAGTAGTTGGTCATGTACCTAGATATCTACGTGGTCGTGGTGCTCAAAAGCCTAGATTATCAGCCCAAGACATTGCAGAGATTGAAGAAGCAAAAAAAAAAACTGAGCAAGCTGAGTGACGTGCCTCTGAATTGGAACTTCAAGTTAAAGCTCAACATGAACTTATGGAGAAGCTTGAGAACCAACAAAGGGAAACAAACAGTCTCCTTCAAACTTTAGCTGTACAATTGCAAATGGCGTGAAGCAAGGCAATGGAAATGCGTCTACTAGTACTATTTGGTAAACAAATATTTTTATATTATTGACCTATGTATGTTAGAGGAAGTTTGGTCTACTTGATTTTTTAATTTTATACTTTTCTTCTATTAGGCGATATTCTAATGCTGAAATTTGGACGTAGTTTAATAAAAAACTTGGAAGGTGATACATGGTTGAAGTACTCTTGGTTTTGACATAATTTGCATGCACATATGTGTCATGAAAACGCAAAAGTAATGCTTTTAGATCACTATAATACATTGTTAGATATATAAGTTGTGTTATGTATTGGTTTGTTGGAAAGGTTTTTTCTCCCTCTTGGTTCATGGTAGTACTTTTATGTTATTTGTGCAGCCTTTATGGTTTGCTAGAAATGGTTTCGTGGAATTGGTTCTTGTAATTTTTTTTCTCTTGGTTCTTGGCCAAATTTCATACCTTTTGTGAAATCTCTTATGGGTTGCTAGAAATGCTTTTTTAGTACATATCTTAGATTCTTGGTTGAACTTTATGTTTCTTTTATAATATCATTTACTTGTCTTTACATAATTTTGTGTTACTTTAATACAGATATGTGGAGATATATGATTTAGGCTTGTTGGTAGCAAAGCAACCAGACGAAGAGCAACAGAGTTGTAGCCTTTTTTTGCTCATGATGTTTTGGGGCTATAACGTATTTGTTTCTGGATTAGGATTCTTTTTGTCGATATTTGCTTTTATTTAGATTGGAACTTTGTGATAACTTATCTAGATGTATTTGTAGATTGATGTTGGAGACGTTAACTACTCAATATGATACTTGTGTTGTGGTTCTATTCTATTATGATGTTAGTAGTATTCTAATGAAAGGCCAGTTGTTCATTAATTTTTGTTGTATTTAAATGCTTTGTTCGGCTACCAGGTTTAATTTACTATTTCGGCAGGCTTGTATCAAATAAAGTACAAGCAAACCATTTGCTAACCTTTAGGGACAAGATTTGTTGTCACTAAAAGTATCTTCACATAAATGTTTAATCTTAGTGACAATATGTTGTCGCTAAATGGAAACTATTTGTGACTACAACTAGTCACTATAGAGTACACATTTTGTGACAACTTAACATTATCACTAAGTTGAAACTCTCTAGTGGCGACAAACTTGTCACAAAATACTAAATATTTGTGACAAGATTTAGTATGTTTAGTGACAACATTCCTCTTTGTTTTTTGTGGTGACCTCATATTTGTCACTGTCTTAGAAGGTGTTTAGTGACGAGAAATATCGTCACCGAAAGTCGAACATTAGTGACGACACAAAATCTTGACACAAATTACATTTAGCAACGAGCATTTAGTGACGACGTAGTGTCAACTGGTGGATTGTCACTGAAAGTAATTAGTGATGACTTTTCAATTTTCTGTGACAATAGGATCTTTTTCCTTGAAGTGCCCCTTGTGGCTACGAGGGACAGAGAATAAGAGAGGTGGTTGAGTTGATTTGGAGATAAGGGTAAGACGTTGGTGTCATGATGGTGGATCTGGTCAGCATTTGGGAGTAAGCAAGAGAAAAACAGAAGGTATGGGAGATAGAGAGAATTGGTTGTTGATGGGGATTGAAATTGGTTGGTGGTAGAAAGAGAGATAGTGTTGGAGAAGATGAAGGGAAGAGGGGAAAAGGTCGTCAGAGGAATTAGAGATGATGGGAAGGAGGCTGAGGAAGAGAATTGGGGAGGAGGAATCGATGATTAGGTTTTATCCTATCTTTTATTTTCTTTTTCCTTTAAGTTTAGAAAAGTATGGTTTAATTAAAAATGCAAAGGTTACTAAAGTATTTTCTTTTTCCTTTAAGTTTAGAAAAGTATGGTTTAATTACAAATGCAAAGGTTACTAAAGTATTTTCATTCAATCAAGGGTGATAAGTGTAATTATTTAAACATTAAAGGAGGTAGTTGTAATTAAAATATACCTTAGGGGAGGTATGTGAAATTATCCCCTTTTATATCATCAAACTATCATCATCTAGGTGGACAAAAATAGGGGTGAATGCAGTGGTTAAACTTTAGAGGCAAGAGTTGTCTGTAATGTTAATAAATTAGTCGAAATTGTATAGTAGTATGCTCGAATTCGAATATAGTAGATATATAAATTGAGTACCTTAATTAGAGTTCAAGCTCATCATATTTTTGGTGATTTCATATTCAATTCGAAAAAGCTCAATACGGATTCAAACCTATTCAAACTCAAATTTAATTGACTTCCTAAAAAAATATTCGAACAATTTTTATTTTAAAATGAAGCAAATTTTAAATACTAAATTTCAATTCTAGAATGAAATAAAATAGAAATTTAATTCCAATTGTAGGTTAAATATTTCATTTGGAGAACACGTGAAAGACCAACTTTTTAGACTTTTCACACTTCAATAAATAATTTGAATATTTATTAAAAGAAATTACACTTTTTATGGTAAAAAAAAAAAAAACTAAGTAGAAGCTTGTTTCATCCACATGAAGCAAGGTACAAAGAGATACCATATCAAGAAAATATGGACAAATAGGTGATCTTAGGGGCTCAGGATAACACGTGATCCAAGAGGAATAAGGATCCAAATAACAGACGGTGTCGTATGTCAGCGAGGATCCTGGAGATGATTTTCCCTAAAGTTAAATCCTATGGATGACTCCAAAAGTTGCACCATCGATAGTCTAGCTAGAGAATATCCCGCATCCTAAACTAGTGACAAACCACCTACACAAGAAACTAGGAGACCCGAATAAAACCAAGGGTTAAGAATATGAAGAATGAGCAAACCAAGAGAGAATCGGAATAGTTAGATCAAGAATTGATTGAGAAGCCAGTGAATTGAAAGGCAAAAATAATAGAAGCTAGCACCTCTTTCGGGGACTTGTAACTTCAGAAAATTGAGATCACCGTTGAATTTAAAAGATAAAAATTTAGAACTGTTAGTCAATTAAATTACGTTGGTCAAGTTAAATTGGCTTATATCTCAAACCATCTAATCCTAAAATTAGTGGATTGACTCTCAAATAAAGTGAGCTAATCAGAGTTTGTGTGTAAAAATTAGATTTGATTTCATTCTAAGGTAAACTTAAGTTATATTAAACTCAACTTAAATAAAATTCGCCCGGAATGCTATGGGTATATATATGTGCTATTTTTGGGTAATTTTATATTATAATATATTCATACACATATCATGTGTTGATTGTTTATTATATTTTAGTTTTATTGTATATTCTTTTGTAAATGTGAGCTCCACACGTGTGTGAGATTTTGTGAGTTGAGTTTGGATTGATCTATCATATTAAGAATGGGTAGAGTCAACACACATTAAAACTTAAACCATGTAACTTGATCGGTACACTTGTCAAAACAATTCAGAATCTGAGAAAATCAAAGAAGAACAAATGAAAATGGACCAAACTAAACGATAAGATTTTGACCTTGAACCAAATCAAAGCAGACTTCGGAGTAAAAATGACCAAATGATGAGATAACTAGATGTGATGAAGTGGACACACATGACAAGGTAACATGGAACAGAAATTTTGACCAAAGTGGTGATGACATGTCACATTTCGATGGATCAAATACGATGATAGTGTCAATAACGTGGCAACTGACTAGCGAAGGTGGGACTAGAGGCAGTGACATGTCTGTCACGTGACACGAGACGTAACGAGATGACCGGCCTACCGAGGAATAAATGCGTATTTTTGATAAAAGGTCTGAAATTACGCGGTTAGTGATTCAACAGAATACGTGATATTCTGATCACGCCTTTGGTCATTTCCTTCCTTAATGAACCCATTTTTTCAGATGGGTCGGTGTTGGATTTATGGCTCGTGAAGGCTCCATTTTGAGTGTCATCTGGTTTGTTTTAATCTTGGAAGTATGAACAGTAATTGACTAGTGATGATAAACTGTGGCCAAACAGTGGCTAGAAAAAAGAAAAAATTTCGGCTGGACCACAATTTTCCATGAACTATAAGACTTTAAGAATGTCATTCATTGATTGACGATTAACAGTGAAATAAAGCACAAATTGTGTGTATCAAGCTTAGTCATAAGTGGTACAAAAAGGAAGTGTTTTGATTTTATTTTTTTTTCAAAAAAAAAAGAAGAGGTCAAGTCATATGTCCCTTTCTTTAATTTAATTTTATTGCAATAAACTGGTTGGGACCAGATATACGGTACACCACCACCTCATTGTTAGTTAATATTATTAATTTTTTTGTCCGGAGGCGTTAGGCGAGGGGGGAATAGTCAAAGAGAACCTATATAGGTTTATCTAAGAATAATTTAGGATAATTTAGATATGACATTTCTTACTAATCAAGACATATTAATTAAGAATTATTTTAAGAGGTATGTAGGACTCAATTAGATTAATTACCTAATTTAGAAGTCAATTAAAGTAATTACAAATAATCTTGGCATACTCATACTGAAAATGAAAAGGAAAAAAAATAATTTGCAATTTCATGAAAAATTAAAATTTATCATTTCGTACGAAGAGTTAAAAAATATTCATAATCTAATTCTATTAATTTTGATATTTGACAGACCATGCGTAGAACTTTCGCAATTATCTTTTGTATTTTTCGGATCTTTTACTGTTGTCTTTGTCTCCGTCAATTTAGACTGTTCTGCCCCTCGGACTGGGGAACCTAAGTGCCTAACAAATTCACTAGCTCTTCCAAGTGGTCAACTAATGAGTCCAAAAGAAATTTGATGAGACAATACCAGTACTGTACTACAGGCGAAGAAGGCAAAGGCAAGAGAAGAGACAAAACAGTCCCGTAATATGTTTCTGGTCAAAATATTTCTTTTCTTGCCTTTTTGCATAAAAATAATTCTTTAACAAGCAACGACATAGAAGAAATTGTCAAACAGTAGAATGTGAAAGCAACAACATATTGTGAGTATGAACGAGGAACAAACACTAGAATGTGAAAATAATTTTGTTTCTTCCCATACATGGGCACTTATTCTTTATTATTAATTAGTGATTATTACATACTTTATGTGTATATTATAAAATATCTGAATTATATTATTAAGAGGATTTAGGAAAAAATTTGAAAGAAATTAATCACAAACAAATTAAGCCTTAATCCTACTAAATAGAGTCGGCTGCATAAATTTTGTTACGTCATTGGACTCTATCATGGATCATATCCACTTTAATTTCTAGATAGGTTATATCTTTCTAACAAGTTTTTCACCAAATCTTTTCATTCTTACCTTACCCCTCGTATGTTGACTATTTTCTTTAAAATCTATTCGTCTGACAGACGCTTCTACTGGACGTCTTAACACACAACCTAACCATCTTAAACATGTTTCTCTCATGTTCTCATCAATATGTGCCACTCCAATCTTCTCACGAATATGCTCATTGTGTATCTCGTGCATCTTAATATACCCATACATCCATCTTAACATTCACATTTCTACTACTCTCAACTTTTGCTCATGTGTCCAATTCAATGCCCAACATTCAAACCCATAAAGTATCGCTGGTCTAATTGCCGTAATAAAATTTACCCTTAAATCGTAAAGAAATTTTGCAGTTACATAATATTCCCAATGTCATTCTCCATTTAATCCAACCCACTTGTATCTGATGTGTAAAATCTCTATCGATACCACCATCACTATGAAGAACTGATTTTAAACATTTAAAATTATCACTTATGGATATATTTTGATCTCCAATACTAACTCCTATTCTATTCTTACGTGCCCTCTTGCTAAACTTAAATTTCATGTATGCTACTTTTGATCCACTAATTCTAAACTCTTTTGTCTCAAGTGTCTCTCTCTTAACCTCAAGTTTAGTATTAATCTCGTCCTTTGTTTCATCATCTACTAAAATAATGTCATCTGCAAATAACATACACCGTGATATTTTCTCTTGTATGTGCCTTGTAAGTTCATCTATGAACAATGCAAATAGATAAGGATTTAGAGTTGAATTTTGATGTAAACCTATGTTTATAGGGAACTCTCGTGTCAAACTCCTTTTTGATTCTATATATACTTATACATTTCCTTTATTGATTCCTCATGTATATATGCCACTCTAACTCTTTTTTCTTCTTCTAAAACTCTCCACATAACATCTCTAGAGATTCTATCATATGCCTTTTCAATATCAATAAAATTATATGTAGATCATTTTCTTTATCACGATATCTTTCAATAAGTCTTCTTAAAAGACGTATGGTTTCAATAGTCGATCTCTCTCGTAAGAAACCAAATTGATTATTTGACACATTAGTCTCGTTTCTTAACCTACTTTCTATCACCATGTTCTAAAGTTTCATCATATAGCTCATTAGTTTAATATTTTTGTAATTCGCACAATTTTGTACATCTCCTATGTTCTTGAATTTGGATATGATAGTACTCTTCTTCCATTGGTTAGGTATCTTTTTATTTTTTAATATTTTATTAAAAAGATTGGTAAGCCAACTAATACCCTTCTGTCCTAAGCATTTCCATACCTCAATTGAAATAAATTAATCATGTAGAGAAAAAGAAAGGATGTGAAAGTTTTAAAACTACGTAGGAAAGGGTATGATAAGGAAAACATTAAATGACATCACACCATAAGAGGGGTTCTTGCTTTAATTTCTTATTAATTAATGGTGGTTTTCATCTTAACTCATCCAAATTTGAAAAATTAAATATTAGGTTACTAGATTTTTTATTTTTAAATTTGTCTAATATTTGAACCCCCAAATTTAGAAAGAAAAAATTCTCTTAACCATTTAGATTGGCCCCAAAACTTTATAAAACTTTCTTTATATTTTACAGTGCGCTCCTAGAGAAATAAAATTTTACCATCATCCTCCAAGAACTGAAAAAATATGATAGAAATAAAAAAATGTTTGAAAGGTTGTTAAACTAAATATAATAATAAAGATAACGTCACATTTATTATTGACCCGTAACTACTATTTATTGCCCTTATTCTTTGAGTCCTAACTCTATTACTATTTACAATCAAGTTTGAATGTCAACAAAGCATGGATAATGATGCTTACAAATATCTGTCTGAAACAATCAACATCGACAAATAGTGAAGCTTACAATTATCTGTTTGAAAAATCAACAAGCGGTAATTTAATTAAGTTGGCAAAATAAAACATGCAAATAAAAAACTTTCCATAATCCATTTTTTTGTTTCCTTTGAAATTGTTAGAAGTAATTTTGTTTTTCCCTTTAAAACTTTAAGAATTGAAAAATATACCAGCCTTAATTGAAAGCGTTATTCTAATTTTTTTTTTTTTTTTTGGCTTGAAAGAATATGAACAATCGCATCTAAAGAGTTAGGTAAATAGAATTAAGTTCAGTTTCTTCCGTCCAAACTGACAACTATCAAGGTACGTAAAGACGGTAAGAGAGTTCTTCGATTTGGTTTTTTCGTTACGTCGATTCTGTCGATTTAGTTTAGTTGAAAGCATCCGACTAATGTATATGCGTATACAATCTCAGAAGCGAGGTGGACATAAAATTTTTTATAATATTTCTTAAAAACTTTAATGGACTTGTTAAAATACTTGTTGTGTTTGGATAGTGAGATCAATATTTAGTAGATTTGGATTTCAAATTCGAAGAAATTAAGGAATTTACTTGTGATTTTGAAATCAACTCACAAGTGAGAATAGAATTTTAATGGTTAAAATGAATAAATTTTAAATTTACTCAAATTTCATATTATTTCAAATTTATTCATTTTGAATTCACTCATTTCAAAACTTTCCCATAATTCGAAACCACTCCTCCAAATGCAACTTGAATTTTTTTCTTTTATCGGTTAAGTACAAAAAGGAAAATAAGAAACTCACAATCTTTAATTTTATACATATATATTTCAATGCTTATCTATTATTCTTAAATTTTAGATTGATTCTAAATCTAATTTTTAAATATTTATTCTTTAGAATAAAAACCTTTCACATTAAAATTATAACTAATGTTTATAATTTTAAAAATTACGACGACGTAATACTACTGCTCGTACAACAAATTACATCATTTCAGCTTATGAGATTTGAATGCAGAACCTCTAGCTACTCGAGTTTAAAAGTTGTTTAAATCCTCCATGTTGAAAATCTTCGCTATTAGACGAAGTGGTCAACAAAATGTTAGAGGGATCCAATCCTTGTTATCTTCAAGATGCACGAATTTGACACGCATGAAGCACATTTATAGATACCCGCTTTATGAAAGAGCAATTTTAGCATGCAAATTGGCGAGGAATTAGTGGTTCTTCGACCGTGACATGGCTCATAATTAAGTCAATTCTACATATTTCAATTTTTTATAAGAAGGACTTAGCAACGCGTTGAATGCATATATATATAGACTGAAAAAGATCTTAGTATTCTCTTTGACATTTAATAACCAATTAATCCCTTACGCTTGTAGTTCTTCAATTGGTTGCCAAAAATTAGTTTCAACAAATTTAGTCCCTTTGTTTAATAAGAATTACTTCAAAACTATTTTATTAAGTATAGGGTAAAGTTAAGTCACCTCTCCCCTTACTTCTTAGTAACTCGAATCCATAACAGATAGGTCATAAGGGAAGTTTTACCACATATAATTGCAATTTATTGTCTAAATTTAAATTTATCATTATTACAAGGGGCATTTCTTGCGCTTTTAAAAATCATATTGGTATGCCTTATTTAGAAATTTACTGGTTCATGTATTGTTTTGGAACAAAGTGCTTCTTTTAGCTTAAAAAATTCATCCCATATTTCTTCCTACAATGGCTGTAAAAGGATAACTTCTTGAGGTTATCAACTGCAAAGATTTGCACTGACTTTTCAAGCATTTGGAGATTTTGAAAGCAAGTTGATTCAAAATTATATATTCAAGAATTTATAAGCATCAAATAATGTGAACATGCATCAAGAACATGAAAAAAGATTTTTCTTTTTTTCTTGGTCAACAAATAGGAAGATAGGTAATTAAGTTACCCCATATTTTTTCATTTAGCACTGAAATCAATTTTTGAGTAAAAAAAATAAAGGTCCAAATCTGTCCCAAAAAAAAAAAAAAAAAGAAAGATTAAAATCAACTTTTTTTTATACAGCATGAAATAATCATGGACTTAATATCGTAACGAATCTGTCAAAAATAAGATTTTAAGGAAAATACTGGGCATATTGGCATCCGATATCCATTTTTCCTAAAGCCCAGGCAAAGCATTTTTGTGAATTCAATACTGGCCCATTAAACAAAACCTTAAGGCCTGCAGTAGGAGGCTTCAAACCCTTATGTTACTTCGAGTGGTCTATTGTCTAAATACGTCCCTTATGAACTAATGCGGCCTCAAAAGTCCATAATCTTTTAGGATAACCATTGCATTATCCTAAGGCAAAAAGAATTTACTCAAATGCAATGAATAAATTTTGAAGCCTATAGAGAAACTTGAGAGTCGTACTATCATTGGAACATGAAAGATCATTTTAACATCAATCAGTTATGAACACGTACTAGCACATATAAGAGGTAGTAAAATTTCTACTCTTGAGTATGAGAAAAATATGGAAAAATACCTTTAGAAGTTTCTCTTTTTATGTTTGATTTTTAGACCCATTTCTTGTTGTCAGGTTATGTTCTATATAAATGTTTTTCTAAAGTTATTACTGAGAGACTGAGGACTTTCCTGCCTGAGTTAATCAGTGCTCATCAAGTTTGATACACTATATTAATGCATGGATTAGGAAGGGGTTACAGAAGAAAAGATGGTAGAGCTAGAGCTGTATTAAAAGTTGATATTATGAAAGTATACGACAGTTTTTACTGGGAATTCTTATTTGCTATGTTGAGGATTATGGACTTTCCTGCTCATTTGTTCATTGGGTGAAATTATGTGTTACTACTGCATCTGTTTATTTGAATTTGAATGGCTCATTAGAAAATTATATCAGAAATGCGAGGGGGTTGAGACAAGGAGACCCCTTTTCTCCATGCCTTTTTTAAATGGCAATGGAAGTTTTCAGCATGCTATTCAAGAAGACAATTGAAGGCTCTCTATTTCAGTATCATCCCAAGTGTGAGGGTTTGGGAATTTCTCATGTTTCTTTTGCAGATGATCTTTTCATATTATGCTCAGACTTCTTTTGATTCCCTTGTAGTGGTAAAAGAAAGTGTAGAGGAGTTTGGTGACGTTTTGGGTTAAAGCCTAACCTGTCTAAGAGTTGCCTGTTTGTTGCTAGTATTACTGAGAATTGTAGTATGCAGTTGAGTGAGCCCTTGGGTATTGCACTTGGGAAGCTTCCTGTCACATATCTTGGCTTGCCTCTGATATCTGCTAAATTAGGTTATAAGGACCGTCAAGTTATCCTGAATAAGATACAAAAGAAGATCAATGGCTTTGGTGCAAAGAAATTGAGCTATGCATGTAGACTTCAACTTATAAAGTCTGTCCTCAATAGCATAGTTATTAAACCCGATCCGAGAGGAATCCGGCGAGGGAGGTCGATCAATGGGTTACTTGTTCAACCGGTGGGTTACTAGTTCAACTGGTGGGTTACTTAAATATATTTTTTATTAATATATATATCTATAAATAATTAAATACAGACATATAGTGAAAATGTTAATAAAAACATATATCAGCTATTTATTAAAAAATTTTAAGTATAAACGTAACTTTTCAATATTTACATAGCCTTTTCACATGAAGAATTAAAAAGGAATTAATGCATAGATTAGAGTTTGGAGAGTATATAAATAAAAAAGAGGCATATAAAAACCAAAAACTTATATGGTTAGGTGGTAAGGCCTTTTATTATTATTTAAGAGGTTCTTGGTTCAAAACTGGACAATTACAATTTCATTTTTTCCTCAAAAAAAACAAATCCGCTAGATTTTTCCAAACCCGACCAGAATTTTGGGTTTACTGGTTGAACCGTCGGATTGCACAAAATCCGACGGGTTCCTTCCTTGTCCGGTCATCAGAGGAACCCAGTCCGGTCTCAAGGCCGATTAACCGAGTTCACCAGTTGAACCGCCGGACCGGGCCAGATTCAATAACTATGCTCAATAGTAATTATTTCTATTGGTCTAGTGTGTTCATTCTACCTAAGAGGATCATTAAGAAGATTGAAAGTATGATAGCAGCTTTCTTATATGGGCTAGAGAAGTTGAAGTTCACTTGTGGTGCTAAAGTCAGTTGGAATGAAGTTTGTATACTTGTTAAAGAATGTGGCTTGGGTTTACTCAATCTATATCTTTGGAACAAATTTTTAATCATCAAACATATCTGGAATATGTATGCCAAGAAGTACAGCTTAAAGGTCAGATGGAATCATGAGTTTATGTTAAAACAAGGATCCTTTTTGTACTTTAAATATTTGTACTGTAAAAATCCCAATGATTGCTCCTAAATTTGGAGGAAGATACTACAACTAAGGCCTTCTGTATAGCATTTATTTGGTATAGTTTGTTGGTGATACTGATGATATTTTCCTTTGGTTTGATAATTTGCACTCTTATGGCCCTTCATTGAACACAATCTATAAAATACTTTGCTTTGGTTGTAGCAAATATGCTAAGGTGAGTTCCAAAATTGCTGATAGAAAATAGAAATGACCTATAGGTAGGAGAGCAAGTGCTGAGACTAGGCTTCGGATTCTACATACTACAAGCACTCTCCTTTATTGTTTGTACTATGTATCAATAGGAGGGAATTGGCTCAGTGACAACTTAGGTAAATTTCTATCTCATCTACTGTCAAAGCTATGAGAAATACTGGAAATGTTGTGGATTGATGGAAGTTGGTTTGGTTTAAACATTTTGTTCCTCGAAATACTTTTATATTATGGTTATTGTGTGTGAAGATCACTTATGACAAGAGAAAGATTGAAGGCCTAGGGTATCCAGACTTATCCAGTGTGTTTTCTGCATGGATCATGAGGAATCCATGGAGGACTTATTCTTTGATTATAAAGGATCTTCTATAGTGTGAGGATTCAATAGCTATGCATGGTATTTCGCAATAATTATCCATGGAGTACTAAGCTTTATTGGATTGATGGAAGTTGGTTTGGTTTAAACATTGTGTTCTTCGACATACTTTTATCTTTTGGTTATTCTATCAAAGCTAGGGGTGGGCACATACCTCATTCCCTCCCTCAAGCCTTAAGATTGATTAGCCGCCCTGCACCTTGCATATTAGTGGATTTTTTACCCTAATCTACCCTCATATCTTCGGATACCTAGATGTCGAATACCCGTTAAAGAATTGTCAGAGCATGCAGATTCACTACCCTTACACATATCTTCATTAAAAAAAAAAACATCTCTCATTGCACAACACTCTAATTTTCATACTAGAAACTGCCACTGGCTTTGAGGACTCAAGAAAGTGGATGGTTGGTCATGGGAAATAGGCATCACTTTTGCCGGGGTACCAGTCTGGGGTAGAGAAGGGGCTAGGTGGTTGACTAGTTATTGGCCTTATGGCATGGGGAGAGGAGAAAAAGAATGGGTTGGTGGTTACTAGAGATTAGGGTCACTAGGGTTGAGATGTTAGGGTTAGCGGGTTGGGAAAAAAGTGGTAGTTGCAAGGAGTAGGGGAATGGGTAGGGTTTTCCAGGAAAGGAGTGATTGGAGGATTAAAGGCGATACTTGAAGGAGGGAAGGAAGAGAGGAGTGATTAGAGGAGAAATCTTAAAAAATAGTGGCTTGGAGGAATAGTTGGATAATAGAGGAAAAAGGAATGGCTAGAAGAAAGAGAAGTGGCCTTGTAGCCTGCAGAACCAAGATTGAAAGGGTTGCGGCAGGTAGGGAAGGGAAATTTTTAGTAGAAAATAAGGTTTTTTATTAGAAATTGACTTATATACCCCTAGGGTCAAATACCCATGAGTTTTGGATTTTGTGATCTATATCTGGATCTAAAAAATAGGGTACCCTGCCCTTAATCGACCCAACTAATAAAGGAAGGTCGGATATCCGCATTTGCAAGATTGGAGCGAGGCGAGGCTAGTGGGTGGGTTTTTGGTTCAATGGACTTTTTTTCCTACTCCTAATGAAAGCTATGAGAAATGCTAGAAATGTTGTGGGTTGATAGAAGTTAGTTTGGTTCAAACATTGTGTTCATTGACCTACTTTTATCTTATGGTTATTGTGTATGAAGATCACTTATGACAAGAGATAGGCTGAAGGCCTAGGGTGTCCAAACTGACCTATCAGGTGTGTTTTCTACATAGATCATGAAGAATCCATGGAGCACTTATTCTTTGATTGTAAAGGATCTTCTAGAGTGTGGCCGAGGATTTAGCAACTGTGCATGGTATATCGCAGTAATGATCCATGAAGTATTGAGCTTGATTGGATTGTTCGTCATAAACACAAGACCAAATTTGCTGAAGAGCTATTTTCACTAGCTTTATCTGCAGCAGTGTACTACTTGCGGAGGAAAATGGATGAAATCGTTTTTCAAGAAAAGAGCTTCTGTGCTTTAGAGTTGACACAATAGGTTGTTCATGAGATTCAAAATGCAACTTGGAGATGGAAAGGGATTGTAGGGAATGACGTGAATTGAAGATAAGGCTAGAATGGTGGTTTGAATCCCAACATTTTTATTTAGCAGTAGTGTGAGGGTTAGGCTTAGAGATGGCAATGGGCCCGGCCAACCCGTCAGCCCAGCTTGCCCGGCCCGTAAATTACTATAGCAACCCGGCCCTAACCCAGGACCAAGAATAGGCCGAGCCTAGGCCAGGTTCTAGCTCGCGACCCGACCCGACCTGTATATTTAACCGATAACTAGCCCTGGTTAACAGTTCAGTCGATCAACAGTTCAACCCATTGAATCGGTCCGAAAATCGAACAGTCTCAAATCCAACGGGCTCAACCCTCGGGTCGACCATTGGGGCATGCTAGCCACTCGTTGGAAATTTTTTTATTTTTTATTTTATTTTAAAATACTTTGAATGACTATTTTACCCCTTCAACAGCTATAACACGACTAGTTTTTGGGGGTAATGTTAGAAAAATGTTCCTATAAATACCACACAATTTTCCCAACAAATCACACAACAATATCTCTCTACTTTCTCTTATTCCATCTTTCTACTCTCCAACTCTATCTCTAAGTGCTATTATAATTTCTTTCATACTACTTAAATTATAATAAATAGTATTTTAGAAATTTAAAATTACACTTAAGTTGAGAGCTCAATTAAAGATTTGGAGATTCATCCAAAATTCAAATAGTGAGGTGCTCAAGTAGAGTTCAAGTACTCAAGTATATAAATTGAAATTCAACATTCAATTTTCAAGTTGGTTTTTTCATACCTTTGAATTTATTAATTGTCTTTATCAACTCTCTTGTTTTTTTTCTTTATTATTGTTTTGTTATATTCTTTTATTTGAAAATTTAGTAGCTTGCATCTTTATTTTTCATAATACCACTTTATTTGTTTCTTTATTTCAAAAATTTTTCCATTATAAGAAAATGGAAGAAGGATCACAAGCACCCTACATCCTACTAGATGGTCCTAGAATATTTGTTGATTTAGATGATATAGATAACCAAAATGAAAAATCACCTATTAAATAACCCACTAATACTAAAATGAAAAGTCACGTTTGGGAATTTTTTGAAAAAGATAAAGAAAATGAAACTGCTACTTGTAAATTATGTGTTCCACGTATATCATTTAAGCACAAAAATGGGAGAACTCGAACACTTAATAGGTACATTAGTAAAAAAAACATAGTGAAGCTCAAGAAAAATAAAAAATAGTTCAAACACAAATTCACACCACACAAGGTATGGTAACAGGCAATTTTAAATATTCATATGAAAAAAATAGAGAGGAAATGGCTAAATGGATAGTTAGAGATTAATTGTCTTTTGATTTGAGTGAAAGTTTCAATTTAGAACAATACATGCACAAATTCGTGAACCCAAAATTTAAAAAGGTTTCTAGAAATACTTTGAGAAGTGATATTAAAAGAATGTATAGGAAAAAGAAAAATGAATTGATAGCTACTATTGCACCGACTAATTTTAAAGTTACTTTTACTGCCGATTCTTGGAAAGCAATCACAAATGAAGAAAATTTTTGTATCAGTGCACATTGGATAGATGTATATTGGCATTTACAAAAATGAATTATTAGTTTTCAAATTTTTGAACACCCTCACAATATCCCCCAAATTAAAAGGTTGATTACTAATTGCGCCCGTGAATATGGTTTGCTTGAAAAAACTATATACCCACCATTTCTTTTGATAATGCCTCAAATAAAACCGCAAGTGTGCCTATGTTAAAAGATGTTTTTAAACTAATTTTAGATGGTGAATTATTTCATAATGGTGCATGTCATGTACTTAATATTTGTGTTCAAGATGGTTTAAAAATGGTTGAAGATATTATTAGTCCAATTAGAAGTGCTATTTATTTTATCCATTCATCTACTGTTCGTCAACAAGATTTTAAACTACTTTGTCTAAAAAATAGCATGAAACCTAAATATTTTCTAATAGATGTACCCACTAGGTGGAATTTTACTTGTCAAATGTTATCAAGTACTTTTGGTTATGAAAAATTACTTTTCACATTTTATAACGAGCATATTGGTTCAATTAATATAACTTATTTGGGCGAGGAGGATTTTAATCGAGCTAAAATAATGGTAGAAATTTTAAAGCAATTTGAGTATGTTACAAACTTGTTCTCTGCTACTTATAGACCTTGCTCTCATGTTGTTTTACCTGAACTTAAGTATTATTAAAGTTATTTTTTTTAATCAGAAAAGGAATGAGTTTTTTGATGATATGGTTAGCGCAATAGAAGAAAAATTTGACAAGTATTATGAAAATATTCGATTGTTGTATTATTTGTCATGTACTATTGATCCACACAATAAACTGTACAAGTTAAATGTCATTGAATTTTTTAATAATCATAGTACCACAAATATCATAGACAAAAATTTAATGTAGAAACTACTACAAAATCTTTTCTGAATTATATGAAATTTGCAAAGAAAAATTCCCCACGTAACAAGATGTATCTTCTTGTTCATCTATATCAGATTCACATTATGCCATATCTCATATAAATGTTAGAACACATTTTGATACTCATCAACTACTTTTTGTTTCGAAAAGATCGAGAATTGAAAATACTAATGAAGTTACTCAATATTTAAGTGATCCACTACATACAGGACACAACGAGTGCAATCCCAATTTTGATATTATTTTTTGGTGGCAAAATCATAAATGAATTGTATGTCCATATCCTATTTTATCTCAAATTGCTCATGATTTGCTAATAATTCCGGTTTCTGTGGTTGTATCAGAAAGTGCTTTTAGTACAAGTGAAAGAGTTTTAGATTACAGAAGGGCATGAATGACAACAGCAACTTTGGAAATATTGGTGTGCTTAAAGGATTGTTTAAACGCCAAAGATAGAAATCAAGGATTAATGATGCAAGATTTCGAGGAAAATGAAGGTAGTATTAGTTCACGAAATTGATATATAGTATATAAAGAATTTTAATGTTTAATAAGATTTTTTTTGGAGGTAAGGTTCTATGTCCCCCTCCTTATGTATGTAGTAAATAGTTTATTAATTTTATTTAAATTCTTAGATTAGTTTTATAATTTGTAATGATTTGGAGGTAAAGTTCAATGTCTCCTTCCTTGTACCTTTTTTTATAAATTAATATGCATGGTAGGGGGTCTATGCCAACCCCCCACCATCTCAAGGTGGTTTTTTTTCCTAATTAAATATTTTTATCTCCCTATATGATTAACAAATAATAATTTATAATAATAAGTATTGACTTATACAACCAAGAAATAACTTGGTCAAATAAGTACTAATTTAGAATAATAAAGTACTAATAACTAATTTCTAACTTTGGTCGTTGAATATTAACTAACAACTTTAGTTTCGAATAATAAGTATTAATTTGATATTTGAACTTT
Organism: Cinchona pubescens; assembly: GCA_025175665.1. NCBI lineage: Eukaryota > Viridiplantae > Streptophyta > Magnoliopsida > Gentianales > Rubiaceae > Cinchona > Cinchona pubescens. The sequence continues at coordinate 1,047,529 of JANKKI010000157.1, forward strand.
AATTTTTAATAACTTGGTCTAATATATAAGTACCAATTTGGATTAATAAAGTACTATTAACTAGTAATTAGCAATTTGAACAATTAGTAAGTTATAATTTAATAAATTACTAATAAATAGTAAGTAAATGATTTCAAATTAATAAGCTATTAATTTTAAAATAATAATTAATAAGTAATAAATTTAAATTATATAAATTATGAACAAGTAAAAATTTAAGTTTCTTGAAGAAATATTTTAAAATTTAAGTAAGAACTTAAATTGGAGGGTCAGCTTGGGGGCCAGCACATGGGCTAGCCGGCCCGCCTGGGCTAATCGGGGACCCTTGACCGGGGACTGGTTACGAACCACCCCTTTCGTCTTTCGACCCGGCCCGGCACAGCTCTTATACCCATCATAACTCGCTCCTTGACAGGCGATCATGGGCCTGAACTGGCGGGCTTCTAACCCGACCCAGTCTGATCCGACCCACCGCCACCTCTAGGTGCTATGTACTGAGGCTTTCTTGTCCTCTTTGTATACATATTTCTTTTTTTTAATCAATATAAGTATTTCAATTTTGACCCCAAAAAATTTATTATTTTTCCATATTTTCTACTAATCTGTCATTAAACATTTTGTTGAATTTTATTAACCAATTGATGAAGCATTATGCAAGTAAGCTCAAAATTAATTAGTTATTCTTTCTTTGGTTAAGAAAAAGTGCAGAAGGTGGCAATCAATGTAGCCAACTCTGTTCGGACATAACCATGAGAGTTCTCAACTGTCTAATTATATCACATTTATTTTTCAAAAATAAAAGCTGAAGGGGAACAACTAGAATAGCTTGCCAGGACAGGAACGGCTACATTAGGAATTTGTTGAAATTACTTAACAAGTCCTTGGAGATAATAATGAGTATAACAAAGAGAAATATAGAAAGGACAAAAATATTTACGTTGTTTGCTCAACTCGATCTATATTCATGGGTAAAAGAGGAGAAATCCACCATCTCAATAAGGGGAATACAAAATTTGAGAAACCTCTTCAAACCTATAACAAATTTAAAAAACCTCTACCCAAACATCCTACAAAATCAAAGAGCGCCTTAGTAACAAAAGACCCAAAGAGTCCCAATTTACTCTCTAAATTAATACCAAACAAATACTAATTGTTATACCAAAAATACAAACATAAGAGAGTCAAAATATGACAAAAGGCTTGGTAGGTCATAAAGGCCCTAATAGCCTACTAATGCTCTGTTGGCTTAGTACACCCATAAACTTTAATAAGGCCCTCTATTTATACCCTTTACTATTTAATAGCCTTCAGTTAACGCGAAACAACTCTTTTCAAACTAATGTGAAACAAAATTAAGATATACAAGACACACGCAATATAATTTCTAAGTTCTAGGCATGATCGTGATAATCTATAACCATTTAATTAATTGACCATAAAAGCACAATCCAATCATCATCACCAAATTAAAGTGTAATTCAGGAAATCATCAAATTATTTAACTCTATTTATTTGTACATTTTTTTAAATTACCTCTCCCACTACCATTTAGTAACTCGAACTTATGATTATTAAGTCATAGAAGAAATGTCTTGGCATCTAAGCTGCAATTCATTGTCAGTTTGTATATTTATCTATATTTACATAATTAAAAATTAAAAAGCAGTCGTAATATACCATTAGTTTTCTCACTGAGAAAAACATCATATCCAAAAATCAATTCATGATTAAGAAAAAGTTTCACCGTTGAATTTATATGTCACATTGGATGATGGGGGAATTTTTAAATTTGATGAAACATAAAAGTGTTTCATCAAATGGTAGAATGTTAATTTTTTGTTGCGATAATTTTCATATACCTCAACTTTGAGATTTATGCTAATCTCACGTAGCACCTCGGAACTTTGAAAAATATCATTTACCTGTCATAACCCAATTTTTGTTGTAACATTATTAATCCAACTGCTTAAAAAACGACTTAAGGAGGGAAAAACTACTTTTATTCCAACTTTATCCCTAGTAACAAAATCTTAATTTATTAAAATGTTCGGAGAAAAAGATAAAGAAAATAGGGGGTATAAACATAATTTTTAGCAAATAATATTGGGTTATAATTTTTTATGTCATCATCAATTAATGTCGATAAAATATACTCCTTTGTCCGATTTTACATGTCACTCTTTCTATTTTGGTTTGTCCAAAATTATTTGTCACTCCTTAAAATGGAAAACTTTTAAAGGTCACGTTACCTATTTTTCCCTTCATACAAGTCCAAAGACATAGTATTAAATTCATGTTTCAACATCAATTGCTCTCACAAACCATTTCAAAATTTAAAACTCCAAAATCAACTAATAAATTTTGTATCTTAATTCATTGAAGGACAATTATGAAAAAAAAAACGTCTTGTTCTTGGGTCAAACTCTAATATTTCTTAAATTGTGTGCAAATTTTACCATGCCAAATAAAATAAGAGTGGAGGGAGTATTTAAATTTTATTCAATTTGTGAATTGGTGATTTCCAAAACAAATATAATATATGGTTTATTTCTACATATTCTAAATTATTGCTTCAATAAGACTTATAAGCACATTAAAAGCACGAGTTAAACAAGCATTACAAAAAAAAAAAAAAAATAGTTTATTTTTTTGACTTATGTATTTGTGATTTTTCAAATAAACTATCAATCACATATTTATTATAATACATGGTATGATTTCACGCGTTCCAAATTTTTGTTGTACAAGATGTTATGCACACATAAATTTTCAAAAATTAATATACAAGAAAATTTTCAAAAATATATTTTATACTTTCATTTTGAGTTTACAATTTTTCAAACAAAATAGCTATTATATTTACTATTATATTGTACTATCAGTTCTTTTTCTACCTATTCCAAATTTTTAGTCAAACTAATATATAAAAGCAGATTAAGATAAGCAGATTAAGGTAAGCACATATTTACATAAATGAGTTGACAAAACTTTTTTTTTGAGTAAATATATTTAATTTAAATTTTGATTTACGAGTTTGTGATTCCTCCAAAAAGTAATGTTACATTATATGGTGTTCCTACGTGTTGAAATCTTTGTTCAAACAGACAAACATAAATACATTAACACACATATATTTATGTAAATAATAAGTTGACTAAAAAATTTGTTAATAACACAAAGGGTGACAAGTGAAATTGTTAAAATCTTAAGGGATGGTTTTTGAAATTACCTTTTTCATTATATAGCTAAAATACTGAAGGTATGTATGTCATTTCATGTTTTACCCCAAAAAAAAGGAAAAATATAATTTCAGCCCTAAAGTTTGGGTCCTGGTCTATATTGGTCCTCAAAGTTTCAAGTAAATCACACTTAGTTCTCAAACTTTCCAATTTCAACACCAATTTAAGACAAATTTAAAAATTCTGTCAATCAGAAACGTTTTGCAAGTAATTGTTAAATCTCAAGTTTCAAATGTCAAAAAATCCTCAAACTTTTTAATATCTATTTTAGTCTCCAAAGTTTCAAAGAAAAAGTACTTAATCCTCAAACTTTTTAATATCATTCAATATATGACAAATTTGAAAATTCTGTTAATTACAAATGGAAAAAGTCAAATTTATCTTGGGATATAACACTTCCTAACCGATTTAATCATATTTTTTTTCTCTGACTATCAACGTCTAATCATTTACCATTCTTGACTATATTATAACACTTTCTTACCGATGTCAACCCATTTAACAACGGATTTAGTAATAGATTTTTGATAAAAATATGTCGCTAAACAATTTACCGATGGATTTGATGATGAAGTCCATCCGTCGAAAAACACTTCGTCGGTAAAATATTGCAATGCTTTTACCGATAAAATTGCAGCGACGGATTTTTCTGTCGACAAATTGGTTTACTAAATTTGGTTTTGATACATTGTGAAACCTTAAATTAGCGACATGTTTTCTTTTTTTTTTTTTTTTTCCTTTTTGCTAAATTTAGCAACTGAAAATCCATTACTAAAAATAACAGTTGCAGCAAGAAAATTCATCCATGATGATATTTTAAAATATTTAAAAATATTAATGATGAAAAAAAAATGTCACTAATTTAAAAATATTGTAAAAGAGGTTGCTTATGAGCACATCAAATATAAATTTGAACTAATATATTAATCATTTAATCTTGTTCAACATTTGCAACTTAATATTGAGTTTTTATTTACTACACCAATTCAGCAAACATTCCAAAGATTAACCTTAATAAATGAGTCTTTTTATATTGAAAAAAGTGAATTATTATTGTTTTATTATATGGCAAAGATTAATTTTGAACTAAACTATTGTTTTAATTATTAGTGGATTATTATTGTGTTATTATTGTCCTTTCTTTGTATATAACTTTTTCAACACCAAATTAAATGAGTTGCGAAATCAGTTGAGGGGTGTTATAACCAAGATTAGATTTAACAATCACGTGCATGAGAAGTGGTATAATGTAGATAAGAATGGTGAATGATTAGATGTTGATAGTCAAAGAGAAAAGTAGAAGTATGGTTAAATGGGTTTTAAATCGGTTGGAAAGTGTTATATCCCAAAATAGATTTAACAGTTACACGTAATGCCCATGCCTTTTTCCGTTTGTAATTGATAGAATTTTTGAATTTGTCATAAATTAGAAGGTATTAAAAGGTTTGGGGATTAAATGCTTTTTATTTAGAACTTTAGGGATCAAAATAAACCATTATCCAAACTTTGAGGGTCAAAATTGCATTTATTTCACGTTTGAAACTTGAGATTTAACATACATGTGCTTTGCACATGACTTTTTCTGTTTTTAATTGACGGAATTTTTAAATTTGTCCTTAATTGGTGGAAATTGAAAAGTTTGAAAACTAAATGTGTTTTGCTTGAAACTTTAGGGATCAAGATAGACCACGACCCAAATTTTGAGGGTTAAAATTGTATTTTTTTTCCAAAAAAAATACGTCATTTCATGCACTTTAATACAAAAGTTGGGGCCTATTAACAAAAGAGGAAGATAAGTGATATTTTTGAAAGTTCGAAAGTAGTGAGTGATATTAGCATAAATTAGCCTCTGTGGAGGTTTATGAAATTATCCATATTTTCTTCTAACATTTTTTCAAGGTACTATAAATTAAAAGAAGATTCGAATCATGAATGGTTTGCATCTTTAAAAATATTTTTTAATTTTTTTTTTTAGGGATAAATGGAGACTCGTCTATTTACCTCTAAATGGAGAGGATCCTCCATTAGTGTGCTCCTTCAAAATTTCATTATTTGAAACAAAAACAGGTGGCTCGTAAGTGGATTATAAAAATAATTTATTGGACAATTTGAAACAAAATAGTTAATTAGCCATAAATAGACTATGGAAATAATTTAATGGTCCATAAAATATTTTAGTGCATAATTTGACCTTTTATAAATTCAGTGGTTAATTTGAAATTAAAAAATAAATAAAATTATTAGGTGACAATGAGTAGGCCATACAAAAAGTTCAGATAGCAATTGGAAACTGAAATTGGTTAAGTAGACATAAATAGACTACGAAAATAATCTAATGGCCAAATACTTTTTTTGCCCCAATTGATAATACCAGCAAAACTTGTCATCTATTACCTGAAATTAGTAAAAAACTTGTTTCAGAGGAATTGATTCAGAGGTTACCATCCTACCCACTGAAGCAAATTGGAGTTTGTCTTCTTACACTTCTTTCCTGAAAAATTACTTGAAACTTGAAAGTAAGAGAATCCCTCTGTGGTTTCTGCCCAATCACTGAATCCAGATCCTTTTTCGGGGAAAATTAATTTAGAGAGGGTAGAGGAATCAATGAAGTAAATATTACTCTAATACTATAAATGGAAATGATACTAAAGTGGGACTGCAGACATAGTTTCATCAAGATTGGACTTATTGCATGCTTTTTTCCTAGAAATGGTAACGGGTTAGGGGCTTATTTCCTCGGCTTTTTGGGACGGGAAAAAATGAAGAGGTAACTAAGTTCGTCAAAATAAATTAGAAAGACATTTAATTGTTAGCCCACTTATTATCTAACAACAGGAAAGGAAAGATATCTGACATTTTTCGATTTTCTTACTTAAATCACATGCTTTGTACACTTGTTCTTTTCAATGTATAATCAATCTCAAAGTCGGGTCAAAATAAATTGGAAAATATTGAAATAGAGTCGGTATTGTATTTTACTTGTAAATTTTACCATTAGAGTTAAATTTTTTCAATCTTTAAATCAAATAATATCATTTACTTTCTACGATTTAATCCACACCTATTTTTTACTTACAAAAAAAAAATGAAATAAAAATCGACTTTATCTAAATATTTTTTAAATAAATTTGGACCAAAAGCTATTATTATCCCTTTAATTGTTTTGTTTGTTAAGGGTACATGGATATATCTGTTAGAGATGTGTCGCATATGAAATATGGATGGTTCAGAGTTTGTTAGATGCAAAATTATTTTTGATATTTTGTTCTTTCAATTTAAATTTGATCAAAGCCATGCAGTAAATTTCGGCAGAAATATATAAGAGCCTTTGGGACAATGAAGGCCTCAAGGCTTCAATGTAGTAAAAATTGTTGTAAGACGTCATAATTGGAATGGAAAAAGGATGAGAACCTCACCCCACATACCCCAGATTCCTATTCTTGGTTTTCTCCGTTGAAAACAATTATGGTGTATTGTGTTAGACTGGTAGTTGACATCTTTTGTGAAACTCACTTTTTGAAAAGTAAAGAAGTAAAGTAAATTTTCAGATCGACATCAAATGGCTAATGAATTATAGGAAAAATCTTTCGTCTCTCTTAAAATCTATTCTTTTATACTTTAATTGTTTATATAATACAATATCATGTAGTTTAATTATATACTCCCAATGTCCTATCGAACCTATTGAAAATATCATGTTCTTCATTTTTTTTTGTCCTAAAATATTTTTCATGTTTAGAAAGTCAAATAATAATCATTACTTTATTATACTTTTATCCTTTATATTTTTATAGACAACTATCACACACTATTCAAAAGTTTAACACACTATGCAAAATTTAAATTTTCGAGGGTAAAATTGAAAATGTTTAAACGACTATCACCATTAATACACTATCTATGAAAAGTATAGATTCCCAAAAAACAACAAACATAATAGAAAGGAGGGAGTACATTTTTTCACTAAAAAGAAAATAGATTATACAAAGCTTATTGCAATAATATATCATCAATATAACATAAAATTCTATGGTCTTATTAAGGTAATATATCGTTGTGTTATAAATTGTTGGAGTAGTTTAATAAAAAATAAATATAAGTTTTCGGTTATAATATGCTAGCATTATTGGGGAGTTTTATAACTTATGTAATGGTCATTATTAATAAAAATATGACCATTATGTAATGAATTTGAATAATTAAATTGGTAATCAAAATCTGAAAATTTTATCCTACTTTAGTGCTAATTAATTTGGATAGTAATTGTAATTTAAATTTATTTATGCTACTTTAATTCACAATAAATTTGAATAATAAATTGCAATTGAAATCTATTTATTCTATTTTAATTCTAAAGGTTTAACTCCTCATATTTTTCAACCTATAAATTGAGATTGTTACATTTGGAATTACTTACCCATATCTTACTACTATCTTTCTAAAATTTTTCTAATTTTACAACTATAACTATATGGATAAAGTAGGGTGTATGGAGAAATTTCTATTTTTCTTGGTTGTGCAAATTAAAGAGAAGTAACAATCTAGAGTTGGGTTATTATATTCTGGAGGCGATGCACAGTCAATCTTCTGCATTGAATCTAAAAATCCATAGGGGCGCAAATCGATTTAAAGTGAGCGAATACATAGCTCAGCCCTATTGTACTTCTTGATAGCGGCTTGTTCGTACAAAATGGTACAAATTTTTTCCCCCCTTTTATTGTGAGAAACGAGGTAATAGTTACATTGTTAATTTTTGAGTTTAAATTATTTGTAATGTTTGTTGTGATTAAACATGATTTTTTGTGGTGTAAAACCAATAATTTTAAGACTATTTTGCCTCTTAACAAATTATATACAGTGATAATCTACAACTAAAATGAAGTCTAGTCAAATTCTAAAAACTTGCGTCTCGACTTATAAAAAAGAAAAAGCAGGTCCAAACTGGTATGATTATACTAGCACACAAGTATTGTTATTATGCGCCTAGAATTAGAGTACATTCAAGGTGTCATATGATTTGTATATTGAACTCTTGAATTTGTTGGAGATGGCTGGTTGTTCGTTGCCGCACATTTTGCCCTGTAATGCCTTTCTTTTATCTTAGAGATTATTTTTTGAATTGGTGATGCTCTATCACTAATATGTGTGGTATGCTCTAATTTCCTCTATTTGATCTGTCTTAGAATGATGAAACAGTAATAATGGTTTTGTAACTTGGGTATATAATCAAACTGCTGAATTGTGTCGGTATTAGAAATGACATCATTAGTTACATGCCCCACTTGATATGGAAAGAGTAATGGTTAAAGTTGAACAACGAGTCAATTTGATAATTCAAAAAGATATAGACTAAAATATATATATATATATATATATATATATCTCTATATCTCTTATACACATCTAGATGTGTATAAAATATATATATATATATATATATATATATATATATATATATATATAAGTTCAATATAATTGAACAAACTAATACTAATATATATATATATATATATATATATATATATATATATATATGTATTGCTTTGAAATTGCTGTAATAGCATGAGACCTCATTTGTGAGGCTTTACGTACATATATTTACATGTACTTTGAATACATAAATCCAAATCCATCCTAAACTATAAAGTGAAGAAATTATTACATAGATTTGGGATGTATGTCTTGATTTTCACCTTTTGCCATGAATCTAATATATGCCGTGATGCCTTCATTTTTGGTGCTTCAATTTGAAGCCATAGTTAGACGCAATGGACCTTTAAGTGTGTTACAAATAAATATAAGTTCAGTTATGGATTTTTCTTTTTAATACTAGTTGCTGGTGGAAAAAATTATCTTGAGATATGAAATTGACTTTGCTGAAATGGCTATCTACTTAGCCTTGGCGCGATTTGCTTTTGGTAGTACTGATGAAGTATCACAAAGTGCTTTCCTAAGGGAAGAAATTATATATTAAACTTCGTGTAGATGTCTTTAGTTATGTGGAACCAAATATATATATATTTTAATCATTGGTTAGAAAAAGAAAATTGCACTGCATGTCATGAAAGTACGAGAAATAGTGGGGGATATGTATTCTTTTTGCTTATAATCATGAGATTTGATCCCGAATATTATATGCCTTTGGTTTAATTTGAGATATTATGAATACATTAATTGAGAAGAGTTTAAATTCTTTTACAAGAAAAATTATTTACATTCACAATTGTTTTCGTATGCTGTGAAACTATGAATGATGATCATTGATAGTAATATGAACGAAAAAAAAATTATGTGATATTATGATTTTCGTTTTATCTTGTGAGTATGAAATGAATTCTTGATCTTGGAATATAACAATAAATATTATGTCTTGGATTATTATATTTGAATATATGCAGAATGATACAAATAATTTTTGTAAATATCCATATCTTAGTTCAATTTCTGAGACAATAAAATTGTGAAAGTAAATATATGTGATTCTTGATATTTTCTTGCAAAAATAAAATTATGGAGATTTATTAAACTAGCTCCTAGTTGGTTATTAGACTAACCATCTAAAAAATGAATAAGATATGTGAAAAAAAATAAAGTAGCCTGTAATAATAGACTATTTGTCATCAATGATGATGATTCCTAATAGATAGTCTACTAACAACTAGAGGATAAAATATTGAAAAAATATGACTTCACCTACTATGAACACATATACATGTATGTGATGGCTATAATTATATGGGAGATACTTTCACACTAAAATGATGATATCGTGCAACTAGTACCTTGAGAAATTTCGAAATATTTTGACTTAAATGTCAAAATCTCATATCTTTGTTATTCTAATAATTTGTGAAAAATATAAATGCCAAGTTTGGGGTAATGATGTGAGGTGCATCGAGGGGAATGAGACTAGGGCCTAAAATTTATTAATTGTAACCATCTATGAGGATACTTCTATCTAGGAACTGGAGATCCCAAAAACTGGGTTGGAGAAAAACGAATCATAGAATGGTTTGGGAGAAAAACGAATCATAGAATGGTTTGGGAGAAAAACATGCACTTGGTGATCAACTCTTTAAGTCCATTCCTATTATGAGCATGCATATGATCCTATGATGAGAAGGTGGAGATTCAATCTTTGAATGAGTTCTATAGCCCTTATGGGTAGGATGTCTTAGTCATGGGAATATCCTTGATAGACTCATTTAATGAGTGTGAAAGTGGGGCCTCTTTCTATGAAAATATGACACAATTCTCTAGAGCACTCATAAATCTGGAATAAAATACGAGACCGTAATATGCTAGTTTAAGAACTTTATATTAACACCTTCAATATCATGTGTATGACATAGTTCTACATACTCTAAAACAGTCTTACTTTCAAGACTTAGCCACTTTGACTCTAGTAGAGGGATTATGGACACATCAAGTGAAGGTTTCAAAATATTGCCACTTTCATTCCGCATGGTGTTCCCACTTTGCCTATAAATAAATAGTAGTACTTATTTTTTTATTTATAAGTGGAAGAATAAGTGGAAGCTAGCATTATTGAGGAGTTTTATAACTTGTGTAATGGTCATTATTAATAAAAATATGACCATTATGTAATGAATTTGAATAATTAAATTGGTAATCAAAATCTATTTATCCTACTTTAGTGCTAATTAATTTGTATAGTAATTGTAATTTAAATTTATTTATGCTACTTTAATTCACAATAAATTTGAATAATAAATTGCTGGAATAAATAGTTGAAATCTATTTATTCTATTTTTATTCTAAAGGTTTAACTCCTCCTATTTTTGAACTTATAAATTGAGATTGTTACAATAGGAATTACCTACCCATATCTTACTGCTATCTCTCTAAAAATTTTATAATTTTACAACTATAATTATATGGACAAAGTAGGTTGTGTGGAGAAATTTCTGCTTTTCTTGGTTGTGCATATCAAAGAGAGGCAATAACCTAGAGTTGGTTAGTTATATCCTGGAGGTGACGCATTGTCAACCTTCTGCGTCAAATCTAAAAATTCGTAGGGATACGAATCGTTTTAAAGAAAGCGAATACACGTCTCAACCCTACCGTATTTCTTGGTAGCAATTTGTTCGTATAAAATGGACCAAATTTTTTTATCCTTTTATTGTGAGAAACGAGGTAATATTTACATTTTTAATTTTTTGAGTTTAAATTATTTGTAATAGTTATTGTGATTAACATGATTTTTTGTGATGTAAAACTAATATAAATACTGATGTACATTACCATATTATATGTTCTAAATATTTGTATAATACCAGACTTGAAATACAACAATATGGTACCCATAAAAATGAGAGATAACTTTGATTGAGTGATCGTACGAATATTAAATCTGCCTAAGACTTAACTAACAATTTCCCATAGAAATGTACTTCTTTTATCTATACAGTTAGATTGGTAGACAATTAGTCATTTCGTGGATGAAACCAAGGGGCATGCGAATGCTTAGACATTCTCCAATGAGCCTAATTTGTTGTATACCTTAAAAACACAAGTATACACGCAATTAAAATTGGACTATTTTGAGAAAACTATGTTACTGTGGCTATATCAACAGTCAATTGCTAAAAACAATTGATACTAACGAGTGTGAAGACCTCTTTTCCACAAATTTGATCAAAATGCAGGCATGTCATTGTTATTGTTATTGTAGCAAAGAAAAGAAATGCTATGCATTATTCCTTCTTGAAAACTCGAGTGGATGCATGTTAAATTGAATAACACCATTACCGGTTGGCTATACATTTTTGGCTATGGAAGATGCCATCTTAGACCAAATATTCTTTCTTTGTAGACCTTATATACAAATTTAATTTCCTAGACTAAATAGAACTAATTACGTGAGCAAGGCTGATTTGCTCTTAATTTTGGATGAGGTTGGGAGGGGTTGATTGCCTTCGTTTTCTACATGTCCAAGACAGCACAAGCTAAAGTAGGGTTAATCGGACCGTCATAGCTAATTTGCTTGTAACGACAACTTTCTAACGCAGAAAAGAACAAATTCAAGGATATAAGATTCAAAAATTACATTTGTTAGCTATGCATACAATAGCATACCCAGAGTGCCGAGTATATGTTAGAGGATCTATAAAAGTGAAATTTAAGTCTTATGTCGCACCGGTTCCTTTGTTTCGATAACTATACTAAATTCATTATCATATTTTAGATGTTTGTCATGTATACTTTGGTCTTGTAATTTTTAATATGTCAAAATATACGATCATGGGAAGTATACAAAATGTGATACAGGATATTATGACAGCGGGTGAGACAGAAAATTTTGTGACATTTTATGTAGTTAATGTAATGGGTATTGTATTTTTTTTTAACATTTTTTGGTATTACACTTGTATTATGTCATGTGATGATATACTTGTTATTCATTTAATATTTTAATATTAAAAAGACACATATTATCCCATCACATGACATATGACGCAAGTGTTAAACCAAAAAAAATAAAAGAGATGACCTAAATCCAATGTAACATGTAGGAAGGTTATGATTGGAAAGTATAGGTGAATATTGCATCTTATATATAATGAATTTTTCATTGTCATCATCCCTAATTTCTTTGTTTCTATTTCGGTCTTCAAAAGGCTCTTCCAAACAATTTTAAAGTGTTATGATTAAAATAGTTTAAATACAGCATGCATTAAATGTGTCATATACAAAGTGATCAACAAATTAGAAATTACCAAAAACATTAATTATGGAACATTCTTCTTCTAAAAATCTTGCCTTTACGTTTTCAATCATCTTTTGCTTAATTACAAAATTACAAACACTATCAGAAATTACTCGAAAACCCACAAACAACATCCACGAAATGGAAGATATTTTTTCCCTATATTATGAGACAGTTCTACAATCACAACCCCGTAAGGGAACTAGCAATTGTTTAAGTTTTTAAAATTTAAAAATTATATTATAGAAATTTTTAAAATTTAAAAAATAGTAGCATTTTCCTATACTACAAGATAGTAATAATACAATATACATACAGTCATGAGTGACTGAGTCCTCTTATACATAGTTATTAAACCTATCCGGTATCAACTCAATAGAGGACTGGATTAATGGATTTCGCTTCAATAATTAGGTCATCAGTTGAATCAATCGGTACCAAATAATAAAAAATTATATATTTAAATTATAAAAAAAATTTACAATTATATATATTATGAAATCACAAGATACAACTTGTTTATAAAATAAAACATTTTCACAAAAATATAATCAATGGATTGCATCTGTTGAAGAAGTAATATCGAAATATAAAAATTGTCTCAATAAACATGAGAATTAATATTTTTTTCTTTCCTTGTTAATCATGGGTTAAAAATAAGGAATACAATTTAATATCAGTAGTATTATGAAACAAATTTTAGAAAATTCATACGATATTTAAGGTTAAAAACATTCATTTTAAGATGGTTTTACAAACTCACCAAGTTTCAGCAAACCTGTCTGGTCTTTCAGTTCAACTACCAGGTTTCACCATATACCACCGCGTGCCTTCCTTATCTAAACATTTTAGTAGAAGAATCCAGTCTGATGGTTGATTCACTAGTTCTACTGCCAGGTATTCGAGAAGTAATTCTTGACTATTCACTACGCAATGCGGAGTAGGTATGACAACTATTGAGATGATTGAAAAGTAAAGAGGTTTCACTATTTTTCAATCATATAACGATTTATATTACTTACTCTGTAATTCACTAGTTGACCTTTTCTAAACTAGAATTCTACATTGCTTTACATTTTAGTCATCCAAATTCCTTCTCTACCTATTTCCTTGTCCTAACGAAAATTTTGAAACAGTGGTATGGCCGGCCTACGAAGCCTAATCGCTAACAGATACTTAAAACATAGAGTTGCTTATTTGTTTTTCATGCCTCTTAAATGGTACTCTGCTATAAACTTGCATCCAATAAAGTCCACTTCTCAGACCCCCTTTTTCGCACACCATCTCTCTATTTTTCACTCTAAAACGCCCTCCTGTAATTGCAAGAGAAAACCCAAGAAATGAAAAACAAGTTTGCCCTTTGTTTTCGACCAGGGGTAATTGAAACACATGATCCTGATGATCATGTTGCAGTTTCTAAAGATATCCTTGTTGCAAAAGTACAGAAGAAGAATGGAATGATATCACAAACAATGAATCCTTCACTCTTGGATAGTAATAATGGAGGCCTTCATCAAGTCCCTTATCACCCTCCTCGTCCAAAAAATCATTCAAGAAAAACCCTATCAAGGGTTCTCAAAACCAACCATCTTATATGAAACCTCACCAGTAAGTTTTTCTTCAAAAAATTCCATCTATGAATCTATTATTGTCTCATTTTATTTCCCTATTTTTGAGTTGGTGATCAAGGCTTCTATGTTTTTTTTTTTTTTGGCAGAGAATGAGGGTCCAAAATGGAAAAGTTAGTCAATTAACATTCCATGTGAAGACTAATGATGATGATCACCTAGAAGAAAGAAATATTAGTCCTTTGGAGAAAATGGATAATATTATTGATCAGGAAAACAATAATAATATTATTCCAAGTATATCTCCATCCCCATCTTCTTCTTCTTCAAGTTCTATAGGTTCATCACGTGATCAATCATCAAAATATAGGATGAAGTCATTATCCATTAAAAGGTCCACAGCACGATCAAGATCCAATTCCTTTAATCAGAAGAAAAAGGCAAAAACCACCAAAATCAATGACAAAACATTGGATTCTGCTTCATCAAGTAGTACAAGTGAAGAGGAGTCTAGAGTACTATGTTTTTTATTGGATGGTATTGGCTCTATTAGCAACAATTTTATGGGGCATTGGTTATGCTATAATTTTGGCATCATTATGTCTATATTTTATTCCTTGCCGGAGTAGTGGGATTGCCGGAAGTTTGCCGGAAAATAGTGCCGTGAAGTTGCCGGAGATAGAGACATCTAATTCTAGGGAATACAAGAAGAAAGTCATAATGGAAGGATTACTAGAGAGGAAGTACCAATACTGCAAAGAGCATTAAATTTTTTTTGACGTGAAAGGAAATGAATGAATTTTTGGCGTGTTTGATTTGCAGTAGTGGTAGTATATATAAATTGCTCGCATTATTAATTGTAGTAATTTAAAGCTGTGATGTTACAAGTAGCATATCAAATTAATTTGTGAATCATTATTGCCACAAAATGTACGGTCTTATAATTTATTTCACTCTTTATATTATGAAATAATTTTAATAAAATAATCTTAACAAATCTTTTTAGTCGGGTAGAAGAAATCTTAAAGATAATTATTCTTTTATTTTTCAGAATTCACAATTTGGGGGGAGCATTGGGAATATTACTTTATTTTCCTTCCCTAGCGTTTATGTATTTGGTTTATACTGCCTCCATTCCAATTGTTTCAAATTATCTAGCATTTTAGTAAATCAAGAAAATATTCATATTAGTAAATGATATTTTATTAATTTTATCCTTATCACAAACTTAATTACCTCTCTCTCTCCTTCTCACTTAATTTTTCTCTCTCTTTTAATTATTTTAGTTATTATAGTTAACTTATTATAATTCTAATATGAGGTAATTTAGTAATTTTAAATTATTTTTTTATAAAATTGAAATATTTAATAATTTTATTAATTCTTCTGCACCAACCTAAACTGACAAATGAAATAGAATTAAGGGAGTATTTAAAATCATTCAACTCAAGAGGCAGATCAAATTGATTAATTGAAGTTACACCATTTCATAACGTTTTTCTTTTTTTACTTCTGTATGTATTGAATTTCTGTGAATGGCATGTTTGACTAATAATCTTGTATTTGTGTAACTGGCATCCATGTTAAATACAAAATGATAAATGTAACACTATGTCGCTATTAGATTAAAAAGATGTTATGATTTACTCTTTAAAACTTATGTTTTGTCATCATCCTGATTGACTAATTCTTAGACGTTTTATCTTTCTAGAGTGCAATGAACTTTCGGATGTGTGATGTAAATTTTCTTCAGTATAACAGAATCGTTTGATTGCAATTTTTTAGGTAAATATTTGGATAAATCCAATTTAGATATATACCCTCACCCAAACTATGTAATTATAGAAATTAGTCGTTTAGTTTTCTTACTTCATTAAACATAGCTTGTCATCAGTACTATTTCACCATTATCCTCTGTTGTATGTAGATATTGGGTATACCATATAGTATTGAGTGTGTCTTATATATTTTATTTTGTCCCACATTGGTTTGGAAAGAGTATTTATCTCCTATCCAATGTTATAAATTACAAGTAGAGTCTTAATTAAGGTTTTAAGTGCATTAGCCAAGAGAGATTTAATGGGCTTTCAGGGCTTTTATGGATATTCAGTCTTTTATCTTATTTGGGCTATCTTATACTTTTGTTATAATGGTGTCCCTTATATTTCTCTTTATTTATATTCGTTATTATCTTCAAGGGCTTTTAAGTAATTTCTGCAAATAACACTGGGCTTTAGTGAGCTTCCAGGGAAAGTTCTTGTTCAAAATATCCCCTTGGCGTTCCACAAAAGCCCCATCTTTCTTATACACATCTAGATGTGTATAAGAGAGCAAGTTTGCTATTTTGTTATTTTGTGGATGAGGGTACACGCCAATGTAGAGATTTGTTATATGGCTTTTGTTCCACATTGATTAATTTTAAAGAGAGTTATGTAGTATTGGTCTTGTAAATAAAGATCGTAGGTTTTGGATTTTATATACCAAGTACTAAACATAAGAGAGTTTAGTAGGCTATTAGACCTTATTGGTCATTAAACCTTTTGTCTTTAGTTTGGCTTTTCTTGTGTGTTTTGTACTAGTGCTTTTGTGGACTTAGGAGCACTCTCCTAAAGCTTTTGTATTCTTCTCATCTAGTAAAATTCGGAATACCTCCGTCCGTGGGCGTAGGTCTTTCCACTTAAATCTGGTGTTTCTTTTATTTTCTCTATTATTTGTTATCATTTGTTTTGGATTTGTCTCGAACTTTTTCTTGGGATACTTCCTAACAAATTGATATCAGAGTCGGTTAAGCCGTAATTTTCACAAATACCCGGGATTCCGATCCTAATAAATTGGTATCAGAGCCGAGGACCCAGGTTATTCCGATTTGATAGTAACGAAGTTTTGGGTTGAAAGATTTGGAATCATGGGTTATTCGTTGACAAGCAATTTCTTCTTAGTATTGGCCATTTTGTTACTCTTCTTTGGACGTTTGAATTTCCAGGTGGCCCATTTGGTATTTGTGAAGAGTTTTGTTGGGCCTATTTTGTGGATGTGAAGAGTGGGCTTGCGTTGGGTACAAATTTGGGACTTTGTTGAAAAATGTGGAGTTGTGTCAATCCATTTGTGAATCGAGAATATGGGTTATTGAGCTTTTATGGAGAGGTAGAGAATTTCGTTTTGTGAAAATTTGTCATTTTACGATGATTTGTTAAGCGATACAAGTCAAGGTGGAGATTTGTTGAGTATGCCTTGTATATTTTGTTTTGTCCCACATTGGTTTGGACAAGTATTTCTGTCCCACCCAATGTTATAAATTAATGGCCTTAATTAAAGTTTTAAGTGCATCAAGTCAAGAGAATTTTAGTGGATTTTCAGAGTCTTTATGGCCATTCAGCCTTTTATCTATTTGGGTTCTCTTGTGCTTTTATTATAATGGTACCTATAGCCCATTTTGTGGAGGTCTCTCCAAATATTGTAATCTTCTTAAATTAGTATTAATGCGTTCCCTTTCGCCCGTGGACGTAGATCGATTTGACCGAACCACGCAAATCTTTTGTATCTCTTTTATATCTCTCTTTATTTATATTCGTTATTATTTTTAAGAATTTATTAAATAATTTTTACAAATATTCGGAATTCAGATCCTAACACATAATTTATAAGTGAACTTATAAATCGAAATTTACCTATCCCTAAGACTTAGTTCCAGTGACGAAAAGTATACAAGGTATAATTTTCACAAGTTCATGGGTCATTAATCTCAAATTATGTTAAGCAATTGTTGCAGTTTATGAATTCGTATTACGGACTTGTATTGGTATGCGTCTACTCATACAGAAATATACAAATTTTGAATTTTGTGGTAGATGTTGAATTTGTACTGAAAAGTACTTGAGAAATATATGTAATATATGTATGTGTACTTCTGGACAGGCTTTGCGTGGTATTACATTACTTAATAGGGTGATATATTTTGCTTAATTTATATTTATATATATGATAAGAAGATATATATCACCATAATTAATGATATACCAGAAATTTAATATCAAAAGGTATAACCAAACGACTGACTACAACTCTCTGAATATGGGTTTATATATTATTGAATATGGGTTTATATATTATTGCAATCTTGTTTTTTCTTTTTTCAGCTTATCTATTGATATAGGCAAGTTTATGAAGATAATCAAATGGATAAACAAAACACAAAACAACACACTCTAACTTAACCTTTTTATTTCCTTCATTATTAAGTGTTTAGGTGTCACCACATGCCGTACGACATGCTACTAGCTTTTCTTTATTTTATTTTTTCCATGGTTAACACTTTTTGGGTGGATTAGGAGAGTGCAAGGTCTTCACATCCAATTTTCTTTTTTCTTTTTAAAGCTTATACCTTTTTATTTAAAATTTTGTCCATGGATATATTTACATTTTGTAACGATTGCCCACAACTTTAGTGAACTCCCTCTCTAACAACATAAATAACAAAGACAAGCAGGTAGGCTGCAGTTATTCTAGTGCCGTAAAGGTCTCATGAAAGCTACCTCACATATTTCATTTTATTTATCACACCTTTAAACAATTTATTTTATTTCAAATTATTTGTCACTTTATATTTAATTAAATTATTAAATATTCTTTCCGTTTCAAAATAACAATCATCTTTCGTTGGTGCATAAAAATTAAAGAAGCTATTAAATTGCATTAATTTGCAAAAAAAAATAAAATAGTTCAAAGTCACTAATTACTCTTTTGCATTAATATCCCAACTACATGATCCTTAATGTGTCATTAAGGATAAAAGTTAGAAAAATATTATTTAATACTTTTTTTACTTTTTAAACCGACAAATAATATGGAATAAGACAAATGATCTGAAATAGTAACTATTATTTTAAAACGGAGTGAGTAATAACTTTTTTAATGTTTGTCCATTAACCTAAAACGACAATCAGGGACATAGCCAGAAATATTTTTTAGTAGGGGCAAATATCATAAAATTTGGATATTAATTTTGTCTGAAGTAGCGTAAAAATTTTACATTTATATTTCTAAAATAGTAGTATACATATTAATAGACTATAATAAAGTTTATAAAATTGTACCATACAACTCATTATTTGAATCATGTCTTTCTTTGATATAATTTTTGTTGGTTTACTTACTCTAATTATTTTAATCTTTTACATCTTAGGTATTAAATGACTATTTATTTGTAATTTTCAATTATAATCCATTGCCGAAAAATGTCTTTTCAAAACAAATAATTGTAACTTTTCAAAATTTTATAACAAGTAGCTAAACGAATTAGAAATCTATGAATGAAAAAATACCTAAATAAACTGAAAATAAATATGTTAAATTGAAATTTCAATGAACCAGTCAAAATACAGATTATAATTCACATGTTATATTTCAATTAAGAAAATATTCTCTTAGCACAAGCAAATTAATTAAAACAAAATAAAAATAAAAAATAGTTTAGCAATTTCATTTTATTAATTGAAAATTATACAAACTAAAATAACAGAATGAGTGCTCATTTTATTTTCTTCATTCATAACTTATAAATAAATGAAAATTCTAGATTACTTGAGTCTTGTGTATAAGAAACAAAGATAAAATCAAAGATAGGAATGTATAGAATAATAGTAAATGGGTAAAAGAAAGATTAAAAATAACTCTTAAGTCGTAATTCTTTTACACTTGTATTTGGTGTTATTGATAGTTGTATTTAATTACAAATCTCAATACTAAAATAAACATTAGAAATTAATTACATTTGGTAGTTACGAGATAGTACTTAAACTTCAATGACCAAAAAAACATTGCATGTTCTAATTTATTCAAATTAGTTGGGGCAAAATTTAAATTTTTTAAAATTTTAATATATTTTTGTAATTTTAGCTGAGGATAGTGGGGCAACGAAATTTAAACTTTTTAAAAGTTTAGTGTACTTTTATAAGTTTAGTTGGATGTGTACTGCCCTAACGCTATCTCCGCCTTTTTTGACGACAATTGAATGAATATTTTTACTAAATATGAGGGGAACAAATAGCAAATAATCCAACATGTAGATAACGAAAAAAAAAATAAAAAAAAAAGGAAAAGCACGAAAACTGCTTTCTTTCAGTAAATTGCAATATATATATAAAAAAAAAAAAAGATCTCTTAAGGCAAATCTTTTTAAGCAGTAGAGATGATAATACATATTTTATGTTCATTTTTCTTTCTTGCTATTTAAGTACTTCTTCCTTTCTCTATCTTTTATGCAAAGTACTGTATTTTATATTTTACTGGAAAATTATCGCAGGCAATAAATACCCTAGTAGAAAAAGGTTGATGATTTGCAAGCATGCATTAATATATGCGACTTTGCTGAAGAGGCGGGGTAGATTAATGCAACAAAATATTTACAGTGTGTGTCAATGGGTAACCGCCATTTGGAAAATGGGAAGTTAAATCCAAGTAACAGTAATCATGTGACTTCCTTTATTATACCACCCCAAAAAAAAATTAAAATATTGTGTTGGTGAAAGATCGTTTTGTGTCAAATTTTCTATCACTTTAAGAATTTAAAAAAGGGTTAATAAAATTTGGTAACCCTCTGAACTAGTAGGTAATTACACTTTTAAATTAAAAGAATATATACTTTACACCTCATTAACTGTTCATCTTTTAAAAATTTCAACACATCAAGAAAATCTAATTAAATGACTAAAATACTCTTAATATTATATTTTGATTTTTCATATATTTAATTTTGATGTTCAATAATTGTAAAAGAATTAGGAAAAATAAATTATAATAATAAATTGATATCTTTGACTTTAGGGAATGAAAACGTGAATTGAATTAAATTATATTCGACATTACAATTTACACAGGTTAACTCATATATTAAAAGTGTAAAATAGTAAGACGCATCAAAAGAATCATAAAAATTTGAACATTTAAATTCGAAATAATATCAAATGAAATCCAAACAATTAAAAAAATGTTAAAAAGAAAATATTAATATGGATTATATTGAAATATTATATAATTTATTTCTTCTTATTTTTAAGTAATTACCACATTACTATAAAAATAAATAATAAAAAAGTTTAATATAAAATATAGTACAAAGAGTATTTCGATCATTTAACTAAATTATCTTGATGGTCATAAAATTATTAATGGATGACTAGTATAAATGGGGGCAAAGTGTATATTATTTTAGTTTAGAGGGGCAAAGTACAATTACTCACTTAGTTTAAGAGGACAGTGTATTATTAACCCTTTAAGAAAATATTAAGTGAGTTTTTTTCAACTTTATCTTTAGTGCCATATTGATGGAAGAAGAATTACGTAGTTGAAAAATATTAATGTAGTTAAATAATTTAGTAACTTTAAACTATCTTTATATAAAATTAATATAATTTAATAGTTATGTTAATTTTTGTGCACCAATATAAAATGGGAGTATTGATTATGAATGGCTAAGGGTGTAGCCAACAGGGGTAGGCCGGGACGACCGACCTCTTACATTTTGGAAAAATTAAAAATATTATATAGTAATTTTAAGAAATATGAATTTTGCGCTCTCTAAAATTTTGAAAATTTTTCATGAACTGCCCCTACATAAAAACTCTAACTCCGCCACTGCTTACGACTACTTTGTTGTCTACTAGAACCACCAAACTAGAATTTGGATGAGGAACAATTTTAAATGGGAATAATTTCATAAACTTCCCTTGAAATTGATCATTCAGTATTCTCGAATTTTAAAAAATGTATCACTTAAATTTTCTCTCTTGTTATTGGGCCCAACTTTTGTACTAAAACACATGACATACATACTCTCAATACTTTACTCATACAATAAAAAAAGTAATTTCAAATATCCTAAGAACTTTTAGACATACATACCCTAAGTATTTTAACAATTTCACTTGGCATTCTTCATACTTCTATCAATTTTTTTAGTCAACTTGTTATTTACGTAAATATGTGTGCGTGTTAGTATGTTGTGTCTATCCACTTGAACAAAAATATAAACACATATAAACACCACATACTGTAATAGTATTTTTTTTTTTTTTGGAGAATCACAAATTCATAAATCAAAACAAATTAAAGTAATAAATATTTTTTTCAAGTAAAGTTTTTGTGAACTGATATATGTATGTAAATATGCATATGCTTCTGTATATTGGTCTGAATAAAAATTTGGAGTAGGTAGAAACTTACACTATAATATATAAATAAATATTTACCTTTATTTTGTTTGGAAAATTGTAAACTTGAAATGAAAAATATGACATGTATTTTGGATATATTTCTTGTATGTTTAGTTATGAAAATTAATGTGTGTGCAATGTTCTTGTGTAAAAATATATATTTATATATATATATATATATATATATATATATATATATATATATATATATAACACGTAAAAAATACCACATATATATGTGTGCGTGATTACCATTTTATTTGAAAAATTATAAAGTCATAAGTCAAAAAAGGTAAAATGAATTATATATATATGCGGAGTAATGTGCTTGAATGTGTCAGTTTCAGCAAAAATTTAGAGCATGCAGAAACATATCATATATTATAATCACAAAATATTATTGGTATTATAGTATTGTATAGGAAATCTTTAATTTGTAAACTGAAAAAAAATCTGTCTCTTATACACATCTAGATAGTTTATATTCCCAATTTTCTTAACTTTCTTGAAACCGTTGGAATAAATTAAGATTTTGTACTAAAGATAAAATTGGAATAAAAGTAGTTTCTCTCTCCTTAAATCAATTTTTAAGTATTTGGATTGACAATGTTACAACAACAATAAATATAGAAGGTAAGTAATACTTTTTTAAAGTTTGAAGGTACTAAATTATATTATCATAAACTTGACGGAAAGTTTATGGTCCTCTTAGATATAATTGTTCGGAGCGATCGATGCATAAAAGCTGCACCGATTATGCCAAGTTAAATTGCCTACACTAGTATGTAGGTCTCACGTATCGCACGAAAATTAATTAAAATTACTTTTGATCGAGATAGAATTTTTAATAATTTTAGCATATGTTTTGTGATTTGGTATTTTGAGCAACTTTTAGCAGTATAACCAATTATGCACCACACTGTTGAATTGGGACGGTTCTACTTTAATCAATCGGTTCGTTGAACGACGGTTATTAACCCTGCAAAGTTTCAAATTCCTTGTGAATTGAGCTAGTGTTGTCAAATCAAATTGAAACTTAAAGTGAACCAAATATTTTATTTAAATGTAAAGTCAGAAATTTAAATTTCTATATTACATTTTTAAATATAGAGGTTATGTCTCTTATTTTTTAACTCCATTAGGTCATCTCTTTCCTTTTATAGTAGATATAGTTACATATGATACCGTTTAATCCGGTTGCTAATTTGAAAATAATAAATAAATAATAAATAAAATAAGTTAGTGTTGTCTTGACTTGGTTCATTTGGATTAACCTAAATATTTGCAGCCACATTATCAAAGTGAAAAAAATATACTAATTTAGATTTTATGTCGCTTGCTTTAACTACAAAAATAGGGATGGACGCAAGAATTACATAAGGATGTTATAGTTTGGTTAATCGACTAAACTAGCCGAATCAAATTAGTTTAATTTTGGATTTTCGGATAAATCGAATAAAAAAGATTGATTATATAGTCCAAGAGACAGTATTTTTATTACTGGCCCATTGGGTATTGAAACTGAAATTTTGGAATCATGTAGTAGAAAAATCCGACTACTCTCCATATCCAAGTGAATTGCGAAGTTTTGTGTTGATTTAAAAAAAAAAAAAATTCTCTCTTCTCTCCATCACTTCCTATCCAAACTCCTTCTCCCTCCCTTCGTCCTTCTCCCAGCCCTCATCCCCTCCTCGTCCCTACAGCCTTCCTCCTTTCTCCATAGTCATGAATGGACCCAGGTTGAACCTTGAGGAGAAGGCCAAAGACTATATAGATATTATCTTTGGTAAGACAAATTTTTTTTTTTTTTTTTTTTTTTGTAAAATTTTAGGAGGTAAGGTCAGGTGTTATTGAAATTTGAAAAAAAAAAAAGAGGAAAAAAAATATATTTTCAAAAATTTTGGGGAATAAAACTTTATAAATACATATATAGAGAACAATTTTCTAAATTTTCTAAAATTTAAGGGGATGGGGCAAAATCAATTTTTATATTAGTGTAACATAAGTTATAAAAATCTTTAAGGGATAAGATATCTGCCTATACAGCCCCCTCCTCATTCCCTCCCGCAACCCTTCTCCATTCCTTAAGTCTTCTTCCCTCTTTCCTTGCCACAACCCTCTTTCCTTCCTCCTTCATTCTCCCACAGTGCCTCTCCCCTCCTCCTCCATTCCCTCTCTAATTTTGGTCTAGTGGTGGTTATGGGTGTACGTAGTGTTGTTATAGTAGTGGTGGTCACAATAGAAGAAGAAAGTGAGGGAAAAGGTTTAAAAAGATAAATAATAACAATAATAATAAATAATTGGCTAGTGATTTGACACTTCAATAAAAGTTTGAGGCACTCCACAGTAATGCTTACTTAATTAATTTGACGAAATCATCCTTGAACGAAACTATTTAACAATTTCAATATCATATTTACTCCCAAATATATATTACATACCAAATTAAGCAATTATATACCTGTTACTTTTCTGTAATGAAAACTCTGACTAGATTATGTTATAATTCAGTTACTGACTTCAACTTTAATTCTAATAAATATAAACTTAATTCTACCTAATTAAACAAATAAGTTTTCCATATTTTCTCATCAGAGAAAAAATAAATTGAACAATAGAATTCAAGAAACGATTAAGTTCATACTATAAAAAATATGTAATTTTTTTTTTTAAAAAAATATGTAACATTTTAATAATAATAAATTACTGAAAGTGATACTATGACAATAACTCCATTTTATAATATTTAAAATTTTGTTTTAAATAAATAGATTTTACAATAACTTATGATTTTTTTTTTTCATTTCCATAACATTTAGGAGATATTTGATATAATTTTTTTTATTATTAGGATGATATTTAAGGCAAAAAAAAAAAAAAAAAAAAAGGTGTAGGTCTCTATACTAATTTATCATTAAAAGAAAAATTAAAAAAAAAATGAACTTGTGCGATAGACCAGGTAAGAATTCTTATTTGAATGAGTTTCGATTTACAAAATAGTTAATAAAAATGTAAGTATTATAAACTAATGAATTAGGGGGAAAAAAAATATAGGGAAAATGTTTTTCTTTATATTAAGGTTTAAGGGCATTGTAGTAGCTAAAATTTAGTCTATAGGTGTTTTTGTCGAGATAATTACTTAAAAAATAATAAATTTGGAGTGCCAAAACTTTTTATCGGAATGTCAAAAAATATTTTTTAATTGAATGTGAATTGGACATACAAATGTACAAGGAAACTATTAATATAATAACAGCCTCCCATGTGTAATTACACATGGGGACCTATTACATGCCCCCTTATGCATCCATAATGGTTTAGAGTTTTTTGTCAAAGTAATTTTGTTTTTAAAAAAATTTTCCAAATTAATTTATAATATCTTAGTTCCATGCAGATTTTGCTGCCACAGGTAAATCACGCTCTTGATTTCTTATTACAAGTTAATAACCCGAAACCCTCTTTCATTTAATGCCCCAGAACAATCATTTTGACTGTTGTCCCTGCTAACAACTTCTTTAACACCCCTGCTTCATTTTAACTCATCATTAATTGAAAAATATTTAGGTAAAATCAATTTTTGACCTAACTCATAAATCCTGTGATATAGATATAATCTTATAGAATAGATGACGTTAACTCATGTATGTAATATTTGATTATTTTGATCACAAATTTTATAAGTAGGTCTAAAATTGAATTTATTTAAGTATTTTCTTAATTATTAAACTCGATTCTAACATCAATTCGGAGGGAGTCAATTGGATCGATAGATTATCCGTTCAACCAGTAGGTCACTGCTCATTGAACTGGTAGATTCCAAATAATAATATAATAATATCTTTAAATTATAAAAAATATTTTTTGTACAAAGTATAATTATATTCCGAAATCACAAGATACAATACATTTATAAAATAAATTTTTTTTTTCACAAAACATAATCAAATGTTATAGAAGTTAATTTCAAAATGTTAAAATTGTCCAACCAAATATGAGAATTAAAATTTTATCTTTCCATGTTAATCACAATTAAAAAATGTACAATTTAAATATCACCAAGTATTATGGTACACGTTTTAGAAGATTTGTGCAATAATTAAAGTTCAAAAAAATTACTTTAAGATAAGTTTTCAAATTTATCGAATTTACCAAATTCATCCCATCTCCCAATTTAACTATTGAGTTTCATCGGATATCATTGGATTCCTTTCTTATTTAGTTATTTTATTGGACCAATTTGATCTTCACCAAATTTACTGATTTAATCTCTATTGGTCGATCAAATTTAATAACTATGTTTTAATTACACAAATAAAAATAACCCAATAAACAAAAATACAAAAAACGAAAACACATGTTATATTAAAGCAAGTAAGCTATCAACCGTTTGACAACAGAAAAAGAGATGGAAGAGGCGTGATGTACTAATCTTTTACCATCGTGGGGGACTTTGAGTCTACATCGCAATAGATAAGTTAAGAGGGGTTGAGAATTGGAATTAAAATAAAAATTATAAATTTTATTATTAGTATGAACTTATATTATTCTTTTTTATTTATTTGGTTTGAATAAAGAATGAATTTTATTGTGTTGATAAATTTATAAATTTGAAATTCATGTCATAAGTGAAGAATGAAAGTATGTATTTTCTAACACTTTCATTCTCATAGATTGATTCACATAGTGATTAACCAAACAACATCTATGAATATCATTAATCTTTATTTTCATTCTTTCCCCTCATACCCATAAACCAAACACCTCCTAAATAAAACTGAATAAAGTTTGAAAGTATATTAGTTTATAAATATTTTGTGAAAAATAGAAAATCTTTGTGGATTTGTTCTTAACGCATCTTGTACAAATTCTACAAAATAGAAACAACTTTTAGTTTGAATTATTAGTTTAGTGGAAGTTTTATAGTTCTTTTTAGAAAGTCATTTTTTTGGCTTTAAAAGTTTGTACGGTATAAGTTTTTAAAACATATAGTATTACATTGTACAATCTCTTAAAACACAAGAGAATGATTCCTAAAAGGTACCGTAGAATTTTCCATTAGATCATGGCAAAACAATAAACAAGAAGCCAAATGCATAGGTGACTTTTCTATTCATATACACTACCACGTCAATTTGAGCAAAAGATTTTGAGTTCATGTCCAACGAGTGGATGGTTGTGGTCCAAATTTGTCCTACCAGTTCTTCTGTGCAAGGAGAGCAAAAATAACAAATCTAAAACTATTGTTTTGTTCACCTAAAGCTGAACAATTAGCATACTTTCTAGTGATAATTTATCTAAAAATGTTTAAATATTTGATCCATATGTCAAAATTAAAGAAAAAAATTGGCTGTTGAACCTAACAAAACGAAATTGGTCGGATAAATTCTTGTATAAACTAAAGCATCCACAATTCCCACAATTTTAACGAGTACATATATATAACTTGATCCATGAAAGAATTTACTATGGTATTCTAGATATTCATGGATCACGCATGGGAAATGCACGTGAGGATTAACTTTTCTCTAAAACATAAACCAAAGGATCTAATTTAACTGCCAAGGACATACTTTCTATTAAAGCTTGCTCTTGCTGAAGTTTGGTCGACTCTTGTTGCTGATGCAAATTAATAAAGCTCTGCTGGTTTTACTTCCAAATAAAACAAAGAATAATAGACTTGGAAATATGCAAAAGAATAACAGGGCTTAAAAATCAAGGTCACTCTCTTGCCATGACACTATTTTGTTAACAATTTGCTGTCTTCGCCAAAGAATGAGCAATGAGTGTTTAATAGTCACCTTTTCACTGGAACTATTCCACCATTTGTCATCTCAAAGCTGATTATTTGTTTATTCTACAATTTGCCCCCCGTAGAGCAACCAGCTCCATGGCATCTTGCTTGATGGCTGAAACAGTACTTCATTTCTGTTGCACCCAAAGTTCTCCACAGATCCACCCTTCAACTCCGATAATATTGTTGTAAGAAACAATAAGAAAAGTTGTATAGTCCCGTAAGGGAACTATACTCTTGTGTTTTGAAAACTTGTATAATACAAACTTTCGAATTATATAATTTTGTAGTGTACAAGATTTCAGAGCACAATGATATATGATTCTATAAAGTGACTGTTGAATTTTTCGTAACTGTAAATATATACTAGGCTCTGCAGTAAGAAAACATTTTTACAAAAACAAGTTCAGAGCAGAAAGTTCAATGTGTATGTATTATGAAAAATACTACTAATAATGACTCGGAATATATACCCTCAAAAGAACCATCACTGCTGTTCACATTGCCAGTTCCAACAAGAAACAGAATTCTATATTCACCTCCCTCAACCAAATAATCACTGAAAGCAAAAAAGAAAAGCTCTCTTAGTGAATTGGCCAATGCATCTAGAATAAAGTAAGAAAGTATAAACTCCAGGGAAAAAAAAAGAAAAAAGGATTGCACTAAAAGATGAATGAAATTTTAATTAATATGCCATCTTCAGTTATGTAGATAATGAGGTTTACAACATACAAAACAGTTTATAATTGCATATAATTCGAATATAATGCCGTTACAAGTCGAAAAAATAAGCCTCGAAATGGCTCCAATACTATACTCCAGAATTGAGCATTAGATGGACACGAGCATGCTAGGAAACTAATACACATAATGTGGTAAGAGGAAACAGAAGCCGACTCCATACTTGAGGACTTGGTAACCAGAAATTTTAACTAAGTAGCAGAAATGTATCACTTAATTTGTAAAACTCTAAATATTACAATAATTAATGATATACTACTACTTGAGATATCGCAGATTATTATATACAACAAGCCAAATGCTAGAATAAAATTAGCTTTACTCTTTTGGATTATGAATCTTTAGATGATGTGGTCTAGATGGAATTGGCAGAAGAGCTAGAAGCCTTGCTTTGCATTTCTGAACTCTGGTGAGATGAGGAGTCGGTGAAGAAAACTATATGCTCCTGGCTGTCCACAAACAATTGGAGAGATCGCGGTATTGGAGGCAGATTCACATCCAAAACTCCTTCAAGGATTTGAACCACTTGCCCCATTGATGGCCTATGATGTTCATCATCTTGCACGCACCAGCACGCCACCTTACATAGTCTTGACACCTCTTCTTCGTCAGCTATCCGATTCAGTTTAGGATCTAATAAGCTGAGGATGTCACCTTCGTCTATTATGACTCTTGCAGCCCAAGTAGGGAAGAATTTCACTACTCCATCCATTGGATTCTCTGAGTTCCTCCTTCCCGATATAAATTCAAAAAGCATCATGCCATAGCTAAAAGAGACATCTGCTTTGGCTGTTATGGCTACTCCAGATATCCACTCTGGTGCAAGATAACCTCTTGTTCCTCTCATAGTAGTCAGGACCCGACTAAAATCACGCCCCATGAGCTTTGCCAGACCAAAATCTGCCACTTTTGGACAGAATTCAGCATCTAGAAGAATGTTTTCTGGCTTAACGTCACAGTGAATGATGACTTCCCTACACTTTTCGTGTAGATAAGCCAACCCTCTAGCCGTTCCTAGAGCAATTTGGTACCTCGTTTTCCAGTCCAAAACCATGGATTCATTTTCATGGAAAAGATGGGAATCCAAAGACCTGTTTTCCATGTATTCATACACCAGCAATTTCTTATCACCTTCGGAGCAAAATCCTCGAAGCCTAACAAGATTAACATGTTGGATTGTCCCGATTGTGCTAACTTCTGTACGAAATTGCTTCTCACCTTGGCCAAAGTTCTCAAGCTTCTTCACCGCTACGACAGTTGAATCAGGCAATGTGCTCCCTTTGAAAACAGAACCAAAACCTCCTCCTCCCAACTTCTCCGAAAAATTTTTGGTAGCATTATGTAAGTCTTTGTAGCCAAATGCCAATAGTGAACCCTCAACAGCTTTTCCACATCCAACCATTCTGCTTCTCTGTCTATGAATTAAGAAGACAGCGATACCCAACAGGACTACCACGACAACAACAGACCCCACAACAGCACCAATCACAATCCCTTTGTTGTTCTTGCCACTTGAAAACTCAGAGGCAGCAAGCCTAATGTAAATTGTTCTTCCACTTCCATCATCCGCGGAAAGTTGTTGGAGACTCAAGAGTTCCCCATTCCAAACAGAACATTGATTATTATCATAATCATAAGCAGTGCAAGAACAATTATTCAGACACGTAGACTCGCATTCGGCAGCACTCCCAACTTGCACAGACTGCGAATTCACAGGTAATGTCATCTGAGAATGCAACCGAAACTTATCCCTCTCCCCATTAGTACTAGCATTATGTTTCACATTGCAAGATGGTTTCCCTCTCACAGCCACCCGAAAAATCATTCAAATTCCAGTCCTGATCAGACTTACGCTTGAAACCATCCAAACAATTACAAGAGGGCAAGGAATTCTCATTACAAATACCAAAAGCCCCACAATAAGCATAAACTTCACATTGCTGTCTAGGTTGAGTCCAAAACAAATTCCACTGTTGAGTACTTTCCAACCAAGAAAGTTGCTTAACTTGGCCTGTCACATCCATTATGAATCTAGATATGATTGCTGGATTGTAAAGATTATAAGTGAAATAACTCTCTTTCTCATTATCAATAAAGGTAAAATTATAAATATAGTTCAACCTCATTTCAGGAACTAAGCTGAAAATTTTAGTCTGATTATTCCAAGGTCCACTAGTCCAATACTGTTCAGTCCTATTCCACCTAATAACATACTGATTAGCAGTTGGATCAAGCTCAAGAGAGAAAAGTCCTGGTGCAGGATTCTCAGAATTCTTCTTCAAGAAGTTAGAATCTGCAGCTGCTTAGTAACTTTATTATATGAAAGCCTTCCACCAGGCAACCATGTATGAGTTGGATTGTCAATACTCTGCCAAAGTGGTGAGTTTGAACCAGAATTTGACAAATTTGAGGATGACCCTTCATTCAATATGAAGTTTCCATCATCGTTAAGAACAGCCACAAGAGGACCTGAAATTCTTGAACTTACATTTGTGGACCAAACTATAATCTGGGATTCATTCAAAAGTACCAAATTGCTACCTTGTATTCTGAGCTGTGAAGAATACTTGTCTTTTACTGGTGTCTCTCTGTTTGCTACCCAAACTATAGTTTGCTCAGAGACTTTCTTGTACCATATTCCAATGTAAAAGTTGGAAGAATTACCTGGTTTGAAGAATCCCAGTTCAAAGTTTCCTTCTTTGGAGATGAGGATCTGATCACCTGAAAGAGTTTGGTTCCCTGAAATGGTGTCAGCTGCCAGGGAAAAATAGGATTCTAACAGAAAGGCACAAAAAGAGCAAAAGAAGCATCAGACTGAAGTTGGTTTTTTGGGATTTCATGGTTGCATAAGATTTTTTTTGCAGACAAGAAGGGTACAAGAAAGAAAGAGAAGAATAAGATGTAGAAGAAAAATAGGATTTGCAAAGATCAACTGAAAATACTTATCTGACCAGGTTCACGGGTGAAACTGTGGACCTTTGGTTCAGATAAATTTATATTTATTTTTTTTTAAAAATAATTAATTTATTTATAAAAAAAAAAAAAATGAAGGGATAGATATGAATTTATTAGATAAAAGATCTACTAGATGTGTATCCGGTCCAGGTAAGTATTTTCAGAAGGGGGGTCTCGAGAAGACTATATCAGCAAACTCTGCACAAAGAGGGAGAAAAATCATGAATTCATGACTTGGGACTAGACTAGATTAATTATCTAGTCTTCTCCCACGTCAACACGCTTAGTAAAGTGACTATTTTACCCTTGTAAAAATTAAAAAAAAATTCCTTTTTCATTACTTTAAAATAACATGAAGATACAAGTAAAAATAAGGTATAACTTCAGACAGCTCCCCCAATGTTTAAGCTAATTTCACTTAGTACCCCTAAATTATAAAAAATATCACTTACCTGGGATTTCAAACTTTTTGTAACTTTTTTAGCCCATTCTTTTTAAAAAACAATTTAAGTGGAGAGAGACTATTTTCCTTCCAATTTTATCTCTAGTTCAAATGTGCTTTCATTGATTAAAATGGTTAGAAAAAAAGGAAAAAAATGTATAAAATAATCATTAACAAATAGTAATAGGTTGTAACTTTTTATATCCTTCACCAATTAATGTCAAAAAAATATTTTTTGATTATTTTTTATTTTACAAGTTAATGATTTCCTAAATAGAATACCAATAATATTTTTTATTGTTATATATTATGTATACGTACGTATGCCAAATTTTTGTTCAAAATGACATATACAAACACATTAATACATTCCTAATTATTTGTAAATAAGTTTGTTAAAACTCCATTATCAAAAAATTCATTTAATTTTTAAGAGTTTGTGATTTTCCAAACAAATTCGAACCATATTTGTTTTTTATAATATATAGTAGTTTTTTTATGCGTTCAAATTTTTATTCAAATTAACACACACTAGCACATTATATAACCATACTTTTTTGTAAATAAATTTATTAATTTTTTTTGAAAAATACATATTTCAATTTTGAGTTTTGATTTACAAACAAAATAGTACTAGTTATATTTATTTATTGTATCATATGATGTGTTTTATATATGTAAAACTTTTATTCAAATAGATGCCCAAATATACATTAATATCCACAATATTTTTATAAATTTACTAGCCAAAAAATTTTTTTACTAGCCAAAAAATTTATCAAGTGAATAATTTTTTAGTTACGAATTTGTGATTCCCCAAATAAAATAGTAATTATGTGTTTTTACGTAATGAAGATTTTTATTAAAACATATAGAAGTAATCATATTAATGCATACACATATTTTCTTTAAATAAGTCTTGATAAAAATTATTAAAAACTGAAAGGGTGTCAAGTGAAAATTTTAAAAAATCTCAAGGGTGATTTTTGAAACTACCCTTTCGTAATATGGCTAAGGTATCTGGGGTATAAATGTCAGTTCTTACATTTTAGTACCATAAAGGAACTCATTGGCAAGAGAAAGGAGATAAGTGATATTTCTAAAAGTTCAGGAATGCTAAGTGATATTAGCATAAATCTCAAGGGAAATTTATGAAATGATTCTAAGAATAATAGATACAAGTAAAAATAATAGTTACACTAAAAACCAAGGATTAGTTTCACTTTACTCCCTTAACGTTTAGGGTAACTATCACTTTAGTTTTGAACGTTACTTTTCTAGACACTTAAATACTTCCGTTAAATCTAACTCAATTTTGTTACTCATTTTGACAAAAATACTCTTATAACTTTGTTTAAATAAAATATTATTTTTCTATAAATATTATTATCTCTTTTTTCTTCACATTTTCACTGATTCATTTGATGTCCTCTTTTCTCTCATTTTGTTGCATGATTCAAAAATTTTCATGAAAATTTAGGGTATAAAGTTTATTTTAGTTGAAAAATCTAACACATTAGATTTGATAGTTAGTCCATGGATCTAAGTGCCTAAAAAATAATATTAGATACTAAAGTGACAGTAACCCTAAACGTTAAGGGGGTAAAGTGAAATTAATCCAAACATAAAACAAATATATTGTGTTTGGATGGAGGGATTTAAGTTGAAATGGATTTTATTCCAGATTACCATTTAGTTGAGAATTTGAAATCCACTATAAGTAAGGGTGGTAGTTTAGTAGTTGGAACAAGTGGATTTCAAATCCACCCTAATTTCAAGTCATTTTGAATCCACTCACTTCAAATACATTCATTTTAAATTCTTCCTTCAAATCAAATCAATCCATCAAATGCACGAATACTATTTATCCTTTTGGACGAATATTATTTGGGATATTATGTAGAATATTATTTTAAAAAATTAATATCACTATAACTTCCCATCACCAACCGAGCCAGATATTGAAAATAATTAATTGGCGACAATAGATTTGAATTTGTAGATAATGGAGTTTTTTGTTTTAAAAGAACTTAGAATTTTTTTTTTTTTTTTGAACAACAAAAGAACTTAGAATTTAGATGAGTACTATAAAATTTTTCGTGTTTCTAATGAAACTTCATTTTGTTGGACCTCTAATGTAATAAACTGGTATAAGCTTCAAGAAAAGAGAAACTTAGGTCTCCATATCTTATTATCTACAAATGGAATTTTTTTCAAAACATTTAGAATTTACGAATAAATGATGGCAAGAATAGCTTTCAAAAAGTGTAAGTTTGTTTATTCACTGAAAGTTAAATTTGAAAAAAATACAATTCGAAATTGTATCTTTTTGAGATATGTATTCTTCATCCAATATGAAATTCAGTGCTTTATGTAGAAATTTCAATAGCTCGTTAATTTGTAACCTATTATTGTATATGGTCCAATAGATATCTTAGCTTCTTAATATAATGAATTTTTGTAGTGTAATATTAATGTTAAACCTAAAATAAAGAAAAACAGTTGGGCATCTGGAGATTAAGATTTTGATCAAGAAATTATCTGTGAACGAGGATGAAGTTTAGAACATCTAGTTTATAAAGAGAGAACAAGGAAGATAAAGAAAAACCACAGAGAGATATAATCCAAACAGAATTTTGAAATGAGTTAACCCTTCCCTCCCCGTCCTTCTCTTCTTTTCTTCTTTCTTGCTATAATTTATTCTCTACCTCTATTTTTTTTTTAATCATATAAATTATTAATTATAAAATTAATTTATTTCATGAAAAAGGCAATTGTGACAAAATAAATTAAAAGCGTAGAGGGGGTATAATTTTTTCTGTACAATTAAAGTCTATATCCTTGAATTCAAAATTTGAATCCCAAATTCGGGACAAGCATATCGCTTTGGAAAATCAAAGGGCATATCTGTCAGTTTGTATGGGTGACTAAAAGTAGAGACAAATGACCTGTCATCCACGTGCTTCCTATGAAGATAAAAGTCAAAAAGATTTTCATTAGTTATTACCCCAGTTGCAAAAATTGATAAATTTAGGTTAAATTACAAGGAAAATCTGGTAATTTGGTTAATGCTCAAGTTAGCAATTTAGGGATTAGATTCCTCTCAAGTAATTGGAGAGAATTTCTCTCTGATGCACCTTATAAAAATATAATTCAAAAATATTTTTTAAAAATCATATATGTTCATAATGTAATTTATTACATATACTTGTTATATATAAAATTTGAAAATAAATTGATTAAGTTTTTCCGTTTGATTAAATGTTCTAATTTTTGTCTTGATTTTGACCCATTTTACACCGTTCAAATATTTCGTGCAAATTGAATGATAAAATATTTACGAATAAATTTGGTTTTAAAATATGTTGATCTACTCTTCGAAACAAAATTACTGATGTAATTTGATAATTTTTATGAATTTTAGTTGTTTAAATATAATAGATCATTTGAGAAAGCATTGGAGGGAAGTGTACTTGAGAGGAGTCTAGCCTAGCTACTTAGCTCTATGGTTTGCAAGTTTATAATTATCCATTTGTGGTTTGAGTTTTTCTTTTTTCTTTTTTTTTTTGGGTAAAATTGATGGAAAGTTTAAAATGTAACGAATTTCTACAAAAAATAAAAAATATCCCTAAATCTAAGTACCCTCATCACCGTTAACAACCCTCCTACACCAAATGGACTAGGTTGTATTTTATGTTAAATAAGATAACTAACCTTAATTGGAGATTTTAAACAATCAAAATAACTCTTTAAATAAAAAAATTTCAATCTATTAACATCCACTTAATGAAATATTTAATGAAGTCACTTTAACCCAAACCACAACAAAGTAATTTGTATATTTGCAAAATATATGGGAATAATTTAACATTACCTAAACCAAAGGAGGGAGTCTTTGTAATTTCTCATAAATTTACAGTTCAAGAACTAATAGAATGTTAACCGGTAATATAAAAATTTTCAATCCTAACACTTCCTTGGAATTCCACTTATAGGAATAGATCATCTCGCTTAATCAATTTTTGATACGATATGACACGACATAAATATGCTACTACATTAACGGGTTAGGATTGTGATTTTATGATAGGAACAAGACTATGATACAATAAGTTTACAATATAAGAATATATAGGTTGATAAGAGAAAAAGTGAATAGACATGTTTGACGCATTTATTGTGTTGTGTAGTAAAAATATGAAAACAATCAATTCACTTTAGGAGAGTTGGCAACATTTTGTTTGGGTGCAAGTTTGGGGGTTCAAATCCCCTCCTTGTATTCTTACATATAGAGGTTAGGTCTCTTATCTCTTGTCCCAGTTGAGTCTTCGTCTTCCCCCTTTGTAGTAGATATAGTTTATATAAGAATAAGTTAGACTGTTACCTTTTGAAAAAAAAAATAAAAATAGTAAGAATAGGAAAACATATTCAAATATTTTTATAATTATGTACCTCAACTCCTTTATCAATTTATCATCATACATAATTTGTTTTCTATTGATTGTTACATTAAAGTCCTCTATTATGTAAGAATTTTAACATCAATTTTGAAATCACAAATGCACTTTTTGAATATAAGAGATTTTTATATGACATTATATCAAAATTTTAACTAATTAAAGTCTCTATAACTTTGAAAATGAAAGGTGAAGCTCAAAAAAAAAAAAAGAAGAAGAAGAAGAAATGGAAGGAGAAAATTTGTGTACTCAAACCTGGGGAACTAATATTATTTATCTAAATGTTTTGCTACGTTAATTCAGTAGTATTAAAAATAGTAAATGGGGTTAACAAGTTAAATTAGACAGGATGCTATAACTAAAAAGTTCAAACCCAGCACTATTATTAATTAAGTAGTGTTAGAGTTGGATTTTTATAATTCATTTATAACATGACACAATTATACATAACACAACATGATTGACTCCTCTTATCTCACTTATTACATCTTTACTTCATTTCCATTTGTTGAATTGTTTTCCATTAGATTACATAACCACAACATGACACGATTATACATAACACAACATGATTAACTCCTCTTATCTCACTTATTACCTCTTTACTTCATTTCTATTTGTTGAATTGTTTAATTAGATTACAACATGAGAATATTCAAATTCTACAATTGGATTACATAACCAGGGGCTGACGCAGAGATATTACTTTATGGGGGTAAGAATATATAAAGGATAGCTCGATTTATCAACTTTTCATTATTAACAGTATTTGAGAATGGTCAGATCACTCAATTTATAGTATGTAATATTATTTTATATTTTTTTGAATAACCAGTTTTGATTATTTAAACTCATGACCTCCAAATCAAATGGTAAAAAGGGTTAGTGTTGTGTTAATCCTTAATTTGAGACGAGAATATAAATTAAAATACAACTATTTAGGAAAACAAAATTTTAATATTAGCAACATGTTTTAATACTTCAACCAATATCACAAAAAAAAAAAAAGAAGAAAGAAACAATTGTATAAACAATAACTATATATTTCTTTAAATTCCTTGATTTTTTTTAGAATAGTTTGACTTGACAAAAAATAATAATTTTTGAATTGTAAATGTTGACAATAACAATTCAAATAGAATAATTAATTATTTATTAATAAATTTGACATATTAAGTCCTTCTCATATATAAATGAAGTAAGTTAATATTTAAATATGTCATTGTTTTTTAATTAGATAAATATGAAGAATGATAAATATTAACTTAGATGAAGTTGTCTAAGTGCATTTAAAAATTAAAAAAAAACATTTGAGGGTAAAACCCTAATAAAAGAAGATTTTAGTAAAGAAAGTTCAAAGTACCCTATAAACCGAAATTTTTAATTTTTAATGATGCAAAAGTGTAAAATATTTAATTTTAGAATTACTAGATTAGTAACTTAAATATAATTTTCCAACTACTAATAATATTAATTACTTTTAAATGCTTTTTTTAACACAAAAATACAAATAGAGTTGAATACATGACAAACTTAACTACCAAAATATCTTGAAGTTAGAGGCTAAATAATTTCTTAGGGGAAAATATAGTAATTTCATAAATATTTTACCCAAATTATGTAGGAACTAAAAGGGATTACAGGATTCTTGGGGACAGCCGCCACTCCCCGCCCCGCTAATCGTTTGCCATTGTGGATAACTATATTATATGTTTCAAAAATTTGTATAGTATAATATGTTCCTATTTTAAAAATGACCAATAATTTTGGCACTCTACCATAAGTTTTAGACACTCCATATGTACTTTTTTTTAACTAACTTGACAATAATGTCCTTGGACTAAATACTAGATTGAATAATACCCTTTAACTTTTTATTACTATATTTAATATTAGAGAAAAACATTTTCTTTTACTTCATTTTTTAAAACATTTTCTTTTACTTCATTTTTGTCTTTTTTTCTTCTTTCTTTTTTTCTAATTCCTAATTTCTAAATACTTACATATTCTTCTATCAATTATTCTGTTAAAAGAAACTCATCAAATTCAAAAGGTTCAATTCACATCAGATCTATAAAAATTGATTTTATTTTTTATTTTTTTAATATTAAATTAGTATAAAGCGCTTCACCTTTTTTTTTGCCTTAAAATTTATTTTTTATTTTTCTTTTTAATGTTAAATTATAATAAATCCCTTTAACTTTTTTCCGCTTAAAATTTATCAAAATAATAAAATATTTGTTTACATCAAAGATCTCCTAGATATTATGGAAATGAAAAAGAAAATCATAATTTACTATAAATTTTAATTATTTAGAACAAATTTTAAATATAATAAAATGGAGATTTCTCCTTATATGACTTTCAGTAATTTTTTATGTTAATTTTTTTTTTTTACATAATTTTAATAGTAGGAATCCAATTGTGTCTTGTACTCAGTAATAATTTTTTTCTCTAATAGGATAATAAGGCAAACTATTTTTTATTTAATTTTGTGTAAGTGACTTTATGCCTATAGAGATTATGGTGTAAGTGACAGTGTATGAAAAGTTTATCCTTAAACTTAGTGTATGTAACTATTATAGTTTAGTTAGAGTTTTGATTACAAAAAAGTAATTACTTGCTTAATTTAATAATAAATTTAGAGTAAATGTGATATCTATATTATATATAAAGAGAGAGGGAGATTGGTATTTGTTATTATTTAAATTTTCTTTTTTGCCCTTATTATATGTGTAACTACTTATAATTTTCTTCCCACTCCCACTCCCACTCGCTATATTATTCTTTTATTTTTTGTATAATTTTTTTATTAACATTTCACTACATTTTAACAAAAAAATTGTGTAATTTTTTTAGAATCACACCTATATAATGTGCCTTTCCCACTAGTTAAAATAATGACTGCTTTCCTGTAAAAAAAAAAAAAAAAAAAAAGGAAAAATTTTAGCTCAATAATGCTTCTGTCAAATTGGTTAAGAATTGTAGGATGTCTAAAACTTTTACTGGTATATCAAAATCATTAACTTCCAAAATTTATAGGGTACAAACTTGCAGAATTGGTGATCTGATTCTATATACCCGGAATTTGCGCCTACCAAATATAAATTGCAGTCCACCATAAAGTATGGTGTTGGGTCGCACTCACCTTCAGAAAGTCTTAGGCTAGCCAGCCAATACCCACTCATGTGGGTTAATTTCATTCCCCCACCCCTGAAAAATGCTTAATTCTCACTTTACTCCTTAAAAGTTCAATTCATCAATCACCCCTAACAAATTTTCAATATTCCCTTCTTCATATAATTCCCTAATTAGTTCCACAAAAAGTGTGATTGAAGAATAAAGAAAAAGTTGAGGGTGACTTGATGGTGGCATGGGAGTTGTGTCTAGTGTAGTTAGGGGTTTTTCATGCGAGGTGTAGTATAGTCTTTTAAATATTCACAAGATTAATTGGTGGTCTACTATTGTGATTGTATCCAGGTGAGCAAAATATGAAGTTGGTGAGGGGAGATTTGATGAAATTGACCTTTCAAGGGATAAAGTGAGAATCAAGTGTTTCGTTCAAACAGTTATAATTCTGAATAATATTTATCATATTAAAATTTTTAAAATGAGATATATGTAAAATAAAAATATAATTAAAAATATGTTAAAAAATAATCATAAAATATTATTCAGAAGAAAAATGAATAATAAACCGTCTAAACGGAGTACTTTTCACGGGAATTGGATTTAACGCAATTTATTATTGATAAATGCATTCCAACTGCTAAAGTTGCTACCATGATGGATTCATATTAAACAATTCTGTGGCAAAATATTTGCCTAGCAAGGTTCAATTCAAGTGAAGTGATCAAGTCTGTTTTAATCGAAGTCTACACGAAATCCTGACCTTCAAATCGAGCTGCTTAGGTATGTAAAATTGTAAATTTTCAACCATCAATTGATTGCCCAATAAAGAAACCACTACATGACTAATGAAAAAATGTAATCTTATTAGCATGAGATACTTTGTGGGAAAGTTCTTAAACTCCTATAATCGTGTACTTTAAAGATTTATAATGTACTCTTAATCAAAATATATATATATATATATATATATATTAAATTATATAATGTAGAACATTATTTAATTTAAAAAAAAATTTAATATAAAAATTTTAAAATCAAGGAAATAATTTTCTTAATGAAACCCAATAACCTCACTACTTTGTAAGCTGTGAACTAGTTGACCTTTTTCGTTTCCTTTTTCTAATCTCCTCGAGTGCATATAAATTACATATGTTAACGCGAACTCGACCTATTATATTATTTATAAATTATGGTACAAATTTGATGATGTCAAAATAATATATTTAATGATAATATTATATGTGGTTCTGAGCCTGAATCCATTAAAGGTATTTTAGTAATTTTATTCTCGTGGTCTAAATAAGTTCAAATGGGTCAAATATTATATATTCGACATGCGAATCGATCCGACCCATCGGTTTCAAATATAAATATCAAAATGACAGGTCAAATTCAAAAAATTACTTTCCTAATCTTCGAATTTTCTCTTTAAAATTTATGTTTTTGTCGAAATACTAATTTGAGCGTCGGAACCTTCCCCGAGAGACAACAACCCCACCCTTTTTATTTTATTTTCAGGTGATCCGGACATAGGTACTACGCGCAATGCTCAACTTTTATTTGAGTAATACTACACACGAATTAACCCTAACTCAAATTTTTCGCATCAACAAAATTAAATCTCATTAAATAAGTAATATATATTTAAGAAATATTTTACATAAAATTTATAGATGTGGCTATAAATTGGAGTCATATAAATATTTTTCTTTTAAAACAAATATCTTTCATGGTCATGTCATGCATAAAATAAATCTTAACTACTCACTCCACATTATAGATTGAATATAATTGTCGTTAAAATAACAAAAAAGTAAAAAAAAAAATTATTATTTTTCAATCATTTAATAATTTGTAATACTCATTATGTACTGTAAAGTGAGTAATAAAGAATTTTCGGTCATGTGAGGGTCGTTCATCTCCAAAAATATCTAGCTCATTTCGGGGACAAAGATGCTAGTTTCACGTGGCAAAGAAATGGGGTCAATCGATTTATTTGTAAATCTATCCTCATAAAATAGTAGTAGTACTTAGGCGGTTGATAGTTTGATTTATTTGAATAAATCGATCAATTAAATCAGTTTAATTTCAGTGTTTTAATAATTGATATTCGAATAAACTAAATAAGGAAATTAGTTATATGATTTAAATTTAATTTTTGAAAATTAATAACACAATAATCGAATAACTGAACTTTTAGTTTTTAGTATTTTAATAACTAATTACGTATTTCTATTTATTCAACACTTTGAAATTATTTTTATTCGTTATTTTTTAGTACCTAATTTTAGTTTTATTAGTTTTAGGTTTTTATTATTAATTTGACTAGCTTTGTATTTAATTTTATACTTAGTTTTTCAATTAACTCTGAATATTGGTTAATCGGACAAATAAAAAAAAAAGTTAATCAACCAACAAAAAAAAAATGATTTAGATTTGATTTTGATTTTGATTTTAATTTTCTTGTACCGAAAATTTAAAAA
The DNA here is from genome assembly GCA_025175665.1 of Cinchona pubescens. Classification (NCBI taxonomy): domain Eukaryota; kingdom Viridiplantae; phylum Streptophyta; class Magnoliopsida; order Gentianales; family Rubiaceae; genus Cinchona; species Cinchona pubescens. Next base: position 1,090,277 of record JANKKI010000157.1, read on the forward strand.
AAATCAAGAATTTTTAACTAATTATTTCGAATCCGATCGATGAACGCCCTATTAGTACTAATTTTTACAATATAAAGGTGAAAAAAAATTTGGTATAATATCTATATTTCTATCGAGATTCCTTTAATTGTGATTGATTAATCAATTATTTTACCCAAACTTTTTCTCCTCCATTTTCCTTTCTAACTACCCACTCTCCTGTGCCTCGATTGTTGGTTATTTTTAATAAAACGATCCTTAGTTGCATAACGCTTTTCTATAAAGAGGTCATATCTAGTATTAATCTAATGTTGATTATATGTTGTTTTTTATAAGAAAAAAAAATTATGGAGTGTAGCTTTATTATTATTATTATTATTATTATTAAGATAAGATATGTCATCAACACGTATTTGAACGAATTATTATAGTTATGATACATCATTCATCAATAAAGAATTGAGAGCAGAGAAAGTATTAGCGGATTTACAATGGGGCAGTGCCCTACTGATCTCCCCAGTGAAATCCTATTATTATGTGTTATGTTTTACATAAATATTTATCATATATTTTTAGTAGTACCCACATTAAATACAAATATATAATCATTCATGAAGTGGTTGAATTAGAATTAGTGACGTGTTTGGTGATTTTTTTAATAATGTATTAATGATTATTATTTTGTCCTATTTGAATTTGTTTTCTGTTTGTTATGAACCTGTAATTTCTAATTTCAAGTTAATTTTTTTTAGAGTCCTAAATTTGACTTGTTTAATTAGAATTTACTATTATTATTGTTATTCAGAATAATTTTCAAAAGTTAGATTTCAACTAATGTAATGTAAACTAAAGTGAGAGTCAAATTTAAAATATTTCATATAGTATGATCGTGTGCTTTCCACCTCAACCATTGCCGTGTTGATTAAATGTGAAAGCTTGGTATCAACTCTTGAGAAAAAGGGGATGCTTCATATTTGATTTGAGGGAAAAAATAAATGTAAGACTCCACCAAATCCAGCCGGCTTTTCTACATAATGCAAATCAATGATATAAGAAAAGTTTTACAGACAACGAGTTTATGTTCACTCTCCTAGGACTCGGTCTTCTGAACACAAAAGTTGCTTGATTGGTATGTTCATTTTTTTTTGGGAAAACAAATTTTTTGTTTTTATTTTTTAACTTTTAATACACTAAGCCTACCTAAATATAAATATTTTTATCTGTGTATGGAAATCCAAAAGTTCAAATTCTTTCGAATTACTACTTGTCCATGAAAATCACATATTTCTTCAATGGTAATACAAACTCCTGTATGAATTCCTACACGTCAATTTTGAGACTATTATGCCTTTCTCCACTTATTCATTATGGAATAGGCGTACCTAATTTAGGCTTCGAGAATCAATGACAAATGGCATTTTGGTCCTCCAAGTTATCGAATTATCTCGATTAAGGCTCTTCGACCTTCAATTTCCGCAATTTGACCTTCGAAACTGCGTGTCAATCAAGCCTACATAATAGTGTCAACCATCGTGGTAGAAGTAACCACACGCAAAAGGATGATCCTGATTACTTTGAGGAAATCCAGAATTTTAACTACACACCCAAATTGAAAATATTTTCAATTCAAGATTTCGCCAAAGCAACGTAAAGAATGGAGGGAAATTTAGTTAAGTGGGAGTGATGTGCGCATGTCCGACTTTTAGTTACAATTTGCAGCTAAATATGCATTCCATTACTCGATAGCCTCAGCTTAATTTCCATACCTACTACAGTATTATTCTTTTCAATCATCAAAATCCGTTAGATGTACCGGACAACGAAGTGTAATTTAGATAGTAAAACGTTTTTTTTATGATCTATTGGTCATGAATTCGAATTATTAAAAAGTAAAGGGAGAGATAGGTTTAAAAAAAAAATACTAGATAAACTGAAAAGGAAAATTCATACCTCAATAAACTTTAACGAATTCGAGATGTGTTTATAACAAGACTTTTATATTAAACACAATTAAGTTTGATAACAATGAAGCCTTTCAGTGAGCTGTTGCGGATACAGTCCACTTGAATACACGTTAAGAGGACATAGATAGCAAGTGAAGCTCTTCCGAGCAGCAATCAAAGGGCTTGCTCTATTATGAAACTGAAAAAGACAGAGTATAACATATTTTCAACAAATTGCTTTGATATCACCATCACTTGTTTCTGCCTAATTATGAGCAAAAGATCATGACTTCATAAACAACAAAAATTAAAAGGAACAATTAAACAAGCGTTTCAAATAAGAAACTTATAAGTCATTTTCAAATAACCAAATCATCTATTACAATCGCCTCTCTACATCTAACTCATCCTAGAGAAAGGTATTATCTACACAAATATTATCTAGACAAAGTTATAGGCCTGGGCTACAGGGAACTGATGTAAAAAGACATTGTTCCTTGCAAAGTTTCAAGTTTAAGCATATTCTGGTGATGTACATATACATGTTACAGGATCCAACTACAATGTAAAACTGACATGTTTTTTCTCTTTTCCAAATGTAAATGCATCGACAAGATTGCAATTTAACAAGTTACTTAGTCATTCATCTAAATCAGTAATTCTTGTCATGATTATGAGGGAAACTCAGTATCCATGATCTTTATGCCACGTCTCACTCTTCTCAATATGCTCACCCTATTCACTTGAGATACAAGAAGACCCGATTGCCGCCTTCTTTTTCTCCTAACTTGGTTGGAATTAGTGCTTCCAACAGGAGATTTAATTTGGATTGCTTCAAGTCTTTCAACTCTCTCTTCATACCAAAGCTGCTTGTATGACATCCTTGATGCTTGGTTTGTACTACAAAGGTCGCCAAAATAGTAAAGGGGCTCAACATAAGAGGCTGAAGAAGACACAATGCCCTTGATTCTGGTTGGCTGCAGAAGCTCAACAAACTCCTTTATCTCAGCAAAGCATGAGTGGTCAGAATATGGAACTGTATATATGTATTGATTATAGATCCGGACATCTAACGAGTCTCCATTTGGCCTTTTTATCTTGGTGCTGGCGACACCACATGAAGGAGAAGGATAGATGATCGATATTGCCCTTACCTTTAAAGATTTTCTTTGCCCATGGAAGACCAGAGGGCATGATGCCTATGGTAGGACGCATCATGTTCAATCCTTCAAGAGTTTCAATGCTAAAGCTATAACGAGGAATGGCACGAACTCTAGTAAGCGAGGTTTTGGTAGTAAAGTTGTCTTGGAATCCAAGAAGGTGCATAGTTTGCAAGCGCTCAGGCCATACCCAGATCTGCAATAAGTATAGAAAGCAACTGAACTGCTAGTTTTGTAATGTTAATGAACCGCATGGTAAAGGAAAACATAATATAATAGATGAAGTTTATTCCTTATGAGTAAAAAGTACATCTTCAGGCCACAATTCAACATTTTGGTGATGGAACGACAAATTTGACCTTTTAAATTTCCTGGATCAAAGGATTTGGTGAATGATTTGAAATCTATAAATTTGTTCGAGTAATTTTACAGCTACCACCAATGAATTCTAAGTTTACCCAAATTAAATAGTGTGAAAGGAAAGATTTCAAATAACTTTTAATTTGGGTGGATTTAAAATTCATTCATTTTGACTTTACGAATCCCTCCAACAAATGTGTGGATTTCAAATCCTTCATCAAATCCATCAAACCTAAAGCAACAATATTGATTTCAGACTACAGAAGACGAGAGGAATTTTAAAATCAAATTTAGTCAACCAAGGAAAAAGAGACGTGATTTCTAGCTTAAGCTCATATACCAACCAAGCAAGGGGCATTAGCTGCAAGCACAATAATACAAAGAAGTAAGCTGCCTGGCTAAGATCGTGACAGAAGCTTTAAGCAACGCTCAGACATGAAGCTTTAATTAAATGAGTTACAAATATAAGAAGTGTCTCAATCCAATAGAACTACTCCTGATGCCAGATTTTCTCAGAAGAATGCAACAGAATTTGATCAGATTCATGCAACAGATGTTAGTCAGATTCATGCACATTTCTACAGAACTTTCTTTGCTAGTCACTGAGTTGCATTATGTTGAATGGGATATAAACAGGACAGAGATAATATTGCTGAGATATAATATCTTCTAAAAAGATTCATACGTACCTTTATTTTCAGCTCTTGTGATACATAGTGCAAAAGATCTTCTTTTCCCAATGAATCTATACCAATGACTATATCATGATTAGGATGCGAGGTGATGATATTAATGACCTGTCGTGGGTCAAAAACTTGTAAGAAATGGGCAAGGCTTCTCAATATATTATCACAAGCATGCAGCTTGAGAAAAGATAGGCACGTCAGAAACATCTAATTCTCAAGTTCTCTCTTAAAAGTTTTCAAACAATTGTGGTGTATAAATGTTTATCAAATCCTAAAATCAAAAGAAATTAACGTACACAATCCCTACATAACTTATTTTATTTCTGCATTATAACACAAAGCAAATTATGGAATTGGATAATGCAAGAAAAGAAAGCATAATTTTAGGAAACAGATTCATTAGCAGAAAAGATCAACTAGTCACATTGCGCCTTTAAGTGGTAACATTATAACCTACCCCAAGTACATAATAGTTGCAATTTAAAAAAAAAAAAAAAAAAGGCGAATAAACATGGTTTCCTATTTTCCATCAAATCCCAACATAAATAGAAGTTAATTCTGACTAAATTCTCAATCCAAGTTACTCATTTTCTCCAACATAATGCCTAACAAAGCTACAGTGTTGTGTACATAAGCAAAACCAAAAATAAAATTCTTCAAGGAAAAGAGCATGTACCTGCCTAGCAGCAACATCACGAGAAGGAAAACAATACGACGGATTACAGTAAGTATTATCCAAGTACAGAGTATCCAGTTTCTCATCCTTGAGAGCTTTAAGTAGCATGTCCCTTGCAATTTTTGCTCTATGACTCGTGGTTTCCCACCGGAAATCACCCGTAAAAAGCATACAACCAAATTCGCCACGAAATAAATACATCACTGCCCCTGTAAAAATCAGTATTTATCCATTCAATTAAAAAAAAAAAAAAAAATGCAAGTCCATATCAAGTCAATTCTAGATTACCCAAATAAACACATAATCCGGATAAAAATTATACCCACCGTAATATTTGAATCAGAATTGATACTATTCCAGTAATTTAATCTCATTGAGGACTTTCATCGAACACATAACGAACAACTAAAAACAAGGACAATCTTCCAACAAAAAAAAGATAACTTGAGAATTGGCAATACCGGGGCAATGGTGGGCGTCTATGGCCATGACTTGGACGGTGGTGGGGTGGCCGGAGGAAGGGGAGAAGAGGGGCAGAGAGTACCAATGGCCGAGGTTGAGTATGCGAAGAAGGGAGAGCTTAAAGCCGGGGAATTTAGAAGGGAACAGCTTAGCAGTAATACGGGAGCAGAAGAGTGGACCCCATTTCCACGTCGGAGTAAGGCCGCGGGTATGATCGGCATGAAGGTGAGTTAAAAAATAAGCTTGGCTGCCTTGGCTCCACCGGTCGACCGAAATAATTCCGCTCTCCATTGTCAGATGATTATGAGTCAATTATCAGAATTCGATGGTTTGTTTTTTCTGGGTTTTCTTTATTATATTTAATGGAGTATTTATAGGGATCTGTTTATCTAAATTTCCGGGAGAGTGGTTGGCGGAGATGAGCAGCCGCGCCGGGGGAGAACTGGAGATTTGGGTTGGCGGCCTGGCGGGGGGGTTTGGGAATTTGAAATCTGCGAAATATAATAAAAAAAGAACAGGAATTTAAACGACGTCGTCGTCGGTGATGCAAATTGCAAATACAGGCAATGGAATGTGGAGTTTCCTTTTTGTTTTGCTTAGCCCATTTTGCTCATTTTTTCTAGCTTTCAGCCCACTGTCTATCTTCTTGACTCCTAATTTTTAGGCCCAAGGTTGAGCTAAGAAATAGCATGGCCTTCATTATTCAGATTAGCCACGTGGCAAGTGGTTGGAGCTGACACTGGTTTGTGGTTGGGTTAGTGGAGCCGAGGATTTGAATCCATCAAAATTTTATGTAACATGTATATAAGTTATTGGACATCGAGCTGAACTTATTCGTCATTAAGTGTTATATTTACCATTTGGTAAAGATCTTTGACATAATATTTGAGTTTTAAACTTAAAAAGAAAATTTACTACTAAAAAATGCAATACATGAACAAAGGCTTAAAGATAGACAGGCCATTTGACGACCAAATCAATAGTTAAATGTCTTAGTAATGTCGTATCAAGAGTGAGTAATGGCGATCACGAACTTGACTAGGTATTTTAACATTTAGTGGTGAATATATAAATTTTGAAAATATTTTAAAAATCAAAACCGTCTATAAATCAATTCCCTTTATATACAAATGTCTTGCAAAAAATCTATAAAAAAAAAAACATTTTACTGATTAATTGAGTAATTTTATGTCTCATAAAAATTTGAAAATATTTCTTGCACCATCTAAACGTGACATAAAATTCAATAGTTGTTACAAATTCGGTTGATTGTGAATGTTTACACATGTATTTTTATTTTGATAAATTATAGTGGAAGTGTATCTATATCTAAATATTTGTATAACTGTAAATACAAGTTACATTATTTACGTTACGTAACTTATAGGTCATTGTACTCTTATAAATATATGCACTACATGAGAAATAAAAGGACAGACAGAAAAAAATCTTTCATTTTTCTTTTCTCTCTTTTTCTCTCAATTCCATACATTTTTTATATTTTGTTTAACTTTTATAACACGTTATCAGCACGATCAATCTAGTAAAACTTGAAGATATTTAGGTCTTTTCTTATCCCAATATCTATTTATTGTTTATTTTGATTATTATTTTGAATCTTGTCAAATCTTACCAAACTCGAATTTACGGCCTTTGATATAACAGACAAGAATTATCTTTCATAGATTTTGGATGCTAAAATTCATTTAAATTCTATAGGACTTGGAGACACCATTAAAAAAGAAAATATTGTATCTAATCAGGACAAGGCAAAATCAATAATTTTTCTTCCTCATCATATACATGAAATATTAAAAAGTGAGTATCTCACCGTAAAAAATCTTGACAGTTCTATGAAAAAGTCTGAAAGATTGATTTGACCACCAGAAAACAGTAATTCTTCCCAAAGCTCGTTATGAGTGGATGCAATTAAGATTGCAAGATTTTAAATCTGTAAGTGATTATAACTCTGTAATGTTTAGAATCAGTTCCTAATTAAATTTATATGGGAAAAATATTACTAATGAAGATATGATGTAAAAAATATTTTCTACTTTTCGCGCTTTGAATGTGCTCCTGCAGGAGCAATATCGTGAAAAAGATTTTATGAGATATTCTCAACTAATTTCATGTCTTCTTGTAGTTGAGTTAAATAATGAATTATTGATGAAAAATCATGAATCTCGTCCCATTGAAACTGCTTCATTCCCTAACGTGAATACAAATATGTCTGAAAGTGCTTCATTCCCTAAAATGAATGCAATTATGCATAACAATTCTAAAAATAATTATGGTTATGGGCGTGGCCGTACCCGTGGACATGGACGCGGACACGAACGTGGACATGGTCGTGGTTGTTATCTTGGAAAAGGCCGTAATAATTACCCATACCACCAGAAGTGGATTAATCCTAATGACAATGAGAAAGGAAAAGAAAAGGTTGGTCAAAATATTCTTACCAAAAATACTAAAAATTTGTGTTATCGATGTGACATGAAAGGACATTGGTCACGTACTTGTCATACTTCTGAGCATCTTGTTAAATTTTATCCAGCATCCATCAAAGGAAAAAGAGAAAAATGTGGAAGCAAATATGACTTATCAAGGTGATAGCGTAATGACAAATTTTACTGATAAAATTGATGACTTAAACTATAATACTAATGACTTCAATGACCTCACCGATATAATGTATATGGATGCATCAGATTTATTTGAGAGTTATGAGTAAATTATTGGCAAGGAATAAAACTGTGGATTTTTTTTTAGTTTATTATATTTTTTTTAGTTCATTTAGTTGTTTTTTTAGTTTAGTTTAAATTGCAATATTTATTTTAATGTAGTTTTTTTTTTTTTTTTGTAATATTTATTTTGATGGAAATGGGATTAAGTTATTCTTTTATGAAGAATATGAATATTTCTCATCCAATGATTGGATTCAAGAAAAGCTAAGATTTATATCTTGCTGATAGTGCAACAACACATACGAAACTTAAGAATAAGAAATATTTTTCTTATTTAATAACGGATAATGCCAACGTTAATAACTATTGGGTAGCACTGAATTAATTGATTGTTGCAGAAGAGTCACTATATTATTACCCGGAGGAACAAAATTCATTATAAATAATGCATTATTTTCTACTAAGTTTCAAAGAAATCTATTAAATTTTAAAGATATCCGTTGAAATAGATATCATATTGAGACTGTAAATGAGAAAAATATTGAGTATCTATATATCACAATAATATCTAGAAAGAAATGTGTTTTGAAAAAGTTGTCTACTTTTTCTTCTGATTTGTACTATACATATATTAGTACAATTGAATCACATGTTATAGTAAATCAAAAGTTTACTGATCCAAATACTTTTGTTATTTGGCATGGACCGGTTAGGCCATCCCGAAAATAATATGATGCATAGAATAATTGCAAATTCACATGGACATTTATTGAAGAACTTGAAGATTCCTCAATTTAGTAAATTTTCTTGTTATACTTGTTCTCAAGAAAAATTAATTATTAGACCATCACCAATTAAAATCGAGATTGAATTCTCAGCATTTCTGGAACGTATTCAGGGTGATATATGGGCCCATTCACCCGTCATGTGGACCGTTTTGATATTTCATAGTTTTAATAGATGCATCTACTAGATGGTCTCATGTGTGTTCATTATCTTCTTGCAACCTGATGTTTGTGAGATTACTTGCTCAAATAATTCGATTAAGAGTACAATTTCTAAGTTATGCAATTAAGAAAATCTGTCTTGATAATGCTGGCGAATTTACATCTCAAGCATTTAATGATTTTTGTATGTCAAATGGTACAACTATTGAACATGCTGTAGCACATGTTCATACACAAAATGGTTCAACAGAATCATTCAATATATTAAAGCTCCAATTAATAGTTAGACCATTACTTATGAGAATAAAATTACATACTTGTGTGTGGAGATATGCTATTTTGCATGCAATAGCACTTATACGTATCAGGTCAATAAATTATTTGAAATTCTCTCCATTACAATTGGCTTTTGGTCAAGAGCCTAATACATCCCATCTAAGAACTTTTGATTGTACGGTATATGTTCCAATTGCTCCACCAGAACACACAAAGATGGGTCCTCAAAGAAGATTAGAAATATTTGTTGGATATGAGTCTCCCTCTATAATTAAATATCTTGAACCATTAAAAGGGAATTTATTTACGGCACGTTTTACTGATTGTCATTTTGATGAAAATATTTTTTCAACATTACTGGGGAGAAGATAAACACCTAGATAGAAAAATTGAATGGAATGAATTATCATTATCATACTTTGATCCTCGTACAAAATAATGTGAATTAGAAGTTCAAAAGATAATTCATTTGTAAAATATTGCGAATCAACTAGCATTTTAGATTCATTTACTGACCTAAAACGAGTTACTAAATCTCATATAGAGGTGAAAATGCTGCATTTAGAATTGAAGTTTCAGTATATAAGTGGAAATGATAGTAAACTACGCCTAAAACGTGGTAGATCAATCGGTTCCAAAGATAAGAATTCTTGAAAGAATACAGGAACAACTATTCAAGATGGTCATATAATGGAGACGGGTGCTTCTGAAAAGACTCTAGACATAACTAATTATAAAATTTCAGAAGTGGATCAGGTACTTGAATCAAATGAAAATGAAGAAATCTCGATAAGTTATGTCTCTATTGAAAAAAGATGGAACCAAAAAGATATTGTTGTCGACAACAACTTTGTTTACAACGTAGTTGTTGATGTTTTGAATGAAAACGAGGATCTTGAACCTAAATCTATCAAAGAATGTTGACATAAAGATGATTGGCCAAAATAGAAAGATGCAATTCAAGTAGAATTAAATTCACTTTCAAAATGTGAGATTTTTGGACCTATCGTAAGTCCAAAGTCGGTGGGGTACAAATGGGTATTTGTACGAAAAAGAAATGAGAAAAATGAAATTGTGCTATACAAAGCACACCTTGTCGCACAAGGATTTTCACAAAGACCTGACATTGATTATGAAGAAACATATTCTCCTGTAGTGGATGCAATCACCTTTAGATATCTTATTAGTTTGGCAGTTTATGAAAAATTTGAAATGCGTTTAATAGATATTGTGACAGCCTATTTATATGGCTCGCTTGATACAGAGATCTATATGAAAATTTTTGAAGGATTTAACATACCCGACGCATATAAAGTTTCCCGAAAAAATTATTCAATAAAACTACGTAAATTCTTATATGGATTAAAGCAATCTAGGCGTATGTGGTATAATCAGCTCAGTGAATATCTCTTGAAAGAGGGTTATAAAAATGATCCAATTTGTCCATGTATTTTTATAAAAAGAACTGGATCAAAATTTGTGATAATTACTGTATATGTTGATGATATAAATATTATAATTGGAACTCCTGAAGAGCTTCAAAATGCAATAAATTGTTTAAAGAAAAAATTTTAGATGAAAGATCTAGGTAAAACTAAATTTTGTATAGTTCCACAATTTGAGCACTTAACGCATGAAATTTTTATTCATCAATCACTTATATATAAAAAGTATTAAAGCGATTTTATATGGATAAAGCACATCCATTGAGTACCCCCAATGGTTGTAAGATCACTTGATATGAAAAAAGGATCCTTTCTGTTATCGGGAGAATGATGATAAACTTTTTGGTCCCGAAGTACCATATCTAGGTGCTATATGAGTATTAATATATCTTACTAATAATACACGATCTGATATAATATTTGTTGTAAATTTGTTAACAAAATTTAGTTCTTTTCTAACTCGAAAATATTGGAATAATGTTAAGCATAAATTTAGATATCTCCGAGGGACTATTGATATGGGTTTACTTTATTCAAGTGAATCTAAATTACAGTTAATTGGCTATGCAGATGCCAGATATTTTCCATCTGACTCACATAAATTTTGATCTCAAATGGGTTATTTATTCACATGTAGAGATACAATTATATCATGGCGTTCAACAAAACAAACTTTAGCCGCTACTTCTTCAAAGCATACAGAATTAGTTGCTATACATGAGGCAAGTAAAGAATGTATTTGGTTACAGTTATTAATCTAACATATCCAGAAAATATGTAACTTAACGTTAGAAGAGAAATTGCCAACAACATTATATGAAAATAATACAGCATGCAAAGCCCAGTTAAAGGGAGGTTATATTAAAGGAGATAGAACGAAGCATATTTCTCCAAAATTTTTCTATACTCATGATTTTCAGAAAAAATGGTGATATTGATATCCAACAGATTTGTTCATGTAATAATCTAGCTAATTTATTCACAAAGGCGCTACCCACATCAATATTTGAGAAGATAGTTTATAATATCGGAATGCACCGTCTCAAGGATATTAAGTGAAGTTTTCATGAGAAGGAGTAATAGTACACGTTATAAGAGACAGTAGATTCACTTTTTTTTCCTTGACCATAATATTGTCCTAATGAGTTTTTCAGGCAAGGTTTTTAATGAGGCAACATGCAAAAGTGTACCACAAATTTTGTGTACTCTTTTTCCTTCACTAAGTTTTTGTCCCACTGGGTTTTTCCTAATAAGGTTTTAACGAGGTACATGATTTAGTCATTAGACATCCAAGGAGGAGTGTTACAAATTCTGTTGGTTGTGGATGTCTACACATGTATTTTAATTTTGATAAATTGTAGGGGAAGTCTATATATATCTAAATATCTGATAACTGTAAATACAAGTTATGTTATTTACATTACATAACTTATGGGTCATTGTACTCTTATAAATGTATGCACTACATGAGGAATAAATACAGACAAAAATATCTTTCATTTTTCTTTTCTCTATTTTTCTCTCAATTCCATATATATTTTTTATATTTTGTTTAACTTTTATAACAATAGTGAATTTTTTTTTCAATTCTGAATTGATTTTTGTATACGATGTTCAACATAAATAAGATAAAACTAAGGATATGTTCATATTATTTTTAAAATTTTTAATTATTTAGATATAGGTAAATGAACAACATCCAAATCCCTAATTTTCGGGACTAAAATATGAATAGCTAAAAACATGCGCATTAGGCAATATGGAGAAAAATAACTACTGAAAACCGGATTTGGATCTCTCTATTTCTTTCCTTCCATTTCTTTGTACATTTACCTATATCTAAAAAATTAAAATTTAAGAGGATAATCTAAATATACAGTTAGTCTTATTTCACTGAGTAAATCATATCCAAATTCAATTCATTCAGAAAAATTTTTAACATTGAATTTTGTGTCACATTTAGACGGTGGTAGAATTTTTAATTTTGATGAAAAAATAAAATTTCTTAATCGAACAGTAAAGTTTTTATTATTTTCTTTTGATCTTTTTGTAGGGTAATTTTGTTAAACATGATTTAAATTATGCACATTTTTTATTGTTAAAAATATTTTATAAATTTTATTTTATAAGGCTAAATAAAAACTCTCTTATTTATCCATAAACGAAGAAGATCCTGAAAATCAAACCATTTGGTGTAAGAGTTGTCATACGTGCGAACCATCGGGTGTTAGAGAACAACTAAAATAGAAAACTCATGCAAATGCCAAAACGTTTTGCATCAAAAAGAAAGTTAACATGATGTTCAACTACTTTATTTCCTAGGTTTCCCATATTGTCTCTTTTGTAATGGCTATTTCTCAAAATTAGGTAAAGGAAATTGGTATTAATTAAGTATGAACAATCACATCAAGAACCAGTAGAGTCATCTCAGAAAAGTAACATAGAGACAAATGTGAACCATGTTTAATTAGCTGTCCCGTGTGTCCCCATCTCACAACCCCATTTCACTGAAATCGTTCACGTCTATCTCACAATTCCTGGGACAAAATAATTTATTGAAAATTATTTATAACTTTTTTAAAATTGAAAAAAAAAATGAAAATGAATTATTTGTTAACACAAATTGAAAATGTTGTTTTTGTTTTTCATGTTTAAAAAAATTAAAAGTTATTTTTAAAAATAACTCTGAACTTACTTTTTTATAAGTGTTTTTGTCAATTTCAAAAAAATAATTTATTACTTTTTATCAGTAATTGAGAACAAGGTCAAAATCCAGCCATATGCATGATTCTCCTTTGTTTAAATATATAACTTAATCTTATCTTTTAAAGGGCATTAATTTAGGATGTTTTGTTTGTTTTATCATCTAATTTAGATGGAAATTTGCCATAGAAATTTTTAGAATATTTTGTAGAAAAATATTGGTTGGATGTATGTGTGGTAAAAGAAAAGTTTGTTGGGCAGTATGTCATAAAAATAATTTTCTTATAAAAAATGTCAACTAATGACATATATTTATTTATTTATCTTTCTACAACAAAATCACTTACAGGAGATCTTATAAGTTTTTCTCTCCAAATTTAGTTCTCTTTTTGTTTTATTGTCCTAGCTAAACCAAGCCAAAGTCTTAGGAAGTCTACCCTTTCTAGCCATTTCATCAACAAAAGCTGGCAACACTAAACCTTGATAGAGAAAAGATGGTAATAATAGTAACAAGCCAAAAATTAAAAGGACGAGAGTTACAATTCAGACACGTTGCCACGGCCATGTCGCTCATTGCCTTTTTACGTCCAAAAACATTTTTGTAGCTAACGTCTCAACTACGATATGTCGACTTGAATCTTGAAATAATAGACCTATCACGTCGCTTCGTTCATTTGTTGGATCAATCAATTGACACCATAACTTAGACCAAAGGAAACGAAGAAGTTTTTTCTCCACTTGTGTGACATGCATCATTGTTGAGCTATTACGTACACCTTGTGAATTAAATTGTGATATATTGAGAGGGAATAACATTTATAAGCCCCACGTACTTAAAAAATCACTTAATTATTAATATTAATTTACGTAAAAAATTATATTAAATTATTAATTTTTAATTTTAAATATATAATCGAATTTTATTTTTTTTTTTCCGGAAATAGAAAAGACTAATGACAAGTTTTCAATAAAGATCGCCTCAAGCTATTTTTTGCAGCCAATTATTCTTTAAACCAGACGAAGTTGGGGACGGAGAGGGACGGTCTGTCAAAATTTTGAAATTTATATTTTGTTCCCTTGAGATTTTATAAATTTTTTATTATATTCTTACAAAAATTAGATTTTGCTCTTCTAAATTTTTTAAAAACTATAAAATTATTCGTTAAATGTATGTTTATATATTCTTATCCCCAAAAAATTTAGAATTATATTATTTCCTTTGAGATTTTTTTTAAAAAAAAAATTAATCACCTACATAAATTTATACTTAACTCTCCTAATAATGTAGAAAAAATTATAAAGCAATCCCTCTAAAAATATATTAATATAATTTTGCTACTCAAAATCTAACTTCTGCACTCGCCTGCTTTGAACTATTCTACTTGTATGCTAACCAACTTCATGTGTTGCATGGTTGCCTTTAAAAAATATAATAAATCATCAAATAAATAATTTACCCTGAATTTGTATAGAATTATATGTTCATGTATCTTTCTTCTTTCTAGAAGTGTGTCTATATATATATTGAATGAACTTTGGTTGATTACTTTTTCACCTAATTATTTATTCCATTAAACATATTGAAGATACAAATGGATAACCCTGTCCATTTGCCGTATAAAATTATTAGATAAATATTAAAGAACAGATCTAATATCACTCTGGATCTTTTTGTCTCGCTACTTGTATTAATTTTCTGTCTTATATTTTGAATGTTTGCAATATGTGCTTTGACTGTTAACATATTGTGTGTATTGAGGATCAAGTTGTTCTCCGTAATCAAGAATTACTACTTAATTAATTGCCCTTGACAATTATGTTAGTGCTTCTAATAATCCTTCATCTTGTAATAGTCGCCCCTTTGACGAAGACTTCGAAGACTGAAATTATAAATGTACATATATTATTATCGGATAATTAGAGAGCTATGTTTGCATTATGTATAGGGCGGATCTTTGAACTTTCAACCGTTCTAAGTTTATCATTCTAAGGACGTACATACCAAATGCCCATTTAATTTTTTATTCTTTATTTTTTATTAAGTTCTTTGTTTGAACTTGAATCAAATATATTGACCTTGCAACTTGCTTATAATCAAGTAATCAACGATAGTCGCCCTTCATCTCTCATGTATTTAATATTTTTCGTTTATTCCTCCTAAAATTAATCTCAACCCTTTTGCAGTTAATTTTCTCAAATAATAGAAAGATTTGAAACTCTGCCTCACTTTCACACCTTCAATTTCGGACTCTTCTTTCATTGCCTTCCAGTCAAACATTTTTTTCACAAGTCACCACACAAACATTAACCATTTTACCCTCCCCCAAAAGAAAAAAAAAAAAAAAAAAAAAATCCCACCCTAGTTTAACCATATTTTATTTGGTTAATAATTTATTTCCCTATATATACATATTCACTTGAACATCAAATTTCTATGGTGTATAGATTTTTAATCTAACCAAGTCAACAAACTAATTTTTCTTCATCCAAACTCGACCCTCATGAATCCCCAAGAAAACAACCACCACCATTCTAAGCTCAACCACCACCCTCCGGTCCACCACCTCCCGCCGGTCCAAGTCAAACCACCACCACCCTCTTCCCCAGCTTTCTCTATTTCATTCTCTACTCCAACTTCCTCCGGCACCCCCACCCCTATCTCCACCGCTCACCGCCGCATAGCCATCGCGGTAGACCTAAGTGACGAGAGCGCATTCGCTGTCAAATGGGCCGTCCAAAACTACCTCCGCCCGGGTGACGCTGTGATTCTCCTCCACATCCGTCCCACCTCCATTCTCTACGGTGCAGACTGGGGCTCTACCACCCCAACCGCAACCTTCACACCACCATCTTCCCCGGCCCCCGCAGCCACCGAGCAAAAAATTGAAGAAGATTTCGATAACTTGACGAACACGAAAGCTACGAACTTGGCACAACCATTGGTCGAAGCCCACGTGCCATACAAGATTCATATAGTGAAAGATCAGAAATCTACTATCATGATCTGAAGGAGAGGCTTTGTTTGGAGGTGGAAAGGCTGGGGCTGAGTGCGGTGATCATGGGTAGTAGAGGGTTTGGAGCGTCGAGGAAGAATAGCAAAGGAAGGCTTGGGAGTGTGAGCGATTATTGCGTGCACCATTGTGTGTGCCCGGTGGTGGTGGTGAGATATACTGAGGAGAAAAATGGTGGTGGCGGTGAGGTGGTGAAGAAGGCGGCAGCGGTGGTTAATGAGGCTGATCTCCACCCTGTGCCGGAGGAGGAGCCGGAGTATCATGATGCTGATGATCATGGACAAAAAGGTCCCACCTTAGTATAAGTATACTAGTAGTGTATGATAGTAATACTATTAAATTGATAGGATTTATTTTTTTTTTTTTTTTTTTTTTTTTGGTGTGTGTTTGGAAAACAAATGTCTGTTTTCTTTTTCTTTTTTAATTATTATTAGTTTGTTATCGAAGCAAAATATGAATGCAAAGTAAGATAATACAGTATTATATGGCAATTCCTGTTTTTCTTTATTTTCTGGATTTAATTATCTTGGATTTTTCCTTGGAAGAAAAAAAAAAAAAAAGAACATATTGGATTTTCAGTTTTCCACATCTCTGCTACTTGGTGTAGCTCTTTTATTTATACATGATCATGGATACTAATATGAATAAATATAAAAAACACAAGTATGTGTTATCCAATACAAATGGTCCCAGCTGGAGTGAAGAATTTTGCAGGTTCATCTTTGTGGCTTAATTAGATTTTACACCTTAAATGTTTGTTTTTACATTCATATTGGGCTCTAATTATTTTAGGGGAATATTGCACTTAAAAGTTCTCAAACCATGTCAATTTGAAGTCTAACCAAAT
This sequence comes from Cinchona pubescens, assembly GCA_025175665.1. Classification (NCBI taxonomy): domain Eukaryota; kingdom Viridiplantae; phylum Streptophyta; class Magnoliopsida; order Gentianales; family Rubiaceae; genus Cinchona; species Cinchona pubescens. The sequence continues at coordinate 1,107,456 of JANKKI010000157.1, forward strand.
TAAACAAAATTTACTTGTTTGATGGGCAGGAGATTTGAAAATCTAGTGGTACAAGTAAGATGTGATTCTGATGAATCAAAATCATGCTTGTACTTCGAATTACCTTTATCAATTTAGTTGAGAAGACTAAAACTCCTCATCAATTTATGATTTTGGGTGATCTTTTTAACTAACGCAGGTATAAACAAGTGAAGAATTTATTCCAAGTACGAATTCCGAAGTTGCATGGTAATTTGGTTTGTCGATCTTACTCAAAAATTAAAATAGTGTCCCCATATTTACTATTATCCAGAGATATGAGTTACAAACAAATGTTCATTAGGGAAATGCAAATTAATATATCTTGTTTCTATATCCATATGTTCTTTTTAGAAAATGATAGTATATGTTGAATAAAAATAAAAAATAAAAGACAAAATATAAAAAATGTATGAAATTGAGAGAGAAAGAGAAAAGAAAAATGAAAGATTTGAGAGTCTGTACATTTATTTCTCATGTAGTGCATATATTTATAAGAGTACAATACCTCATAAGTTACGTAATGTAAATAACGTAATTTGTATCTACAGTTATCAGATATTTAAATATAAATAGACTTCCACTACAACTTATCAAAATTAAGATACATGTGTAGACATCCACAACTAATAGATTTTGTAACACTCTCCCTTGAATGTCTAATAACTAAATCATGTCCCTCGTTAAAACCTTATTAGAAAAAATCTAGTGGGACAGAAACCTAATAAAGAAAAAAGAGTACACAAAATTTTTAGTATACTTTTGCATACTGCCTCATTAAAAACGTTTTCTGAAAAATCAATTAGGACAAAATTATGGTCAAGGAAAAAAGAGTACAGCATGTACTATTACTCCCCTCATGAAAACGTCACTTAATATCCTTAAGACGACGTATTCCTATATTATAAACTATCTTCTCAACTATTGATGTTGGTAACGCCTTTGTGAATAAATCAACTAGATTATCACATAAGTGAATCTGTTAGATATCAATATCACCATTTTTCTAAAGATGAGTGTAGAAAAATTTTAGAGAAATATGCTTCGTTCCATCTCCTTTAATATAACCTCCTTTTAATTGGGCTATGCATTCTACATTATTTTCATATAATATTGTAGCAGTTTCTCTTCTAACGTTAACGACCACATATCTTTTAAATATGTTGGATTAATGACTTTAACCAAATACATTCTCTACTTGCCTCATGTATAACAATTAATTCTGCATGATTTGTAGTGGCTAAAGTTTGTTTTGTTAAATGTCATGATATAGTTGTATCTCCACATGTGAATAAATAACCCGTTTGAGATCGAGTTTTATGTGAGTCAGATAAATATTCGGCATTTGCATAGCCAATTAATTGTAATTTAGATTCACTTAAATAAAGTAAATCTATATCAATAGTCTCTCGAAGGTATCTAAATATATGTTTAACACTATTTCAGTGTTTTCGTGTTGGAGAAAAACTAAATCTTGCTAACAAACTTACAGCAAATGTTATATCAGATCGTGTATTATTAGCAAAATGCATTAATACTCCTATAACACTTAGATATGGTATTTCAAAATCAAGAAGTTCTTCATCATTCTCCCGAGAACGGAAATGATCCTTCTTTACATCAAGCAACCTTACAACCATTGAGATAGTATTCAATGGACGCCTTATACATGACTAACTATCATTTATATTAACAAGCTGTCCTACTGGGACACTAATTCAAATTGGAGCATTTAAACTGGTGTATGACATTTCATAACTCATATTAGGTCAATAAATGAATCTAACAGTTGATTCGTAATATTTTATAAATGAATTATCTTTTGAATTTTTAGTTTACACTGTTTTGTACGAGGTTAAAGTGCGATAACGATAATTCATTCTATTCAATTTTTCTATCCATCTGTTTATCTTCTCCTCTTAATGTTGGGAAAATATTTTTATCAAGATGACAATCAGCAAAACGTGCCGTAAATAAATCCCCTATTAATAGTTCAAAATATTTAATTATAGAGGGAGACTCATATCCAACATATTCCTAACCTTCTTTGAGAACCCATCTTTGTGTATTGTGGTGGAACAATTGGAACATATACCGCACAAACAAAAATTCTTAGATGGGATATATTAGACTCCTGACCAAAAACCAATCACTGTCTATACAATAGGAAGAACATAACATATATCTTGGTCGGATGCGTGTAAGTGCTGATGCATGCAACATTACATGTCCTTATAAAGAAGTGCTAATTTTGTTCTCATATAAAAAATGATCCAACTATCAATTGGAGGCATTTAATAAATTATTCTACTAAACCATTTTGACTGTGAACATATGCTTTAGGATGTTCAATATTTACATCAATTGACATATATATATATATTATCAGATATATGGGATATAAATTCATCAGCATTATCAAAATAAATTTTTTTGATTGTATAATTTGAAAATCATACACTTAATCAAATTAATTGGTTAGCAATCTTGCAAATTTCAGGTTGCAATTTGATAACAAACACACGTGTAACCATCTAGTAGATGCATCTATTGAAATTATAAAAGATCTAGTTGGTCCATAACACAGGTGATTGGACCCATAAATTATATTACCTTGAATTTGTTCTAGAAATATAGGAGATTCAATTCCTTATTTTAACCGGTTGATGATTATCTAAATTAATTTCTATTGAAAACAATCAGCTAAAGAGAATTCACTGAATTGAAGAATTTTCAGATTCTTCAATAAATATCTATGTGAATTTTTCGTGATATTATGCATCATAATTGACCTGGGATGGTCTGATCGGTTTTGCCAAATAATAAAATTTTTTGAATTAATAAACTTCTGGTTTATTGGAACATATCTTTTAATTTTATAGTACAAATCAAAAGAAAAAGTAGATAACTTTTCCAAAACACATTTCTTTCCAAATATTATTTTTGTAACATATGGATATTCAATATTTTTCTCATTTACAGTCTCAATATGATAACCATTTTGGCAGATATTTTTAAAACTTAATAAATTTCTTTGAGATTTAGTAGAAAATAATATATTATTTATAATGAATTTTGTTCTTTCAGGTAATAATATAGTGGTTCTTTCGGAACCATCAATCAACTCAGTACTACCTGATGAGAAAGATATTTTTTTTAATATCATATATGTGGTTACCTGGTCACTGTCAACGAGACATAATTCTCATATCTTGAATACATTTAAATATATATTTATATGTTTCTCATTAAATAAGAAAAATGTAATAATAGAATAATATGATATAATAAATTCTTGCAAAAGAATAAAATATATAGAATTTTAAAACTATAATAAATATATACAAGATAAAATATCACAATATTTTATTTTTTAAATATTTTCGCCTCGAACTAAACAATTAATACTTTTTTTTAGATAAGAAATCATCATTACTATAACCATGGCTAAAATAATTACAAACAAAATTTATTTATACAACTTTAGCATATGACAGGTACATAAAGTCACTTTTTTCGTGTTTTGGTGTACGACAAGTACGTGGGCAATGCATTTTTTATGCCATAACGATAATATTCATTTTTCAATATTTTTTGGTGAGATTATTTTGGTTACTATTTTTCACTTTTTTCCTTTAAAATTAATCCACTTCTGATGGTATGTGTAATTATTACGATCTCGTCTGCGACTAGACTGTCACGTCTATAATCATAAGAACAATTATTTTTAGGAATTGTTGTACATAACCGCATTCACTTCAGCGAATGGAACAGATCTAGACATGATAGTATTCACTTCTGGAAATGAAATAAATTCAATAGGATAACTTTCATAATTTATTGTTGACAATTCATTATTTAATTCTTCCACAATACAACATGAATTAATTCAAATAATTTCTTAAAATCCTTTTGAGATATTGCTGCTGTAGGAGCATATTTTCGGCAAAAATATTAGATAATATTTTTCGAACATATTTTTAATCTTCCAAAAATCTGTTGGATCTTTTACAATAAATACTCATTTTAATCCTTTATAGATATATTGAAAAAGAAAAATCATTGATTTTGCCATATTCTGATTAGATACAATATTTTCCTTCTTGATGGTGTCTTTAAGACGTATAGAATATTTTTTTTTTATTGAAGACCCATAGATTCCAAATGTATTTCAACATTCAAATCTTACTCGTTACGTCAAGGTAGCTATAAATTCGAATTTAGTAATATATGATTTAACCTAATTTAAATAATAATAAACAATGATACTGAAGTAGTACAATTAAATCAAAAGGATATAAAAATTAAACATTAAACATAATAATAGAGAATACCCGATATCAAATAATACCTGGTTATGATGATTTAAATTTCTACCCTTCTTGTGATATTCTACTAGTTATACGTCAATTGATTAGAATCTCGTGCTGATAACGTGTTATAAAATTAAACAAAACATAAAAAATGTATGAAATTGAGAGAGAGAGAAAAGAAAAATGAAAGATTTGACAGTTTGTACTTTCATTCCTCGTGTAGTGCATATGTTTATAAGAATACAATAACACATAAGTTAATATAAATAACGTAATAAATAACTTGTATCTACAGTTATCAGATACTTAAATATAGATAAACTTTTACTACAACTTTCAAAATTAAGATACATGTATCCATAACCAATAGAATTTGTAACATTTTAAATTTTTTTTCTACGTATGGTTCAATCCAAACCAACCCACATATGGTTCAATCCAAACCTACCCGGCCCATTGTTATTGCTTGTGCACATTTTACGTGGATATGTCCAACCTTCAATCGGAAATGTGCCAACCGGCAACTGCAATAAATTTTGAATGTTGAATGCTGAATGCATTTGTTTCACATCTTCTTGATTAGAGAAGCCGTATTAATCCATTTTGAACATCCTAGGACACGCCTACATTCTCGCACTTGAAATGAAGAGGTAATTTATTGAGAACAACTTCAATGAACGAGATCTCAAGCAACTGATCCATTATATATGCCTCTTGGCAATCCAATTGATGAACCAAACGAGTGCTAACTTGAATCTATGAACACGCTCAAACAGTCATCCATACCAATTTATGCACAAGGTTAACAGGTTGAATGCAGAACAAGAATTCGCAACCGCAAAACAGAGATGCATTGCTTCAGAATCTACGGCTATTGCCAAATCCAAAATCAACATGATCTAAAACAGAAAAAAGTAATCTTCACACAGACAAAACAAAATCACACAAGAACTAAACTTGAAGTACGGGTAGATACTCGCACATAATCTCAAAGAGCACCAAGAGTTCCCTCACTGCGGCTTCTGCGCATGGAGAGATCAGATCTCAAGCTTTGAAGCTTGCTGCTAAAATCATACAAATGATTCTGCTGAGTAGCTGGCTTAGTTCCACTTGGTGGCAATCGCACATGCCTGCTGTTCTTAGAAGGTTTGGATAAGGCCGTTGTTTGACTTCTGCGACCATGATTTGATGAAGATGCAACCTTGTGAGCAGTACCATGAGTTCCCTTGCGCACGGTTTTGAGGTCTCCTTTGAGGCTACGATCAATCTGATGAACACTAACACATAATCGAGCTGACCTGTCTGCTGTGTCCTTCAGCGTGCCAGCTTTAGCAGGTTGTCGATTGAAATAAGTGAGATGAGGAAGAAGGCCTTGCAAATATTTTTTCACTTGTTCGTCACAGCGACATTCTTCTGGGCTGGGTTCCCTTCAAGGCTAATTGCTTGTAAAGAATTGTAATTAGCAGCAAGCTGACCTAGACATTTTGTCGTCGAGATTTTGTTGAACCGCAAATCCAGAACATTCAACTTAAGAAGCCGGTGAAGACCCTCAACCTCACTAATTTTGTTCCCAGCAAAGTAAAGCTCTTTCAAGGAGGAACAAGAAGCAAGGCCTTTCCAGGTAAATAAGAGGTAAATCAGTACCAAGAATGTTTGTTAGAACAACCAACTGAAAGCCAAAGCAGAGAACTTTGATGGGACAATTCAGAACCATACACCTCAAAAAGAACAAGAGTGCAAAAAAACAGAGAGAGTAATGGAGCCTGAAGGATTAAACACACTGGAATAGTTAGCTAGTCAAAACTATCTGTCCTCTTTTCTCCTTCGCATCAAGAAGTAGAACATGAACTGCGTCCTGTTATCTTCCCAGCTTTATGTTTCTCAAAGCAGGTGCAATATTTGTCAGCAAGGTTTACATATTTTCAGATGACAATGACATCAGCAAATGAATGACTCTTGTATAATTTTCAATTTACCACAAATTTGCTGGACAGACACTAAAAGTGCAAAATAAACCATACAATAAAAACAACCAAACAGGAATCAACCAACCAGCAAAAGACCTAGTAAAAAATAATTGGCTTTTGGTGGAATAAGTAGTAGTGAAGTCCAAAAACCACAGATTTATTTATTGTCATTCCTTATCTTTATTTTAGGATTAACTGAGTTCTTCAAATAGTTTTAGCAATGACCTAAATCTAAAAACTCACTGCTTGTATTAGCTTAATGGAAATTAGTCATACCATGTCTATTGTACAATTTTCCTTCATAGCAAAGAGCGAACCATGTATTAAGGTTAGTTATGCATAAAATCTTGTAGGTATACTTAAATGCTTGAACAGAACAGCTTCAGGGTAATAATTACATACCATGCCCAATTCTCAGTATCCGATTGTAGCTTAGGTCACTTTCCAGAACACGCAGGCGTGTCAGTTCTCGTAAACCTTCAACTGTAGAAATGTTGTTTTTTGATAGGTTCAGGATGTGGAGTCCACGAGGAAGAGAACCAGCAGTTATTCTAACTGAGAAATCAGTGTACAGAGTGAGATATAGACAACCAATCAAAGGTATAGCAGAAAGAAAGAAAACTCTATTGACATGAAATTGTGATGAAAAAAACAAGAAAAAAAATTGATAAGCTGGCAAGAATCTTCTTACCTATGGCATTTCCAGATAAATTAAGTGCTCTTAGGCTTGAAAAAGCACTGAGAAAGGGAATTACAACCAATCCATGATTCACCAGCTGAGCTGCAGTGGCTGTCGGATTCAACGAAGTTATATATTTCTTTACAGCTTCCATGCCGGGGTTGACCTTACCCTGCGCTGTTGCAGGAACATCCAGGACATTTTTAGCTGTGACTACAACATGATCTTCAGAAGTAGATGGTTCATCAGACTCTTCCAAAGGACAGCAATGCTGAAGATCAGTTACCCACTCCTCAATTCGTTTGATCTTGAAATCCCTGCTCGGTAATTTATCCAGCTGATGAGATGAATTTCCAAGAAGACTATTGTCCACATTTACCTCATCTCCCGTGGGTATAATCCAGTCTTTTGCTGAACCCAAATAATTATAGGTACCATAATTGTCATCAACATGGTTACTGCCATTGTTTTCTTTGTGATCAGTAATAAGAATATCATTTCTTGCCTGATGTTGCAATACCTGTGGTCCTACTTCATGGGCCAAAGTATCTCTCCGTCTCAAATATAGAACACTCAGATCCTCAGCAGATCTAGAATGACACAAGCTGTGCATAGTGGGACGACAAGGAGAACTAATGTTGGGCAAGGAACTTGATTTCACGAAAACAGGGGGAGTCCGTGGTGTACCAGATTCAGCACCACCAGATAACTGAGCATCAGAATTCTCATGAACTTCCTTTTCTGACTGTGGAGCATCAGAATTCTCTTGAAACAATTCCTTTTCTGACTGTGGAGCATCTCCTATGGAAAACATGGACTGATGGTTGTCACAAGTTACATGAAGAGAATCAGAAGGAAGGGCTTCTTGGAACTGATACAGCAGATTGGTCCCAGAATCCTTGGCTCCATTTGGAACAACATACCCACCACAGTTGCCGCGTGAATCATCATCACAAGAGAACTGTTGATCTATCCCATCTTCGGAGGCACTACCACCAGAATCCCTCCCTTTCATGTCCAAACCACTTCCTAAAGATTGAGATTTCTTGATATGTGAAGCCTTGAGAACTGAGCGATCAGAGACACTCTTAATCTCCTCTGACAACAAGTCGCTCTCAACAGCACAGGTGTCTGTTGCACAATCAGCAGAGTTGTTGAGAGTATTTCTCTCGATCTTCCCATTTGAGGATTTTACTTGTGCCAAATAAGTAAGGTCCTTCAGGGCCTCGTTCTGTGAACAATCTTCCAGTGTCTTCTGCATCACTTCAGCAGAGAGAAATGAATAGCCTTCTGATCCAAGAACAAAGACAGTCAGCAAGAGCTATTAAATGTCACAAAGAAATAAAAACATTAAATCCATACTAGGTTTAGATTTTTAGCCACTAACCTTCGGCTTGTGCGAATTGATGCGAGAATTGAAGCACGAAAACCTAAACATCATTGTAAAGTTGACGGTTACTCAATCACATGACAACTACTTGATTTGTACTACTAAACACTATTAACAAACAAAATCCAGCTGAATTATGTGCACAAATTTTCTAATACTTTCATATCATACACACTTCAAGTACTTAGCCATGGATGACCTTAGCCATAATCAAGCGATAAACCCTCTGAAACACGGCACAACCTCCAGATATGTGATGATCTTGCTCTTCCTAGACAACATAGTAATATCCCCCCCTCATACGCACCCCAGACCTGTTTAGAGGTGCGAGAAAACTCTCATTCGTTGCAGCGGCCAGACTGAAAGAAGATCTTCGTAACTATAAAAGCTGTGTGTATCCCTATTACGCATAAGAGACCACCACCTGACAAACACAGAAACAACATCAAGCTGTAATTATCCCTACGCACACAGAATGCAGACAATATCTTAACCCAAACAAAATGCAGCCATGCAAGAATTATCCACTCGAATTTAACTTCACATTAGTTAACCCTTCAAAATAAGAAAAACCGAGATAATCCATAATCAATATTAATATAACATTATGGTTTTCCGAATTCAGTAGAAACGGAATCAAAAGATTTTTATACTACATACACAATCTTCCCGAATGTTCTCTAAGAAAGATTAATAAATTTGGTTACTAGACGAATCCCTTTCCGATTCTATCAGCACTTTTTATTTTTATTTTAAATTTCAAGCAATTAATCATCAAATATATACATCACACTTTCAAAGCAATGCGGCCTTAAACATCTCAAACGTCTAATTATTTAATTTTCAAGCTCGTTATTATCTTGGCATAAATTAACCAAGTAAATGCCCCTCTTATCATCACCAATAATTTCATAATATTAAATTCACACCAATTTTAGAAAAAATTAAAATTTTATTCCTATCCAATATAAATCAAATCGGGAATACCTATATAATCATAAAATAGACTCGAACATATATCCGCAAAACTAAATTAAAAAACTGACCCGAAAAAACTAATAATTAATAAATTTACCAAGTAAACAATAAATTAGGTCAATTTAATCCCAATGATTACATAGTGAATTTAATCCACGAAATAGCAGAAATAATGAATCATTTAATCATTGACACTTTCAATTATCAAAACTGACAAAAGATTGAATTAAAACTAAAATAACGATAAATCAATTATTAGAAATTAGATATCTAACCTCTTCTTAGCCAGATTTTTGGTGCAAGCTGCGTCCTTCTGAAGCTGAAAATCAATCCGAAATAATTTTTTATTTTTATTTTTGGAGAATATTTGAAAACCTAAGGGAAAACAGCGATATTTTTTTTTTTGGTTCTTTTTTCTCTCTAAATAATTTCCAAAGGGTTATTTAGCCCGTGAGAAGATCTGAAGCAATTGGATTGGGTGAGTTACATAAAGACGAACCAACGGCTTAGATTTATTCTAGTCTATATTGGTTGTATTATCTTAGGACTGATATTCTTCTACATATCATATCACTCGAAATTTCGAAACTTATTAATTTTATAATTGACTTTTTTTTTTTTTTTTTTGACCTTTTTGATAAGTTAAGCGCCTCAGGGAATAAAATATTTAAATATATTTGATTTTAAATTTTATTTGTAAATATTGTATTAGAATTAAATAAAATTTTAATTGTATTAATTAATGATATTTACAAGATCTACATAATTAAAAATAAAATTTAATTAAATATTTCCAACAAAACTTCGATCGGCCTATATTTTTTTTTTCATACAATCATTCTTTAAATATGTTCTCAACAATCAATTACTATTTCACGTACATTACATCTCAACAATTTGTTACATAATTATTTAAATAATATTTTAAATATTATTCCAAAATATTAGTTTTTCCAAGAGCCAAATTTGTTTCCCCTTCTCATTGACTTTACCACAAGTTTTTTTTAACAAAAAGAATAAGTAGGGGAAAACGATTAAAATGGTCCCTGAACTTTTTTTTAAAACACAAATAGTCCTTAAACTTTAATTTAAGCTGATTTAGTACTTAAATTTTTTTCTTTGTGCCAATTTGGTCTCTGGACAATAGCTTAATTTAAAACTTAAAAATTCTCCACCTTTAGCCGGTAGGGCTAGGGGCAAAAAAGGAAATTAATTTGGACTTCTATATATCACGTGAATAAAATTAAAAACAAATTCCCAAATCAATCACCTTCTTCATCAGCAAGATAATAACGAGCTTGAAAATTAAGTACTTGGACTCATTTGGGCTGCTGTATATCACCTGAATAAATTTGATTAGGAGTTTTTTTTAGTTTATTCATGTGATATATAACCGTCCAAATGAATTTCCTTTTTTGCCCCCTAATCTTAATAGTAACAGATGTATTTTGACAGATGTTCAAGTTTTGGGTTGAGTCACCGTTCAAGGATCAAATTGACACAAAAAAGGGTTTAGCAATTAAATTAGGGCAAATTAAAATTCAAGAACCATTTTTATTTTTTAAAAAAAGTTCAGGGACCACTTTGGTTATTTTTCCAATAAATAGGCTGCGGACATACACTTAAAAAATTTTCAATGTGCAGTTCATAGAATTTATAGCTTTATTATAATCGATGGTATACCGGTCTAGTCTCGAAACTTTGATGTTCTTTTTCTTGGGGGATTCGAAACTTAGATATGTGTCTTCCACATCTGTTTTAATATTAAAGAATATAATGAATTTACTTAAAATGTTATACTCTTTTCGCCTCACCTTTATTGTTATTTATTATCAAACATGACAAAATTTTGAAACTATTCTTTTTACCAGTTTGAAAATTTAAAATTTCCACAAATAATTTTTTATTAAAACTCTAATATTGTGTAAAAAGTTGGTTAAAAGTTAATATTTCTAAGTTGTGTAAATTTGTTATCCCAAAAAAATTTTGATGATCAAACTTGAAAATTTAAATATTATATTATATGGGATAATTGAGTTTTTCCGGGAAAAAAAAAATAGGAGTAGAAAACAAAGTTAGTATAAATTATGAAGTTCTCTTGCCAAATGAATTTATTATTTTTTAGATTATTCCTAATGATAAATAAGGAATAAATGATTTTTTAAGAAGGCATGTGGGCGGTGGGAATTTGCATTACTTTGTGTCCACAAAAAAGTCAAAGTAAAGCTCAATAAGAATACAAATTTGGAGCAAATTTATTAGCGTTGAATTATCGTAGCATCAAAGTCTGGTGGCTCTTATTAGCGGTTGGTGTGTGTGGGTCAGGATAGGTGTGTGTATATGACATGTTTTTTTTTTTTTTTAAAGAAAAATTTAGTATAATATAAATTACTTTAATATATATATATAAAAGTACACTCCATTTACACATATTTCAATTTTTATATCGATCCTTATCGATCAATTACTAATCCCCACTAATTAAGAGATTGAAAATAAAAAATAACAAAAGTCGAATTTGTAAGCTTTTTATAAGATACCTTGAGTGTTGGCATGTACCATATGCCCAGTAAGTTATGTGGCATCGAAGTTTAAAGAGACGCCAACTGCAGAGGGAAATGTAGCCGGAGAAGAATTTGAGAGAATTTGAGAATTGGGGATGGGAGAATTTGCGTAATTATCACATCCACCACTTTATTTATTTATATATTTATGTTTCATTTCTATGATGTACACAAAATATTACGTGATTTTTTTTTTCCTTTTCTTCTTCTGGATGACCTGAGAAACTTTCACAATGAACATTTACGAGGGGTGGATGCACCCCTCAATCACAACCGTCCATCTTAAGCTTTAATGTGAAATGAATATTTATTTTAGGGAAAGCTTTAAGTAGACCTGATTTTTGGCTGCATTTGTAAACTTTGTGGTGTAAATTAAATGTTATGGAATCTATGAAATAAGCTGATGTAAGCAAGATTTTATAAGTGGATTTAATCTTGATCGTAAGATCTACAGATGGGATCAAATACCGAATTTATGTAAGTTTTTTCCTTTATTTTATTATTGAAATACTTGAGATATTTAGTATATTAACTTAGATGGTAAGTAGGCAATCATTTTATGAAAAAATCTAAGATTTGACTCTTGTTGCCTTCAACTCTAACCCATCTTAAGCATATACCTCACATTTGTTACGCAAGAATAATCTAGAATGGAAAAATCTTTCTAACTTATAATTTCTATTTAAGTTGGAAGGTCATTCTAACTTAATTTTAGAGACCCATTAATCAAAAAAACTTGAGTAAAACTTTTTTCAACTTCATTTCGGATAGAGAAATTTAATCTATTTTTTTCAATTTTTATTCAAAAATTTTTATTTGCAGAGTTGTAATCTTACTGCTAATAAATACCTTTTAAAAATAAATATGGTATTATATAATTAGTTAAATTATATAATTTAATTATTGAATGTAAAAAAAAATTTAATATGTAATTTTATTTGTAATCTTTTATCATTAAAATAAATTAGTTAAATTGAGCAATATAATTATTTAAATGTACATTATAATTATCTGTAATTTTTATCATTAAGATAAATTAGTTTGCACGATATAATGTTAAAAACTATACATATTATTTACATTCAAATAATCAAAGTATACAATTTAATTATTTGAATGTAAATGAAAATTTTATATATAATTATTTAGTTTTTTATTTTTAATACAAAATACTTAAAGTTTTTAGCCATTGTCTTAAAGTTTTTAGCCATTGTCGAAGTAGTACATAACATGAGTAAAAATAAAGATAATTTTTTATTTAAAATCCATTCTTTCCTAACATTTAAAAACATTATACTAACAAATAAAAAGAATACAAATCCTATTCTAACTTAAAATTACTAAACACTGAAATGGCATTTTCATTATAAGATATTCTTGTGTACCAAACAAGGGATTAGTATTTTAGTTAGGAATAGATTTAGGGCCATCACAAACCATCTATTATCCAAAATAATTAGTACAACGCCACAAATCACATCCAACACAAAGCAATGGGATAGGAAGGCCATGAAATTGTGAAACTATTTCGCATTTGCTCCCACAAATTGCCAAATATTCGGGTGGCATTATTGCCAGAGCACATCATATCTTGCTAGATCAAATTTATTGGATAAGACAAAAGTGCCATCTCTTCTCAACCGGCAAAATTTATTGTGGGTCATTGAACAACTACTTGGTATTTTAGTAGTTATTCAAAAACTAATAAAAGGTTCTCATTTGGACAAAACATGGCACCTTAAATTATAATAAAGTGGACTACCTTGTACAAATGGCTCCCTCCCATTAATTATTGAACAACTACTAAAATACCACTGATTGCTCAATAACCACCATAAACCTTCTCCTTCTCATTCTCAACCCACCCGTTGTGGCCTGTACATGTTTACCCAATTCATCGTCCCTAAGGCTCAAATTCCGTGCCAAAATCAAATCAATAAATGATGTAAAATCATTTCTTACCAAAACAAAAAAAATCAAGAACTCATAGGTAAGACACAATTTTAGTTTTCAAAATTTGGCCTATTAACAGATTTAGTCCTTAAAGTTTCACAAAAAACAAATCACCTTCCTTATCCTTCAAGTTTCTTCTAAGGAAAAATTACCTCATTAGTCCTTCAACTATTTCATTAAAACCATAATAGTCTCCCAACTTTAATTTTAACCGAATTAGACCATGAACTAAATATTTGTATCTAATTTGATCCCTAAATGGCGCCTCCCCCCAAAACATAATTTTTTTGAGTTTTGACCGGTGTTGATTTGGGATATAACTGTCAAATCATCTGGTCCTATAATTTTTGTTTTTTAAAAAATCACCACATTAGTCTTCTAATTTTTTTTATTAAAACCGAAATGGTTATTCAACTTTAATTTTAGCCGGATTAGTCTCTAAACTAAATATTTGTATCCAATTTGATCCCTAAATGGCGGCTTCACCCAAAACATAATTTTTTTTGAATTTTGACTTACTATTAAATAGGGTGTAATTATCAAATCATATGATCTTATGATTTTTATTTTTAAAAATAATTTTAGTCTTTATAATAAAAAGGCAAACATATTATATAGATTAAGATGATTTAGAGGTTAAGTGCTTGAGATTTTGTTTTGTTGCTAATACGGGATTGAAACATACCGCCACGCTATATTCATTTTTTTCAATAATTTTATTTCATTTCATTTAAACCAAAACCCAAAAATTGTCCTTATCTTTCTCCCTACACCAATGTACTACCAACGCTACCCCGTATCCCCTACCTGTGAAGCCTTCCTACTTCCCTCTATTTTCCATCACCATCTCATCCTTTCCCATCCCCCATATTTTCTTTCTCACTACCCCTATCTCTTCACCACAACCATCACCCGATCCTACCTCTCTCGATCCCGTCTTCTTTGTCATTGCTGCCACCATCTCCTCCTTCCCCATCACCTTCTCTCAGTCTCACTGCCCCCGCCCCTCCATTGCTACTATCACCACTTTATCTCCCTCTCGTTTCCCATTTTCTCCACCTCCAGTAGTCGGACTTCTCTCTACAATCTTCATTTATTCCTTCCGAAACATGTCTATATGAATGATTTTTTTTTTTTTTGTTGAAACCAATCTGTAACCAATAATTTCCTCACAAAAATGCTACTTGATTTCCTCCTCATCCCAGTTCTGGTAGTGTTAGTTCAACGACAAGGATGTAATTATCTTCTAGAGGAAACTCCATAGATAGATTTTGAAATTGGAAATGAAATCGAAATTATCTGTGATTGTAAAAGTTATCATGTTAGTATCATCAAATTTCTCGGTGTTTCTATTTCGAACAATCATAGGACTAGATGATTTGACGATTATGTCCCTGGTCAACATCAATTAAAATTAAAACAAACTTTATATTTTGGATGGAGCAGTCATTTAGAGATCAAATTGGATACAAATATTTAGTTCAAGAACTAATCTGGCTAAAATTAAAGTTGGGGGACCATTTTGATTTTAATGAATTCATAGTTGGAGGACTAAAGAAGTGATTTAAAAAAAAATAAAAATCATAGGACCAGATGGTTTGACAGTTATGTCCCTAGTCAACACTGGTCAAAATTCAACAAATTAAATGTTTTTGGTGGAGCCGCCATTTATTGATCAAATTAGATACAAATATTTAGTTTAGGGACTAATCCAACAAAAATTAAAGTTGGGGTACCATTTTAGTTTTAATGAAATAGTTAGAGAACTAATGATGTGATTTTTCCTTCACTAATTTATGATAATTGATAGAAAAATAGCATTTTTAGTTAAAATTTGTGAGAAAGAGTAATTTTCTTTGGTTTAGTCCAGAGAAAATAAAAGATAGAAGGTAATATTTTAAAGTTTATCAGTGAGGAATAAAATGTTTGTTAGGATAGAGGCATAGAAGACTAAAATTATATTATTTTTCTGTCAATTATTCTATATGTTAATAGGCCAAACTTTGAAAATTAAAATTGTTTTTCATCCTAAGAATCAACAGCAATCAATCCCACCCTCAATAATATTGTAAAGAGGAAGGGTTCTTCCCAAATAGTGATGGAATAAGCCCTAGATATAGTAATGGCCTAACTGTGGTAACTAATATATGCTAAAATTATATAAATTGATATAAAGTACTACTGAAATATCTCGATATTAGTGTCGATATTTGATGGGTTTTGTCTGCTAAAAAAATTGTTCCACCTTCAAATAACTCCAGCTTTCTCCAAAGTCAAAATAGTTTTTTTTTTTTAAGCCATATCAAATGCTTTACAAATGATTTAGACGACAAATTCAATGCCTCCAAGAAATATCTCTCAGGATAAACAAAGTTTGGGATAATTCAGGCTTATTTATTTTCATGGAACAGGAAAAAAAAACACAAAGGTAATCTGGAGAGAGAGAGAGAAAAAGAAACTAAAAAAATAGGGAGAAGGAGGCAGACAAAGTGAGAAACAAGTGGAATTGGTGATTAAGGATGTCACGCTCCCAAAGCGGGACAATGACATGTTGCATGGTCTCGGGATCACCTCAAGCATGCACCTCGGGATCACCCCAAGTTTGCAAGGCACAGTACAAGAGCAATAAAGAAAGCATAATACCTGCTATTAGACCTCAAGATCGACCAAAATAAAACCACAAAAGTATATTCAACATCCATGTCCATGACAATCCACGATGACCAAATCACACTTATACACAAGCACTAAATCACAAACAAAACAACAACAACAGAAATTCAATATACAAGACAATTCTAATAAATCGTTAGGCCTAAAGATAAGAACAAACCTCACACTAAGATGGTAAATAGAAACACTCTAGCTCCAGTAACTGGGGTTCGCACTGTAACCCCCTCCCAGGTCAGCACTCAATTTAGAACCTGCTAACGTCTCCTGTTGGTCCTCGACTGCAAACAAAAGAGAAAAATAATAACGGAGTAAGCACATAATGTTTATTAAATAACATATAAGCCCAATTATAGATAACATGTATACAATCAGTGCAGGGAATAGTATACGAGATAAACTTATTTTCAATAATTAAAATACAAATATCAATTAAGGAGCTCATGGCCCAAAAAAGTTTTCCCAACACTAGATCCAAGTCTATCTATTATCCCGCTCGAGTAGACAAGCATAATTGAGTAACTATCACTTGTCTTCTCGATAGATTGAGTATAACATTTACAAAGCAGAGTATTTAGTATATCATTTCATTCACTCATTTATAGCCAAGTCCACTCAAGTAACCCATTGAACTCTTCACAATAATCATTCATTAACACATAGTGCAATAATGAACAAATAGCATATTACATAACGAGTACATAAATTATAAGCATGCTTACCTTATAAACATTACTTAAAATAAATATACTTACCTTAATATCAATTACTCTAGGGTTGCAAAACCAACCATATGCAAGGTATCAATAAAAATGCGTAAACGTTACTTATTTCAAAAATCAATTTCGTAGACGTATCTTAATTTCAACGGTCTAAAACTCTATTCTCGAATCACCTATACCAGGACGTGTTATACCGTTAGGATAAAAATCGAGATAAGGCTTCACTTTTGAGCATCACCCAAATTCTCAAATTAGGCAATAATTGGACACAAACAAGTAAGGGATGACTTAAATTCTTGAAAATAAGATAAAAATCTAAAAATTAGGGTTCATAATTTCGAGTATATCACCAGGTTAGGAATTGTCAAAACTCTCATTCAAATCTCACAAAAACAATAGTTAAAAAGTTATTTCAAACCATAAATCAAGTCCTAGTAGCTCATAAACATATTTGGTAAGAAATCAATTCACAAACAACAAAAATTAAACGAATTAATTTCTTGAGGAATTCAAAATTTAACATGAAAACCATGCAAAATTTGAAGTAAAACTTACTTGTGAAGTTGGATTAAAGGTCTACGAGAATTCCTAGATCATCAAGTTGATTTGGGAGTAAAATTTCCAAAACTAAATCTAAGATTTAGGATTTTGGTTTGGAGAAGTTTTAAAAGGGTTGTTTTTTAAGATGCCGCTTACGGTTAGAAGCAAATGGAATGTGCTGGAGAATGACTTCGCAGAGAAGTCTTATATGATTTTTTTTAAATTTCACTTTGGCCCCTCAAGTTTTAATAAATTATACTTTTAACTAAAAATTTTAGAAAATATTTAAAAAGGGTAAAAGATTATTTAATATTTGAAAACGATAGTTATGGATATTTAAAGAAATATGATCAAGTACGAAAATGCGTGAAAGGAATGAAAAAATTGAGTATTACACTCTCCCCTCCTTAAGAAAAGTTTCGCTCTCGAAACTTAGCGTACCTATGAGACAAACAAGTAAGGGTACTTGTTTCGTATATTGGCTTCAGATTACCATGTTATTTTCCTTTCTGAATGATTAGACCACTAGACCTTAACAAATAGAATAGATCGTTGTTGAAGGACTTGTTCCTTGGTATCAACAATGCGAACAGGTACCTCTTCATAAACAAATTCTTTCTTACCACTAAGAGGTTGATATTCAATCACATGACTTGGTATCGGATACGTATTTTCGGAGTTGTGAAATATGAAATTTATTATGTACTCAGACCAACTCTGGAGGTAAAGCCAACTGATATGCCAGATTCCCAACTTTCTTTAGTATCTCGAAGGGTCCCACAAAATTTAGACTCAATTTTCCGCTCTTACCAAATTTCATAACCCCTCTAGTCAATGAAACCCTAAAGTATACATTGTCTCAAACTTGAAACTCCAATGGTCTTTTTTTCATATCTACCCAAATCTTCTGTCTATCTTGAGCTGCCTTGAGTCTGTGTCGAATAACGGCTATCTTTTCCACTAGAAATCGAATCAACTTTGGCCCTGTTAGTCTTCTTTCCCCGACTTCGTCCCAATATAAGGGTGACCGATATTTCCTTCAATAGAGAGCTTCATATGGAGCCATGTCGATACTATTGTGATAACTGTTATTGTAGGAGAACTCAATCAACATCAAAGCTCATCCCAATTACCCTTAAAATTAATAGCACAAGCCCTTAGCAGTGATATCTTCTTCTAAGGTTTGAATTATTTTTTCTAATTGCCCGTTAGTTTGGGGATGAAATGCAGAACTCAAAACTGCTTATGTACCCATGGCTTTCTAGTAGGTTGTCCAAAACTTAGAAGTGAACCTTCGATCTCAATTTGAAATAATACTAATAGGTACACCATATAGCTTCACAATATTCTCCATGTAGACCCGCACTAATCTGTCCATAGGAGTAGAAGTCTTCAAGAGCAAGAAATGAGCAGATTTGGTTAACTGGTCCACAATAACCCAGATGCAATCATATCCCAATCTGGTCCTGGACAACCCACTAACAAAATTTATTGTGATATGCTCCCATTTCCACTCTAGAATAGGCAATAGATTCAATAAACTATTGGGCTTCTGGTGCTCGGCCTTTACCTGTTAACAAACTAAACAATTGGATACAAATTTAGCAATCTCTCTTTTCATGTTGTTCCACCAGAAATGTTATTTCAGATTCTTGTACATTTTGGTGCTGCCAGGCTGAATAAAAAATCTAGAATTATGAGTTTCAGCCATAATCTCTTTCTTTAAATCTTCATTTTCAGGTACACAAAGCCATCTTTGCAGCAAAATAATACTATTATCAACCCAGAATTTTCCTGGATCTCCACTTTCTACCTTGTTGATGATTTTCATTAACTTTGGATCTATAATCTAAGCTTGTTTAATCTTGTCTATGAAGGTAGGTTGCACAACAAGTGCTGCTAAAACATTGGCTGTAGACTCTACAATCTCCAAATTAAGTTCTTCCATTTGCCTTATCAACATGTTGGCTGTGACCTCTGAAGATTTCCTACTCAATGCATTTGCTACCCTATTAGCTTTCCCTAGGTGATAATTGATCTTTAAGTCATAATCTTTGAGTAATTCCAACCACTTCCGTTGACTCATATTGAGTTCCTTCTGTGTGAACAAGTATTTCAGACTTTGATGATTTATAAATACTTCACATTGCTTACCGTAAAGATAGTGTCTCCAAATTTTCAGTCTCTTATACACATCTAGCAAATATACTGGCTGCAAATTCCAAATCATGAGTAGAGCTGTTCGTAAGGTATCAACTATCACGAGGTATAAGCAAGACCCTACCATTTTGCATCAACACACAACAATGATAAGAAATGATAAGTATGAATCTCATTCTTAATCAAATTGACGCTCATTTAGGAATCCGACTCGATAATAAGATTAATAAAATTATTTTGGTAACCAACTTGAAACCGTCCTGAATAAACCAAACTTCTGCTAGTTAGTTATAAGTTGAGCCAATATTTCTACTAAAATAACCAATCTCGATAAGCATTTCTAAAGACTACACTATCTCTTGCAATACCCGAATTCCCCACTATCTGTATTCAGTTTGATAAAGAAGTGTGAGGAAGGATCCACCCAATAAAATTTTCTTGTCTTTGATTCTGTACAAGCTTAGAAGGCATAACTGACAGATAAAAGGATTTAAGGTCTAGAGACCTATAATGACGATCAAATAGAAATTTGTCTCTACCTTATGCTAGAGGCTCCAACAAGCACAGGAAAAAAGAGTAAACCAGGACATGCATGCATGGTTGTTCTTGTCACTTAGAGTACACTCTACTTCAAGCAATTGATTGAAATCTACAAGTCTATAATGTTACCTATTTATTCCGTAACGTTATTGCGTTTCACTTATCATCTTTGTTGGACAAAAATACTCCTTTATTTTTAAGATTTTCCCCCCTTTTGTCTCTTCATTTTTTCTCTTTTCCTTTCTTTTCTGACTATATTTTTCATTTTCAACTCTTGCTTTCGAAACCCAAAATACAACACTCATGTTACCTCCAAAGGATCATTTTTGTATCAATTTTGTGTGATTTCAAAACATGTTTGGAAAAAAGTAGAAAAAATATAAAAAATACAAAAGTAAAAGATTATAAAGAATAGGATAAACAATACCCTATAGTTATTATTTACAAAGGTATATTTAACATAAAGAGAAATGAGAGCTAGAAATAAAAAGAAATTTTTTTGGAGGCCTAAAGATTTTTAGCTTTTATTGATGATGATAAAAAGCATTTTTTACAAAATTCTCAACAGAGGAAAAAATTAGAAATCTTTCTAAGCTCAAAACAAAACAAACTCACACGTACACAACTTCAGCAACACAAAACTACATTTCCAATATCCTTTATCATCTAATGTAGGAATATCCTCTGGTCCAAATTCCACTCTAGAGTTAATTCCTAGTTGAACTTTGTGTTTGGTACCTTCCTCCAACTTGAGTGTATGTTGATTTCACTTTGTACAGTTCTTACCAATACACTAGCTGGCTACTGCTTGAGCTGGAAATTTCTCATATTTCTCTCCCTCTGAAGATAGTATATTGTACCCACCAATGCCAACTTGCGTAGGTGTGCATGAAAGAAATTGCATTTGAGATGTTGATCAAACCAAAGTAGTTCATCCTTCCAGGTTCTGAACAATCCGCATTTTATCTAAGATAGAGGACCGAACGTACTATGAGTAGGAAAATAGGAGGTTGAAGAACAAGTGTTCAATTGTTTCATCACCTCCCATACACAAAGAACACCATTTATCAAAGACTACTCCCTTTGAAATAATCTATCCTTTGTACACAACCTATTTTAACTTGCTAGCCACAGAATTCATAAAAGCAAAATGAGGGGTGTATTTTTTGAACCAAACTACGTACCCCAGTCCAGGGATAAACTGAGCCATGAACCCTTAACAAGTTAACTGTAGACTTGACAGAGAAAATTCCAGAAGAATTAGACTTCCATCTAAAGACATCTGCTTGAGAAGAAGAGATAAAATTTGATGGAATATCTTTAATCAATTGCTCCACTTCCTCAATCTTTCTCCTACCTTCTGGCCAACACCAAAGACCATTATAAAGAATAGAATCAAGTTTAGCATGACGAAAATTGGAAAAAGATGTAATAATCTTAGTAGGAAATGATAATAACAATGGCCCTAAAGAATGCCAATTGTCATACCAGAGATAGATCTGTGAACCATTTCCACACTTTTACAACTATTTTTCTCTTGCCATATGCCTTAACTATAGCAATTTTCTCCAAAACCAGGAACAAGTTAAGGGAATGTGAACTGACCAGAAGCTCTGATTTTTCAACTTTAGAGTATGAACCCATATAAGCCAAAGGGAGTCTTTCCTAGCACAGATAGCCCAGATGTGCTTAAAAGTTATAAATTTATTCCAAACTTGAAGTCTAGTGAGCCCCAATCGACCCAAATTTAAAAGCTTACAAACATCCTCCCATACAACTTTTGCCCCATAATTCTTTTGATTAGCACCAGCCCACAAAAACTTAACAAGCAAATAAACTTTCCAACTTTTTATGATAGTCTTTGGAAGTAGGACAATACTACTCCAATAAGTAGGCACACTCATAAGAACAGATTTTAAGAGGATTGACCTACCTCCATATGAAAGTTTTTGTAAGCCTAGCCTTTGATCTTAGCTTGGACTTTATCTATTAGTACTTCGTAGTCAGCAACAGATACGGTTTTGATTGGATAAGTGGAATACTCAAGTACTTAATAGGAAGCTCACTATATTTCATACCAAGAGTATTGTAGATATTCAACCTTCTCTGAATAAGAACAACCAGCCACAAAAACCTCACATTTCTCCAAGCTAGGAGTTAGTCCTGATAGCATAGAGAACATCTCTAAAGTTTCTTTCATAACCTTCATTGATTTGTCAGTAGCAGCAGCCAGTAGAAAAAGGTCATTAACAAACATGAAATGGTGCACATTCAGTTTTTGGCATCCAGGATGAAAATCAAACCATGCTTTTGTGTTTAAGGATCAAAAAGCATAAGAAAGAATTCCACAGCCAAAATGAAGAGGTAAGGAGACATTGGATCACTTGTCTTAAACCTCTACTACTTGTGAAATATCCAGCTAAAGCTCCATTAAAATTGACAGAGAAATTTGTTGTCTGTACTCCATTTTTTAGCCACCCCAAGAACTTAGGGGGAAATTTCATGAGATCCAACATATAAAAATTGTTAAATAGAAAATCCCACCTCAGAGTATCATAAGCCTTCATAATGTCAACCTTCACAACACATCTAGCAACTCCATTTGCTCTATTATATCCTTTTACCACATCATGCATGAGAAGAATATTGTCAGAGATGGATCCCCTTTCAGTGAAAGCACTCTGCTTGTTGCTAATCAGACTAGGCAAGACCTTTTTTAACCTTTCAATAATGATCTTTCAATAACAGTTGCAATGGACATTGCAACAAAAAATGGGTCTAAAATCAATAGTTGCTAGAGGATTTTTTCTTTTTGGATAAGAGTGAGTATAGATAGCACTATTTGTTGGCTCGTACGTATACTCATTCTCAAAACAGTATTTATGAGTTCTTGCCCCACAATTTCCCAATTTTGCTTGTAGAATTCTACTATGTAGCCATCTAGACCTGGGGAATTCCCTTCTTTCATAGAAAATAAGGTCTGTTTTATTTCCAAACTAGTCACCTCGCATTGTAATAATTGAATATGTTCACCAAAATCACTTGTTTAGAAATAAGCTGCTGCAAGAGGAGTTTATGAGAATCAAATAAAACACCAGTCTCAATAAACAAGTATTGAAAAAAAGCCAGTACATGGTCCTTCACTGCATCATACTCAGTGATTCTAGGGCCATCAGTGTCCACCAAAATCAGTATTCTATTTCTAGCTTGATTACTTTTTATGGTCCTATGAAAAAAGCCTGTATTTCTGTCACCCTTCTATAGCCAATGTACTCAACTTTGTCCTTTGCGAACATCTCCTCAAATAACATCATATTAGTATATCTAACTACAGCTTCCTTTTTAGCCTGTTGCAGTCCGGTAATACAAGGATCATTCTGCAAATCTTCTTGAATTTCTCAAGGTGCGCCTTTAATAGTTTTATTCTACAAGGAATAAAACTATAAAATTCTTTATCAAACTTCTTCAACTGAGCCTTCAAAACCTTCAATTCCTCGTGTCATTACCAGAAGTTGATGAATCCCAATCTCATTCCATTACTTCCTTAAACCTTTGATGTTTCATAGAAAAAGCATGAAACTTAAAAGGTTTAGGTCTGTATTAAAATCTTCCTTAATAGTTATCAGGCCAGGAGAGTGAATAAAAATTAATGGAGGGAGAAATTCAACTTCCATAAATGAAAAAGATGACATCCAAGCATTATTACAGAAAAATCTATCAAGTTTTGAGCGTATTCTGTGATCTCCTTCCCTTCCATTACACTAGGCAAACAAAAAACCTTTATAAGACATGTCCTCAACATCAATTTCTTCAATAAGATCTTCAAATTCATTTATAGCCATATTATTACCCATATCACCAGCTACTTTTTCAAAGTTATATCTAATCACATTAAAATCACCAATAATTAACCAAGGACAAGAATTCACTACCTGCTTAATGTAGTTTAATCTGCAACATAGTGGCCTTTTATCATTGATATCATTTCTAGCATAGATCACTGAAACGTGAAAAAATATTTGCCAGCTCAAATGGTCAACATCTAAATAGGTAATCTCCTAATCTGGATATCAACTACTCTCACATCCAAGACCATAGGATTCCAACATACCCATATTCTACCAACTGCATTAGGGATTGTATTATGTATACACTTCTAGATAAGATGAGTTAATCTTTGAAATAGACTCAAAAATTTCCAACCTCACTTTAATTTCCACAATTCTAAAAAAGGATAGTTTATAAGTATTTATAGCTTGTCTAATTGCTAGTTGTTTATAAGGATCATTTAAACACCTAATTTTTTAACACATCACATTCATTGAGAAAGAATAGAAGTAGAGGCTTTACCTTTAACAATGACTCAATAATTTTTTTTGTACCCCAATTTGCTCCTAGTATTATGCTTCTTGGAAGGTATTACCACAACATACACCTTACTACTCAAAATGAATTGATCAAGTTCAACCTCATAACTCAAGATTTTTAGAACCTCAAAGGAATTTCCACATTGAATATCAGGAATAGAGTCCATATTCTCCTTGGGATATTCAACTTTGGTAAACCTGCATCAGAACTTTCTACCTGATTAGTCTGAAAAGCACTTTTCTCTCTTGCATCTGGTACTGGAATATTCTTCATCAGCATATCCTTCTGCCTACCAATCTCCATAGCTACAGCTTCTTGTGGTTTAATTTAACCTTTGTCCTATGCAATTTGTTTATCTTTTTTGGGAACCTATACCTTCTATGGCTTATAAGGACAAGCGTAGAAAGCATGCCCAAATTTCATACATTGGATATATTTTGGAGGTATCCATTCATATGTAGCATTATGAAAAGTACTTTCCCCTTTCTCATTCATAAAATAATTTTTTCTGGCAATTCACAATGTAGATCTATCTCAACACAAATCCCGAAAAAGTAGAGCCTAAATTATTCAGCAGTCAATCTATCTGTATAAAGTGAATTACCAACATAACTAGCCTATTTACTGAGAGTTTTTGCAGAATAATAGTAAAGTTTTAATTCAGGCAATTTGATCCACACAGGAAACCGTAGAAAAATCCTGTTGAGCTATGCCCAATTTAGGAGACCATATTTTCAAGAACAATATTTTGCTCTTGAAAGGCCATGAGGACTGATCAAGCACTCTATTCTTTGCTTCTTCAGTTTCAAAATGGAAAACCAAAATACCTGATTTAAGCAAAATACATTCAACTGTACCAAACTCCTTTTATTTCTCAACAACAAATAGCTTCAGAGCCTGAAATGGAATTGTGGCCACAAGAGCATAACCCACAACTGCAGTATTCCATTTTCCCATTCCCTCAACAACATTATCTGCATCAATAGTCACAGTTTGGCCACCAATCCCAGACACTGGAGCAATGTAAGACAAACTCATACCCTCATGGGTAGCCTCTTATTTCGTCACCACTTCAGTCCAAGATGCACCAGGATTGGTTCCAAGATTGATACCCAAAGTAGCCGTTCCTGCTATCCCCTTATTTCGCCCCAAGCAAAGGAAGGGGAAGAGGCATAGAACCCCCTTGACCTCAATCTCATTTGGTATTGAAGAACACAAACCAAGGTTGACAAGACTTGCAGTCAATACACTCAAGGAGGGAAAAGCAAGAGGATTTTGTAGGTTCAATCCCAAATCCATGAAGAGCAATCTTCGAATCCCAGCACAAAACAAAACAGAAAAATTAGCCCAAACAGCCAATCGAAATGAAAAAAAATGAAAAAAATCCACTTGAACGGTTACCTCTATCCAAGAAACACAGGAAGAACACAAGAATTAAGTGATTTTATCCATTGAAGATCACAGGTAGACGAATCAACAACAAAATTCAGTAGAGTACAAGATAGCAAGAGAAGTTTCTTTTGGTGTATGTTAGCAGCGTAAATGTCTAGATAGAGAAAGTTGCTAAACTAAAAAAAAAAATAGAGAAAAAACAAAAGTAAGAAACCCCACAAAAGTAGTTAAGTAAAACAAAACAAAGATGAGGAGACAAAGTAAATAATGTGACATACATTAAAAATAATTACCATAATGAACCCGCTATCTTGTAAATCAATATAAAATCCTTATCAACTTATGGACCTAAAATGAGAATGGGCCAATTGGTCTCCATTGCATTATTCCTCCCTATTTTGCCAGTTCACACTGCCTCTCATAGCAAAGCCCAATAAACATTCATATACCATTATGGTTTGTAAATGTCCTTTTTGCCATCTCCCCTTCTTCTTCTGCTCCAACCAGTGATTTTACAGCTCAAATAAGAAATCAAGAGAATGGGTTCTCTTAGAAAGATGTCAATTTTGTTTAAAAGGAGACCCAATTCAATTTGGAAATCCATGAATTCAACCTCAAATTCAATAAAGAAATCATTTTTATGTTCTGATTTTTCAAATAATTCTACACGCCTCCTAAAACCTCCCGTTCTTGGACTTAAACCCTTTATTTGTCATACTAATTATGGAAGTCTTTGTTCACATAGCGGTTCTCTTGTTGACGAGGAATCTAAGGGCCCTGCCACCATTGATTACCGGTATGTGCACTGCTCTTTTATATTCCATTCTCTTGTTTAAAATTGATTTTTCCTTTTTATTAGAACAAAGGGATATTTCTTTAAAAGAAAAAACATAATAAGAAGAATATAAAGATTAGATTTTGT
Organism: Cinchona pubescens; assembly: GCA_025175665.1. Taxonomy (NCBI): domain Eukaryota; kingdom Viridiplantae; phylum Streptophyta; class Magnoliopsida; order Gentianales; family Rubiaceae; genus Cinchona; species Cinchona pubescens. Next base: position 1,134,632 of record JANKKI010000157.1, read on the forward strand.
TGGAGAAATGGAAATTTTGTTTCAATCAGCAATATCTTATTCTTAACAGGGAAAGCCAACTGCCTTATAGGATTGGAGGGAGAGAAAATGGTTTTTTTTTTCATCATTTGTGAGGAATTAGGAAAAAAAAAAAAAAAAAGAGAAGGAAATAAATGAAAAAGATAAAATCTTGCATGCACAATTATATATATATATAGTTTTACGAAAAGGACACGGGGTGAGTGAAATATATTCCTCTGTTGTATTGAAAGAACGTTGCTTTCTGCTTAAAACAAGGTGAAAGTTTGCACTGGTTACTCCGTGAGAAAATGTTACTGGAAGGAAATTGGGGATGAAAGGTGGAAATCGAATGCAAGGTGAATTTTTGGTTTGTTTTTGAATCATTTGCGAGGAATTAGGAAATCTTATCAAGAAAGTAGAATAGAAACAATAAGTGAAACGATTGATGTCGTTCTATTAATATTAGACTTACTACCAGTAGTATGCTACTGTTTGCTGGTGGTGGTGGAGGTGGATGTTCTTCTTGGCTTGGTAGCAAATGCTAGGACTATTTTCGGTCATGGTTAACATGTCACACAACAGAGAAATGATAATGTGCATGAGAAACAGTGAGAGTGTATTTTGTTATGAAGTGATTTTCCCTCTCATGACTAGTAGGGTAGTCTGGAAATGGATTAGTTTGTTTATTATGTTTCAGAAATAAGAGCAAATCAATTTAGTTGACGAGTAGTATTTGCTAGTAAGTAAGGAAATTTCTCGTCACTTTCTAATGCCAAATGGAAGGCTGGGCCTTGTGGAAATTTTGTAATTAGGATCGATTAAACAATGTGAAGAAAAACAGTTCTGCCATATGTATGAATGGTATAAAGGACTAGGGAGGAGAACCCATGAAAAGTAATTAGACGAATTGCAACACAATTGAAGGACTAGAGATAAGAAGAATGAATATATATTGAATTTGCGCACAAGAATCATTCTATCTGATTGGCAAATTGCACCTTATAGGCCATGTCTTGGACTGGTCTCTGATTACACCCTCATATTTTCCTTTTAACATTTTTATCCATTAAATTTTGAGTATTTTCAGTTGGATTTCCCATATTTTCATTTTGACAGTATTAGTTCCTAATGTTTGGAAAATTAGGCTCTTTGAGGATTTATGAGAGCATTCTAGAACTGCAAATTTCTTTAACATAAGCTTGCTATTAAAATTGAAAGATTGTGGACTAAATTTGGAATTATCCATAGATTGACGGACCAACTGACCAAGTATGTAACACGAGACATGATCGAGTTAACTGAAGTTAGTGCACATTGGCCAAAACTGGAATTCTCCCCCATTTGTTTTCTGTAAATTTTTGTTTATATGCAAGAGTTCTGCTGTTTGGAGTTCATTTAACTGGAGAAATAATAGTGTGATCATCATTTTCCTTGAATTTCGGACAGCATAACCTTACTAGTTGTGATATGAATACATGTAAGTGTTTCAGTAAAGTAACAACGCATGTGCAGTTCAATGTTAAAGGAAGACGAGTATCAAAAGTTGGCTAATTCAACAATCCATGACCTGTTGGAGAAGTTAGAGGTAGCTTCAGATTTTTTCTCTAGCTATTCGACAATCCATAACCACAGCATCCATTTATTATTCAGTAGAACCTTTTTGATATCTGTTTGAACCTTATCTAACTCCTTTTCAGTTCCTTGATTAGTTTTAATTTTTTGTGTTTGTCACGTGACAGGAGTATGGTGATTCTGTAGATATTGATGGTTATGACATAGACTATGGGGTGAGATTCGTTGGTTAGTCTTTGGACGGTCCATTTTTTCCAACATTTTATATTTCTTACAAAATTACTGTATTTGGCAGAATGAGGTTCTAACTGTGAAGCTTGGTGATATGGGAACATATGTGATTAACAAACAAACACACCAAATAGACAAATTTGGATGTCCTCTCCTGTCAGGTATCATTAGTAGTATATACTTTATGGAGTTTGGCAAATATTGTTTCCATGCAAATTGCAATCAGGCACCAGTAAGCTTTGAGTTCCTTATGAAAGCTAAAATCATTGACATGGTATAAACACCTGTAGTCAAACTGGTATCACACTACAAGTAGCTTTTGTGTTCTTGTGGAGCCATATGTGGGTGAGGGTGGGCAATGCCATTTCCCCCCCTCCCCCTATTCTCTTCTCTCAACTTTGAGAAAATTGTGTTATAGAGAAGTATTAGAATTTTTACATTTGTCAAGATTGTTCCCGCCTAAATTTTGTAAGGTACCATAATCCTTTACTCCCCACCCCCAATACCAAAGAGCTAAAGTTTTCAGGTATGTCCTACACAAAGGTGATGGGCGTAATTCAAAAGGAAGACATGCAACTTGAAAAATAAAGGATTTTAAAGACTTTGAACCAAATACATGAAAATAAACGAAAGCAAATCTGAGGGAATATGACTGCCATTGGGTCTTGGCTTGTTGGCAACATTCTCCAAGTACATGGAAGAGATTTCACTTAGTTCAAGAAAAGCTCTTTCCTCATTCTCGTTGGATACATTTAAAGGACTCGGAACTTTGCATAAATTATGAATGAAGTTTATCTGAAACCTTAGTGAGGCCTGGATGCTGACTGTAGGAGTTACAAATATATTTGGTTCTTCTTTTTACTGGACTTATGGATACTCTCCCTTTCCCCTGGACATTGAAAGACCTCCTTCAAGCTACCTCCAGTGATGCTTTACAGCAAAAACTCTCATGCTAACTGGATTTTAATTAACTGAATGATTCGTAATATTGACATTGGCATCTTTGCTCTTGGACTTCTGAAAATGGTTGTTTCTTCTAATTGTTTTGTTCAACGTTCTCTCCGTCTGACATTACTGATCTTACATCTCAATAAAAGAAGCTTCAGAGCTACTATTGTCAAGATACAGTGGACCTTCCTAAATCGTTAGCCTACTGCAACATTTAACTTTGTACACAAGAAGAGTGAATTCTTTTTGTCTGCTCTTGAATTCTTGTCTCATAGGTCCCATGTATCTAGTTATACCGGAACACGGAATTTTGTGACCAAAATCGGAGTTTTACAATTTCAGTTTCTCATCTTTGTTTCCAAAATAAAGAGAGAAAGCTCATTAACAATGCCATCTTTTGCTGTTGAGATATTAGTGCAAGCTTTTCCATTTGATTTGTATTTACTTTGAGAGAGAAGTCTGAGAACCATTATTGCTCGACCTTTATTTTAATGTCTCAAATTTGTTTCCTTAGGATAGTTATTTTGAATCTAATTACATCTTCAATGGATCTTTTGTTTATGGCTAAAATTTGATTTCTATGGAGAGCTTCTCATTTAAAACCTGACTTCTTTCGGCAGTGGGCCTTCTAGGTTTGATTGGGATCATGATGCTCAAGCTTGGATTTACCGGCGAACAAGGGCAAACTTGTTGGACATCTTAGAAAGTGAGTTGGAACAACTTTGTGTTCGACCAATAGATCTTTCTTAAAATTTTTCTGACTTTGATTTCTATTTGAGTTCCTATTTGTCAACTTTCATATGTAAATTGTACTAAGGATATCATTTACCTTATTTACTGAACTAAGATGAATTGAAAGGTCCTATCAAATGAAATTTACTGAAGAAAAAAGAAGAAGAAGAAGAAGAAGAAAGATCAAATAAAAGAACTCATTCTTCTTCCATTAGTGCATGTGGTCAAAGATGCGTCTCTCAGGAATCTTTTGGACAAGGTTCTGTTGTATGGTTTGGACATTTAATGCAATCTGTTGTCAATTTTGGTGAAAATACTTCTAGGATCATTCTGATACTTGTTCTCAGAAGACTTTTGCCCTGGTGGCCAAGGCCAACTGTTGTTAGGGTTCTAATAGTTGTTGCTGTGGTTAGACATGACTTTTGTACTGGTGGTAAATGGGCACCAGCACAATCTAGACTTCGAGTTTTTCTTCACTTCTAATTAGGTTTAGCTTTTCGATTAAGATGATGTTCTTCAAATACTACCGCAAGATGCGATTTTCAGTGCAGCAATGTCACAAAGTTACTATAAGGTCTATTTTGTGTTTCACTCGCTGGATTTCTGCACTAGAATCCATGATGTTGGTTTGTAATTAAGTGTGACATTCACTAATTCACTATCCAAAAAGTGAAAAGGAAGTATGTATTGTTTTCTAGTAATTTTCTCCAAATATTCTCTAAATTCTCCTTTACCCAGAAATCCATTTTTTTTTCCTATAGGTTAGCTATGCCTGCTTTGGACTTTGATGGTTCTCTGTGCTGTGTAACCGATAGTTGTTTTTTATAGCCAATTCCGACAGATGACCTTTTAGGGTCACAGGATTTTTTATTCCATCCCTTGTCTTATTCTCTGTCACATTATTAAATGAATTATCAAGATTTTGTGTCTCATTCTCTGTCACATTACTAAATGAATTATCAAGATTTTGGAGAGCTCTACTTAATTTTAGTTGAATAATTTTGACAGTTTATTTGATAGTGTGACAGAGAGTAGAATATGGTGTGAGACAGAAAAATTTTAGCGTCTTTAAGGTATCTAATCCCGTTCTTCGTGTATTTACATTCATGGGGATTAAATCTTGGTGAAAAAAGTTGGGTGGTGCAGAGAAAGCGTTTGTAGGTGGTTTGCTAATTTATCAAATGTTTACTGGTTTGGTGATTCAATGGTTAACATTATGAGGAAAAATATTAGTATATACTTCTTGAGCAAATTTGAGCCATCAATTGAAGCCAACATGGAGTATTTCTTACTACTATTGCACGTTGACACCACGTGGATAATTTATTTATGTACAATAAAGAACAGAAAATGCTGTCCTATTTATATCTTCTCGTTGGCCTCCATTCTCACCGTCGGCTCGTCAATGTATTAATCCTCCGAAAAAACTAGTATGCCACCATAGCCACAAATTTCCACCACCGGCATAAAGGGCATTGAACATTCAGCACCGACACCCACCCTTTCAAAAGAGTCAAATCCAATCTCCCGGCTAAAATTGGATTGAGGTGCCTAAGTTTTATGTTTTTGAGTGTTGAATTTGCTTTTGGAATTATTAATGGTTGGCTACTTAGAATAGAAACAAGCCATTTATATGCTTTCCCCAAACCCACACTACAAATTGTTAACAACAAAAAAAGTTGTAAATGCAACGAATGTTTTTAGTGTTCAACTATGTTTGATTATTTTATCAAGTGTATAATTTTATTTAATTTTTTATTTGAATTCAAACTAGTTTTTATAGAGTCGACTCAAGTCGAAATTGAGTTATTTAAATTTTTTTATATATAGATTTAAAATTTTCATCTTATTGAATAGAATTTGAATTTAATACGAAAAATTAACGAGTTCTAAATTTTATTATTAACAAAATTAAATATAAACGAATTCTTATAAAATCAAGTTCGATTCGTATCTGAAACACATCTAGATTTTTCAGCCTAAAATCGAAGCACCCGTATAAATTTAGAAGTTTGCTCTCTGCCAATAGAAGTAGTCTACTAGCTTAGAAAAAACTCAAGAAGCTTTCGTGTACATGAAGTAGAAACATTCATACAAAAGTAATTTCGGTTGGTATGAAATATGAACAGATTCACATTGCGAATTAATTGGAACATAAATTCTTGTAGTGGTATGAACTTGATTCATCAAAAAAAAAAAACTGGAGTATTCACTTATAATTCGACCAAAATTAATAATGGTGGCATATTCTAAGATGCTCGTAACGAAGTCCAAAAGAAAATTTCAGAAAAGAAAAACAAAAATACGAAGAAGAGGAAAATACTTATCCGTATTAGCCGTGAAACAGGAAACTTGAGTAAATTGATGAGATTATTGTAATTTGTAAAGCCCAAGAAGGGATAAGAGTGCCAAGTTTCCGAAGCTTGTCATGTGGCCTAGCAGCTATTTCAATTTGCAAATACTTAAATAGATTCAATTTTTTATTTCACTTGTAAATTTTATAGTGTGATAATTAAATTTTAAAAAATTTATGATATCAGTTAATGTAAATAAAATTTTTTAAAATTTAATTTTGACCACAAGATCTACAAATAAGATAAAAAATCAGATTTATCTAAGTATTTTTTGTTACGGGCCTTTTTGCTTGTTGAAGCAAATACTATAAATAATTGTCATTAGTCTTTGGTGGTTCGATTCTATGATATTATAAAAATAAACCCTTTTATTTAAAATCAATGACTCCTATTCAAGTCTAGCCCTTCATCCATTTCAAAACTTTCTTACAATTATGTATTGCTTTATGAAATTAACTGTTTTCTAGTGGAATCATTAGCGGTTAATGATTATTGATAAGCATTAATTACTACTTTTAGATAAAGATTATTTATTGGCAAGTTATATCGAGAAAGAGGATAACAAAGCTGAAACGATTCATGAAAATTGTATTGGAGAAAAGTTGGAATGTCAGAGCTATCAAAGCAAGTTTTGTACAAGACAAAGCCAAGTCCTCAAGTCATTAATCACACATGATTATTATGGAGGCATTGGTATCAAACCTCTATATCTTTACATCATTTCAGATCCCAGAATATCTTTGAGGCTGTTGAGAAGGATTAAAACAGCAAAATTTAACATGAACCACACACACACTAAAACACACACAATCATCCACAACCACTTACTCTCTCTTCTCACAAAAACACACACCACAAATCTCCACCACACAACAAAGCAGTCAGTCCACTTGATTCTTTCTGCCTTTTTACTTTTCTCTTGATTAATCAAGGGGAAGTGGCCTTCAATTAATTATAATTATGCTCAAAAGAACCTTCTTGGGTTTAAAGCAAGTACTACCAATTGTATATTATTCTATTTAAATAGAGATTCTATATGATGAAATGACTAGCATGTGGTAGGAAGAAGTTAGAAGCTCTCTCAACGTCGACCACATCTTGTTAATCATATTGTTTAACGTATTATTTGTGATTAATTAGTGATTAGAATATTAGTAATAGTAATATATAATAAAAATCTTGTCCAATGTTTCTCGACCTCTAATAAAGTTGAATTCGTACATCGCAAGTTTTTCCCTACTTGATGTGATTGCCGGCCATAAATTGCTGCTTAAATTATTCTCAGTGTACGATTACTATTATATTAGTACTAGTGTAGTCTAATTGAATGTAATCCACAACCTCCAGATATTCGGAGAGAATAACCATTAATAAATCACAAATATCTACGGAATAGATACCTTTATAACTTGTGTGATGTGTCATCCGTTTTTTATTCCATGTTTCAGACCCTGAAGATAATTAAATTTCAATTCTCTACCAAACATATTTATTTAATTTAAATAAAATTTTAATTCCTTAGATCTCAATTATTCAATTAAAGTGGATCCATATATATATATATATATATCAAATTACTATACATTTTTTCATCTCTTTTTTAAAAATTGTTGCAACTACTCGAGCATTCCCTTTGAAAGTGAAACAGTTTGAATTCAAGCCTCATCACATGAAGATTGCATGTTATCCCTTCTTCTACCAAATTAGGACAAATCATCAATATATTTTTTAATAATTTATAATGATTCTAATAAATAGTTCACTAATAAAAAATTAAGAATAACGAAAATTAAATTTAAAACCTTTTATATAGTTTGAACTACCTTTGAGCTAACTCCAATAGATTAGTACATTCTATTAAACGTTAACATTTTCATTGTTTGCTTGATCCAATGAAAATATAGGAAAATTCAATAATTTATTTTAGGGAATTATTTTATTGTATTTTGTATATTTATACAATACAATATTATGTGTTTTAAATATTTATATTGTATAAATTTTTAAAATTAAAGAAATAATTTCCTAAAAGAGATTGTATAATTCCCATTAATAACAAACTTTGCGTTTTTGAAGGTGAAAGGTACGATATTAGTTTTGTCTCATCAATATCTAAGATATTAGAGTGGGGTTTATTTGACATTACGCTAGCATTTATTTCATTATTTCTCAATTTAAATAGTTACACCTTACAATAGTTTTATTTGGTTATATTTTATTAATATTTATGTACATAAAAGTATTATGTACATCAGCATTTTACACATTTCAGGTATGCCATAAGTTGGTGTAGAAAATTTTTACATGAATTCGATTCATGATATAGTATTATGAATCTTTCAGTTTACAAGTTTTCACATCACTCCACTACTCTAATAAAATGATATAAAAACTTATAAACTAAAAAATTCATAACACGATCCATAAAATTTTTTTTTAATCGGTGTTATCACATCGAAGTTAATCACATATTCTAGCCAAGAAGCATAGCAACAAACTAATAAGGTTCACTAATTTCCTGAACTAATAAACAACCACTAAGAGAAAATTATATATATATATTTCTAATACGACATAATAATAAAAGTGTGTGGTGTATAGCAAATTGCAGTCTTTGTAGAATAGCATTGCTAAAGTTGAACCATTAACTTAAGCTGAGATTTATGCCACTCCCATTAATATCATATTACCTAAAATAGGATAGTATTTCTATATAAACACCAGATTAAGAATTTGTAGTTTTTGTTACCATTCTTTTTGTAGTATTAAAATACTATGTGCACCCAAAACGCAGTTTTTCAAATGTAATTTTAAAATGTTTATGCCATTATTATTATTTTACAAATATTATTGTGTAGTAAAAAATTTAATATTGATGTTCTATTTTCTGTACATAACACGGGATATTCAACTAATATTAAATCATATGAAGGGTAGCAAAAACAACTATGGAAAAAAAGCACAATCATGTAGAAAGGTATTGGATAATCATTAAATAAAACCCTTACCCTTGAAGTGTTAACCTTAATTAAACGTGAGATATCTTATTTTGTGCTCAACTATTAATGAAAGATGTGCAACTAAACAGAGCAGTAGCATAGCTAGGATTTGATTGTGGGGAAACGTTTGCCCCTATGCCGCCTTCCTCCGCCGGTGATAAAGAGTGTTTTTGAGTGGCAAAGACTTGGATGATACTCACCAAATAACAGACTTCAATATAAAAGTATAAGTAAAATCTACTACTTGTTAGTCAATATAAACGTAGGGTGTACTTTTTTTATGTCTTAGAATTTATTACATTAAATCTACATAAATATTTTGTTTTTGCATATGTATTTTGGATGCATTTTTTAATAGATTTTTGGGTGAATAGAATTCATGGTATTATGTGATGACCTATTAATTCTAAATGAACCGCATCACTAAAGAATTCTATTTTTTAAAGTGATTTATTGCTTTATAAAATACTCATTGTTAGTGCATTATTTTAGACTGATATTGTTGGGTTGAAGAGTTTAGTAATCCCTTTGTTTTGTTTATTTTATTGCTCTTTCTCTAATGTGCCTAAATTCCCTTTCTACTTTTGATTTTTCTCCTTGATTAGTGTTACGAGTACTGGTTACTTCAAAAACAGCCTCAAAACCTTTCTATGCTTCTACTCGTGCTAGTAGGTAAGACCACTCTAATTTTATCTCATGTCATATACCTTTGGTATCAAAGCAAATTTTTATTTCTTTTTAGAGTTGACATGACTCGTTTAAAATTAAAAGGTCGATAATATAATACCACAAATTCGATCCACTTTAAAATTTCGCGTCCATCCCCTATCATTGGCATGAAAATTAAATTTTGTGCCGCGTGTGTTTTCTTTTCTTTTTTTTTTTTAATGAATGCTACCAATTAAATAAAGGAAAATCAACCAAGACCAAGCAATATTTCCATGCAAATATCAGCACCAAGACCACAAAGGAAACAACACCTAGCAATGTTTGCATGCTTTTTCTGCCACAAAAACACCTGGTAAGGCCAGCCATCGACTGTTTCAGTATTGAAGGCGTGTTGTTTGTGAGGTTGATGTTATAAGGAGAGGAAATGGATGACGTTCTTTTAAAGAGAGTGAGAGGTCCACCCCTTTTCATCCACGGATGCTTTACTTTGCGTGTCGAAAACGAACTCGGTCGTCTTTGTTTTTTGGTCAGCCATTTGCTGTACTTTCTTGAACGGCTTCAAATCAACCAAGTTTCACCACCGTTGGCTAATTTAGAAATTTCCTGGGAACTCTTTGGTGTGAAGCAAAGGGATATTTCTAAATTTACTAAGAATCCATTACTTTCGTTTTCTTTAATTTCTAGCTGAAATATTGAATAAAAGTTTGCAATGCAAATGGACAAATTTGAAATCCTTTTTTTCTTTATCGAATAAAATCTTTACATTGTAGTAGCTCCGATTCTAAATAGAAAAAGAAATTCAAAATTGAGATTTCGGGTAAAAGTAGTGGTTATATTTGGATGGATTTGGATCTCTCCATTTATTTTTATTTCTATCTAAAAATTTAAAAAATAATATAAACATATCATTAGTTTTATTTTATTGAGTAAATCATCATATTTTTACCATCGAATTGTATATCACATTTAGACAGTGCAAAATTTTTTAAGTAATTTAATCAAATATTAAAATATCATTATTTTTTTTTTACAAGATATTTGGATATAAAATATGATTTAAATTATGAATGATTTTGATTTTTGAAAATATTTTTTAAAATTTATTTTTAAAAGTAAATGCAGGATTCTTAATTTACCTCTAAATAGAGAGACGACTTTGTGCATATTTGAATAGCTCTAATTAAAGATATTATGTATTTAAAATATTATTTAAAATAAGTATTGTAATTATATTTGAATTATCTCGTCAATATTCTGTGCATCCGATAAACAGTTATTAACTTGCCTGCTTGGGTGAAAATTGAAATGATTCGCAAATCTAACTACTAGTGATAAAATCTAACTAAATACAGTCTTTTGGTCAATCTGCTCTTGCACGACATTCAACAACCTTGAGCCATGGTGATCATTTCGTGCTTGAACTGAAACATAATTCAATTTTGGACTCTAAAACTAGGTCAAATATCAGACAACTTGTTTCAACAACCTGCAGCTGTTTGAAGTATTTGGAGTTGAAACAAGAAATACTTATCTTCTACAACCACATAAGAAACCTCGCATTGAATTACTCTTTTTGGATTCATTTTTAAAAAAATAATATATAGTAATTATTTTTTTAATGAATTATAATTATCTTTTAATATCACTTGCATCACATTTAATCAAACAATGTCTTCCCAAAAAAGGAACCATTATCACAACAAAATGTTGACAAAACAATCTTATTCTATTTGCACAAATTCAGTTCCAAGGTACACCTTAATTGTAAGGAAAATTATTAAAGTATATGATTTCTATTTTAAAATTAATTTATAATGAATAGTGTGATCATGAATTTTATCAATTAGTTCTAAGATTTTTAAGTTAACTGATAGAATATTTTATAATTTGTGTTGAAAGAAGGATGATAAACTGGATGGAGCCTAAACTTTAATAACTATTAATTGAGATAAATTCTTAAGTCAAGACAAACATCGACTGATATAAACACATAAAATCAAATTCAATGTGCATAAAAACACTTGAGATTTACTCTTACACCATGTTAAATAAAAATACAAACTTAGATCTCAAAATTAATTGACAATGAGTGATATAACTCATAAATTTTATTAATTAATCCAAATCTTTAACCTAATTAATATGAATATTTTATACTTTAATAAAAATTATTTATAAATCACAACTTTAATATCACTTATCAAAATTAATTCATATAATAAAATTATAACGACACAATAACCAAACTTTAACTTATTCAGATTATATTTCATTTATTCTTTATCAAATCTAATGACATTCTCCCTTTATTACTTTGTATAGACAATTATTATCCTTCATCTCCATCGTAACCATATCAAATTCACCAGGTTTTTTACGAGAATTATACCATGAGAAACATTAGCGAACCTGATTATTTATTGTAATTGAAGGTTATAAAAAAAAAAAAAAAAAAGGTAAAACAACGGCAAGAATTGAATTGGACAAAAACAAATAAAGTGTCAATCTCAACGCTACATTCAATGTGTATAATATCAAAAGATATTGAAGACAACGTAATGATATGAATTTCTTTTGCATTTTTACTTAAAGCCTAAGAGAATACTCCTACAATTATATAACTAAAACAAAGTACAATGAGGAGGGAAAAAAAAAGCAGCAAAAGATAATTTCTTATACAAACTAAAATATCTCATTTCTGAAATTTTCCCAAAACGGGAAAAAAAAAAAGAAAGAAATAAAGGAAGAAAGAAAAAGACCCTTTTGCTGATGTGTTACAGTTAGAAAGAAAGCCATCTACTCTTATCGTACGGCTAGGAGCACTCAGACGAATGACAATCCACGGCTGAAGAATCTTCACCAAGTCTATCCAATCGCCTAACGAACTCCACTATCGCCCGGGGATTCTACCGAGTCAATCCAACCCGACCCGGTTCAAGTCTCCGCCTTTTCGCCCTCTTCTCTTGTATGGTTGATAATGAGTCAACAAATTCCACCCCTCCTCCTCCTCCTCCTCCACCACGCGCCACCGCGTCTTCCACCGTCTCCGGCGGCCTGTTGGCAACTGTCTCCGGAAAGAGTACAAATATTATTCACCTGTATCATACAAAAGAAGCAAAATCTACTCATTTAGCCCTCAAAAACAGAAAAAAAAAATGCATTTTCCACCAAAATAAAAGCGTCATACATTTAAGCAAAGATCTGAAACATTTTTCCGACTTCTTTTTCTTCGAGATTCCGTCTGATCACGGCGCGACGAGGACGACGCGGACGACGAAGAATCGTATCCTTCGTTGCTATTCGACGATGAGCTCGCCGGAGGAGGCGGATTGGTCGGTGACCACGGCACCACTTGATTATCTTCATCTTCCTCATCCTCTTCTTCGTCGCCGTCAACGGCGTCATCTTCTTCCTCCTCTAGTTCTTCACTATCAGATTCGATTTGAATTTCGATTTTTTCACCATAATTTCGGAGGCAGTTGCGGCAGGCGGAGACGGTAGGGCAGAGTTTGGTGCCGGTGGCCGTCCAGGGCGTCGGAGACTGGCAAACGCGGCAGAGGAGAGTTCTTGGAATGCCTAGCGACAAGGAAATTGGCAGAGTGGACCTTGAAATCGCAGCTCCAACAAAGACTAGCCTGGTCGGATTCGCAGTGCAACTTCGCCAATCCATTACATAGCTCACAATTCATCTTCTTCGTCATCTTCATCTTGAACAAGAAGAATATTCCTCAGAGAATTTTCCTTTTGATGAAAGAGAAAGTTGTAAGGGGGAAAAATGGGGAGAAAGAGAGGAATTTTTTGTGAGGAGGTGAGAGAAAAAGAGTTGCAAAGAAAAAAGGAAATGAAAGCTGGTTTAAAAAGAAACCGACTGGATATTTAAAGTGAATAACGAGACTGCCACCAGCATGTGTGGTATTTCTCATTGGTGGGTCTGCAAGGGTAGAATGGGAATTTGACTAAAGGTAATTCTAGATTTTAATTTTTTTGGGATATTTTATTATTTGAAAGAAAATAAATCTTGAAAAGAGAGAGATTGGAAGGAAGAATTTGTTATTGGTCATATAACTTTTTATTCTTAAATTTGAACAAATATTCTTTGACAATAATTTGTGAATTTTTATATTATTTGTTTTTTATTTTTAATTCACAAAAATCTCTAGATTTGTTGAAGAGATAGTCAATTTTTTTGAAAATTTTATATTTGATGGATGATTGAATTATAATATTTATTATTAATTATTTAAGAAATCAGACGGTACAGGTATTATTCAATTGTTGGCAAATAATATCTAAGTTTAAATTGATTGCAAATTCCATTACTAATGCTGTCAAAATTTAGCAATAATTAAAAGAGAATTTAATAATGATTTAGTTTCAACATTCATTATTTAGGATATTATTCAAAATATTATTAAATAAATATATAATAATTTTTGAAATGTGTATGTAAAATAAAAAGATAATTAAAAAACGTGTTAAAGAATAATTATAAAATATTATTTAAAATATCAATCCAAACGGAGCCATTATATCTTAAGTTATTATGCAAAAAATTGGAATTTCTACCTAACAGTAGTAAATTGAAGCAATTCAAGAAAAACAGAAACCTGGAAATATCGAACTATCACCTCTCCCCGATAAAACCTTGGCCGGGTGAGATTCCAATGTGAGGGTAAAAATGTAATTACAACAACGTATGAGATTTTTCAATTTGAAACTTGGCTTTGTGGCTAAAACGATAGTGTCCAAACCCAGGTTTGAATGAATGGTAGGGGAGAGTGCCAGGTGTTGGAAAGTAGGGAACACTGGGCTTTGTTTCCTGTGGTTCGTACAGGATATTTTGTTCTTGTTATGACGTGGACTCCACGTGGCAGATTGCAAGTTGGGAGAGATTCTGATTTGCTTACCTGGAGAAAACTGGGCCGCTTGTGGGGTCGTGGCCCACGTGATGGCCACCTGATGCTGACTTGGCCGTATGGGGGAGCTCGTATGTGATCATTTCTCTATTTTCTCCGGTTCGGCCTTGGGTTGGTTTTGCAGGTTGTGGCCTCGATTGGCTAAGTTAGATGAACAAGGCCGGCGTCTGTGGGGAGGCGCCCATGATGTTGCCACTTTCAATTTCTTACATAATACCACTGCAGTTTTGCTTTGTTCTTCCTCCCAAAAAAGAAAGAAAAAATTATGGGAAGATTGCACATGTTGTTGATTTTTTCATATAACTAGTTTAGTAGAAGTTAATTCGTTCTGAAATGAATAACATATGTCGTTCGTTTTGTATGGGAGAATTCTAAAACCGACTACATGATATTATATCATAAATTTAATTCATCTAAAAATTTCGTAGTTGGTATACATTATATGTATATAGTAATATTTTGTCATCATCATATATATCTCATTATTAATAAAGTACGAGGTTAAAATATATCAAATTTAATGTTATTACTAATATTATCCTTAGTAAATTACTAAATAGATAGTTATATTATTATATTAATGTAATTTTATTTACCCACTACTCTCTACCACTCCCAATTTCTTTACTTTATCCATTACTTTTTACTTTTGAAATTCATAATATAACTATATATTAAAGCATAAGACCAACTTATGGCAAATTTATTACAAACCCTTTTTTGCTCTTACTAATATACATTAATTTCTTAAACATGTGTGTGAGTTGAAATTTATATTAAAAGTATTTTATGGACAAAATGGAAGTGTATTATAGTATTAGAAATCTATTTTTAAAATTTAAAAAGGAAAACCGCTTTAATTTCTCACCAGCCACCATGTTGCCATGTTGGGTTAATTCGCTTCTCAACTGCTACTTCCATACCTTTAATCAAGCAATGTCAAAGAGATTCACAAATTACAAATAAAAATGTGCAACCAGATGAATCCTTCAAGTAAGATAACAGTAACACGCAATTACACTTTCACTTTAAAATTTTATATTTTTAGATCACTGTAAGTTTGTAAATTTGATGTCAATTAAAAAATAATATTTCACTTCATTCTCTAATTTCCTTTTTAATTCAATTTATTTTTTGATATGAAAAAAAGTTAGCCTATGCAATTGATAATTGAAGAAAGATCCGAAAATGCTATCATAGGATGGCGACTTGTGTCTGTTACTATCAGTCATCAAGGGTAAACACTCATTTCTTTTTATTGTGATTTTTTATTTTTATGTAGTTTTTTAATCAATCCTGAATTTGATATAATTTTTTTTTTTTAAATTGTTGTAATTAAATGTGGAATTGAATATCAGAGTTCTAAGGGCTGCAAACCCATATACTCATTCTAGATAACAGCTATTAATATGATTAGTATTATATTGATATCTTATATTAAAATTGTAACTACTAAAATACTTCCCCATTATAAAAAAACAATGTGAAATTATTATTGTATCAAATGATAACAATTAAATTAGTTTTGTCATCTGGTGATAATTCAACAAAATTAGTCTTCAAAAAATTCATTTATTGGTTATTGATAGTGAAACAATGATGCCTTAATCTTTTTAGACATTTTTTTTGAAAAACTTTTTTGATTGGGGAATAGTTGTGTCGTCTACATATTTACCTAAACATGTAGCTAGTAAATTAAATGTAAGAAATGCACTTCTACTTTATATTTGATTTGCATTTAAAAAAGACCAACTATTTAAGTTTGCTCTGACTTTAAATTTTTTTTTTTCTTAAAAAATTTCTTTTTCAAAAAATTTCATGTGTTCACTAACATGAATATATATGGTTTTCATAAAGAGTTATATAAAGCAATCCCATAATTCAATATCAATTACATTTCATATTACAACTCAAATTACACAAAATTTTCTTCATTGTACACGCATTGAGTGTGCCCGAAAACTAGTATATAATAAAGTTGACGCTTTAAACTTAACTACATTTACCTTCTCTTTCCTATTTATCACAACATAATTGGAGCGTGACTTACACTCACTCTCTAAAATCTTTCCTTAATTTTCTCATTCATCTTCTCATTTAACTCTCACATCCGAGTAAAATTGATATAGCCATTGTTTTCCAAATACAAATTCAAATAAAGCTATAATTCTTATCATTCATGGAAAGATAACTCTTTGACATTCCAAAATTAGCCCTACTCTTCTATCTTGATCATCAGCTCAAAAGAATTTGAAAACAAAACTAATCACCTTCTTAATGCATATTGACACTAGAGTGTCAATTTTTGACACGATACGACATCACGGTACAAACACGATACGAAATTTGGGATATTTAGTGGGTTAGGGTTGAGATTTCATGATATGAATACGATTATGACACAACACATTTACAACACGATAACAAATGGGTCGACACGAAAGTAAACGGATAGACACAATTGACATGTTTACTGTGTTGTACGCAATTATATATATGAAAATATGTTACGATATTTCTAAAATTATATTGTAATTTTTTAACCTTCATGTATAATTTGCTTTCTATTATTTATTTATATTAAAATCATCTATTATGGAAGACTTTTAAGGTCGATTTCGGAGTAAAAATTGCATATTATAGACGTAGTACTATTATGAAACTAAGTCAAATTGTCTATTAACTGAAGTACAAATATAGTATTTATATTAAGTGTAGAAAAGTAGAAATATTAGAGAAATTCTCAAATATTCATATATTATTGGCTTTCATTAGCTCATCCAAAATAGGTAGCAAGGCTCCTATTTATAGGTTTACAAGATACGGGATTCATAAATGTGATACATGAATCACGGGAATCGGTAAGCCTTCATGGGAATCGATAAGCCTTCACAAAATTCAAGGAGATGAATATCACATTAATCAATGTGTTTAGGGGGATGAATGGACATCCATATTCCTAAAATTCATAAGATTCATAACACTCCCCTTTGGATATCCATTGCACAAAGAATAGTTCTCGTTAAAAAACCTTACTGGGAAAAAACCTAATGGGAAAAAAAAACCCCAGTGAAGGAAAAAGAGTACACTATTCAAAGTGTTTAGCAATGTACTTACTCTCTCTGTTGATAACTTTTATTGAGATCTTTAAACCAATACATTAAAATTCTTTTCACGAACTTTTCAAATGTAGCAGTTGGTAGTGCCTTGGTAAATAAATCTGGCCAAATATTCAGTTGAGTGGATTTGTTGCACATCAATTTCACCATTCTTTGGAAGATCATGTGTAAAGAAGAATTTTGGTGAAATATGCTTAGTTCTATCTCTCTTTATATATCATCCCTTTAATTGAGCAATGCAGGCAGCGTTGTCTTCGAACAATACTGTAGGAATTTCTTTCTTGGAGGATAACCCACAATTCTTTCGGATATAGTGAGTAATTGACCTTAGCAAGACACTTTCTTGGCTTGCTTCATGAATTGCTATAACCTCAGCATGATTTGAAGAAGTGGCAGTTATAGATTGTTTTGCAGAAAGCCATGATATAGAAATACAACCACATGTGAATAAGTATCTGGTTTGAGATCATGCTTTATGCGGATGAGATAAATATCTAGCATCCACATATCCAATTAGCTCTGGAGTAGATTTATTGGAATAAAACAAGCCAAGATCAAGTGTCCCTTGGAGATATCGAAAAATATGTTTGACTCCATTCCAATGTCGTACCTATGTGTAGGAAAAGAACTAAATCTTGCTAATACATTCACAGCGAATGATACATCAGGTCTTGTATTATTAGCAAGATACATAAGTTCCCCTATTGCACTAAGATATGGTATTTCAGGACCAAGAAGTTCTTCATTTTTCTTTTGTGGTCGGAAAGAATCTTTGTCAACATCAAGTGATCGAACGACCATTGGAGTACTCAATGGATGTGCTTTATCCATATAGAACCGCTTTAAAACTTTAGCTGTATAAATTGATTAATGAATAAATATCCCTTCTTCCAAATGTTCAATTTGTAAACCAAGGCAAAATTTTGTTTTTCCAAAATCCTTTATCTCAAATTCTCCTTTTAGATATTCAATTGATTTTGAAATCTCTTCAGGAGTTCTAGTAAGATTCAAATCATTGACATAAACAGCAATGATCACAAAATCCAGTCCATTTTTCTTGATAAAAACACGTGGACATATTGGATAATTTGTATAGCCTTCTTTAATCAAACTTTCACTAAGACAATTGTACTACATTCATCTAGATTGCTTTAAACCATACAAAGATCTTTGCAATTTGATGGAGTAAATTCCTCGAGAATTTGACATGCTTTAGACAATTTAAACCCTTCAAGGATTTTCATGTAAATATCATTATCTAATGTTCCATATAAATAAGCAGTGACTATATCCATCAATCGCATATCAAGCTTTTCATGTACTGTCAGGCTCACAAGATATCGCAATGTGATTGCATCTATTACAAGTGAATATGTCTCATCATAATCAAGACCTGCCCTATGAGAAAACCCTTGCGCTACAAGTCATGCCTTGTATCTCTCAATCTCATTTTTCTCATTTCGTTTTAGCACAAAAACCCATTTATATCCAATAGATTTTACACCTTCAGGTGTTCGGACTATAGGTTCAAAAATTTCACGTGTAGCAAGTGAATCCTATTCGGATTGAATTGCATTTTTTTCATTTTGTCCAATCATTTCTATGCTGACATTCCTCAAACAACCACTTTTGGTTCAAGATCCTCATTTTCTTCCATAATTTCAAGTGCTACATTATATGCAAAAGTACTATCTACAACCATTTCAACTTGGTCCCAATATTTCCTTGTAGTGACAAATTTTATAGAAGTTTCATTTACATGCCTTTCTAGAGTATGAAACTTGTACTCTTCGGGAGTTAGAATTTGCTCTTTAGGAGTTTGACTTTTGTCACTAGTGATTTCTTTGAATTATGTATTAATGTTCGACTCCTTTAGTAGAACATTT
Organism: Cinchona pubescens; assembly: GCA_025175665.1. NCBI lineage: Eukaryota > Viridiplantae > Streptophyta > Magnoliopsida > Gentianales > Rubiaceae > Cinchona > Cinchona pubescens. Next base: position 1,154,058 of record JANKKI010000157.1, read on the forward strand.
TGATCAGTTGATTATCTTTTCTTTCGAGGATTTTTATCTTTGGAACCAAGAGATTGACCATGCTTCAGGCGTGCTTTAAGCTCATTTGCTATAGCATTTGTAGATTGTAAAATACTGGGACATCTAGTTTAATTGGTGCATTTTCTGTAGGAATATGCGATTTTGTAATTCTTTTAGAGTCAGCAAATACATCAGGTACTTGATTCGCAATCTCTTGCAAATGTATTATCCTTTGAACTTCTAGTTCATAAGTTATTATATGAGGATCAAAAAAATTTAAGGACGATGTATTCCACGTGATTTCCTTTTTCGATTGTTCATTTCCTCCCCCTAATGTTGGGAAATGAGTTTCATCAAAATGACAATCTTCAAATCTTGTAGTAAATACATCACCTATCAAAGGTTCAAGGTATCTAATGATAGAGGGTGAATCATATCCAATATATATTCCCAACCTTCTTTGGGGTCCCATCTTAGTGCGTTGTAGTGTCATTACATGGACATATACCGCACATCCAAAAATTCTCAGATAGGAAATATTTGGCTCACAACCAAAAGTCAATTGAAAATGGGAGTATTTGTGGTAACTTGTTGGCCTTAAACATATAAGTGTTGTTGTGTGCAAAATAGCATGTCCCCAAGCAGATATAAGGAGTTTTATTTTCATTAACAATGGTCTAACAATAATTGCAGTAGTTTGATAAATGATTCGACTAAACCATTTTGTATATGAACATAAGCTTATAGGATGTTCAACACTAACGCCAATTGACATACAATAGTCATCAAAAATACGAGACGGATATTCACTAGCATTGTCTAATCGAATTTTTTTTATAGGATAATCAGGAAACTGTGTTCTCAACTTGATAATTTGAGCAAGTAGTCTAGCAAACGCCAGGTTGCGAGTTAATAACAAACAAACATGTGACCATCTTGTAGATGCATCAATTAGCACCATAAAATACTTAAATGGTCCGCGTGGTTGATGAATTGGTCCACGTATATCACCATGGATTCTTTCCAAAAATGCAGGTGATTCGATCTCTACTTTAACTGGTGAAGGTCTCGTAATGAATTTTTCTTGAGAACAAGCAACACATATAAATTCACTTGAATTTAACACCTTTTGATTCTTCAATGAATGACCATGCGAATTTTCAGTTATTCTTCTCATCATTATCGACCCAGGATGCCCTAGTTGATCATGCCAAATGACAAAATTTTTGGGATCAGTAAACTTCTGAGGTTTACTAAATGCTGCATTTCAATTGCACTAATTTTAGTGTAATACAGGTCAGAAGAAAGAGAATGGAATTTTTCTACAACACATTTCTTTCTAGAAATAAAAATGGTAATATGCAAATATTCAACATTTGAATCCTCTATAGTCTCAATATGATATCCATTTTGGCAGATATCCTTAAAACTTAACAAATTTTTTCAAGACTTAGTAGAGAATAATATATTATTTATAACCAATTTTGTTCTTTCAGAGAGACATATATTTGCTCTACTAGAGCCTTCAATTAATTTTGCACTACCACTTATGATATTAACATTTGTTTTTCCCAATTTCAGGTAGGAAAAATAATTTTTCTTTTAAGTATTGTATGTGTTGTAGCACTATCAATAAGACATACATCTTCTTCGCCTTTCATTGATCCCAAATATTTGTCAATATCCATACCTTCTTCAGGAAGGAAAAATATAAAAAGGTAATTAATTGAATAGAACAAAAGTACTTTTTCATAACATTCTAGGAGAATAAAAACACTAATTAACTAGGAAATGTAGAACAAACTAAAAACTAATCTCATTGGCATTTTAACATGGATTTACTTGTTTGGACATTTCCATCACCAATCAAATGATCAATTCTTCCTTCTGGATGTTTAAAGAAATCATCCACATCAAGATGCATTACATCAATATTAGCATCATCATCATTGCCAAAATCATCAATTGGCTTGGTGAAGTTCACCTCAGCACTTTTGTCTTTCTTTTTCAGTGATGCTTGATACAGTTCAACTAAATGTTTTGGAGCTCTACATGTTCGAGACCAATGTCCATTATCACCGCACCGATGCATAAATTATCAGAATCTTTCTCTTGTCCTTTTTCCATTAATATTATCCCACTTCTGGTGGGAATGTTTGTCCTTATGACTCGATGAGCCATGATTACGAGTATCATGATTATGATAATCATTTCAGCTACGACAACGACCACGGCTACTATCACGGCCACGACCACGGCCACGATCTCTTCCAGAGAAAAAAAACGTTCATAATTGGAAGACTTAATCACATTCGTTTTAGGGAATGGATTGGAACCAGTTGGTCGGATTTCATGATTTTTCATTAGTAATGTGTAGATACCTATTTTTGTCCCTTAAGTTCTCCCCTATTTTCCTCTTAATTTGACTCTCAATTTTCTTTTTAATTTCCCTTTTAATTTCTTTTTAACCTGCTCTTTGATTTGCTCTTAATTTATCCTTTAATTCCCTCTTAATTTGTCTTATGGTGTTCAATTATTATGTGTTTTATGCATTTGAAATACTAAGAATTAGTTTTAATATTATTAAGTTTTTAGATTTTTCACAAAAAAAAAAAAAAATTAAATTAAATTTATTAAAAAAAATTCAGCGCGTGAACAATATCACGCGTACTATTCACGCGTCGAACATTCAGCTGGACAGAGCTATTTTGGCCATGTTTTTCTCTGCATTTTTCACCCATTCTCACCAAAAATCAGATGCTCCATACTTCCAACATGACAAGGAATGGTCTTGTGACCATTTTTACACTCAATCCACTTCGTTAAAAGCAAAAAAAAAATCAGTCTAAAGGGGGGGACGAAAATTTTTGGAGGAAGAAAAGAAAGAAATTTTTTTCTAAGTTTAAAAATCTTCCAAACAGCCAACTTTGAGCCAAAATTCCAAACGATTGAAAGGAATTAGACTAAACTGAAAGAAGAAAAAGTTGTAGAGGATGCCTGGGACTACAACTTCTCTTTGTAAAGCTCAAGAAAAATCATTCATTTGGAGGGTCAAAAATGTGGTAGAAGAAGGCTGGTGGCCAAGAAAATCTGCAGAAAAAAAAGCGAAAATTTTCAAAGTCTGGAAAATTTTCCAGATAGCCAACTTTGAGCCAAGATTCCAAGCGATCGAAGAGGAATTAGACTAAACTCAAAGAAGAAAAGTTGTAGAGGGTACCTGGGACTAAAACTTCTCTTTGTAAAGCTCAAAAAAATCGTTCATCTGCTGGGTGAAAAATGTGGTGGAAGAAGGACGGTTCATCAACCGGAGTATATACAGCTTAGAGGTGTCGAAAGCAAATTCGGCTCAAACGCACTCCAAGCCAAGTATAACCAATTCCACCACATTCCTGAGGTTGAGGTGAGTTAAATGGGTTTTTGAATCGATTGTTTTGGTGACAAAATGCTTATCTTACTATTTTTACATTATTTATGACTTAATTTTCGAATTTAATTTTATAGTTCATAATGTTTAAATTTAATGTTTTTATTGGCTTTAGAATATTTTTGGAGTGTCTCTAAAGGTTTACACAAAAATTTTGTGGATGTTTTATGCAAGTTTGTGTTTGCTTCATATGCCCACTTTCACCCTTTGATTTATGTTTATGTAGTTGTTTATGTTAATTAATTGTTATATCTTCATGATCTATGTAAAAATTAGAATTTTATGGCTATTTTCTTAGAATTTTTGGGTTAAGGTTTGAAGGTTTCACTTTTGGGGTGGTTATGGAGTTGGAAACCATATTAAATCGAAAATTACGTGGCAATAAATCAAGGAAAAAGCTGATGATGTTCAAACTTTCAAGTGTATACATAAAAACAAACTGAACCATAACCCAAAAATGGCTTTGGGCCAGTGGTCCAGCAGCAAGTATTACATAGGGCTGCCACGTCATCGATGACGATTTTTCTTAGGTTATCCACGTCATCGATGACGTGGTACACAAAATTTTTTTTTAAAAAAAGTTCAGAAAAATTTTTATTTGCGTTTTAACCCTCCAGATTTCAGATTTTTGCATTTTAGCCCTCAAATAATTTTCTAAATTACATTTAGGCCCTTAAGAAATTTTCTTTAATATTACTGTTTTTTTCTATTCAAATTTCTTCTAAGTTACATTTTTAATGACAATAACCAACAAGCTTTAATTTGATTTTTGTTTGACATTTTAATATGTTTAATTACCCTTTGATTGTGAAATTACCGTTTTGCCCTTATGAGTATTAAATTGTAAATAGACTCTGATTTTGCACATATTTTTCGATTAGTTTCTTTTGTGATGATTTGCTTATGCTTTATTTTTTATGTTTGTTGGTCTCAATATAATATTTATGCTTTTTCTTACTTGTTAAATGATGTGAATCTACTCTTCTGTCCTCAAATTTTGTTTAGTTGCACGACTAGACATTAAATATTTGAATCAAACTCAATTTAGTCAATGACTTAATAACTGTATCAATAATATAAAATCGGGCTAGAATAAAGTCGCACATGACAAAGACTGTTTTGCCCCTTGGGAGTTAAAGGGCACTACAAGCTAAATGTGTGCGACTTTAAATTGGACTCCGGGCTAAATTTACCTATCAATGTTATTATTTACCATTTATTTTCATTTTCTCATTAATATGTACATATTTTATTACTTTTAAACTATCTCAAGCACACGTACGCTACAAAGTCGGCAATAATGAATACTAAAATTAAAAAGAGAAATGCGATAAAATCATGCAACCGGTCCAACGCCGGGTAAAGTGGGTGCCGAGGGAAATTCAAATCTATCCCAAACCTTCCATTATTTTACAACAGGATTCCCGAACTCATGTTTTTTTTTTGAATTAAGTGGACCAGGAGTCAATCTAGACTAGGGTTTATTTTCTCTTTAAATTTTGATGTATTTTTGTATCCCGGCGCACCAACACACCGGGTGGCGACTCTAATCCTGTGTTCCCTAGCTTAGATTATTTTTGTACAATTCATAGTCGCATTTAAAGCCCCGTTATGTAATAGTAAATAGGTGATTCATTTAAATTTGTGATAGTAAGTAGGTAATTTATGTTTGTAAATAGTAAATAAGATTTTTGCATTTAATCACCTATTTCACTAGCACCACATGGCGATGGTGCCGGTCCCAAAGGTGCCGGCCAGACCGCGGGTTGTGGGGGGGGGTGCGACATAATGCATTATTTTTTTCAGCTACAAGAAGACATGAGATCAATTTAGAATACTGTTGCAGGAGCAAATTCGAGGCCTGGAAAGTGGAGAATTTTTTTTCTAACATATCTTCGTCAGTAATAATTTCTCTACATAATTTCATTTGGGATGTGATCTTAGACATTGCAGAATTATACTCACTTATTGATTTGAAATCTTGTAGTCTCAAATGTATCCAATCATACCGGGCTTTAGGAAGAACAACCAACTTTAGATGGTTGTACCTTTCTTTTAAATCATTCCACAAATCAAGAGAATTTTTAACAGTAAGATATTTAATTTTCAAACTTTCATCAAGATGATAATGAAGAAAAATTATTGCTTTGGCACCGTTTTGGGCAGAAGCTTCAATTGCTTCCATAACCCATGATAAATAATTCTTTCCAGAAATGCCAAGAGGTACACATTCAAATTTAGTAAAGGTTAGCCATAAGAAAAGAAATTGATAAATAAACTTATCTAAATATCACTTGAACAATGAGATCTTCGATTCCACTATATTTTGCAAAGGTAGAGCTGTGCTGCTAACGTATTATGAAACTAAGTCAAATTATTAAACTTGGCTATTAACTGAAGTAGAAATATAGTAAGTATAGTGTAAAAAGTAGAAATATTGGAGAAATTCTCAAATACTCATATATTACTGCCTTTCATTAGCTCACCCAAAATAGGTACCAAAGACCCCTATTTATAGGGTTATAAGACAGGGAATTCATAAATGTGATACATGAATCACGGGAATCGATAAGCCTTTACGGGAATCGATAAGCCTTCACAAAATTCAAGGGGATGAATATCACATTAACCGATGTGTTTACGGGGATGAATGGAGATCCATATTCTTAAAATTCATAACAAATACTATATTTTTATGTGAAATTATTTGAAATTGTATGTATTTTTATGAGTCTATGACTTTACAATATTAAAGAAAAAATTATTTGTACTAGTATAGAATCTTGAAACAGTTATTGTTATATATCATAAATTCTTTTATTGGGTAAATTTAGTATTATTAATAGTAAACGGGTTAAACAAGTTAGACACAACACGATACAAAAATAAACAGGTCGTACACGATACGATACGATTATTAATTTTTTACAAAGAATTCGAACACGATTATGACAAGATATGATAACATGCGACACGATACGATTGACACCACCATGTTATCATCAATGACAAAAGGTTACTTTTACAAAATATATGGTTCACGTCCACAAGCAAGGTAAAGTAAATCGCAGAGGTAAAGTAAATCGCCGTGTTAAACTACTATTAATACTACTATCATCAAATTCATTGAATTTAGATTTTTATTCAATTTTATTCTAACCACAAGCAAGGTAAATTTTACAATTTTGCGTATATATCTTGTAGAAGTACCAATATATTTCTGCCATTTTTTGTGGAAGTTCTGATTTCTTTATATATGTTATTTATCATGTTTTTTAGATTCCTGATCGACAAACACATCTCCAGCTGGACTGATCGGTTCCTGAATAAAGAACCTAATTTTTCAAACTTTTTTTTTAAAAGAAAAATCTTTCTTTGACTTTGGCTTCATTAGCAGACATCTAATAGTAATACTTTTCTCCATATTTTTAATTGTATTAAGATTCTTTTTTAAGGGTGAATTTTCTACCACCGTTAGACTGATGTTTATGCTCAATCTCTACTTTCTGAAGAAAAAAACTAGTAGTCTACAAATTTTGAAGTTGTTAGTTAGCAATCTACACTCTTGATAACTAAGCTCACTTGTGTATTTCCTTGGTGTTTGCCTTTGTTTAGAACTTTGGGTGTATAAGTTGAATTACAATCAATTATTACATACCCTATGCATAATCTTTATCCTGTGGCAGACTTTTAGCCGTCCGTTTTATTTTTGTCTTGCCAAACTTGGAAGTTGATCTTGGTTTTTAGGGACAAGTTCATGATGATGCCACAAGGGTTGCAACATCCCGAACCGGGCACTCGATATTAGCTTACAATGTCATGTCTTAACAGCGAATATATTCATTTGAGAAGGCAACTCATTGAAAATAATACTAGTTGTAATTTATCGTGGTGTATTATTATTAGTATGTCCTCCAAATCCTTACAAATTGATTTCTAAATAACGTGCTAAATATATTAGATATCTTTATTTTGAAATTTGATTAAAACTTGTATCAATTGATTTGTGATTACAAAATTTAATCGATTTAAGCAGTATATTAGTTAGCATATTAGGTACGAATAGGGTGTATCAGTACTACACATGTATTGCTAAAAATATTTTATCATCCGTGTTGGCTTTTTCTTGCATTTCCGGATTTCAATTTTTTTTTTAAAAAAAATTGATTTCGGGTCTGGTATATTTTCGTTGATTTGTTTATGGATTTTAGTGATTGAGGATGTTGATTTTTTTTGGAGTCCTTTAGTTGACGATGAATTTTACTTATTTATTTATTTTGCATAAAATGCTTTAGTTACAAAAATTGCCATTCAACAAAATTGGCAACTTGCGTTTCTAGGACGAATGATTTATCATTTTACTAGGATGCAACCCCATGCATAAGCAAGGAGTATCCTACTAAGTTTTATTTTTCACCAATTTAATATATTCAATTCATGGACATGTAATTATTATTTCTAAGTACTACATCAAGAACTATAACATTTTTTTCCATGATTATTTTATAATTCTTGAGAGAAAAAATATTAGAGAATTAAGCATATAACAATAAACACATTAAAGGAAAGATAGGTTACAAATAATTATACATAAATCTATGCAACAAATACGATAAATATATGTACCGAACCAGTGCTATAGAATAATTACACATATATCTATGCATCTCTTAAGATTATATTATTCGGGGTAAAGTTTGCAAATTTTTCTTTTTTATATACATGTTTATACAATTATTTTATTGATTCATAACGTGAATATTTTCCCACATTGCATTTTGTAAAATTCTTACAAATTGATTTTGAACCATTCTCGATATTGATATATTTTTTCCGATAAAACTTGTTTCTCTCATGTATTTGACCTCCAAAAGAATAATTATTCTCCATTATTTTATGTAAAATTCCAGCAAAAAAATCAATTGAGAAGCATTATAAATACGTTACTATAAAAAATTTACCTATACCATAAATATGGCAGACCATTCATGCGAGTCCATTCTAGTAATATAGAGCGGATCATTTCTCGAAATTTACATAAATATTTCATCCAAATATTTCAGAACTTAAACATTTTGGAAAATTCTATGGCCCCGTTGAGGGAATTAATTATCCTATTGTATTTTAAATGTTTGTATAGTGCAAAATCATGTATTTTAAAAACTTATACCGTACAAGACATTAAAGTCATTGAGATTGTTTCCTTAACGAAATTATAGAATTTCTCAAGCATTTAAAGCAAAATTTCATGATTAAATATAAAATCACAGAACAAAAAAAAAAAAAGAAAAAGAAAAGGAATCCCAGATTACACAATTTGAATACGAAATTCAAACTAACACCCAAAAGAAAACATAGAAAAAAAGCCAACCGTGAGACATGAAACAATGTAATGGAAATAATTAAAACTCAATATAGAAATAATATTTTCCTTACTTGGTATTAGTCTGTGGTTACAGTGTCTAGTTGATGAGCAATTGGAAGCCGTTAATTGTAACGCCAACAAACTTTCAGTATAAGGATAAATAATTTCATGGAATAGACAACTTTCAATTTGATGCATACACATATATATGCTGCAGGTTAGTAGATTTATAGTATTACAACTCTTTCGGATGTAGTCTTCAGACGTGACTTTCAATTTGATTCTCAAGCACTGAAATGCTTCATTTTTTTTTTTTGAGATCTCCTCTTTCAACGGTTCATTTGGTTGGTAGTTAATAGAATAGGATACAACTCTTTTAAATTTTTATTCCACCACAGTTACAAGAGTTTTAACAGAACTCTGCTCTCCATTTGACACGTGGAGGCCTCCATGGTTTGTAGGCCTCAGTTTTAGTTATATTAAAGATTGTTTGGATTGGTAGTCAGAAGTTGCAGTGGGCTTTAAAGCATAAAAACAAGAGGATGACTATTGAAATATTTCTTAGAGTAAGAAATCTTATATGATATTCGCTGATAGACAACCGGGACCTACTCACAGAGTAATTCTTACGTGGATCGAATTCATGATATTATGATAAATTCTTATATAAGGCAGATTCATGACATAATGCTATAAATCTTTTGATCCAAAATATTCCACATCAGTTCATATCACATCACTTGCTGATGTGGACTATTTTAGACTAAAAAGTCTATGACATAGATTTATTACACTATATCATAAATCCGATCCATAAAAGAATTTTCGCCAACTCATATGTTGTACTCATGAACATCAAATGGATACAAAGAGAACACAATGCATCTAGAATATATGATTTATGGGCACTAATACGTGGGTTTTGTTACTCTTTTAATTTTGTTTTGTTTTGTTTTGTTTTGTTACCATATAGATATAGATATTATTGTTTTTAACTTTTCAAAATAGTATCAGATATGTGTTTCGCTATATGATTTTTTGTGCTTCAATTGATATCAGAGCTCTATATTCAAGATTTTGATCTTTAGATGTTTGTTTAAAAGAAAAAAGATTTTTTTTTTTTTTTAAAAAAGATTGTGGTGGTAGAGTACTCAAATTTTGGAAATTAGATCACAAGAGGTTGGACTTAGAGTACTCGTTCGACAATTAGGGTGTAAAAAAATTAACCTTAGTTCGGACAATAATCTAAAAAGAGGGATCCTGTCCTGATCATTTTTTGATGGTGTTAGACAATGATAAAAAAAAAAAAAAAAAAGATTGTGTCAAATGGTTGTCGTTGGACATTGATTGAAAAAAGGTTGCGTCAAATTATTAGTTATTTGTGGAGCTTGATTAAGACATAAGTCAGGGAGGCCAAGAAATTCAAGGAAAAATTGTTCTCAAGATACATAAATAGTTTTTTAGTTGCCATAATGAAAAAAGAATTTGTTAACAGTGAAATTTTTGAAATTTTACATAAATTTATGGGTGGTGAAGAAAGATTGAATGGGCTGCAATCATGGCACAATATTTGAAAAGATGTGGTTTATGTGATGCCATTGAATGAAGAATATCCAATCCTTTAGCAAAAGTCAGATTATGAAGAGGAAGGCAAGATTGTTTTTTTAAATTATGCGTAAATCAATAGTTAGAAAACTTTTCAAAAGGCTTATTGTCAATTGTCATTCACCTGAATTTTTTTGGTCAGATTTATTTTATATTTTAATGAAATTTCTAAAATGATTATTGTGATTGCAAACCTAAATGTGAATTAAAATGGGATGTTAGTTTTGATGAGGATATGTATATTGAAAAAATAATTTTTGAAAACTTTTATGAGTTTGAAAATTTCGATTTACATTCATTATTTGGGGTGATTGATAAAGAAGAATTTGTTCATGAGAAAGAGAAAATTATTGAATTGGATGAGGAAGAGACAAAAATTTGTAATTTGGTTGAAAAAAAAGGAAAAGAATTTGAAAACGAAGTCATTGATGTTTTTGAAAATATTATTGAGAAAAATAATGTAGTGAATGAAATTGATTTTCTTGGGGTTGATGAATTATTTGAAGAAAATGATGATTTAAAAATTGTGGTTAAGCATCATGATGGAGTGGACCAATTATGTCAAAATTGTGGTGTTAGAGTTATCGAAAATTTTAGTGGTGGAAATTATAAAAAAAATGATTTCTCGGTTTTTGGGATATATTTGGAGGATTATTGTGTAAGAGAAAATTATGGTGTTCTCAATTATGAATAGGTAAATATCGAGCAATTCTTTGACCAACAAGAGTTAGCTGCCAAATTATACGTGAAATACAAGATACGTCCATTCTGCGTGTAAAGATGAAAATGAAGACCAACATGTGAAGATGAAAAGAAGACCAACTATAAGTTGGGGTTATATATGGTCACATGGCTGTGACGCCTCATCCCACATCGATTATAGGAAGGGATATTGTATTATTTATAATACTTTAGGTTGTGAACTATTAACAATTTAGTTTAACCATTTTGAACCTGTTGTTTTCGCTCAAACAATTATTAGGCCAGTCCAGGACCCGGGATGTTACAATTGACATTAGATCGAATATCGTGTGGTCTCTATATGGGGGATAAGACTGGGCCAGTAGTATTGAGATATACTACACAGTGTATATGATATGTTATTGGGCCCCAACTTAGGCTTTGCGAGGATGCAATGCTTTAAGGAGGGGTAATTGTGATGGCCCGTCTAAGGCTGGTAATTTCTGATACGACCCAATAACACGACACAAATACGATATGAAATTAACAAATTATAACACGAACCGAAATTTACACGATGACTTGTTAATTTACTATATGAACAGATTTTGCTAAAATATTTTCTTTTTTTATAATTTAATATAATATAATTTGAGATTGTGAATAATAGATTTAATATTATATTATTAAATTAAACATAATAATTATTTTAAATATTATGTATAAATTTTTTTAATAATTTTAATCATGCGTTCTAAATTACCATAATAACAAGGTTAGTATTAATAATTGTTTAAATTATTAAATAATCAAAATTTGAGATTTTAAATCAAATAAATAGCAAATTATATAATTGTCAAATAGGTTGATACTTTCGGTTAATAGTACATGGGTCAGACAGGAACATAACATGAATTCGAATGGGTCAAATATGAACAAGACACGATAAAAAACGGGTCCCATACGACACGACACGAAAAGAAATGGATCACACCTGACACGACACGACCTAACAACCTGACCCATTGACATACCTAGCCCCGTCCCACATCGATTGTGGAAGGGGATATTGTATTGTTTATAATACCTTAGATTCTGGACTACTAACAACTTAGTTTAAATATTTTGATCCCTTTATTTTCGATAAAAAATTATTAGGCCAGCCCAAGATCCAAGGTGTTACAACGACGACTGAAATTTGTATAGAGATTATACCTTATAATGTTGTTGGATCAGATTTCATGGAGACTTGATTTAAGAGAGGCAATATCAGTATATAAACCAAACCGAAGTAGAGTTTTAGAAATTCTAATTTAATTAGTTTTAGGATTAGTTAGTAATATTGGTTTAGGAAATTTGTAGTTGAGTTTGTAAGAGATTTAAAATTCCCTAATTATTTGGCTGAATACATTAAAGATTTAAATTAGATTGATATGTATATAAAGGATTATGCCTAGTTATTTTAGTTGAGAAGATTTGCATTGAAAAGTTTGATTAATAAAATGTGCTATCCTCCCAAAATATTCTTTTGTATAATCCTACGTTTGTTTAAATGTTTTGCTTTTGAAGTTTATTTTCTTTATTCCCGATCTAATTGCTCAAACCTCTTCTTCTTATAATGTTTGTGTAAGCTAGGCTCACGGCTATTTACACTTAGGTGAAGTTGATTTCTTGGTCCGGTTTTATGGTTAATTAAATATTATTATCTTTGACTTTTTAAAATGATATCAATTATGTGATCTGTTGCGTGATTTTTTGTACTTCAATTGAGCGTTTTGTCATCACTCTAGAATGCTGTGTTAGCCTAACTACAAAACCTTTAGATTGCAAAAGAATAAAATGAATTTGTTTTGCTCACAAGCTTATATTTGTTTTTTACACCAGAAATTAATTTCGGAACTTAAAAATCATATTCACGAGGCTTGTATGACTGGTTTTACAATCTTGAACTGATCAACGATCCAATTTGTTGGAGCATTTTTGGGGGCACCGAAGAACCACGAGAAGGGAGGAGGATGAGATTCTCGACTCTTAGACCGACTCGGGAAAAGGACAAGAAAACAGGCATCATAAAATCATCCATTCAAACCAACCCATGTGCATTACAATCTATAGTATCTTGAGGTATAACAACCCTAGTATATAGTCTTTCTGAACTCATCATACGGGCATTTCCCCTTTAGCGGCTTCAACAATTGCCTTGGCGGGTACTTTCGAAACCCTAACCTTTTGTTCAGAAATTCTATACAAGATTTATTATAACCCAGAATTTTAACCATAGAAAGAAAATTTCATCCAGAAATTACCAACATACCTCATGGTGCCTGGAGTCCTGTTCTTGTCTGAGTTTGTCCTTTGAAATTAACTTATTGAACTTTTATGGGTTTGAGACCTTTCGGCCTCTCCCCCTGGTCTTCTTCTTTTTAAATTAAAAGAAAGCTTTCAAAGAAAAGTGAAGAAAGAAAGCTTAAGAGAGGTCTTGAAGTTTTTCAGAAAATGAAAATTTGATTGATATTGGAGAGATTGTTTACAAGGAGAGCTATATAGGAGCTTTGATAATTTCCTCGATATCCATACAAGTGAGGAAATGAGCCTATTTATAGAATGAATTCCGGATTTCAAAACCGGATGTTAACTAACCTAATAAGATAAAGTAAAAGATTCCTTACATTATTTTTGCTTTTCTAAAAGCTGACTAAATAGTACAATAATTGTTACCAGCTGTCAACATAATTTTTATTTTTTTTTTAAAGTGTGGTCTCCACATTTTGGTATCCGATGCTGTCTACTCCATCAGTGGATGACACCTGGTCTTCCAGATCACATGGATCCTGTTTTTCTTTGGTGGAGTCTGTCTCAGTCTTTGAGTCTTCATTTGTTTTGTCTTCTAGTTCTTGTTCTTTTGTCTGAATCAAATATTATTCCACTGAGTGGAATTTTGGGTAGATTCTTGAATTCTCCAAGAAGTTGTTCTAAAATTGTCTTTGTAATGTCTCTTGATTCTTTTTCTTTTTATTTTTTCTTAATTTTATTCCTCTTTTTGTTTCTGAGGAAGAGGACTCCTCTTTTTCAGAAGTTTTTGGCAAACTTCCAGCCATCAACGGTATAAGAGACAGCTATTACTGTATCCGTTTGTAAGGGACTTGTTACAGGCTTACACTCTGTGTTAGTGCATGCGATTTTAGTAAATCACCAACTATAATAAAATAATAGGAACCAGTGCAATTATAGATACAGGATGCACAGGTGTTCCTTTACCGGAAACACTAGCCTTGGTCAAATTTTTTGTATTTAAATATCTATTTTTCCAGTCTTCTTTTTCTAGGGTTAAAACTTGAACTCTCTGTTCTAATTCAAACAATTTTGTCTTGTTATCAGAAAATTCTTGTTCTAAGGTCCTATATTTTTCATTTATTATTTTAAAGTTTTTTATGGAGGGTCTCACAGTGATCACAGAAATTAATCTGGTTACCTTCACCTGTCTGAATAATGGGTCTAGTATTAATTTGGTCTGAAATATGGAACTGATTTCCTAAGTAAAATCTACAAGCTTCAAGTCCTTCTGTAATTGTCTTAAAACCTTTGTATTTTGGGTTTTATTTCAGACCAAATTAATACTAGACCCATTATTCAGACAGGTGAAGGTAACCTGATTAATTTCTGTGATCACTGTGAGAACACTCAAACTTAGACAGATCTATTTCGTGTATTAAAAGACAGATAATAACTAGACTAGAACAAAGAGTTAAGTTAGAAAAATGAAAAATATGAAATCCATAGATTATCTAAAATTACCTTTTGTTGTTCATTTATACTTCTATAAGTGTCTAATATTCTAAAACAATTATGAGGTGGCATGGCACATAAACTATGTCCATTAAAATCAAATCTTTTTTCTGTGCCACTAGGAGTCTGTTTTAATATGTTGGGAAAATGAAATGGATTATCTAAACTTATAAATGTCTGATGGGTTTGCTGGCTGGATTCAGCAACAGCAGTCTCTTGAAATTGAAGATGAAATAAAACTTGGTCTGGGGGCCCTAAGCTGTATAAGAGACAGATCCAAGCCTGTAAATATTAACAAACATTATTAATTATTATAAATTTTTCTAGATAATTCATCTACTAATTTATTGTCATTTCCTTTTATATGTTCAAAATTAATATTATATTCAGCTACTACTAATGAAAATTTTTGCCATCTCTTATGCCTACTTTTTTCTTTCATATTTTGGGAGTATTTGACTATTGCTTCACAGTTCTAATTGATAAACTCTTTCTTTGAAATTATAAATAATTTAAAAGTATCTAATGCATATATTATGGCTATATTTCACAATCTAAACTAGTTTTATATCCTTTTTTCTCTATAGGTGCCACTAGCATATCTGTATAATTTATCTTGTTCTTTTGGAGAATATTTATGTGGTTTTGATTTGAGGATTCCTCCCCATCCTAAATCACAACTTGATCTGTTTCTATTACAAATATTCTGTTTCTAGGGGTAATTGTAATGAGGGTATATTTTATATCATATATTTTATTTTCTTTACAAATCTATATCTTTTATAAGAGAAGAGGCTATGTGGCAAGAATGGAAGGGGGAATATAATGGTCTCAAATTTTTCCTATATCTTTAAGAAATGGTCTGGCATAATTTATAAGTCCTAAGCATTTTTGTAATTCTTTTAAATTTTCTAATTTATCAGGCATGTCTAATACTTTCTTGACTATATGATCTTGATAATTTTATCTGATTATTTCCTATTTCTACTCCTAAAACACATTATATGTGTTTTAAATAATTCCAAGATTTTTTTTTGCTTATTATTATGCCATGTTGATAAAAAATTCTAAAAACTGTATTAAGGTGTCCTACATGTTCTTGTTCATTTTTTTGAAAAAACTAATATATCATCTATGTATACTAATATAAATCGGGAATATTCTAAGAAAATTTGCTATCCATTTTTCTCTGGAAAATACTAGGTGCATTCTTTAATCCAAATGGCATTACTAACCATTCAAATAATCCTAATGGACATGTAAAGGCAGTCCATTTTATACTATCTGGGTGTATTTTAATTTGCCAAAAACCTGATTTGTAATCAAATTTACTAAAAATCTTTTTACCTTGTATTCTATTTATCAAAAATGTCTTGTCTGGAATATCATAACTATCATCTATAGTATTATCATTTAGTCTTTTATAATTTATTACCGTCCTACTTTTTCCCCTGATTATTTCACTGTGTTTTCTGACTATAAATGCCGCTGACCTATGAGGAGATTCTGATGGTCTTATTGCTTTTAAATTTAATAATTCTTTAATGTGCATCTTAAATTCTTCTATGTCTTGCGGACTAGCTTCTATTTTTGCAGTCTTTATTATATAATCTGGATTTTTAACTTTTATTTCACAATAAATTTTATTTTTATCCCATAATTTTATAGGGTCTTCTCCTATAAATGAAAATAAAGTGTCTATATGTGATTCTATTTCTGAATTTGTTTTTAAATGTAATAAATTTTTTAGGTTAATTCTATCTATTAAATATTCATTTAACTCATTGGCTTCGAAATAGTCTTGTTCTAAAATAGTTATATTGTTGCAACAGCCTTCTTTTCCTTTTTGACATTTTATACATTTTTCTTCTATTTTGTTACTAGATTTTATATCTTCTATTTGTCTTATCAAGTCTGGATGAATAGGTGGAAATGATGTTGGATTACAAGGACTTGTAGTTACATTTTTAAAAATTTGTACATATTCTTTTGTTAAAATTATTCCTCCATCTAGATCTAATAAGAATTTTAATCCTATAATTATTTACCCCGTGTTTTACCAGTGCAATTATAGATATACATATGGCATAAAATAATATTGACTATAATTATTGCTGTCTCTTATACAAGTCTAGATGTTACAAGTTTTTGCATAATAATTATATTCATTTATACTTCCATCCATTTGTGTGGCGCTGTTTTATAGGGTCTTTGAATTTTAATATTTTAGTGGTATCTATCAATTTTGGGTCTACAATTATAGTTGTGCATCCTGTATCTATAATTGCACTGGTTCCTATTATTTTATTATAATGTTTAAAAGTAACTTCTAATTTTATAAAAGATATTATTTTGTCTTGGTTACAAAATTTTATTTTTTGTTCCAAATTAGCTAAATTTATATTTTCTTCTGTATCTTCTTCTATTTTTTCTTTGTTTTTATAAAAAATTTCTTTTTCTATGTTAGCTACTCTTTGTTCTAGTCTAGTTATTATATCAAAAGCATTTTCATTTATCTGAGAGTTTTTTATATTTTGTATTTGCTGAAAATAAAATTAGTATATTTTTCTACACAACTTATACATGCTTCATTAAAACATAAATTACATTTACTTCTTTTATTTCTAGCTGGGTACCAGTCACAAAATAAACAAGGTTTTGAATCTAATCCTTTATTTTTTTGCCAATTATGGTCACAATCTATTTTTATACTGGTATTTTAATTTTTGCTTTGGACATAAAATTTATTCCTTTCAATTCATGTATAAATTCTTCTAAATCTAGTTCTTCTGGATCTAGGAATTGGTCTATTATTTCATTTTTCTCTTCTAAATTTTGTTCTTCTAATAATTCTTCAAAACTTACAATAGAATAAATAGTTTCTGTGTCGCTAATAGTTTCATCTACATCTAGATAGTCTTGATCTGTATTATTTACTAATATAGCCTTTTTATTTGCCATATTAATTCTTCTAGGACAAGTGAACTTAGATGATCCGGACTACTACATGTATAACAATAAAGTTTTATAAGAACTGTCTCTTATACCCTGATAGCTGTCTCTTATACACATCTAGATGTGTATACTGAGACAGTTAAAGATACAGGATTAATTGCAGGACCATTAATGCTCTAGAAGTATATAAGATACAGACTCAATATGATGATAAACTAGAAAAACCTAGTTTATCATAATATTGAGGAGTATAAATTTGACTACAAAAACTTGTTTCATTTTTTAATTGTCTTCCTATTTGTATATTAGTACACTTTTCTACTAATATTTTTATTATGAACATTACTCTTTGACCGAAAGATATTCCTATTCCTGTATCTATTTTTTATCTATTATTTCTTCTTTAAATCTTTTACTTATTTCTAATCCTAAAGCTCTGGTAATTTATTAAAAAGTTTATTACCAATGTCTCGTGTTCCAAGTATTTCCACTAAGTGAGGCATAGTAGATATATTCTGCTAAAAAGGGTTTTATGTAATACCAATTCTTTAAATTTAATTGTTCTAATTTTATTAACGCATTCTTTTGTTGTTCTATATTTCCAAAATTTGGATTTTCTCCATTTATATTAAACATAACAAACATAGATCCCTGCATCTTTACTATCAAAATGTTTTATATAATCACTAGCCATAGCATTTTTTCCAAGTATCTAAATAATTATTCCATCTCTGAGGATCTATGTTTGTTATGTTTAATATAAATGGTTGTCCTCCATACTGATGAGTATAAGGAGCTTCCATAGGATCTCTACGTCCTATAGATTTATATGGAACTATCTGTAAAGGTGGTGTATAAAGATTTCCTATTTCTGTTGGATCTATCCTTTTTCTAGGTATATTTTCAGTAGAATATGTAGAGCTCTATTTCCAGAAAAATTTGAAGGTGTTTGTTGAGGATTACTACTACTACTTGCTAGTATTAATTCTAAAATTTCTTCTCTTTTTTCTATTATACTAGGTTCATACTGTACTGTTCTTATATCATCTTCTAGATTAAATAATGCTACTGGAAATATACTTAGAAAAAAGATGCTTATAAATTCTTAGATTCTCTTCTATTTATAGAATTTCTATTGTTTTTATTTTTTGTAATGTCATTAGCTGGACATTATCATTTCTTTTATAACAATTAATTACATGTTTAAATATTTTACTAATGTTATCGAATTCTTCTTTACATCCTGTACAATTAATTTTTCTATTTTTTGTTTTTATATTTAAAGTATTTTCTAATTTTTTCCACAATTCATCTTCCTGTGTTTCTAAATAAAAGTCTATGTCTTTTTCTAAGATTTTTAAAATTTCTAATATTTCTTTATTCATCTTCTTCATTATTGTTACTTGTGCTGGCTTCTATATAATCAGTAAATCTTATAGATTTTCTTCCTACACTGTCTTCATAATAAATAGTTTCTTGTGGTATTATTACTCTTTCTGGTTTATTTACTAGTCTATCTAATTCCCATGGTAATCCTGATTGATCTATATTATCTACTGTTAATGATGATAATTTAATTAGTTGTTCTTTATATGAAACATTTTATACAATTAAAAATTAGAAATATGGATATATTTATGAGATTCATTTAACAGACTTTCCAGAATTATTTATGATGTTACCAAATCAGACAAATTACAATAGAATTTTAGATGAAGAAATAAGACAACGCGTAGACTTAAGTATTCAACATAAGAAAGAAATACTTAGGATTCTAAATCCTTTAGATCAAGGAACTAAGATGATCATTCTAGAAAAAATAGCAAAATGGAGTAAACCACTTAGAGAATTTATATTATCAGTTACATCAGAAGTAGTAGATAAAAATTATAATATAGAATTTTTTACAACAACAAAAGATTTTATAATATTTACATCAGTACCTGAAGATAATAGTAATTATACAGGTTATAATGCTTTAGATTATTTTGATTCTGATGAATATCCTGATGCAGATTAAATGTCTCTTAGACAAGAAATGAATTATACACTTGTAAGAGACAAGTATTGTTTAGTAGATACTAATATGAGTAAAATAATTAGATCTTAGAACCTATATATGTCTGTTATACACATCTAGATGTGATATACATAGATATCTAAGAATAACTTCAGAAGCATATCATATCAAAGCCCAACCTAAAATAAAATTTAAATCTAGATTGATAATTAGTATGTTAGACTATATTAGACAATAAAAAAAGGAACTTCCTAAACAATAGACAAAAATATAGAAAGCATGATAACTATTATTTTTGAGACATTAAAAAATCAAAATAAAGAATTAAAAAGTATCAAACAAAATTTAGATTATTTAAAAACAGTAATAGAAAAACTAGAAAAGAAAAAAGAAAATCCTAATTTAGAAAAAATAGAAAATAATTTAGAAAAAATAGAAAAACAAGTAGACAAAATTATAAAAGTACAACAGATAGAATAATGGAAAACAATTTAGATTACAAACTAGTAATAGAAGAAACTAAAAAATATTTACAAGACCCAATAGGATTTTCAACATTTGAACCAGGCACACCAGTCGATAAACAAATAGTAAGACAAAATAATACTATAATAGCATTATTAATAGCAACACAAATTAAAATGGACAAGTTAGAACAAAGAATAGTAAAAATAGACAAGATTATTTAAAAGAATTAGCCTCACATAAAGAAGTAGATGAATTAGCAGAAGCAATTAATAAGATGGACTTAGGAACAAAAGGAAAGAAAAAGGTTAGACAACAACCTATTTGGACATTTTTACAATCTAAACAATAATGCCAAGATTAGGAACAGGTAATTCAGAAGATAGAGAAAGGACTGAGACAATAGCCGCAGAAACTAGAAGAAATAGAGAAGAAAATAATACAGTAAGTACAATAGTAAATAGAATTCAAAGATTTATAAGACCAAATAGAAACCAAACTGAAGAATTAATAAATTTAGGAGAAATAATTGATAGAGATAGAGATATAGAAACCTTTAGAAATAACATAATAAATATAATTAATTCTAATGCATTATATGAAGTATCAGACCAAACTAGGCTTTATAGACATTATAGAGAAGTCCAAGTTAGAAATCTAGAAGGAGACTAGATCCACATTTACATTTATAATCTTTCCATCACACAGACAAAGATTATTAGAAGGAAAATTTTATATTAAATCATTTAGGATTAATTGTAATTCTATAAAAGCCCTACACAGAACAAACTTAGGAGGAAAAGTATTATTATTAATTATGGATACTAGAATAAATGATGCACATAAAACAATAATAGGAGGGACAGAAATAGACATGCAGACAGGAGGTGGAATATTTTATTGTTGTCCAAATTTTATGTTAGATACTAGAGAATTTGCAGAACATATACAAATAAAAATAATGACTAGAGGATATCTAGACTTTGAAGGTAAAAATTTGTTATTATGTACAGCATTTTTAGGAAAATTAACCCAAAGTAATACTCCTAGATATAAAGTAAATATAAAAAATACTGTAGAAATGTTAGGGAATAGAGGAATAAAACTTTTACCACCATTAACAGTAGATAATATAGATCAATCAGGATTACCATGGGAATTAGATAGACTAGTAAATAAACCAGAAAGAGTAATAATACCACAAGAAACTATTTATTATGAAGACAGTGTACCCCGAAGTTTTTCTAAGATTTCCTTAACTAATACATATGGCTTGACACAAGTAACAATAATGAAGAAGATGAATAAAGAAATATTAGAAATTTTAAAAAGCTTAGAAAAAGACATAGACTTTTATTTAGAAACACAGGAAGATGAATTGTGGAAAAAATTAGAAAATTTCTTTATTGTCTTTATTCAAAAAATCAGAAAAATTAATTGTACAGGATGTAAAGAAGAATTCGATAACATTAGTAAAATATTTAAACATGTAATTAATTGTTATAAAAGAAATGATAATGTAATAAGACAAAAAATAAAAACAATAGTAATTCTAGAAATAGAAGATGATATGAATTTAGAAGCATATGAATTAAAAGATGAAGAAATAATTAGTTTAATTTCGGAAGAAGATATTTTAGTCTTTTATATGAACCTAGTATAATAGAAAAAAGAGAAGAAATTTTAGAATTAATGGAAGCAAGTAGTAGTAGTAATCCTCAACAAACACCTTCAAATTTTTCTGGATAAATAGAGCTCTACATATTCTACTGAAAATATACCTAGAAAAAGGATAGATCCAACAGAAATAGGAAATCTTTATACACCACCTTTACAGATAGTTCCATATAAATCTATAGGACGTAGAGATCCTATGGAAGCTCCTTATACTCATCAGTATGGAGGACAACCATTTATATTAAACATAACAAATATTGATTCTCAGATATCTTAATATTTCTTTGGATCTTGACAGGAAATCTCTGGCATAGTATCTGTCTAATACACATCTAGATGTATATAATCCATGTAATCTTATATTTTTCCAATATCTTGCCTAAGAATCAGCTTAAGGCTATGTGGCAAGAATGGAAGGATAAAAATCCAAATGAATTAACTGAATTAATTTCTTTAGGAACAAATCCTTTTAATTTTGGAAATACAATACATCAAATCATAACAGGAGAAAATCCAAATTTTGGAAATATAGAACAACAAAAGAATGCGTTAATAAAATTAGAACAATTAAATTTAAAAGAATTGGTATTACATAAAACCCTTTTTAGCAGAATATATCTACTATGCCTCACTTAGTGGAAATACTTGGAACACAGACATTGGTAATAAACTTTTTAATAAATTACCAGGAGCTTTAGGATTAGAAATAAGTAAAAGATTTAAAGAAGAAATAATAGATAAAAAAATAGATACAGGAATAGGAATATCTTTCGGTCAAAGAGACATGTTCATAATAAAAATATAAGTAGAAAAGTGTACTAATATACAAATTCTTATACAATCTAAAAAATGAAATAAGTTTTTGTAGTCAAATTTATACTCCTCAATATTATGATAAACAAGAAAAACCTAGATATAAAAATAAGAAATATCTAAAACAAACACAAAAAAGAAAAAATTATTACACAAAAAGATCACAAGCTAGAAAACCTTATTTAAATAAAGACAGACATGTTAGAAAATATGACCCTAATAGAACATATAAGAAAAAACTTTATTGTTATACATGTAGTAGTCCAGAGATCATCATCTAAGTTCAGCTTGTCCTAGAAGAATTAATATGGCAAATAAAAAGGCTATATTAGTAAATAATACAGATCAAGACTATCTAGATGTAGATGAAACTCTTAGCGACACAGAAACTATTTATTCTATTGTAAGTTTTGAAGAATTATTAGAAGAACAAAATTTAGAAGAGAAAAATGAAATAATAGACCAATTCCTAGATCCAGAAGAACTAGATTTAGAAGAATTTATACATGAATTGAAAGGAATAAATTTTATGTCCAAAGCAAAAATTAAAATACCAGAAATAGATTGTGACCATAATTGGCAAAAAAATAAAGGATTAGATTCAAAACCTTGTTTATTTTGTGGTGTACCCACTAGAAATATTAATTCTTCTATGACAATTTATGTTTTAATGAATCATGTACTTCTTGTGTAGAAAAATATACAGATTTTCAATTTCAGCAAATACAAAATATAAAAAACTCTCAGATAAATGAAAATGCTTTTGATATAATAACTAGACTAGAACAAAGAGTAGCTAACATAGAAAAAGAAATTTTTTATAAAAACAAAGAAAAAATAGAAGAAGATACAGAAGAAAATATAAATTTAGCTAATTTGGAACAAAAAATAAAATTTTGTAACCAAGACAAAAAATTAAATTTTATAAAATTAGAAGTTACTTTTAAACATTATAATAAAATAATAGGAACCAGTGCAATTATAGATACAGGATGCACAACTATAATTGTAGACCCAAAATTGATAGATACCACTAAAATATTAAAATTCAAAGACCCTATAAAAGCCACACAAATGGATGGAAGTATAAATGAATATAATTATTATGCAAAAACTTGTAATATAGCTTTTTTGAATAGTTGCAATAATTATAGTCAATATTATTTTATGCCATATGTATTAGTTAAGGAAATCTTAGAAAAACACGGGGTAGGAATAATTATAGGATTAAAATTCTTATTAGATCTAGATGGAGGAATAATTTTAACAAAAGAATATGTACATCAATTTTTAAAAATGTAACTACAAGTCCTTGTAATCCAACATCATTTCCACCTATTCATCCAGACTTGATAAGACAAATAGAAGATATAAAATCTAGTAACAAAATAGAAGAAAAATGTATAAAATGTCAAAAAGGAAAAGAAGGCTGTTGCAACAATATAACTATTTTAGAACAAGACTATTTCGAAGCCAATGAGTTAAATGAATATTTAATAGATAGAATTAACCTAAAAAATTTATTACATTTAAAAACAAATTCAGAAATAGAATCACATATAGACACTTTACCATTTATAGGAGAAGACCCTATAAAATTATGGGATAAAAATAAAATTTATTGTGAAATAAAAGTTAAAAATCCAGATTATATAATAAAAACTGCAAAAATAGAAGCTAGTCCGCAAGACATAGAAGAATTTAAGATGCACATTAAAGAATTATTAAATTTAAAAGTAATAAGACCATCAGAATCTCCTCATAGGTCAGCAGCATTTATAGTCAGAAATAACACAGTGAAATAATCAGGGGAAAAAGTAGGACGGTAATAAATTATAAAAGACTAAATGATAATACTATAGATGATAGTTATGATATTCCAGACAAGACATTTTTTATAAATAGAATACAAGGTAAAAAGATTTTTAGTAAATTTGATTGCAAGTCAGGTTTTTGGCAAATTAAAATACACCCAGATAGTATAAAATGGACTGCCTTTACATGGCCATTAGGATTATTTGAATGGTTAGTAATGCCATTTGGATCTTAGAACACATCTAGATGTTTATAAGAGACAAATGGATAAAATTTTCTTAGAATAATCCCAATTTGTATTAGTAACATATCTGTGTATTTTTTTCTGCCTCTGAACAAGAACATGTAGGACACCTTAACACAGTTTTTAGAATTTTTTATCAACATGGCATAATAATAAGCAAAAAAAAAGTGGAATTATTTAAAACACATTTAAAATTTTTAGGAGTAGAAATAGGAAATGGTCAGATAAAATTACATCCAGGATGGGTGTATCCTCAAATCAAAACCACATAAATATTCTCCAAAAGAACAAGATAAATTATGTAGATATGCTAGTGGCACCTATAGAGAAAAAGGATATAAAACTAGTTTAGATTGTGAAATATTAGCCATAATATATGCATTAGATACTTTTAAATTATTTATAATTTCAAAGAAAGAGTTTACAATTAGAACTGACTGTGAAGCAATAGTCAAATACTCCCAAAATATGAAAGAAAAAAGTAGGCATAAGAGATGGCAAAAATTTTCATTAGTAGTAGCTGAATATAATATTAATTTTGAACATATAAAAGGAAATGACAATAAATTAGCAGATGAATTACCTAGAAAAATTTATAATAATTAATAATGTTAGTTAATTTTTACAGGCCTGGATCAGACCCAAGAGCCCAGCTTAGGGCCCCCAGACCAAGTTTTATTTCATCTTCAATTTCAAGACCTGCTGAATCCAGTCAGCAAACCCATCAGACATTGATAAGTTTAGATAATCCATTTCATTTTCCCAACATATTAAAACAGACTCCTAGTGGCACAGAAAAAAGATTTGATTTTAATGGACATAATTTATGTGCCATGCCACCTCATAATTGTTTCAGAATATTAGACAGTTATAGAAGTATAAATGAACAACAAAAGGTAATTTTAGATAATCTATGGATTTCATATCAGAGAAAAAATAGTGGACATTTTACTAATTTTTTAAATGTCTTTATCTGCTTATTTTAATGGACTAAATGATCTTTCTAAGTTTGAGTGTTATGCAGTTTTCCATGGCACTCCAGGAAATGCAGGATTATACAAGACATGGGTTGAAGTCCTCACTGCAATAAGGGGAGTAAAAAACCCAAAATACAAAGGTTTTAAGACAATTACAGAAGGACTTGAAGCTTGTAGATTTTACTTAGGAAATCAGTTCCATATTTCAGACCAAATTAATACTAGACCCATTATTCAGACAGGTGAAGGTAACCAGATTAATTTCTGTGATCACTGTGAGACCCTCATAAAAAACTTTAAAATAATAAATGAAAAATATAGGACCTTAGAACAAGAATTTTCTGATAACAAGACAAAATTGTTTGAATTAGAACAGAGAGTTCAAGTTTTAACCCTAGAAAAAGAAGACTGGAAAAATAGATATTTAAATACAAAAAATTTGACCAAGGCCAGTGTATAAGGTACAGGTACAAAAAGTGTAAAAATATATAGTTGTCATTGGCTATCTAAATAGTCTTGAAAAGAGATGTTTATAAGAGACTAGCTATATTGTAAGCTTTGTATCTAGTCCCTTACAAACGGATAAGGGTAAAGACAAAGTCAATAATCCGTTGATGGCTGGAAGTTTGCCAAAAACTTCTGAAAAAGAGGAGTCCTCTTCCTCAGAAACAAAAAGAGGAATAAAATTAAGAAAAAATAAAAAGAAAAAGAAAGAAGACATTACAAAGACAATTTTAGAACAACTTCTTGGAGAATTCAAGAATCTACCCAAAATTTCACTCAGTGGAATAATGACTCAGACAAAAGAACAAGAACTAGAAGACAAAACAAATGAAGACTCAAAGATTGAGACAGACTCCACCAAAGAAAAATAGGATCCATGTGATCTGGAAGACCAGGTGTCATCCACTGATGGAGTAGACAGCATCGGATACCAAAATGTGGAGACCACACTTAAAAAAAAAAAAAAAAAATTATGTAGACAGCTGGTAACAATTATTGTACTACCTTTAGTCAGCTTTTAGAAAAGCAAAAATAATGTAAGGAATCTTTTACTTTATCTTATTAGGTTAGTTAACATCCGATTTTGAAATCCGGAATTCATTCTATAAATAGGCTCATTTCCTCACTTGTATGGATATCGAGGAAATTATCAAAGCTCCCATATAGCTCTCCTTGTAAACAATCTCTCCAATATCAATCAAATTTTCATTTTCTGAAAAACTTCAAGACCTCTCTTAAGCTTTCTTTCTTAACTTTTCTTTGAAAGCTTTCTTTTAATTTAAAAAGAAGAAGACCAGGGGGAGAGGCCGAAAGGTCTCGAACCCATAAAAGTTCAACAAGTTAATTTCAAAGGACAAACTCAGACAAGAACAGGACTCCAGGCACCATGAGGTATGTCGGTAATTTCTGGATGAAATTTTCTTTCTATGGTTAAAATCTGGGTTATAATAAACCTTGTATAGAATTTCTAAACAAAAGGCTAGGGTCTCGAAAGTACCCGCCAAGGCAATTGTTAAACAGCCGCTAAAGGGGAAATGCCCGTATGATGAGTTCAGAAAGATTCTATACTAGGGTTGTTATACCTCAAGATACTATAGATTGTAATGCACATGGGTTGGTTTGAATGGATGATTTTATGATGCCTGTTTTCTAGTCCTTTTCCCGAGTCGGTCTAAGAGTCGAGAATCTCATCCTCCTCCCTTCTCGTGGTTCTTCGGTGCCCGGTCACTTATCCAAAACATATAGCAATTGGTCTAATTTTTGGACTCCGTTTGGATGGTGATTTTTTTCAATATTTTTTCAAATAATATTCTACAATTACTTTAGACACGTTTTTTCAATCACTTTTTTTTATCTTACATATATCACATAAAAAAAGTTATTGTAGTACTTTTTATAATAATATTCTAAAAATAACAACTGTTTAAACGAATATATGGCATTATGGTTCTAAATTTTATAGTTCTTGCTTTTATTGTTATTAATGAAAAGGGCAACTATTTTGATTATTTTGATTTTTCCATTTTTTTAATTACTTTTATTTTTATGAATTTTTTTTTTTTGGATAATGATTACATATGTCCATAATTATGAAATTGAATACAATCGAAACACCAAAACCCACAAATAGTAGGATAAACATTAACATTTGGTTAGAACTAAACTCACATGTAGTGAAACTATATATCTATATTATCTATCCTATATGTGAGATTATAAACAACGGAGAATTCTACCGTCCTTTTAAGGGAACTATTTCCTTAGTTTGAAAACTTGTACAGTATAAATTTTTAAAACAAATAATATTATACTGTATAAGTATCTAAAGTAGAAAAGAATGATTTTCTAAAAAGAACTCTAGAATTTTCCATAAACATATATTACTTACCCTATTGTTAATTTACTATTTCTTTACTGCATCATTAAGACTCTCTTCTTGTTGGCTGTTGATGACTGCTTTTTACTATAGGTGTCAGGATTTAACCTCTAGACTTTTAGCTCCAAAAGTGATTTATCATATTACTAGTGTAGACCAACAACCCAATGGTCTATTGATTATTGTGGCGGATGTGTAGGGTGTGTTGGCTTGGATTGAAAATATTTTCTTGAGAAAAATATTTTTTTTTTTATGAAAAAGTCTATTTTTCATATAATTTTCTGGTGTTCGGTTGACAAAATAAAAATATTTTAAAATAAAAAATTTTGACGGTTTTATCTTTAATTTTATGAATACAAGTTAAAAAAACTTATAAAAATGGTAATAAATACCTTACAAGTAATTGTAATTAATAAAAAATTAATTTTTTTTAAAATTAAATGATAGTACAATACAGTATTAAAATATGCATAATGATAGTTATATTAGTGTGGGACCCATAATTGAGAGAAAAACGAATGAAAAAAATTAAAAACAAAAATAAGTTTAGCAAATAAATTTCTAAAAGTAAGTATTTGAGATTTAATGTCACTCTTGAATTATCCGAAAAATAACTTACACTCAAAAATTTCGTAAGTTATTTTCAGTTAGAGGAAGGAAAATTACAGGGAAAATATTTTCCACCAGAAAATATTTTTCGGTGTTTGGCACCAAAAAATTTTCTGAAAAATATTTTCAATCCAAACGAACACACCCCTAATTCAAGTTATTTTTACACTTTTTGTACCTTACACAACTATTTAGAAAAAATTTCCACGTATCCATGTTAAGAGTAAATATTAACGTTTATCTTAGAATGTCTTCAATAATTCAGGAGAACGCATGCCACCAACATAATGCTGACGCAAAGCGACTTAGATATAATAAGCAGAAGAGCCAACACTTCATACCTCTCTTTTTTTTTTTTTTTTTTTTTTTTTTAGGTCAACAAAAAAAAGGAAATTGGCAGAATTTTAATTAGTTTTCTCAAGTTGTGCTACCATTTGGACTGAGGCTTAAATTGGTTAGATCCATTGGTCTAATACAGCAGTCTTAAATTGAAAAATACTCTAAAAGCCCAGTTTATGTGAGCCTGAGAATTGACCCAGGCTTCGCGGTTGAAGCCCCATTCAGGTAAATTGCTAATACTTCGACGAAAAATGAACTTTTCAGCTAAATGGCAATCGGAAAGAAAGTAGCTATGCTATATATATAAAGGGAAATTTTATATTTTATATTTAAAGAATTATTTCTTTAATTTTAAAAGTTTGTATAATATAAATTTTTAAAATACATGATATTGTACTGTACAAATATTTAAAATATAAGGGAATAGTTTTCTAAAAGAAAATATGAAATTTTCCATATATATTAGTTTTGAAATTTTAATGTTCAACTCAAAATTTTTTTTGTCATTGATCAGCAATAATTGAAGTAAACCAATTCGGAACGTAAACTGCGACTTGAAAGTTGAAAGTAACTTGAAATAGGGTGCAAGACTGCTAATTAGTAAAGCTCCAAAACCAAACGAGACCGGCCTATGAAGTCTTGAAGCTGTCCTGCCTAGTTAATTTATGGTCAAGCTCCAAAACAACTATGTCTATAGAGATATACGATTCAATTCTAAACAATTTAGTAAAGAAGACTGGAACGGCACTGGGATTTTCTTTTGTATATTCATAAATTCCGAAACCATAAGAGGGAAAATTGCAATTTTGATTGGCAACAAGTAAAAGAAAATATAATTTTCTCCCAAACAAAATTTCAGTGTAGTTCAAAAAGAAAAAAATTCCCCTAATTTACATTAAAATTCTTAGTTAAGAAATTGAAAACAATTTATACGGTTTACTGTTAATCCCTTTACCATCCCAATCCTCAAATTAAAAAAAAAAAAAAAAAACCAATAGATTAGTAGATTGTTGTAACCGGAAATATTAGTTTTTAATCAAATAGTACATATTAAGGAGATGTTTGGTTCCGTGAACCGAAATCAGAATAGAAGAATCATTAACTTTCACTAGTATTATGAATTTATAACATGTTCTTTTATTGTTTGATTTGAATAAAAAAACATATTTTATTATATTAATAAAATAATTAATTTAAAATTTGAATCACAAGTAAAAAATAAAAATAAATATTTTGTTGTCTTAACACTTTTGATTAAATACAATAATTCTTATAATGACAAATCAAGTAATATTTATTAATAACGTTAACTTTATTTTCCATTACTTCATCTCATAAATCATGCCAATAAACTGAACGTCCCCTAAATTTTACTCGTCATTGATTTGAAGAGGACCAAAAGATTAACCACGTGGCTTGTATAGCATTAGTACAAAACAAACTCTCCTCGATCACACAAAAAAACAACTCGTCATTGACCTCGTCATTGAACCCGTGGCTAGTATAGCATCACTACAAAAGAAACTTCTTCACGATCACACAAAATATGCTCACAAAATTAAAATATGTAAAAGATAATAATAATAATAAAGATTGGAACGTCGACAGCAGGGTTGGAAATTGCCGCGAAGCCCAACAGATTTCAAGTCTGTCTCCTTAACCACTCGGACATATCGACGTTTAACGATGTTTACCGTACTAAAACATATGACTCAATTGTCTAACAATACATATTCATACCTAAAAGACAGAGACTATGGTGTGATGTCATTATTTGTTGTACCTAATTAACCCTTATCTTTATAATTATTTTCAATTCATAACTTTGTGTTTAAATATTAGCCATCCATTAACCACCCAGTAACTCTCTTACAACCTCTTATCTACTCTCATATATTTCACTATCTGTATTTCCTTTTCTGGTATAAAATTTATAAACTCTACAATCGTAGGTTGTACTTTGTTCACTAGTATTGGCTCCGTTTGTATACACAAATAATGCTCATTATTTGCCAAATATTATTTAGTCGGCATTCTAACTTGTTTGGCCAGCAAATATTATTCCCAACTAATATTTCACACTATTCAGATTTTTCTTATTCATTATTCACACAATTTATTATTTACACTATTCATTTCCTACTCATTATGGCAAATATTTAAGTAAACCTAATTTTTTACTCCACTTGTAGATCCTATAGTGTAGATTAAACCTTATAGAATATATAATATCAACTAATGTAAGTAAGCATTTCATAATATTAAATATTGACTACAAGATCTACAGGTGGGGTTAAAGATCAGGTCTACCTAAATATTTTTCATTCATTATTTATAATTTAAAAAATATTCAGTTAATAATAACGTAAATAATTTTGAACCACGTGTCTTTGTCAAATGTAGTATGGTGAGACTAAGCAAAGAATCTTCACAATTAGAACTTTTCTATTTGAACTGTTGTTTTGTAAACCATTTTACTAATAACTAGAGTAGGCCTCTGATTAGGAGAGTCGGATGCAGGTCAGATCTTGTATATTCAATTCGGGATCCATTTAATATTATTCGATTTGAATTTGAATCTGGATACCTTTTGGGTCTATAAAAGGAGATCCATATCTAGATTCCTTAGACTTTATCAGATCCAAATCCAAATTCGATTGATCTTGATTTGATTTTATAAGTCCGAAAATTTTTGCATAAAACGTCAAATTTTTATAATTTTTTTTTTTTTTTGGAAATTGTAAAAAAAAATTAATTCACAGTTAATGTTTATGTATGTATTTTACATTAGAGTATGAACTATATTAGAAATAAATAAATATAAACACACACTAATATATATAATTTTATTGCATATTAATATTTTAATCGTATTCAAGTTCCAATTAGATGGAAACAACCAGATCCATATATGATCCGTTTATTAGAATAAACAGATTCGGATGGGATTGGAGTAATCGGATTAGACATATTGATTATAACCTAGATAAATGAATTCAGAACGAGTCGAATCCGGATTTAGACTCAGTCTTTTTACAAGTTTACCTTTAAATGAGTCCACCAAATAATAACTATTTATTATTTCCAATCCAAATGGTTATTTCAAAGTATTATTTCGCATGTAAACAATTATTCCATTATTCTAAAAGTTAATATTATTTTCAAAAACTACTATAATCAAAAGTCAAATATTATCACCAAATAACACCCTATTTGCAATCCAAATGGACCCAATAGTTTTTGGCACTTTCTACGCCTATATTTTTACATTTTGCCTCTAAATTACTGTTCACTTAATTTCCACATATTGCAAATTAGAAAAAACCGTCTTATTCCATCAATCCCTAATGCCTAGTTTGGGAGTTAGGAGAGAAGGGACAGAGGAAAAAGTTAAGTTATGAAGAAAAAGAAAAGAAGATATTTGAATCTTATTTGGGAGTTTTGAGAAGAATTTTGGATACATAAGTAATTAAAACTTTCGTCTATAGATGTAGGAGTACAAAATGACTATTTTCAAAAGGTAAAAACTTACATAAATTTAGTTTTTGACCCCACCTGTAGAATCTGCTGTCAAGATTAAATGTTATAAAATCTTGCTTACATCAATTTATGTCATAAATTTCATAACATTTAATCCACACCACAAAATCTATAAGTGAAATCAAAAACCAAATTTACCTAAATCTTTCACTTTCAAAATGGTTAATAAGGCTACCAATTACTCTACCTTGGTTTCTTCCCAATTTGGACGGAAATTTTTTTTTATTTTTTTTATGTTTTTTTATTTTTAACTGTAGCACTCAGTCTTGCTTTCCAAATTAGCCTGATTCCCTTCCTTTCTGGTGGCCCAAAATCTCTGAACGGCAAATAGTATAGATTTTCAGTCTTTTCCCTTCTTTTCTGTCAAAATCGTTGACTCGCAAACGAACTGTACAATAAGTACCTGTTTCTTAGCTGTCTAGATTTGTATCCTACTAATCTGCTAATAATATCAATTATACACATCTAGATGTGTATAAGAGATCAGATTTGAAGGAAAACAAATTTAGACAGACACAATTTTGAATCCCACCCATAAACATTATGATTAGGATTAAATCTTGTGAAAAAAAATCAAATAATGTTATTTATTTACAAATTATGCCAAAGACCTAATCTTGTTTCCGTCTTTTGAAATATCTAAACTTTTAACAAATAAGTCCCCGCTCTTCAGACACGTTAAATATACTAATGACATCATCCTAAGAAAACTATGAGATGACATGTTTGCCCAATTTTACTTTACTTTTCATTTTTATTTGGGTTAATATACTTTATCCCTTTAAACTTTAGCCTCAGTAACACTTTAATTCTTAACGTTATTTTTTAAGCATTAAACCCTAGACAAAAGATCAACGCTAACGGCATGTGAAAATTTGGATAAATAGACAAAAAGACCCATGAGTTAGTTTTACTTCACCCCTTTAACTTTAGAGTTACTTCATTTTGTAGGTTTATCCCCTTAAGCTTTAGAGTCACTAATACTTTAGTCGTAACATTATTTTTTAAGCACTCTGTCCTTTCACTTATGCCAATTCAATATTTTCACCATTCTATCCCTATTCTAGTTTATTCTTTTTATAATTTTGCCTCCATTTGATTAAATCCTTCCACTAACTACGAAAATTTCTTATATATCCGATTCACGGTCTTATAGGTGAATCATGTGGTAAAATAAGAGCCACGTTCCTACTCTACTTTCTTATATTAGCAGACATCATTTAGCATTATGTGTATCCTGATTTAAATTACAAGGCACACAAGTGAGGATTAGGACCGAATCTATTTACAAATTTCCCAGTAACTACTACCACCACTACACCACCAAAATAACGCATTATCTTTTCTTTCTTCTTTTTAAAATATAATTTTATATTAATTCTAATCGGAAAAAATTAATTTAAACAATAAAAGTTATTTTAAAATTGTGTACTTGTAGTATATCAATCCATTTAGTTGAAATTTCAAGCTAAAAATTCATTTTAATTAGACGAGAAACGTGATATGGTTTTAATTAACCATCAATATAAGAGCTTTAGTGGTCAAAAAAAGTTTGTCATGTTATATCATCTTTTTCAACTAATTTCGATAAAAGGTTAGTAAATACGTTGAATTTAACTTCTAGGCATTTATTCAGATTTAATTCTATATGAATCAAATCTTCTTTCTATGAAAAACATATTCATAAAACCAAAATAAACAAAAAAATATTAGAATAAATAGGATTATAATTTTCAAGTATAGTAAAAGTGTAATCGAAGGACTTTTGTGTCAAAAATAATGTTAGGGACTAAAATATTAGTCTTGCTAAAGTTTAAGGGGTAAAGTATAAATAAATCAAAAAATGAATAAAATGGAATAGGGGTAGAATGGTCAAAATATTAAATTGTGATAATGGAAGAGGTTAAATACCCAAAAGATAATGTTAGAGACTAAAGTAATAATTATGCTAAAGTTGAAGGGGGTATATATAAAGCATGAGGTTTGGTTTAATATCAAAATTAATGAACTTTCAAAGATACTCCATTAAATTCATTTAATAACTAATCACCACACCTACTTCTCTCTCCATTTTTTCTTTTAACTATCTACTTTCTTTCATCTCTCACTTTACACTCCTAGATGTGTCCTTATAAGCACACTCATTGAGTGTGCCTCAATTACTTGTATATATAATTCCTCAAATATTCAGAACATATTTTTTTGTCCCTTACATTTGAAAGATGATCTTTAGTTTCTTGCAAAATCTGTGAATAAGCACGATCTTTGTCCTTGAGGTCATATTTTTTGTAAGTTTGATTTGAATAATGCACAAACCTTTCATATGTTAATTTTTTTTTGATTCCTTATATATTCAAAAATATTCCTTTTGTCACAAACATGTTCAAAAATAATTTTCAGTCCCTTACATATAAAATTTTTTGTTTTGATCCCTCACATTTCTATCATTTGCATGGTTATAAAATTCAAAAATTGAAAGGTGGTTTTAGATAAATTCTATGACTTCATTTTCGACTTTGAGTCGGTTCTAACTACTGTTTTGGAGAAATTATTAAAGGTGAATAGCTAAAATATGTGAGATTTTGAATGGGAGTGTGGATGATTTTGAAGTGAAGAAATTTTAAGCGAGTTGTTTTAGTGGTGGTGGTGAAGGTGGAAACAAGGTGTTTGTAGGAGGACGAGGGAGAAGGAGGGATGGAGTTGATGGACATGGAGATATGAAAATAATTTTTGAGGCAATTTTACTTTATCGCTTAGCGTCACTATCACTTTAGTTCCTAATGTTATTTTTTAGACACTAATGTCCCTGGACTGACAGTCAAATCTAATGATGTTAGATTTTTCAACTAAAATGACATTTTTACCCTCAAATTATTCATTCGTGGACAAATTTTTCTATGAGGGCCAAAATGTCATTCTTAGTTTTTTTTTTTTTCATAAATAGAGCTTGATGAATTTAGACACATGGTAATGAAATATGAAAAATTGTTAAATCATATCAACAAAATAAGAGAAAAAAAGGATAAAAAATTGCCTAAAAACGAGAAGAAAAAAGAGAATGAAATTGGCATTTATGTCAAAAGGAGCAGCAATATTGAGTTGGATTTAATGAAAGGGTTAAACTGCCTAAAAAATAATGTTAGACGTCAAAGTGATAGTCGAATAAAATAAAATTAACCCCAATTTTTTAAGAGAATATATTTTTTTTGTTTATTATTATTTTTAGGCGGCTGGGGTGTGGCAGGGATGAGAAGGGGTAAGAATGGTTTAAGGTTTCTAGTTTTACCTCAAAATTTTAGACATATGAACAGTTGTCCATTTTTTCATGCAAACTAATAGCAAACATGACTTTAGGGGTCAAAGTTTGAGCGTTCTAATTTTATGAGAGACTAAAAATTATAATTTTAAATGTGAGGAGTTAAAAAGTTATTTTATTAATATATGAGGAACTATTTGTACAATTTTTTTTTCCTTAATAATTTTCTCTTAGCTAAATGGAAAAATTACAGTTTTAGTCCTCAAACTATGGGTAATGCTTAAAATTGGTCTCCAATCTATGTGAAATTATAGTTTCGGAAACTATCAATTATGGACAAAAATAGGACAAATGACGGAAAAGTCTAAACACCTAACGGTTTTGGTCATGTGCGGTGCACGTGGTTGTTAACTATACAATAGTTTTGTCAAATTTCATTAATTGTGTATGAAATTGGTCCCAATCTTTATGGACTTTAGCTAAACAAGTCCCCAAAGATGGTTTGTCAAATTATAAATAATTTAAACAAATGTCATTCAATCTATAGATTAAACATTACAACAACAATTTAATATAATTAAGCAATTAATAATATCCAAAAGTAAACCAGAAAGCATTTATACTATAAACTGCCACTCAATACTGATTATGTGGTAATCAAGACATTTTTGGCATTGTTTATCCTAATAATAGGAATTCCTGAAAACCTCTTAAAGAAACCATACAACATTACGACTCTCGCATTTCTTTTATTTTTTTACACCTTCCTTCTACCATAAGTTCCAATTTCTTTGTTTTATAATATTATTTTTTATGATAAAAATTGACTAATTTCCCTTTATTGTAAGTACTTATAGAAGAATTTTAATTTTGACCTTCATGTAATCCTATAATTTAAATTCATTGTAGTTTTGGCGGTGGTAACAGTTAACTTTTTCTAATACAAAGTGCCTATATTGGTTGTGAATTAAATAAACAAAGTTTACGTGCCAATTCTCTATTGGAAATTAGCTCTTATTTTGAACTTAATTGATATCCATTGTACTAGTATATTATATAGTTATTGACCTATATTTTATTTCGCTTCTCTTTTAAGTTTTTTAGCATTTTTTTAACATTAATAATACTCAAAGAACAAACTAGAAGGCATTTATAGTAAAATGTTATTATTGTACTGTTTAATATATAGATTAAATGGTATTTGTTTAAGTAATTTATAATCTAGCAAACAATCCCAAAATGGAAACCCATTTAGCTAAAATTCATAAAGATTGGGGACTAATTTCGCACATAATTGCATGAATTTGGACAAAATCTTAACCCACGTTTGGTTCACGAGAATGACATGGAATGGCATAGTCATTCCAGATAGAATGTGTTTCAACCTGGAATAAGCAAGAATGCTTATTTCTATTTTACGTTTGATGACTAAAGATAGAATGAAATGAGTATTTTTTTTTAGTATTAAATGTACAATAAGAGACAGTATTTGTGTATAACAAAAAAGATTAGAATGTAAAGAATTTTATTTATATATTAATTTGACTTACACATCCTTGAATTTTTAAGAAATAAAAAAATTTTATTTTATTTTTATTTTAATTCATGTTATTAACATTGCTATGGGTGTGAGAAATTTTAAATATTTTGTATTAAGGATACAAATTTTAAAAAATTATATATTAGTATTTTTTTTTTTTTTGCATTCAATACACATTAAATAGTAAAAATTAGCTAATTTTATAATACTATATTTATTTAAAAAAGTTTATATTCATTAAATGAGATAGCTATGAAAAAATAAATAAATAATTGAATACATTGTAAATTTATTTATTTATTTTGTATGGCATTACATTTACTTGAAAGATACTAAAATTGGATTCAAATCTCAAATTGAGGGGATAGAATTGACATCCCACAATTTTCTCTTTCCAAGTTGGAGTTAGAATGTGCTTTGCACAAGTTTCTTTGGGTAATGGGGTTTTCAAAAATTAGTTGGAATGACATTTTTTTTATGGAATGAGATTTTCAATTTAGAAGTATCATACTAAACAAAAAATGGAAAAGATAAGTTTGAGGCCTTTCCATCCTAGGCCATTCCCATGTACCAACATAGAGTTAGAGTTTTGGATTTTTTTGTTGTTTGTTTTATCTTCGTACATAATTAATAGTTTGAAAACCAAAATCACAATTTTGATAGATTGGGAACTAGTTTTGAGCACTACTTATAATTTGGGAACCAAAACTGCATTTCTCCCTTGCTAAAATGACACCGTTACCGTCGTCCATGGCATTATTGCCCATTACGGGTTGTGACTGGTTGCCCGCGAAGCCTGAGCCACAGCCGACAGAAAATTCCGGCCATATTATGATTTCCATTGTCGAGTTTTTGTGAGGGACAAAATTTTAGGCTAAAAAAATAATAAAAACTAACGACC
The DNA here is from genome assembly GCA_025175665.1 of Cinchona pubescens. Lineage (NCBI taxonomy): Eukaryota > Viridiplantae > Streptophyta > Magnoliopsida > Gentianales > Rubiaceae > Cinchona > Cinchona pubescens. The sequence continues at coordinate 1,192,450 of JANKKI010000157.1, forward strand.
CCAAATGGTTTGTAGAAAAAAGAGTAACAAGGAGTTTTGCCTATGTAATTATTTCTAGTTTGATACAAATCAAACACCTCTTTGGCCTTGATGTCTCTTGCTTTTCTCTCAAATAACCAAATAATTAATATAACAAATTATTAATTACATTTTAAAAATTATGTAGATTGGTCAAATTTTTGAATCTGTTTTATGGGTTGTTGTTATTTGGTTATTTAGGTGCAAAAACATCAAGTCTTTCTATCATTCTTGGTTTTTGGACATTCATTTTTATGTTCTTTTCCTTATGTTTTTTTATTCAGTTGTTTTTAATTTTTCTTGTGCATTATTTATTTGACATCGTGCAGTCTTTCTATCTTTGTAGCTAGCAAATTGGATGCACCACAAATATCCTATTGCAGCAACGATTAATGTGGGCTAAGAAAAATAGGAAAACACGAATATCAGTCGAAGACTTTGACTTAGAAGTCTTCATCACCTTTTTAAGAACATGCAAAATATTAAAAAGATTTAATGCAATACGAAAGCTAAAAATCTACATCTCTATCAAGTAGAAACAAAACATTCAAAGGCTTAATTGTTTCAAAATGTTAACCGAATCCTTCTTGTTTCATTAGACACTATACACCTTAATGATTTGGAGCCACAAAATTTACGAGAATGAATGGTAGAAAAAATTTCAACCGCGTACGTGAGTAGCTTTGAATTTTCAATGTAATGACCTGATTTAACACTTTTAGACAAATTATTATGATTTATGTAATCTAATTAAACTCTCGTTCACAATGACTGATTGTTTATATATGTCATAGATGTACGAGGATTTGCTCCAAATATGTGCACATTGTATTTTTAAAAGAAAATATTTAGGTAAATTCGATATTTGATCTAATTTGCAGATTTTATAATCAGAATTTAATTTTATGAAATTTTGTTTATATCAAGTGATGTCATATATTCATAAAATTTAATTCACACTGATAGAATTTACAAATGAATTAAAGATCGAATCTATTTAAATATTTACTTTTTTTTTAAAACGCGCAGAATAAAACTTATTGTGACTCAATTTCATATACTTACCATAAATTGCTTGGCCCAATGAACCTGGTCGTAGTTTGTTACATCTAGCTTTGATATTGGAGAATTTAATAAACATGAATAGATTGTCCTAAAATTAGAAAATATAACTAGCATTAATTATACATGACACATAATCAGTAAATGGTTAATTGTCCAGAGTAGATTACTCTACTACCAGATACTAGGGGGAAAATTCAGCTATCAATACCAAAATTGACTTAAAAGACATTAACATTTTGGTTATTTATTAAATGATATTAGTTCTCAAATAACTCATTGCCTAACATAGTCCAAAATGTACTCCTCCAATTGACTTGCTACTCCAGTTGACCCTGGTTCTTTGTCAGATATAATAATTCCTCTATTCAGATAGATCAATAACAATTTGGTAGAATTCTAATTTTTCATCATTTTTTAACTTGTAAATTAACAACATGCAAGCTGCAACTATCTCTCTGTTTTTCTTTGTTATAGTAGCATTATTCTGGAGTAACTTCCAATCATGTGTAGCAAGAGACACGATCACTCCTAAGAGTCCATTGCAAGATAATGGCACGACTCTTGTTTCGGCTGGGAAAATATTTGAATTGGGATTCTTCTATCCCAGTGATGAAAGACATGGTGGAAGATATGTTGGAATTCGGTATAAATTGAGCCCAAGAACAACTGTATGGATTGCCAATAGAAATCAACCACTAACGAATCAATCTGGTTCTGGCTCTTTTGGCATTTTTGAGGATGGAAATGTTAAGTTGTTGGATGAAAAGGGAGTTTCATACTTCTATACAAATGTTTCAAGCATTAACTGGGTTAACAAGACCCTGAAGTTGCTGGATTCAGGAAATTTGGCTTGAAATGATTGATGGTCCATCAGGAAAGTATTTATGGCAAAGCTTTGAAGAACCAACTGATACTTTTCTTCCAGGTATGAAGATGTATAAAAAACTGAAGTTGTCTTCCTGGAAAGCTAATGATGATCCGGCAAACGGAGATTTTACATTTCATCCCTCTATGGGGTAGTTCAATATAATTGAATCAGAAATAAAATTATACACATCTAGGAACAATTACTGATTCCATCAGGTTGTCGTGAGAGAGACCTATTCTGTGGCTTTCTTTTTATCAAATTTTAGTAGAGAATTCGATCGGTCTAACCATACAGTTTCAATGACATCTCGTCCAATAAGTCCACCTAAATATAACTATACAAAAGCACTTCATGATAATGCAAATACAAGGTTGTTGATGAGTTCCTCCGGGCAAATACAATTTTATAGCTGGGGGCAGCAAGGATGGTCATTGTTCTGGTCAGAGCCCAATGATCAATGCAGTGTTTTTGACCATTGTGGTAAATTTGGTAGCTGTAATGGGCTAAAAAATGGGAGTTCGAACTGTGAATGTCTGCTGGGATTCGAGCCGGCTGTTTCCGAAACTTGGAATACTGGAGATTATAGTAATGGGTGTCGTAGGAAGTCAGAAATATGCAATAAAAACTCCAAGGCAGACAAGTTCTTGAATTTGACGTTCATGAAAGTCGCGAAATTCAAAACATGTGCAGATGCTGACAGTGAGGAGGATACGTGCAGAAACGAGTGCCTCAACAATTGCGAGTGCCAGGCATACTCCTATTCTGCTGGACGCGCTAGAGCTGATTGCTCCATTTGGACTTCCATGCTTACTAATTTACGGGAGAACTGCATAGACGGTGGTTACAATCTTTCCATTCGAGTAGCTGTTTCTTCTATAGGTAACCTTTTCCTTTAAAGAAGATAATTTGATTTTTATAGTACTTCTTTTGATATGTTTAATGAGTAGTAAGTTTTGTAATTTTAAATCACTTTTGGAAGGTCTTTGTTCTTTTATATATATAATATATAAAGACAGTGTTTCTAAAGAAAATATATATATATATATATATATAAACTCTTTAAGCACTTGATTTGATTATAATTTGCCGAATCAATGAGTAGAGATTGTGGGACTTGTGGTAAATAAATAATACCATGTCCATTGAGCACCTGTCTAATTGCGGTGATCCTACATACTATAGCTTCTTGTGATGAGTCCACTGGTCAGCTTTTTGCGGTGTCATTGAACCGTAGCTATGAAGTAATTAACATCAATAAAGAGACCCGAAGATTTGTCATTCAAGTTAATATTCAAGTTAATTGCATGTTCTGCAAGTATTATCAATTTATCATGTTTCATATTAAAAAAGGGTCTACTTCCATCTGCAATTCTGAGGGTAACATTTTCTTGTATTACTAGTTTTACAGTTGTTTTTGCTTTTCTTATACACATCAGAAGTGCCACGACAGTTTAAGCCATCAATATCGATGAATCGTTATGCTGTGATTATTGTTACCACAGTGAATTGCTGTAGTTTTGCTTGCAGGCGGCTTCAGCTGTTTCTTTTACATAAGAAGGATCTTGGCAAAAAGAACAGGTATCAATTCAGCAAATTACCATTGGTAGGCAATCATTTTTTTGCTCTTCTTCAAAAATTGTCCAAGGTAGATATGGATCTAAATTGTATTGTTGCCTCATTTCAGAAAATAAGGAAATCATTCTAGGTAATGCAATCCCTTACTTGGAAGATAGTGAAAGACAAGCCGAAGACTTGGTGAATGAAGATGATAAAATTGTTGATGTCCCCTATTTCAGTCTGGAAAGCATATTAGCTGCAACAGACAACTTCTCAGATGCTAATAAGCTTGGACGAGGGGGATTTGGTCCTGTCTACAAGGTTAATTAGTTCTTAGTATAAATCTTGCATGTCTTAGTCACTCTAGTTTGTGATTCACAGCACATTAGATTCCATATACAACTCTTGCAGGGAATGTTCCCCGGAGGAAACGAACTTGCGGTAAAAAGGTTGGTATAAAGTCAATTCACTCAGGACAAGGAATGGTGGAGTTTCGAAATGAAGTTGTATTGATTGCCAAACTTCAACATCGGAACCTAGTCAGACTCTTGGGCTACTGTGTCAAGGGATCGGAAAGAATTCTTCTTTATGAGTATATGCCAAATAAAAGCATAGATACCTTTATTTTTGGTAAGTCTACAAAGCTTCTCTCTAGTTTCGGTTTAGTTTATTCAACAGAATTCCCTTTCATTTCAAGTCCACATTTTTATCGTTATATTATCCACTAAATTGTTTGCCATAAAAACTTTGAAAAGATCAAGGACGCCGCATACTATTGAATTGGAACATGAGATACGACATCATTTTGGGTATTGCTCGGGGGCTTCTTTATCTTCATCATGATTCACGGTTAAGGATAATCCACAGAGATTTGAAAACAAGTAACATTCTCTTAGATAAAGAGATGAACCCCAAGATATCAGATTTCGGCTTGGCAAGAATAGTTGAAGGCAAAGAAACAGAAGCAAACACAACGAAAGTAGTTGGAACCTAGTAAGTAACACTAAATTTTCTGGCTGTCTAATTTTATGGCACAACTTTATCCCAATATATATATATATATTAAGGTTACATGTTTATTGCTATTCTCATCAATGTTCATGATGCAGTGGATATATGTCCCCTGAATATGCAATAGAAGGATTGTTCTCAATAAAGTCAGATGTATTTAGCTTTGGGGTAATTATACTTGAGATTATCAGTGGTAAGAGAACCACTGGATTTTACCACCCTGAAGAAGCCTTGAGCCTCTTAGGTTATGTGAGTAGCTAAACTTCGACACGAGGATTAATCTTTTATATACATCGTCAATATTAAATTTTTTGCTAAACAAATAGGAGTATATATCAATATAAACCTATTAATCTTTTTTTTACATACTTTTCACGTATCTGATAATGTAAAACTAATTTCAGGCGTGGAGGTTGTGGCAGGAAAGGAATGCAATGGAATTAGTTGACAAGACTAACTATTGGAATCATGCATTGGAGCAGAAGTTATGAAGTGCATAAACATTGGTCTCTTGTGTGTACAAGACGATCCTAGCGATCGTCCGGCCATGCCTAATGTTGTTATTATGCTTAGCAGCGAAACCACTACTCTTCCAAGTCCTACTCAACCAGCTTATGTAGCAAGAAGACGCATTTCTAGTACATCTTCTTTGTCTAGCAAAGCAGAAACAAGCTCCATCAACAAGATGACTATCACTGTAGAAGAAGGCCGATGACTCAAAGGCATTAGTTGTATTTTACATTGTTCAGGATGAAATTCCAGGATTATTTTTCCATCCACAGTCAATGCACCAGTTGTCACACCCCAAACTCGGCATAATTAAAACAACCTGTAATTTAGAGTCTGCCACCCGTATACCCTCTCAAGAGGATACAAAGTCGCCTATTACATTTATAAGTAACAATTGCCAAAACATACACACACAACCTAGATAAACACAAGTCCAAAAATTTACTGACTCATAAGTTCAAACATTAACATTACAAGTTTCAACCTAGAAGGAAAGCACAACTACAACATCACACTAGAATCACTATAGGCTTATATATATACAACTACACAAAGCCTTCTATACAAGGTGAAACATAACAAAACTATTTCTATTCGGCAGTATATCAAAACTCCACCAGAAAGCGATCCAAACGTGATGACCTGCAAGGGCATAAGGTAAGTGGGATGAGCTTTCATTTGCTTAGTAAGTAACTCACTCATATCTCCACTGGATTGAGCACGTTAAAAGTATATATTACATTTCATGAAAATCATTTCACAACAATCCAACCACAATCAAGCATCATTTAATTCTTACAATCTGTTTCTTTTTCATTTGCCTTCAACTAAAGACTATACTATGGTCACTATTATAATCCGTGTTTTGTCCATTTGTGTATGAAATTGGAAGGGCCATACTGATATTTTAACATAGCAATTTAATAGCCTTTTATTTCTTTACTAGTTTAATGAGTCTAATGATACCAAAGATAGCATAATAAACAATCATTCACATACATATAATCACCAAACAAATTATCCATATGCTCAATCCAATTTCATACACAAATAGATTTTCAAAGCATTAACAATCATTTAGTATAAAAGAACTTAAGAAATCAGTTTTTAAAAACAATAGAAATATGAAAAAGCCACTTACCAAGTAATCAAAATGTTTCCAATTCGAAATCCAAGCTACTTGAACTCCCGTTAATCCTTCCTAAATAATAAAATCAGAACATAAACCATCTCCTCATAACCTCAAAGGTAATCTACAATAATATTAGCCTCATTAAATTCTAATAAGGTATGATCTATAGCATAACAAAGTTAGCTATAACATTTGTAGCACTGACAGTGCTGAACAACAATGACCATAACTCATAGTTATATTCATCCAAAAGCCACAAAACTGATTCTGATAGAAACTAGACTCAATTTGCTAGATGTTTCAAGCAGACAACATTTCCCAGTTCAAAACACAACTTGCTCAAAAACGGCTCGTAATTCAAAACATACTCTGTTGTAGAACCAGATTTTCAGTCCATTTTATGGACGAACTGCTGTTAATATACTGAGAAATAGAACAACATCTTTATACCGTTTTGAAGGGATGCGAGTCTAGTTTCCAACGCAACAAAAGGTATGCAATTTCGATACTCCTACGCTGAGATATGACCAATTTTCTAAAGTTATGCAGTGCTGTCTGCGAATTCCACCTACGAATTTAGCAAATTTCTTGCATTTTTTTTTTGGTTATTAAACCATCCAAATCATTTAAATTCAACACATACATCCATAGGTTTAACTTTAACAACAAAGAGCAAGAAAATAAATCCAATTACACCAATTCTAACCATTAAATCATCACCACAAGCTATGATTTTGACATCTGAACCCACAATATTCTTGAAAAATTCCTAAACCCCATCTCTTAATCTATCAAATTAGCTAATTGAACTCAAGAAAGAATGAATATCTTACCTCAATTCTGGAAATTTGTGGTTGAATTTGTTGTTTCTCCTCCTCCCTCAAGCTCTTGGAAGTGAAACCCTTGTTCTATATGGAAGAATTGGGAAAATAGGATGAGATAATTGTTTAGTAGTATATAAACTAGTTTAATTATTTTTATTTGACCCCCAACCTTTGCTCTAATTATAATTGACCCCAAAATTTATAATCCTCAATATTAACATGACTAAAGTATGACAAGGATATTTTGGGTATCACACCAGTTTTGTCTAGGACAAAGGCATTCCATTCCACTGCTAATTTTGTACTCTGAAGTTGTAATTGGGATCCTGATATTACTGACTGCCAAAGGGATCTTGAGTTATAATGATGTCTATGTTGAGTTAAAAGGGAAGGAAGACTAAGTCATCATGATAGAGTACTGATGATATGTTGCGGTGAGGAAAGGTAGCAGTACATGAAAGTGCATAAAATTGCTTGGGAAAACATTTCATTTCCGGTCACATTTTGCAATGGACATCTAACTGGATTGGTAATAAGATGATGTTCTTCGTCTGTTTTCTTTGGTTTTGGATAGGGGATCAGCTATATGCTATTTTAAGGTCTTTCAGGGATTAATTTGGGTTAGAATTGAATGCATTTTACTGTTTTGAGTCCAAAAGCGACATAAATGATTTTTGTATTCTCTTATATTTTACAAATAATGTTTAAAAATTACATATTTATGGATTATGTATTTTGTTTATAAATAGATTGAGCATGATTTATATTTGATTTCTTTCTACACATGTATACTAAGTGGTCTCTCGTAAATAGATTGTGTAATATATATGATGTTAATGGAATGATTTTTTATGATTGTTTGATTGGGATGCAATTAATAATATGAGTGAGATTTAAGTATTGTTCAGAACTTAGTGTTACTCAAACCAACATTAAGTTATGACTTACGAGTCACCTCTAGAATCTCACATGATCAAGTACGATCCATTTATAAGATTAATGTTTGATAATTAGATGATGGAATGTTTGCTCAATTTATGACCATGTATATGCCTATTTAATTTTACCGCTTGTATTGTGCTTTTTAGTAGATATACCTAAATATTATTTGGCAATGAATATGTATATATTGTAACATGCTCAATTCGATAAGAGAATAGAAGGGTTACTTATAGTCACTGAGCATCACAATTAGCTATGTAGTAGTTACATTGTTAAAGAAGTTGGATTGAATGTTTAGAAACTGGGAATTGAGGCAAGGGAAGTGTTGTGTTTTTTTGTTATCTGGACTGTTGTATTGTTTGAGAAGATTATATTTATTTTAATGTACTTTAGCCACGTGTCATTGAGGAGTATGTCATGAGGGCACAACGTGTTATGTCTCGGATGCAGGTCGCGACACAATAGACGGACAATGTTAGTGTCAAATGTGTACTTGTGAACACATCTATTTGAGAGGTACAGAGTTTGCTCCACTCCTGCAATCTTTGTTTTCAAGGTAAAAACTTCTTGTGATTCAATTTGGTCAACATATAAACAAAAAATAGTGTCTTCCAATCACATTGGTCTTAATCTTTCCCTCAAATGGATGCCACTAATTGCGTGGCTCCTAATTTGGAAACAGTAGGCTTCCTACTGAACATCAAGTATAAATGTATTCACATTGAAGTTTTGCCTGTTTACAAGTGCTGCCAAATTCAAACATTATCACCTTCTTACACTAAAATTTTCTACATTTGTAGAATATTGGCAATTAGTGTTATACCCGAAATATCCTTGTCATACTTTAGTCATGTTAATTTTGAGGATTAGAAATTTTTGGGGTCAATTTATAATTAGAGCAAAGGTTGGGGGTCAAATCTAAATAAATAAACTAGTTTATACACTACTAAATAATTTTCTTCTTCTATTTTTCCCAATTCTGTCTCTTATACACATCAAGATGTTTCATCCAAGAGCTCTAGATTGATAGGAGGAGAAATAGCAAATTCAACCACAAATTTCCATAATTGAGGTAAGAAATTCATTCTTTCTTGAGTTCAATTAGCTAATTTGAAAGATTAAGAGATGGGGTTTAGGAATTTTTCAAGAATATTGTGGGTTTCAAAATCATAGCTTGTGGTGATGATTTAATGGTTAGAATTGGTGTAATTGGATTTATTTTCTTGCTCTTTGTTGTTAAAGTTAATCCTATGGATGTATGTGTTGAATTTAAAGGATTTGGATGGTTTAATAACAAAGAAAAAGGCAAGAAATATGCTAAATTCGTAGCTGGAAATTCGCAGACAGCACTGCATAACTTTAGAAAATTGGTCATATCTTAGCGTAGGAATATCGAAATTGCACACCGTTTATTGTGTTGGAAACTAGACTCGTATCCCTTCGAAACGGTACAAAGATGTTGTTCTGTTTCTCATTATATTAACAGCAGTTCGTCCATAAAGTGGACTCAAAATCTGGTTCTGCATTGCAGAATATTTTCTGAATTGCGAGCCGTTTTTGAGCAAGTTGTGTTTTGAACTGGGAAATGTTGTCTTCTTCAAATATCTAGTAAATTGAGTCCAGTTTCTATTGGAATTAGTTTTGTGGCTTTTGGATGATTATAACTTGAGTTATGGTCATTGTTGTTCAGCACTGTCAATGCTGAAAATATCATAGCTAGCCTTGTTATGCTATAGATCACGACTTATTAGAATCTTAATGACTTATTAGAATTTAATGAGACTAATATTATTGTAGATTACCTTTTAGGTTATGAGGAGATGGTTTATGTTCTGATTTTATTATTTAGGAAGGATTAACGGGAGTTCAAGTAGCTTGGATTTCGAATTGGAAACATTTTGATTAGTTGGTAAGTGGCTTGTTCATATTTCTATTGTTTTTAAAACTGATTTCTTAAGTACTTTTGTACTAAATAATTGTTAATGCTTTGAAAATATATTTATGTATGAAATTGGATTGAGCATATGGCGTATAATTTGTTTAGTGATTATATGTCAGTGAATGATTGTTTATTATGCTATATTTGGTATCATTGGACCCATTAAACTAGTAAAGGAATGAGAAAGGCTATTAAATTGCTATGTTAAAATGTCGGTATGGCCCTTCCGCGGGATACAATAGTGGACAAACGGCCCTGTCGCGGGTTATAATAGTGACCGTAGTATGATATTCGGAACTACGTTTAACCGACATATGGCCTTACCACGGGTAAGAATAGTGGGTTACGGCCTTGTCACGGGTTATAATAGTGACCATAGTATATTCTTTAGCTGAAGCAAATGAAAAATAAATAGATTGTAAGAATTAAATAGAACAAAATATGAGAAAATGTGTCTATTATAGTTGTGTATGCCATGCATATATGATGCTTGATTGTGGTTAAATGATTGTTGTGAAATGATTCTCATGAAAAGTAATATACACTTTTAACGTGCTCAATCTAGTGGAGATATGAGTGAGTTACTTATTGACCAATAATGATGAAAGCTCATCCCCCTTACCTTATACCCTTGCAGGTGATCACGTTTAGATCGCTTTCTGGAGGAGTTTTGATATACTGCCGAATAAAATTAGTTTTGTTATGTTTCACCTTGTTTAGAAAGTCTTGTGTAGTTGTATATATATAAGGCTATGGTACATTCTAGTGGGATAATGTGGTTATACTTTTCTTCTAAGTTGAAGATTTGTGGTGTTTATGGTTTGAATTTATGTAAATATTTGGGTTTGTATTTATATAGGTTTTGTATGTATGTTTTGGCAATTGTATTTATCTGGTATTACAAATTGAGTCCGCGGACGGTTGTATGGGTTGCTAATAGAGATGAACCACTCTCATATGGTTCCGAGATTTTTAGGATTTCTGAAGATGGAAATCTCAAGTTATTGGACAAAAATGGAACCTCATACTTCAGTACAAAACTTAAGAGCTCTTGGCCTTCTAACAGGACCTTGAAGCTGCTAGATTGGGGGAATTTGGCTTTGATTGATGATCAATCAGGAAAGTATTTATGACAAAGCTTTGCACAACCTACAAATACTTTTCTTCTGGGTATGGAGATGGATGAAAAGTTGAAGTTGGTTTCCTGGATGGATTCTGGCAATCCCGCAATTGGAAAATTTTATTCCAGCAAGACCAAGACAACACATACAGGATAATAAATGGATTATCGATTGTGCATTGGAAAGGTGATGTTTCGGGTCCTGATGAACTGCCCCTATTTCATGACCACCTTGCTATCAAATTTTAGACATATTGTTGATCAGGTGACTAATAGATCCTCAATTGCATTCGGTTCGATGTATTCTCAGAGGCTAAGAATTTCAACGACATATAATTATTCCAATACAAGGTTGTTGATAAATTCCTCTGCAGAGATACAACTTCATTGTCAGACCTTAGGATGGATGGTCATTGATATGGTCGGAGCCCCTGACGATTGTAGTGTTTATAAACCTTATAGCAACTTTGGCGTCTGTACATCTCAAAAATCTAATCATGGCATTAAAATATGAATGTCTGCCAGGATTCAAGCTAATTTTTTCTGATAGATGGAAAACTAGAGATGTTTCGGGGGATTATACTGGGGAGTCGAATATATGCAACAGGACTCCAAGCAGGACACATTCTTGAATTTTGTGCCAATGAAAGTCAGGAAACCAGATTTGCAAATTAATGGGGTGGAAAATGAGGAGATGTGCAAAAACGAGTGCCTCAATAATTGCCGAACACAGTGCTTGGCATACTATTACGACGGAATTAACGGGCGAAATCGAAGTAACAAAGCCGGAGTTAGTTGCTTCATTTGGACTGGGGAGCTCACTGATATACGTGGCCATAATTTCTTTATTCGTGTAGCCGTTTCTGCTATGGATAAAATTTTTTGATTAATGCCAGTTTTGTATAAAAAGTATGATTTCTATTGACAGTTCCTTAAACTTATTTGGTGTTGACTATGTCATTGTAGAAGAAATTTACTTTGTTCTTTATAAATGATATTGGATGCTAGAATAAAATTGTCAAGTGGATGTTTGCTTTGCATTTTCTACCTTGAAATTAAATGTTCTTCGCAGAATCAACAAGCAAAGATTGTAAGCCTTGCGGGAAACACATAATCCCCTATCCATTGAGCAGCAAGCCTAATTTTGGCGATCCTTCATACTATGGCTTCTCGTGTAATGACTCACAAGTCAGATTTGCTTTTTGGAACAAAGAATAGATCTAAAGTGATTAACATCAATAAGGAGGATTGCAGATATATTATCCAAGTCAATAGCCAATTGGCTAAAAATTGTGGTACCAGGACTATAGTAGACAGCATGTTGCATCTTGATTAGTCATTTCCATTTAAAGTCACTAACTGGTGCGACACAGAACACCAAAAAGATAGTCATGATCCTTCAACTCAAGGTGGACAAATAATAAAGATTAGTTGGAACCCACCATCTGAGCCAATTTGCAATTCATCCAATGCTTGTCAGGATTGGCCTAATTCAAATTGTTCTGTATATAAGTCAGAACATGGGCGGAGACAATGCCTTTGCCATTCCAACTATCAATGGGATAGCCTAGCCATAAAGTGCAATTCAGGTGCTAATTTATTGTTCTCCAATTATTACCATGTTTCAGAGTGAAAATTCTCTTTCATTAGCTCTTTTTGATCTTAATTACTCTGTACATTAGACCTTTATAGTTTTGCAGCAGAAGGCTTGACACACAAAGAGATAAGAATCAAGAATTTGTGATTATTGCTACCACAGTTATTTCCCTAGCTCTTGCTGCAGGCAGATTCAACTATTTCTTATATAGAAGAAGGAATTTGGCAAAAATCAAAGGTATCAATGCAGGAAATAATCACGAGTATCTAATTACTTTCCTGTTCTGCAAATGTTAGATATAGAACTAAATTTTTCTCGTGCTTTGTTTCAGAAAGTAAAGAAAGCATTCCAGAGAATGCAGTGGCTTACTTGGATGATAGAGAAAGACAAACCAAAGATTTGGTTGATGTTCCCTATTACTTTCAGTCTGGAAAGTATTTTATATGCTATAGATAACTTCTCAGACACAAATAAACTTGAACGAGGAGGATTTGGCCCTGTTTACAAGGTCATTATACATCTTACATGTTTCAGTCATCCCATTTCCACTTATTTGTGTTCCATAACAGTTAAATTTTCAAAGGACCACCCTTACTTGCAGGGAATGTTTCTTGGAGGAAAAGAAATTGCAGTAAAGAGGTTGTCTAGCCACTCTGGCCAAGGCATGGAGGAATTTCAAAATGAAGTTGTTTTGATTGCGAAACTACAGCATTGGAACCTAGTTAGACTCTTGGGCTACTGCATCAAGGGATCTGAAAAAATTCTTCTGTATGAGTATATGTCAAATAAAAGCTTAGATTCCATTTTATTTGGTTAGTCTGTCAAGTACCTTTTTTCCCTTTCGATTTCCACTTAGTTTATCTGAATACAAAAATGGCGAAATTATTTTCAAGAAATCCACATTTTTCATGGTCATATTATCATCCTCTAAATTGTGCTACCATCAAAACTTTGTAAGATCAAGAACGCTACATCGAACTAGACTGGAACAAGAGGTTCGACATGTGTATAAGGGACAGCTCGAGGACTTCTTTGTCTTCACCAAGACTCAATCTTGATTATTTTTCAGAGATTTGAAAACAAGCAACATTCTGTTAAATAAAGAGATGAATCCCAAAATATCAAATTTTGGCGAATAGTCCATGGCACAGAAACAGAAGCAAACACTATGAAAGTAGTTGGAACCTAGTATGTTGCACTACTAGTTTTCTTTGCCTTTCTCACTTGGCTCATTATTATTATTTTTTTATCAAAAGTTAATTTACATGGGTTTTTGCTCTTTTGATAATTGCTATTATGATGCAGTGGCTATGTGTCTCCAGAGTATGCAATGGAAGGTTTGTTTTCATTAAAATCGGATGTGTTTAGTTTCCGAGTAATTTTACTCGAGATTATTAGTGGTAAGAGGAACACAGGGTTTTAACTATTCCAAAGAAGCCTAGAGCCAGTTAGCTTATGCGAGTGTCTAAATTTCTAAAGAAAAATAATTTACACAGGATTTCGTTCATTATTTTGTGAATTTAGCGCCACACGAGTAGTCTTGTCAAGTGGTGTTGAATTAAAGTCTTATATAGATGTATTGAGTCCTAAAACCTTGTGAACTTGACATTTGATTTCACTCTAATGTTCCAGCTTGTGACTCATCTAACTGATTAAAATTTTTTTAGGCATGGAGACTATGGCAGTAAGGAAATGCAATGGATTTAGTTTGCAAGAAATTAGTGGAATCATCATGCAATGTAGCTCGTTTTATGAAGTGCATAAACATTGGTCTCGTGTGTACAACAAAATCCTTGTGATCATCCCACGACGTCAAACGTCCTTCTTATGCTTAGCAGTGATGCGATAACTCTTCCAAATCCTAATCAACAGGCTTTTGTAGCGAGAAGGCGCAATTCTAGTACACCTGATTAAAAGAGATATAATCGCCACTGCTAACTTTTTGGTTACCCTTCTATACAAATTGATCATTTGATATTTACACAAAGTGAATGAAACTAAATCGCTATTTTATCTCCAAAAGATAAGGAGACTCATTCAAATAGAATCTAAACAGAAAGCTTAATCAGAGGAATCTGTTGGAGTTAATTTATCGCTAATACATCCCCGCAAGTTAGCGGTTGTGTTGACTCCAACCCCTAACTTGTGCAGATGATGATGAAGTGTGGCTTTGGGAAGATCTTTTGTGAGACTGTCGGCAAGCTGATCGACAACATGAATATGCTTGACATTGACTTGTTTGTTTTACACTTGGTCCCAAACAAAATGGAAATCCACGGCTATGTGCTTCATTCTACTGTGAAAGGCCGGATTTTGACACAAGTAAATTGCTCCAATATTATCAGAGTAAATTGTTGGACTAATGGTAATAGGCACATGGAGTTCACGCAATAAATTCTGCACCCAATTTGTCTTAGCAAGAGCACTTGCAACTGCCTGACATACTCAGCTTCAGTGGAGGAGCGAGCAACAGTGTGTTGCTTTTTGGAGGACCTACTGATAGGATTGCTTCCAAGAAACAGGATATGGTCAGACGTAGAAGATCTATCATTAATATCGCCAGCCCAATCTTCATCAGAGTACATGTGAAGGGTAGTAGACGTGTCTTGTGATCTTGAGGCCATAGTGCATGGTTTGCTTCTAGTAACGTAAGAGCTTTTTCACAGCTTGCCAATGCAAGGTGGAGGGAGCATGCATGAATTGAGACAATCTGTTTATAGAGAAACTAATATCAGGTCTCGTGAATATAAGTACTAAAGTTTGCCAATTACCCGATGATATGTAACAGCATTAGTGGGTAACGATCCATAATGTAGTTGAAGTGGGACAGTTAAACTCATAGGGTCATGACACACTTCCTTTCATACATGTTACAGTCCTGTAAAATGTCTTGAATATACTTTGTCTGTGAAAGAATAAGGCCATCGGATGTGCGCAAGACTAAGAGACACTTCAACACCCAAAAAATAAGTAAGGCAACCAAGATCCTTAATAGAAAATCTTTGTGAGAGAGCAAGAAGAACTTAGTGTATCAGAGTTGGAATGTTTCTGGTCACAATTATATCATCCACATAAACTAGGACGTATCAGAAGGATACCTGGTTTGTGAAGAACAAAGAGTGATGTATCAGAATGGGATTTGTGAAAGCCTAGAACTCTAGGAATTGCTTGAGTTCATTGTACCAAGATGGGAGCTTGCTTGAGCCCATATATTGCTTTATGTAAATGGCAAACATGATTGGGTAGTTCAGGGTGCTCAAAACCAGGTGGTTGCCGCATGAAGACTTCTTCTTCTAAGTGCCCTTGAAGAAAGGCGTTATTCACATTCAGTTGGTGCATGACCCAATTGTTTTGAACAGCCAGAGATAGTTCTGAGTCTGACTGTAGTAGGCTTAATTACTGGACTGAAGGTGGAGTGAAAGTCAATACCTGGTCTTTGTGTGAGCCCTTTGTTCCAGCAACTAAACGGGCTTTGTACCTATTGATCGAGCCATCAGGTTTCGTCTTGATGTGTATAAGAGACAGGTTACAGTCGATGCATTTTTGGATGAATCCACTAGGTACCAGTTCCCACGTCTTGTTCTTCAAAAGTGCATCAAATTTACATTGCATTGCAGCTCTCCAGCTCTCATGTTTTTGTGCTTGCTTGTATGTGGAGGGAATAAAGGGAGTTGTGATTGTGGCCATATAGTCAAATATTTTCTTTGGTTTGTGAATGTTATGTTGGGAATGAGTGGTGATTCGGGTTGGGAGAGATTGAGGTTGTGGTTGGGAGGGGAATTGTGTTGAATTTGATGGAGTTGAGTCTTGATGGTGATTCGGGGTTTTTTGGTTGTGATGGTTGGGGTTTGATTCTATTGAGAGATTGGATATATGTGAATGGTCGGGTTTGTTGTGAGTTGTGGTCGTAGGTAATGCCGAGTATGGTGGCTAAAGATTCGTGGTTTGGGTTGGGTTTCGGGTTGTGGTGGCGTCACTGGTATTGGAGAAGTGGCCGATTTTGTGGGTGCGAAGTTGGGTGGGAAACATTTGGGCAAGCTGGAAGAGAAGAAGTACCTGGTACGCGTTCGGCTGCTGAAGTGGTAGAAGAGGATTGTCAGTTTCCTTGTTGTTTTGGGTTGTGCTGTGTGATGGTGCAGGTTTGGTGCCATCAAGATGACCATACAGGTCATGGCCATGCATTAGCATGGCAAATTGTGCTTTCCAGGTGGGGAAATTTTGGCTGCCAATGAGTTTGATTGGAAGCTGAGATGCTCGATTGAATTGAGTTATTTGGGATTTGTTGATGGCCGTAGCGTCAGAGGTAATGACCTTAGGTGTTTGGGTTGTGAAAGCAGCTCGGGAATCAGAAGCCATGGTCGATTAATATTGGACTTGTGTGAGTGTAATTTAGCTCTGATACTATAAAAGAGATATAATAACTTTTTGGTTACCCTTCTATACAAATAGATCATTTGATATTTATACAAAGTGAATGAAACTAATTCTCTATTTTATCTCCAAAAGATAAGGAGATTCAGTCAAATAGAATCTAAACAGAAAACTTAATTAGCAGAATCTGTCGGAGTAAGATTAATCAGAGGAATCTGTTGGAGTTAATTTATTGCTAATATTGATTATGTGTTTAGTAAAGCAGAAACAAATTCCATTAACGAGACGATAATCTCTGTTGAAGGCTGTGAGGAATTTGATTGTATTTATTGTGTCGTCCAAGTAGAGGGATTTGATTTCCACAGCTGTTTTTTTTTGGGTAAACTGTTGTTGCACCAATTGTTCCTGTGATGAAGCCATTCCACTGCCAATTTTGAGTTCTGTAGAAACTGAAGCGAGTCAACTCCAAGATCTTCTGGTGTTTTTTTGAAGGGAGCTAGAAATCAATAAGCATGGTATTATTTGTTTTTTCGTAAAATTGAGAGGATATGTTATAGTTTTCTAAAGGAAAAATGATGCTGCTTAATATGAAGCAATCACCCAAGTTTTAATTAACAAAAGAAAAGTAAACTGAAGTTGAAGCAATAGTCCATCACAGCATCATCATGCAATAGTTGTACATTAGCTGACTAACTGAGGAGCTTTTTTCCCCTTTGCTTCTGTTGCTGGTCGCAAACACAATTATGCAACTTCTTCAGCAATTATAGAAGGACAACGAAACTGTCCAAACCAAAGGAACTGTGTATATAATGACTGTAAAATAGTGGCAGCTAATTTCGTTCGGATTCAATACAGACCAAATTCACCTTCTTGATGGTTATGCTTTCCATAGTAATGCATGGTTGATTTATGATGGTCGAGAGTTTGTTTTTGACAAATTACAGATGTATTTTGAGATGAAGTCGAGCTTAATATTTGCAAAAAGATTAAAAGCTTTCACAAGATGCGACACCATTGATCGAGTCTTTCTATTCCGTGGAACTAACTCTGGACTGAGTCTATCCCTAGATTTGACGAAGCATTTGAATCCCCAAGAAATGGAATAATCTGTAAACCCTGCTAGAAAGAAAATTTCCGAATCGATCACTAGCTGCAACCAACATGAATAAATAGATAATCTCCTCGCAATAGTAGCAGATAAGACGATTCAATTTAACAATCATTCTTATTTTTCTTAATTTTTGGTTAGAAAATAATTAGATAGAAGGATATTGCAGTTTGACAATTGGACTTGAATTTCTTTTTCCCTACTTTGAGAATATACTATACATACAGATGTACAAATATCATATGCATGAGCTAGGTTTGACGAACTTATATTATTCAAACTTCAGAAGAGATAAAAAAGAGCTAGAACACAAATATTGTTAGGTTTCAATAAAAATACTACAGCTGAAAACAAAATACAGCTTAGACGGTAAGACACTTTTCTAATGACCTTTTGGCATGAGCTCGAGTCACTAAAAAGTAGAAGAGTTCTCACCTAAAAATCAGAAAAAAATAGTACAATGAAAAATCCAGGACATTGAATTGAGGTTGTGGTGCTAATGTATAGAAA
Source organism: Cinchona pubescens (assembly GCA_025175665.1). NCBI lineage: Eukaryota > Viridiplantae > Streptophyta > Magnoliopsida > Gentianales > Rubiaceae > Cinchona > Cinchona pubescens. The sequence goes on from JANKKI010000157.1 coordinate 1,211,022, forward strand.
ATTTGAAGATCAGAATCTTTTTTAGGCAGAGAACAAAATCTTGTTTAACGCACTTAAATTTTAGGGTAGAGGATGGTTTCAGCATAACTGATAATATTCCAGCATAATTCAAATAGCCAAAGGCATCTCAATGTTACCTGCATCTCAGAAGTTTTGTTGGACTTGACTGCATCTCAAAATATATAACCCTGGTATATTTTCTCTTATACAGCCTGTATAACTAAGACCACAACACGGTCCTCAATGAGGATCTCCAGAAGTTCTCCTTCTCCAGGTTGTTCCCCCAGTTTAACGAGATGAGGCAGCTGATAACATGAGGGATTGTCCTCCCTAAGCTTCTTAAGTATTGCCATTAGAGTTCTTGACATTTTGTTGTCATGCTCTCTAAGGCTAACCTGATATCATGAAACAAAAAAGATGTTACATCCAGGGGTTGCGGGAGGGGGAAAATCAGAAGGGATCAATTACAGCAACTAGTGAGTGTAAGTTAACAAATAAAGAATCCAAAACAGAATAACTTACATTCAACCCTGTTATGCAATTGTGTGTGAAAAGTGTTGGAGAATTTCAAAATAATTAGGAGTTTGTGTTACGTAATAACTTTTAGAAGAGTTTTCTGAATAGTAGTAACTCTTCACCAGTTTCTGTATAGTCGTAACTCTTCATCTGTTAGTTATTTTTTTGAAAAGTTGTATTGTATTCTTCAAGGATTGTAACTCTCCATGTGGTAGTTAAATTCCTAATAGGTGTGTCTCTTTATGTTCAGACATGAGTATTCTATATATATATCGAATTAGACAAATAATCTGATGTACTTTTGATTCCTTGTCTAATTTTTCTCCTAACAAATCTCCTCCCCCACTTAAACTTTCTGACAAATCATCCAGACAACTCTGAAGGCTCTAGGTCTGATACTGTTTGTGCAAAACATAAATCAGACAAGGGCTTTATTGTATCCTACAGGTTAATTCACAGAACTCTTTTGCACACTAATAGTAGGGGCGATTTATTAAACTTTAAGGAAAATGATATTTGTAATGTGCCTTAAAGCCATTTTCTCAAATTTTTGTTCCAACATTCTTAAGGTTTAAGATGTGTGCAAGAATGGGGTTCATGACTTTGAGGGAAATAGCTACTGATTTTGTCAAATTTTAACGTTTTGATAGACGTAATTTTCGAAGATGGCAGAAAAAGATGCATTTTCTTCTTGCAACTCTCAATGTGGTCTATGTTCTCAATACTCCCAAGCCTATGGAAAATGATGAAGAGATACTTGCCAATACTCGTGCTAGGCAAAAATAGAAGAATGATGGCTACATTTGTAGGGGACATATTTTGAATGGCATGTCTGAAGGACTTTTTGACACATACCAAAATGTTCCATCTTCAAGAGAATTGTGGGACAAATTGGAGGCAAGATACATGAAAGAAGATGCTACAAGTAAGAAATTTCTTGTTAGTCATTTTTTCAATTTTAAAATGATTGATGGAAAATCGGTGATGGAACAATGGTAAGTGAAATTGATCATATTCTAAATAATTTTAAGCAACATAATTTGAATATGGATGAATATATTATTGTGTCCTCTGTGATTGATAAACTACCATCATCTTGGAAAGATGTCAAGAGAAATTTAAAACATAAAAAGGAAGAACTTTCTCTTGAAGACTTGGCAAATCATGTTCGCCTTGAGTAGGAAATGAGAAAGCAAGATGAAAAGTAGAATGCTCCAGAAAAAGAGCAATCTGGGCATGAATCTAAGATTCATGTGGTGGAAGAAGGTCAGAAAAATAAACCTTCCAACAAACGGTCCCAACCTGCTAATTTCAACAAATTCAAGAAAAAGAAAAGGGGTGCATGCTACTATTGTGGAAAGTCCAGTCATTTCAAGAAAGATTGTCGTCTATTGAAAAAGAAAGACAATCAAGGGGAATCATCAACAAAAGAAAATTTTGTTGCTACGATTTCTGAAATTAATATGATGGAAGATGATTGGACTTGGTGGATTGATTCCGGAGGCTGTCCTTCCACCAGACATATTTGTAAAAATAAGAGTTTCTTCAAAACATTTGAACTAATTGAAGATGGTAATGTACTCTTCATGGGAAACTCTTCAACTGCTATTGTGAAAGGCACAGGAAGCATAGAACTCCAGTTTACTTCTGGAAAAATGTTAACTTTGAACAATGTCTTATATGTTCCAGAAGTTAGAAAAAATCTTGTATCTGGTAGTTTGTTGAACAAGTTTGGTTTTAAACTTGTATTTGAGGCATATAAATTTGTACTTACTAAGGGAGGCATATTTGTAGGGAAGGGTTATTTGTATGAGGGCATGTTTAAACTCAACATTATTATTAATAATCATAAAAATATTTCTACTTATATTGTTGAGTCCTCTTATTTATGGCATAATCGTCTTGGACATGTAAATTTTAAACGTATGCATGATATGATTAAATTGGAATTAATTCCACAAATAGATAAAAATGAAGTAAAATGTAAGTCTTGCAGGCTTACAAAAATAACAAGAAATTTGTCATTTCCAAAAATTCAAAGAAATTCGAAATTGCTTGAACTTGTACATAGTGATGTCTGTGACATGCACAACACACCTACTATAGGAGGTAAAAAATATTTTGTCACATTCATAGATGATTGTTCAAGATTTTGTTACATTTACTTGTTGCATTCTAAAGATGAAGTTCTAGAAAAATTCAAAATTTATAAAAATGAAGTTGAATTGCAATGTGAAAAATTCATTAAATACTTGAGATCTGATAGAGGAGGTGAATACTATTTTCCTACATTTTTTGAATCCAACGGAATAATTCATGAGACCACAAACCTTATTCACCACAACAAAATGGTGTTGCGAAAAGGAAAAATAGGATTTTAATGGAAATGGTGAATGCTATGATGTCTAATTCTGGATTTGGACAAGGTTTTTGGGGTGAAGCTTTATTAACAGCTTGCCATATATTGAATAGAGTTTCTAATAAAAGGAATAAAATTACTCCTTTTGAAATATAGAAGAAAAGAAAGCCAATTAATTTAAATTATTTGAATCAAAATCTATTTCCTGAATCAAAAAGGAAAAAATACCATTAAAGAGGAATTGAATGTATATTCTTGGGATATGCGCAAAATAGCAAGGCTTACCGTTTTATGGTAATAGAGCCTAATGAATCAATAGCTCTAATACTGTTATTGAGTCAAGAGATGCAATATTTCAAGAAGATAGATTTAATTCAATTTCAAGAATACAAGGATCAATTAACAGATTTTGATTCAAGGAGTGAACTCTCAGAAGATAGAAAAGATGAAAATCTTGAATTAAGGAGTAAAAGAATTAAAAGAACAAAAACCTATGGTCCAGGTTTCTTTGTGTATCTAGTTGAAGGTACTAGAGAATTAGTAGACAAACAAATAGTTTATTGTTTTAATACAGAAACATATCCTATTACTTATAATGAGGCAATAAAATCTCAAGATGCTGCTTTTTGGAAAGAAGCAATGCAAGATGAAATGGATTCAATCATGAAAAATAAAACATGGATCCGATAAATTAGTTGACCTTCACCTGGTTCTAAACCAATAGGTTGCAAACGGATTTTCAAAAAGAAAATGAAAGTAGACGGTTTAATTAACAAATTTAAAGCTAGACTTGTTGTTAAAGGATATACACAAAAATCTGGACTAGATTACTTTGATACATATGCACCAGTTGCTAGAATTGCAACAATTCAAGTTCTAATGGCACTGGCTTCTATGTATAATCAAGTAATTCTTCAAATGGATGTTAAAACGGCATTTTTAAATGGTTTATTACATCTAGAATTTGTATATGGAGCAACTGATTTAGATGTAGTTCCTGAACAAGAACACAAACTTTGTGTGAACTTGTCAAATCGTTATATGGGTTGAAACAAGCCCCAAAGCAGTGGCATCAAAAATTTGATCAAGTAGTTTTGTCAAATGGATACAAGATTAATGAATCTAATAAATGTGTTTGTAGTAAGTTTCACAATGGAAAAGGCATTTTTATTTGTCTTTATGTGGATGATATGTTAATCTTCGGCTTTGACTTACAACAAGTTGAGGATGCTAAAAAATTTTTGTCTAATAATTTTGCTATGAAAGTGTGGGAGTAGCTGATGTTATACTTGGTATAAAAATTATACGTGATCATAATAGTATAACATTATCTCAATCACATTACATTGAAAAGGTTTTGAAGAAATTCAATCACTTTGAGTATAAAAATTATACGTGATCATAATAGTATAACATTATCTCAATCACATTACATTGAAAAGGTTTTGAAGAAATTCAATCACTTTGAGTATAAAAATTATACGTGATCATAATAGTATAACATTATCTCAATCACATTACATTGAAAAGGTTTTGAAGAAATTCAATCACTTTGAATGTAAATCCTGTTTCTAATCCTTTTGATTCAAGCATTAAGTTAATGCCAACTATTGATAAACATGTTGCTCAACTAGAGTATGATAAAGTTATTGGTTGCTTAGTGTATGCAATGACAAGTACAAGGCCTGATATAGCTCATATGCAATTGGCAAGTTAAGCAGATATACAAGTAACTCAAGTAATCTGCATTGGCAAGCTATAAGAAGGGTATTGAAGTACTTAAAGAAAACCATAGATTATGGTATCACTTATAGTGTATATCCTTCAGTTTTAGAAAGATGTTCAGATGCTAGTTGGATTAGTGATAAAGATCACCCTTCAACTAGTGGTTGGATATTTATACTTGGTAGAGGTGCAATTTATTGGGGATCTAAGAAACAAACTTGTATATCAGATTCCATCATGGTAGCAGAATTTATTGCACTAGCTTCTGCAAGTAAAAAAGCAGAATGGTTAAGGAATTTGTTGTATGGAATTCCTTTGATATCTAAACCAATGTCTCTAATATCAATCCATTGTGATAGTGAAGCTACACTCTCAAAAGTGTATAGTCAAGTGTACAATAGAAAGTCTAGGCATATTAGCCTAAGACATAGCTATATCAAACAATTAATATCTGATGGAGTAATCACTATAAATTTGTGTGAAAAATATCTAGTCAAAATTTGGCTGATCCATTGACTAAGGGTCTTACACGGGATCTTGTGTACAAGACATCTAAGGGGATGGGGTTAAAGTCTATATCACAAAATCACCAATAGTGGAATCTCAACTTAACGCTTGATACAACATCAAGTCTTAAGTTCAATGAGTCAAAGTACACTATTAGAGTGGTTGCAAGCACTACAATATATTCAATATTCATCCCAAGGTCAAGTGCTTGGTTATCCATAGGTTTGCAGGAGGACGAACAACATGTTCTTAATGGACTAATGATCATTAAAGTGTTAGCTATGGAAACACTATTTGATGGTGTCCACCTATGTAAGTGTTAAGTGTGGCCGCTTCCAGGAGTTAAGGGCTGTACTCTTATAACACTTACTAAAAGGATACAGACACATGGCCATAAGAGTGTCAGCTAAATTAAATGAGCATTCATTGTTGTTGAAATCAGTGTGTGGAGTAGATTCAACTTGTCAAAAGGGATCGCTGATTCAAAAAATTATTACATTTACCAAGCTATTCAGACTTGTTGAAATATGCTTCACTAAGTCGAGGATCAAATAGAAAGATACCTGTATTTATGCATTGGTTTCCAGTCTTGTTAGTTTATTTTGAAATGGTGGAGGAATGTTGGAGAATTTCAAAATAATTAAGTTTGTGTTACGTAATAACTTTTAGAAGAGTTTTCTGAATAGTAGTAACTCTTCACCAGTTTCTGTATTAGCCACCATACTCGGCATTACCTACGACCCTGTCTCTTATACACATCTAGATGTGTATAAGAGACAGGTACATCAGATTATTTGTCTAATTGATATTATATAGAATACTCATGTGATTTTATAAAGACTGTCACCTATTACATCTTTCTTGTAGTAGAAGATTTGTTTGTTACTATTTCTTATAGGTCATCTAGTTTGTGGTGAACATATCTCCTCCCCCACTTAAACTTTGAGACAAATCATCCAGACAACTCTGAAGGCTCTAGGTCTGATACTGTTTGTGCAAAACTTAATAAATCAGACAAGGGCTTTATTGTATCTTACAAGTTAATTCACAGAACTCTTTTGCATACTAATAGTAGGGGCGAATTAAACTTTAAGGAAAACGATATTTGTAATGTGCCTTAAAGCCATTTTCTCAAATTTTTGTTTCAACAGGGAACTGAGTTCCGACATTCTATGAGGGGGGACCCATGAATGTTAAGTTGTCAATAATGCAGCGGAGAAATGAAACAGATAACAGTATATTCATGTAGAATGAGGCCGGAAAGGTTGGTGAACAAAGTTTTTTGTGCACGCTTCTATTAGATGGAAGCATCAAATTCACTGTCAAAATTCTGAGACATCTTTCTGTAAACAAAGCTCAAAACTTACACTATGTTTGGATGGAAGGATTTGGAGAGAAAGGAAGAGAAAAGAAAAGAAAGTATAACATTTGCCTTTGTTTGGGAGTTTTAAGTGGGAAGAAAAGAAAGGATTTGGAAGGGAATGGAAGGATAAATACGTTAAATGTTATTTGTTCTCTAAAGTTTCTTGTAATGTCAATTTTGCTCACTAAATAAGTAGGAGTAATATATTTAACTAAAAGATAAACTTTTAAACTCATTCAAAACAACCATGAAAGGATAATACTTCCTCTTCCAGTCTCTTCTTTTCTTTCTTACATAAACTTTCTATTCCTTTTTTTTTTTCTCTCCGAAACTCCCAAGAACTTTAGTTTTGTACCGAGAAAGAGGAAAACTAAGACTGTGCCAGGAGCATCTGGCCTAATTAGGTATCCCGTATAACTGTAGACTTAAATCCTACTTTAATTTCAAATGCATTTTAAGAGGGTACATAAAACCCATATTACTTCATGGCATATCATTTAAGAGGATGCAAAAAGCAAACATTTGGTACTCCGTTCTCAAAAGATGTTACAGTTGGACATGAAAGGTCACAGTCCTCAAATACTTTACTTCCATATGCTACCACTCATAGGTTAAATCGCCTCCCAGATTACCATAAAGTATCAAGTTCAGTGTGTGAACATTACTAAAACAGTTCTTGGCATCATTAAGGCATATGATCCTGGATAAACTTTTCAAAGGTGAACCCAAACGAGAAAATGCAACGTGCAAGAAATTGTTTTAGTAATCTGTACCATTAAAAGGAAGAATGGACATTATTTCTGAAGGCTTATATTTCCTAGTAGACTGTTTGAAAAATTTTGAAAATAGTCTTAAATTATTAGTAAAAATTCTTGTTAACGCTAGATTTGACTCCTAAATCTAAAAAACTCAAAATAGTGAATCAAATTGTACCAAAAAACCAAAACATTTAGAATTAATTAAGCATTCTAAAGGACTTGAAGTTTTCAAAGGACAAATATTTGTTTGGTAGAATTGGGAGGGAGTACTTTTTAACAAAACATGCACAAATCTCCATGAAAAACAAGAAAGAGGAGCACCAGAGAAGTCATACTCTCTCTAAGGACTTGATTCTATGAAACAACTTAATTTTGATCTTTCCAAGAAGCTTTTCCACATAAAGCAACATGAAAGCTTATATGATTAAAATTTTTATATGCATGTTTGGAAATTTTTATTTTGGTCAGGAGCAACTACTAGGTGTCTAGTAGTTGCTCCTCAACCAATGGGAGCCCTCTATTTGAAATTGAGGGCCCATTTTTGTGAATAGGAAGACCCTCCTTTTTTCAAGAAATATGGGCCTCCACTCCATATGGAAAGGGTCATCCATTGATTGAGAAGCAACTACTAGGCATGTCCAATAGTTTGCTCTTGGCCGAGATAAAATATCTCTGCATATCCCAGTATGTTTAGCACTCCTTTTATGTTCTTGCTAAAAGAAGGGGACCTATAGTAGAACAACAGTAACATGCCACAATGTGTAGTTAAAGGATCTTTCAACTACTTAAAAGGCCCCCTTTTAAACAAGTAGGTGACACAATACTCATCAAGCTAGCTCCTTAACCACACTCAAGCCCTCTATGTCGGGACAGGCTTCAAAGTGCTGTTCTTCTCTGTTCTGATCAACAAATTTCTAACTGAAAGATTCAATCAATGTTTAAAGAAAACATTAAGAAATCTCAAGGTTTGACTTTGTTATTGTCAACCAGAGTCCCACTACTACTATCTATCAATTTTGGCAATCAGAATAAATGTCACACCCCAAATTTGGCATAATTAAAATAACCTGTAATTTAGAATGTGGCACCGGCATACCCTCCCAAGAAGATACAAAGTCGTCTATCCCGCTTATAAGTAATAATTGCCAAAACATACATACACAACCTAAATAAATACAAACCCAAATATTTACATAAATTCAAACCATGAACACCACAAATTTTCAACCTAGAAGAAAAGCATAATCACAACATCCCACTAGAATCACCATAGCCTTATATATATACAACTACACAAGACTTTTTAAACAAGGTGAAACATAACAAAACTAATTCTACTCGGTAGTATATCAAAACTCCGCCAGAAAGCAATCTAAACGTGATCACCTGCAAGGGTATAAAGTAAGTGGGATGAGCTTTTATTTGCTCAGTAAGTAACAGATCACTCATATCTCCACTGGATTCAGCACGTTAAAAGTGTATATTACATTTCATGAAAATCATTTCACAACAATCATTTAACCACAATCAAGCATCATAGATGCATGGCATACACAACTATAATAGACACATTTTCTCATATTTTGTTCTATTTAATTCTTACAATCTATTTCTTTTTCATTTGCCTTCAACTAAAGAATATGCTATGGTCACTATTATAACCCGCTACAGGGCCGTAATCCACTATTCTTACCCGTGGTAGGGCTATATGCCGGTTAAACGTAGTTCCGAATATCATACTACGGTCACTATTATAACCCGCGACAGGGCCGTTTGTCCACTATTGTATCTCGTGGAAGGGCCATACCGACATTTTAACATAGCAATTCAATAGTTTTTCCCATTCCTTTACTAGTTTAATGAGTCCAATGATACCAAAGATAGCATAATAAACAATCATTCACTGACATATAATCACCAAACAAATTATCCATATGCTCGATCCAGCATTTAATACACAAATAGATTTTCAAAGCATTAACAAACATTTAGTACATAAGTACTTAAGAAATCAGTTTTTTTTTTTTTTTAAATAATAGAAATATGAAAAAACCACTTACCAACTAATCAAAATGTTTCCAATTCGAAATCCAAACTACTTGAACTCCCATTAATCCTTCCTAAATACATAAAATCAGAACATAAACCATCTACTCATAACCTAAAAGGTAATGTACAATAATATTAGCCTCATTAAATTCTAATAAGTCATGATCTATATCATAACAAGGCTAGCCATGATATTTTCAGCATTGACAGTGCTGAACAAAAATGACCATAACTCAAGTTATATTCGTCCAAAAGTCACAAAACTGATTCTGATAGAAACTGGACTCAATTGTCTAGATGTTTCAAGAAGACAACATTTCCCCGTTCAAAACACAACTTGCTCAAAAAGGGCTCGTAATTCAGAAAATACTCTGCTGCAGAACCAGATTTTCGGTCCACTTTATGGAAGAAACTGCTGTTAATATACTGAGAAACAGAACAACATCTTTACACTGTTTCGAAGGGCTGCAAGTCTAGTTTCCAATGCAACAAACGGCGTGCAATTTCGATATTCCTACGCTGAGATATGACCAACTTTCTAAAGTTATACAGTGCTGTATGAGAATTTTCAGCTACGAATTTAGCATATTTTTTGCCTTTTTCTTAGTTATTAAACCATCCAAATCCTTTAAATTCAACACATACATCCATAGGTTTAACTTTAACAACAAAGAGCAAGAAAATAAATCCAATTAGACCAATTCTAACCATTAAATCATCACCACAAGCTAAGATTTTGAAACCTACAATATTCTTGAAAAATTCCTAAACCCCATCTCTTAATCTTTCAAATTAGCTAATTGAACTCAAGAAAGAATGAATTTCTTACCTCAATTATGGAAATTTGTGGTTGAATTTGCTATTTCTCCTCCTTCCTCAAACTCTTGGAAGTGAAACCCTTTTTCTAAATGGTTTTAAGAATTGGGAAAATAGATTCTTTCAATTGTTTAGTAGTATATAAACTACTTTAATCATTTAGATTTGACCCCCAACCTTTGCTCTAGTTATTAATTGACTCCAAAATTTCTAATCCTCGTATTAACATGGTTAAAGTATGACAAGGATATTTCGGGTATCACAATAAAGATATAGGTTGTGTATTTAGGAATAATTTATGTATGTCACTATGTCTTAACCATTATGTTTATGTTACCTTGTAGTGAGAGAATCTACGGCAACAAGAACAGTCAACAGTATGTTCATATCTATCAAACAACTAATTACAACACAAGTTTTTGGTTAAGATGCTGAGGATGATGATAAAACTTGACTCAAGTTTTTTTGAACCAAAGAAGCTTTCTTTCCTCAGAGGATCAATCTAAATGTTGAATGATGTATTAGGAAGGTAAAGAAGGCCAAGGATATTTCGGGTATCACAATAAAGATATGGGTTGCGTATTCAAAAATAATTTATGTATGTACTCACTATATCTTAACCATTATGACAAGGATATTTCGGGTATCACAATAAAGATATAGGTTGTGTATTCAGGAATAATTTATGTATGTCACTATGTCTTAACCATTATGTTTATGTTACCTTGTAGTGAGAGAATCTACGGCAACAAGAACAGTCAACAGTATGTTCATATCCATCAAACAACGAATTACAACACAAGTTTTTGGTTAAGATGCTGAGGATGATGATAAAACTTGACTCCAAGTTTTTTTGAACCAAAGAAGCTTTCTTTCCTCAGAGGATCAATCTAAATGTTGAATGATGTATTAGGAAGGTAAAGAGGCCAATAATTAGCTTGAACCATTTGAGCCAAATAACAAAAAGGAGGCAATATGAATTTTAGAAATATTTCTCAACACGAAAGGATTATTACCAAGCATCTTACTCTCACTCTACCTTCAGTGAGAACTGGTTTCCTAAAAGACTCTTATAGATTGATACCTCAAACCTTAATAGACAACAACTCTAATATATTCAAGTCCACATTTGCACTGTTGTTCCAATCTTAGCTACCCTATATTTGAGTTCAAGAAGCAGAAAAACTTGTGTTTTTTCTTCAACATGGAGTAAGAAAAAGATTTGCTAAACACTCAAAAGTCAAGTCATAAGTTAATGACCTGCCGGAGGATATACCAAAAATAGCTCCAAGGAGCATATAAAACTCACCTTTTGACTGAGTAATACAGATGTTAACATTTAATTAAACCCAGATAATCCTCTTTTAAAATTGAAGGTTGCTATTAATTAATTGAATGAATATATAAGAGAAACAGAAAAGGTAAACCTTTGAAAAATCAGCAGCAACTTCTTCTCCAAGCAAACTAATGGCAATGTCAGTCGATAGCATCCTTCCAAAAAATATAACAAACTTGAAGCCATCATCATAAATGTACAAGCTTTCATTATCTAAGTTCTTTGCAGAAAGAGGCAATCTTTTGCAGGTTTTATTGAACTCATCTACTGTATTGGATGACCTGCAGGTATGATGCAACAGCACCCCATCAGAATTCATAAGCTCAGAACCATCTTTTTAAGTACTTTAAATGAAAATAGAAATACGAAGGGGGACCCTACATTAAGAAGATACTCATTGATCAGGAAAAAACTAGGGTAGAGGAGTTTCAACAATCTCTTAACAGGTAAAGCCATCATAGCATTACCTACTCCACAATGTTCATCAAGCATGCACCATGTCAACCGCAAAGCGATTTAGACTTGGATAGTGATAACTTGAACAAAGGCAAAAATTTCAGTGATTCAGGATAAAACATCTTGCCGCTCAAACGACTTTGTGCAGGAAAAAGATTTTGATATTCTTGAAGAGACTTTACAATCTGATATTGAATCAAAGTGTGGGCTTCTACCAATTCGTGGGACAGAGTTTTCTCAATGGCTGCAAAGGTTTCAGCTCATAATTATTATAATAACCACAACCAACTTCCTCATATCTATCTTCTAATATTATCAACTATCATGATGAGCTAAAAAGTGATATTTTTAGTAGTATTTTGTTCCAGTCATGTATTTTTGGAAGTATTGGTGAAGGTTAGGAGAACTGGCGAAGTGTTTACGGTTTACCTAGCCTGCAAAACAGCGAAATAACAGCACCAGTATCAGCACGCCTATCCATCTATGCCAAATCAGCAACCACTGGTACAGCTGCAGTGTGAACTCTGATACGCCTTTCTCCAGTAGAAGAATTGTATCTTGCAATGATTAAGGATCTTGTACAACTATGGTAAAAAAATTAGCTGATATAGTATCTAATATTAGGAGATTTGAACACCCAGGATCGGGCCAGGTCATCCTCTTCCTCTTCAGTCATGTCCACAAGAAAATTTTCCCACTTCCATTTTACCCAACTGAAAATGAATAAAGCCCCTTACAAGCCTAACTGCTTATGGAGAGTGTCCTCAGTCCCCAATGCGCAACGAAAAGTGCATGCCTGATATGGAGAACATACGATGCACTACCAGCATTATAGACATCTATAAAAATCGTATCTGCAAACCAACGTAGTTGAACCAGGGGAACATTTCAAAAACATGTCTTGCAGACAGAAGTATGCAGAATTATTAGAATCGGCATGTAAAATAGTAATTCCAATCCTCACTATACATGCATGCAGAAGTAAGTCAACAGAAGAATTAAGCAAGTAAAATCACTTATGTTTCCAAGAGTATACATAGAATTATAAATCAGCTAATTCTCAATAAACTGGAGGATACAGTAGAGAAACTTGATGAACCAAGGAAACATTTGAATAATATGTCTTGAAAACAAAATACGCAGAATTATGAGAATCAACATATAAAATAGTCATGTACAATCATGACTATATATGATTGCAGAAATAAGTCAACAGAAGAATGAAGCAAGTAAAAGTGATTTAGTAAAAGTGATTTAGACATACTTCCAGAGCAATAATTCAGCTAATTCTCAACAAACTGAAGGATACAGTAAAGAAACTTGGAAATACACAGCAATGTGATTTTAGGAATGTTCCCTCAAGGCATAACTGAGCTGCTTAAGCCTTATAACAGTCAACAGCTGGAAGGCATAACATATCAGTCGCCCTGATCTGCCAAGTTCCCATGAACAGTTGTGAAACACATACCTATCATTTCGTGAAAACAAAATTATGTCTTAGAATCTACAAGGAAGAGAGCAAAAACCAGACTGTTCAAATAGCAGTAAGGCATTAACAGATGATTGTATATCATGCAAACCCACAACTACTTGCCTCCTCCGCATCTGAAGCGCATGAGGGCCTCCCAAGCAGTTTCTCTTGTAAGGTGTCTAGTAAGTTCATACTTCAATTTCTCTTTATGACAAGCAGAGAGGAAATTTGGGTAGTAGTATATCTGACCACCATTATATCTTGAGAGAATACCTGTAATTACAGTAGAAGCTGAATAAGATTGTCATTCTAAAGCATGATAGTAATTATGTACGTGCTTGATGATGAAACATAGAAATGATACACTTGATCTTAAAGCCCAATACCACAAACTTATGTAATTCACAATTAAACAGAAAATTTGGGGCCATACATATTTAAACTGCCGTTAATATGATTGAAAGCCACAAACATCCCATCTTCAAATTAAATACAGAGCAGAAACCATTTATAAAATCTTTCTTAATGCACTCTTATTAACATGCTCAGGTTTTGAAATTTTAAAAATCAAAATCAAGGAAATGGGGAGGCAAAATAGAAATGAAGAATTTGATTAACAAAAGAATTTTAAGAAGCTTAAACAGATAAGTTACAATGGTTGACCTAGAGTGACTATATCAGCATATTTGTCATTGAAAATGTAAAGATCAACAACTATCTGGTGTTTCGCAAGTGAAGAAGCAGTCTCTTGATAAAATGGATCGGGATTCTCTTATAAACTGAAAGTATTCTCTATATCAGTTCTATAGACTTCATGATCATAACCATGCAACCTTAGGCTACCAACACACAGGGATGGCAATGTATTCTGAACATACATATTAACAATTTGCCGCCCATTTGACTCTGCAAACAGAATAATCTTGTCATTTTAGTATCCATTCTGCCCAAAAATCTTTCAGAAAGAAGTAGGAGCTAAATAAAAGAAAAAATTGACAATAACTGTAGGGATCAAATCTGAAAAAAACTTATCAAATATCAATGAATAAAGTAGTAACGCACAGGATATGCATGTCCAACATACCATAACCATAGTGGCTGCTTTAACAGCTGGACTAAAAGCAGACTCCATGTCCAATTTATCATGAAACATTGATGTCAAGCTATCTAGGAAAGAATCTACCACAGTTTTTGATTCAGACAAGTTGACAAGGAGACCACTCGGTAATGGAATTAATATATCATCTAAATCTGAGATCACCATCATCTGAGGCTGCATTAAGGATGACTGAAGCCAACCCAAAAATAAATAAATAAATAAAAGAAAAAGAAAACCATAGGTCATTGAGAAATATTGTTACAAGAATCTCAAATGTGAAGTAGCATGTTTTATGCTCAGCCCTGACCATTATCTTCATGTTGTAAAATTGTACTCTACTGTCAAAGGTTATGAAGCCAATTTGTGTTCTATGGAAACCAGGCAACATATCCAGACATGACCTTATTGTATCTGCTACAATCTGCATGAGACATTGAACAATTTCAGAGTGGAAAAGCGAACAGAAAAGATGGAAAACAAGTAAGAGAAAAGGTGCTGTACATATCCCAGCTTTTAACATAAGATAATCATTTATCATTTAGCAAAAATGCTAATTACTGTAAAGAAGGAAGGTTAAAAACCACAGGGACTTCAAATTATGTCAAAAATGAATGACTCCAACTAACAATGTAATACATGGACCTTGATTTCCTACTTCAAGCCAGTGGTAGACTTGGCTATGAAGTACACGATTATGACTCACAGATTCCAATGAGTGGAGGATGAAAAAAATCATATTGAACATTTTAAACCACCTTGGGACTACTCTACAAATCGACTCTCGATATGCACATGCTATATTTTAGATAACCCGTGCGGAGGACTTACCTCAAACATACCGCTTCTAACAGCATATATTGACACATCAATGAGGAAGACATATGCTGGTGGCTTTGGAGACTGAAACATACAGTCATAGGCAGCAACATATTACACACTGCCCTTAGTAAGCTCATGTCATTCAGCCACATCTATTCTTCCCCGTTGGAATCCAGACAAGCAAAATATTCAACTGGTACTGATATGGCATCCAGAAAAGATAGTCCTGGTGCTTTAGATTACCAGGAAGATGAAGTCTATACAAAGAAGTGAAATCAAAAGAGGTCATAGGCCCCTAGAGAACTAAATTTTTTTACTGGTATAGGCTGATATCATAAAGGCAAAAGGAAAGGCTAGAGTTGTAATCATCCCTTTACATAATCAAATTGTTTCCCATTCCAAAACACTGCCATAGTTGCTCATGTTATAAGCTACAGCGTCAATAAATTCACAACTAGCAATTTAAGTCTCACTTCAAAGCATACAAACTATGTCGTCCAAGAAGCTAATCGTTCTGCTCACTTTCGTATGCAACTCAAAGTCAACTTTTCAATATTAGCTCTGGTTCGGCATATGTAGTGCATGGTTTGGCTCAGAACACTCATGAATACAATATACAAATTATGCTTTGAGTAGTCAAGTAGGAGTAAAAAGCTCATAAATCCAGCTCGTTAATGTCTCAGATTATGCCCAATTATAGTATTGCTAAATCTTTACGATTGATAATGGTGCATCTAAATAAAATTACGTGGATTGATGTTTAGCTTGTATAAAACAGATTAACTAGTATGATCTTGAAAACAAAGCTAAACATGCTTTGCATTAAGAGTCCAGAAACTTTTCATGTGTATAGAAACATGATGTTCTATCTATGGAGTAAGCTGGATTTAGCATCATTTAGATATGTACAAAAGTTGCAGTGCTATTTTCTACCACCATCTGCAAAGGTTATGTGAGGGTTCAACCTTAAATATGTGGCACTTTTTGCAGTTAATTTATGCCAGTCATGGGAAAATTAACTACTGGAACATCATCCTGCATGAATAACAACAGTGTCTAAGAAATAGTTATCCAATAAACCTGAAAGCCATTAATAAATCATAGTTAACTAGCTCACCCCATCAAGAGATTCTGCAAGAGGACAAATAACTGCTCCAAGAGGCAAGTGCCATCTTGAAGCCAAAGACTGACAATTTGGCATTCCATAAGTGGTAAATTGTAGATATCTAGAATTGCAATTCATTGGATACAGATCTGCAAAAGAATTTGGCTCCACATCACCTTCCAGTGGCCTTTGTAAGGCTTCGATATCCAGTCCAAAGTCAACTGACCCAGGAACTGATCCAATTGAGAGAGAATTGAAGTCTTCCATGACTCCTTGAGCAGCTCCAAGTCAAGGTCCGGAAACCAGTTGTTGCATTTGGTTCCTTGAATACACAGTTAAATGAGCAGCAATAGGAGGAGGGGGAAAACAGTTTCCTTGTTTAACAAGTGAAGGACCAGTTGATGCCGATGTTAGAGAAATATAACCAAATTCATATGCAGAAGAAATAGCAGGTGATGATGCATGTTCAGATTGTGTAACTTCACTTCTCTGCACCCCGTGATAAGGTGGAAAACTTGGTTGCAATGAAACCGTTGATGCAAAATAAATCGATTCCATCGAAATAAAAGATGCCTTGACGTTTAGTCTACAAGCAAAATAGGAAGAAGCTAAATATGACCGAGGACTATCATTACCTGACGGCAGTGTGCTTGTGCTATGTGGCTGATGCTGTATTGGTCTCGAAGTCAGCGGTAACTCTTGATGAGAGGAATCTGTTGAGGTTGAAACCAAGCCTGTAGGAGGTATGATTGGTGGATATGTCACCTTGGGCTCCAAAGATGAAGACTGTGGAGGTGGATCTAGAGCCATAGATGGTAGCTGTGCCTGAACAGAATATGAATCGCATAACATGCAAATCTCATTGAGAAGAGAAACATGACTTCAATGCAAAAGGATAGAAAGTAGGTAAGTGTAAGACCCTTTGGCATGTGTCCTAAATTACACTAATGACTTGTTTCCCTACTGGCAGGTCATATGCACAGAGGTTAGGTGTCTAACGTGCAATCGTGCTCGCACGCGGGGTGTTGGCACGGTTGGCACTAAACGGCAAGGCATTCGGCACACTTGGACAGCTTGGGTGAGCTTGTTTTGGGGGCAAACGAGTGTGTGAGTAATTGGCCTTGAGTGTGGGCACAAAATCTTAGTGTCTAGTTGGGGAGTCTAGGCACACACGTTGCCCGTTGGGTAAGGCAGCGTGCTGGTGGGCAGTGTTGGGCACGCACAGTGTGCACATTCGGGAACGGGGGTTGCCGGGTGTGAGCCAGTTGTAAAACCCACGAGTGGCAGAGGTTTATTTGGGCTGAAAAACACATGGGGCAACCTATGGGCACGATTGGGGCACATCGGGGGTGCACTTCGGGGCTGAGTCGGGTCAAAGTTCCCTGATTTTCAGAAAGACAATGTCTACTACTGTCACTTTCCAAGCCTTATATAGGGAGGGTATGTGAGTCTCACTTGGTCGGGGGCCAGGTGGGGCTATGCGTGGGCTAGTGTGGGCATGCCGTGGGCATGCCTAGGAACCTTCCCCCCATGCCTTGAAAGGGCAAGGCATGGCGTGTTGGCTTGGACGGATGTTGGCTAAAAATGTGGCCGTCGGGTAGATGGGTAGTGCACGAACGGACCTGTGCACTTGAGTGGCACGAGCTGGGCAGTACTTGTGGCACGATTTGGGCATGGTAGGGTGCTCAAATGTAGCCTTGTGGGTGGCAAGGCACGTTGGCTAAGGAGTTGGCCAAGGAACGTAGGCAACGGACCGCCTACGTGCTGGACAGTGGCGAGGAACGGCTAGGCAGTCCAGTGTGGAAGTTGGCCAGCAGCTGGGAGTTGGCAAACGTGGACCAAGGAACGTGCTTTGGGCTCTTGAGACTCGGTTGGTTGGCTGAGGCCAAGGCGGGAATTGGTCTCCAAGGGAGTTGACAGTATGTTTTCATGGAGGTAGTGGGCGGTTACTAGCGGTTACCACCAACTGGAGCATGTCTCTACCATGTGTGCTGCCAGGTAGACCTGTTGCTTAGTTGCTTACGTTTTATTTGTCCAGCAAAGCTAGCGGTTGGGCTTGTCAACCGAAATGCCCCTATTTTAGGGTGGTAGTGAGAGACTTGGCCAAGGTCCAGCAAGACATTGGGAAAGCAGTGTGGGAGTAGGCCAAGATTGTTCTGCACACCACCCGCTTTGTGTAAGATTCCGGTTGTATGCTTTCGTTAATAAAAGTGATACAAAGGTTAGCCGTTTGGCTGTAATTTCGTCTGGTTTCTTTCCATTTCGTGTTGGTTGTGCAATAATCTTGTTGGGTGCCGTTTACTTCCGGTTCCGTGTGTTTGAGTGAGTGCTTGTTTGCGAAACGATTGAAAACTAAACACGAATGGGTGAGGCTCACTGAAAATTTTGTTTGGAGGTTTTTGGTACCGGTGCGAGCTTCTAATTCCGCCTTGACACGTTTGGGTGTTGTGTCAAGTAAAAGTTTCGTGACAGTAAGTATAGTGGCTGAAAGGATTAAGATCTACTCCCAGTTATACGAATCATCTGATGGAGTTTCTCAATCTATAAAAATGAATTTATTCTGTGCATAACTAATATCACAGAATATCAAATGCGGAATAAAATCAAGGAACATACCTCCAGCCATTGATGTTGTTAGGTCACTGTAAAATAAAAGAGAAATACAAAAATAATTTTCTGGTTACTTTTAAACATAAACAATCTGATACGATAATGTATTTTTTGATAGAATGTCAGACCTAGGGACCCAAAATACTCTGTATACTTATAACATTTTTTCCATCAGAAAATGTAAGCTGTTATAATAAGTAGTTATCACAAGCATTTTATAATTATCACAAGATATTTATTAAGTCAAATTGATAAATATCAGAATTAAATATTAGATCAAATATTTGGAAATAAAAAGCCCACATGGGATAATTAAAAAAAAAAATTCCAACATTTCTCCCACTTGATCCACATATTTTATTCGATATACAGACTATCAAATCTCACAAGCAAGATCCAAAATACATGAATCATAGAGACAAGTCCTCTATGAAACAAGTATTGTCTTCCATGTATTACTATGCATTATTTCTCTTCAACACTAAACATTTATGTGATAACATACCTTAATAATTATGCTTATTATAGGTCCAACTTAAGTGTGTTTTCTCAAATAACTAAATAAGTTTGTGCAACTGAATATGAAAAAACACAACTGAATAAGTGGTTCAATGGAAATATCAAATGTACGTACATGTAAAATGATGTCACATCATGGACCCAAGTCCCATTCTAACTATATGATCCCTAAAAATCATTGTGGCATGCCTTTAGTCAAAGGATCGGCAATCATCAATTCAATGTTAATGTGTTCAATGACCACTTTATTTTCTTTAACACGTTCTCGAATGGCTAAGTACTTCAGATGTTGATGTGTTTACTTTCGACTACTACTCTTATTGTTCTTAGCCATAAAAACAGTAGCTGAATTGTCACAAAACAACCTCAATGGCGCAGAAACAGAATCCACAACTCTAAACCCAGACATGAAACTCTTCAACCATACACTATGCGAAGTTGCCTCAAAACAAGAAACGAACTCAGCTTCCATAGTAGAGGTTGCAATCAAAGTTTGTTTAGCACTTCTCCAAGACACAACTCCACCGGCTAGCATAAAGACATAACCAGATGTCGATTTTCGAGAATCAATGCAACCAGCATATTGAATCCGAGTAGCCCAACACCTCTAGTTTATCAGTCCGTTTGTACATAAGCATGCAATCTTTTGTTCCTTGAAGGTACCTCATTACCTTCCTTGCAGCTCTCCAGTGGTCCATACCTGGATTACTCTGATATCTTCCCAACATTCTTACAGCAAATGTAATGTCAGGCCTTGTGCAGACCTAAGCATACATTAGGCTTCCTATTGACAGAAGCATAGGGAATGTTTTTCATTTGTTCCCGCTCAAAGTCATTTTTCAGACATTGGTCCAAATTGAACCTGTCACCCTTCACAATAGGTGCCACACTAAGTGAACAATCTTTCATCCGAAACCTCTCTAAAACTTTGCTAATATAGGTTTCTTGAGACAAACCCAAAATGCACCGTGTTCTATCTCTTTGGATCTTTATACCAATGACATAAGATGCCTCACCCATGTCCTTCATATCAAAGTTTCTAGAGAGAAATTGTTTCACCTCATGTAGCAATCCTTTATCATTACTTGCAAGTAAGATGTCGTCTACACACAGAAAAAGAAAACAAATCTTACTCCTACTGACCTTCTGGTTTATACATTGATCCATGATATTCTCTCCAAAATTAAATGAAGAGATCACACCATGAAATTTTAAATACCATTGACGATAGGTTTGCTTCAATCCATATATAGACTTTTTAAGCTTACAAACTAAATGCTCACAATTACTAGAGGAAAATCCTTCAGGTTGTTTCATATAAACATCTTCCTCTAGATCTCCATTAAGGAAATGCCGTTTTCACATTCATTTGATGCAAATCCAAATCAAAATAGGAAACCAATGCCATAATGACTCGAAGAGAATCTTTCTTAGATACAGGAGAAAAGGTTTCTGTATAATCAATTCTTTCTTTTTGAGTGAATCATTTGGCAACAAGTTTCGCTTTATATCTTTCGATTTTGCCTAATGAGTCTTTCTTGGTTTTGAAAACCCATTTACATCCTATGGTTTTTGCACCAATAGGCAACTAGACAAGATCCCAGACTCCATTCGATGCCATCGATTCTATCTCCTCTTTCATGGCATTGTACCACAAGTTAGATTTATTACAGTTCATGGCTTGTGAAAATGTTTCAGAATCATTTTCGGCTCCAATATTATACTCAAACTCTTGCAGATATACCATATAGTCATCAGGAATTACTGTTTTCCTTACTGTAGTAGACCTTCTCAATGTTGTTCCAATGTTGGACCAACATTATCCCAAGGAATATGTTGTTCAACTGGTTGTTCAACAATTTCAGGTATTTGTTGAACAGGATCTACTGGATCATTATCAACAGTTTATGGAGTTTCAAGAACTGGTTGTTCAACACGTACTTTATCTCGAGGAGTGTGATGAATAACAATAGTCCATCCATGACTAGAAATGGAAGATTGTGGAACAGAATATTCTGTCTCAGATCTAATACCCGTCATTCTCAAGAAACTTTGTATTTCTTGACGCCACAATTCTTGTACTATTAGATGGATAGTAAAATCTATATCGCTTAGACCTTTCAGCATATCCAATAAAATACCCACTAATGGTCCTTGGATCCAACTTCTTTTCTTGTGGGTTATAAACTCTCACTTCAGATGAGCATCCCCAAATGCGTACATGTCGTAAACTCGGTTTCCAACCTTTAAATGATTCAAATGGTGTCTTTGGGACAGCTTTGGTTGGAACTCGGTTTAATATGTACACAGAGTCTTGAGCAATCAATTTCACTCCACAAAGATTCTGAAATGGACATGCATGCTTGCATGCTCCGCACCATGTCCAATAATGTTCGATTTATCTTTCTGCTACACCATTTTGGCTCGGAGAACCAGGTGTAGTGTATTGGGCAAGTAATTCTATGCTCAACAAGAAACCTTGCAAAACGACCAGGTGCTTGTCCATCTTCAGTGTATCTGCTATAGTACTCACCACCTCTATCAGATCTCACAATGTTAATTTGTTTTTCACATTATTTCTCTGCTTCTGCCTTAAACACCTTAAAGGCGTCTAGTGCTTCATTTTTGTTATTAAGCAAGTAGAGATAAATGTATCGTGAGAAATCATCTATGAAGGTGACGAAATACTTTTGACAATATGTGTCCATATTTGGACATACATATGTCAGTATGTATGATTTCTAATAATTTCGAACTCCTCTTAGCTCATTTTTTTGACATGTTGGTCTGCTTACCTTTTATGCAGGCCACACAAGTCTCGAAATCAGTAAAAATCTAAAGTACTAAGTACTCTATCATCCACTAATCTCTTGATTCTCTGAATGGAGATGTGTCCCAATCTCTGGTGTCACAATATAGAGGAATCCTCATTCATAACACATCTTTTAATACCAGCATTATTTTGAACATGCAAAGTATTGAATGTAGCATCGTTTTGCAAATTAATTTGAAAAAGACCATCAAATAAAATACCATTCCCGAAATGGTCAGATTTATAAAACAAACTAAATCCAACATTTGAACAATACCAGAAATATCCCAAAGGTACAAGTTTTGACAATGAAATTAAATTTCTAGAGAAATTTGGAACATAAAATGTCCTTTCCAAATCTAAAACAAAGCCATTACTGAGAACTAAACTACATGTCCCAATTGCATTCACGTGAGACCGCATCTTATTTCCTGAATAGATGTACTCCTCACTTTCCATTGGCTTCCTTAGGTTTCGTAATCCCTGCAAGAAATTCGTAATATGGATTGTAGTACTAGAATCAACCTCCACCATGTGTTATGATTAACGTCTATCATATTAGATTCATAACATACAAATGAGATTAGGTTACCTTTCTTCTTAAGCCAATTATGAAATTTGGGGCAATCAGTGTCCATGTGGCCTTCTCAATTACAGAAGAAGTCACTTGGATTCCTTCTTAATATCTCCTTGATGAGACATCTTTTCCTTTCTTTTCTTCTTGGCTTGGTTGTTCTTGTTCTTTCCTTGAGTTGCCAGATGGACACTTTCTCCAGTTTCCATAAGCAGCCTTCCTTCCTCTTGCACACAATGGTCATCAACTCATTGATGGACCATTTGTCCTTATGTGTGTTATAAGAGATCTTGAAAAGCCCATACTACTATGGTAGAGAGTTCAGAATATAGTGCACAAGAAAAGACTCAGATATTGTAACCTCAAGATTTTTTAGTTGAGCTACTATGTCCCTCATGTGCATGATGTGTTCACGCACTCCTTTGATACCAGTGAGTTTCATGGTAGAGAATTTCATCTTATACACATTAGGGTGCTTGCGAAAGCCTTATCTGAAGACTCAAACTGCTCATCAATGGCCTTCAATAGCTCTCGGACATTATTATACTAATCGACAGAACCCTGAATGCCAGCTGAGATGTTGGTCTTTATGAACATCACGCTGAGACGATTAGATTGCTCCCACGTTTCATAAAGCTCAACATCATTAAGTTGGCTATTCTCAGTAGTCGTAATAATGTCCGAGAGCTTTTGCCTCATAATCAATGTCCATCCACCCCAAATGAAGGAGAATCCTCTCTTTCCACAACTTATAGCTGTTACCCTTGAGCTCAGGAATGTCACATTTCATATCAGGAAAATTCATAGGTTGAAAAACTGCACAAATAATTACATTTCATATCAAAATTTGAGGCAAATTAACATTTATTATGTTTTACCAATGAAAAACATGCTAAAAATATGAATTAAATGACATAGAAATTGCCTGTAGGCTAAATTTCTAATTCAAATAAATTCATATAATCAAAATGACGAGAACTATTAGATCATGTTCCTTTCTTTAATTTCTATGGGTAAATTAAGGAATATAATTGAATATTTCACCCCTTTAATCACACAATATAATATAATAAAAATTCCTGCGGGATAAAATTTATTATATTAAAAGTGCTATAATTAACAATTAATGTCTTATATTATAGGTGATCTCAAAATTACAGAATTACTGTACACACGCACATATATATATATATTAATTAAACATGTTGTGGCTACTCTATAAGTAAAAATATATATATACATATTTATACAGATCACATACATTAATAATTATAGAAAAGTCACAGTAATATATATATATATATATATATATATGTAAATAACAAATTGGAAGTATCATATATATAAATAATAATTCCACAACTAAACAATTTGAGTAGTTCAATTGGTCAGACTATCTAATTTTTAACCTGAAGGTCCTACGGCCACATGGTCATGAGTTCGAACGAAGGTCCTACTGCCACATGGTCATGAGTTCGAACTACAAGGTAGCCACCAGCCACTAAAGTGGTCCAGTGGTCAGCTCGTGGGCCCTATGACCAAAAGGTCACACGTTCGATTCTTCCCAAAAACTTCAATTTTTTTTTTTTACGCATCTTCTTCTTCACTTGTTTGGACAAAAATGGGTATGTGCGACCCGAATACAACCCGCACATATTCCCAGCCATTTGGGCACCAAAAAATTACGTTTTCATAACAAAAAATATGAAAATCTAATTTTCTAATGATTTCTAACTTTAGTTTTCAATAAAAACATCAAAATCGTAAACCCATGTCCATGATTCATAATTCACATATAAAAATATATGGTCATAACTCAGCAATAATAACACCAAATAGATATTTCTAATCAAGGAAAAAATCTATCATGTGAATCAATTTCAAATAAATTATAATTCTAGATTTTCTCAATAATATATCAACAGTAAACCCAAATCGACATATACATATATGTAAATCAAGGCAGAGGCATAAATGCTCTGATACCAAATGATCTAGAGTTTCTCAATCTATAAAAATAAATTTAATCTGTACATAAATAATATCACAGAATATCAAACACGGAATAAAATCAAGGAACATACCTCCAGCCATTGATGTTGTTGGGTCACTGTAAAATAAAAGAGAAATTAAAAAAATTTCTGGGTATTTCTAAACTTAGACAATCTGATACGATGGTGTATTTTCTGATAGATTGTCAGGCCTAAGGACCCAAAATACTCTCTATACTTATAACGTTTTTCCCATAAGAAAACACTCTATATACTTATAACGTTTTTCCCTATCAGAAAACGTAAACTGTGTACAATAAGTAGTTGTCACAAGTGTAATAATTATAACAATGTGATAATTATCACTAGATATTTGTTAAGTTAAATTGATAAATATCATAATTAAATATTGGATCAAATATTTGGAATTTAAAAATAAAACCCACATGGAATAATTACAAAAAAATAAAAATAAATTCCAACATCATCCTCTTCAAGTGTTTTTACATAACAACAACAGCAGTAATAATAATACGAATCATCCTCTTCAAGTGTTTTTACATAACAACAACAATAATAATAATAACAATAATAATAATATTATTATTATTATTATTATTATTATTATTATTATTATTATTATGTTAAATGGATTTTATGTCCAACCCAAGTCATATGAAGAGGTGTTAAAAGTGTTAAAAGCATAAATTTCACGTTTAACTAGCCAATAAAGATAATCAGGCTGAATAAGGAATAACTGTTAATATAAAATAGTTAAAATTAAACAAAATTCCAACTCACATATCTCAGGCCATGCAATGCTTCCGGATAAGCTTCAGCAGTTAATAAGATATTCAAAAAGTAAAAAGAAAAAGACTGTAACGACAACCAAAAAAAAAAACAAACAAACAAAACAAAGCATTCGGCAAATAAACACAAAAAATTCCAGTCGTAGAAGGCAAAATTGTGACTAAAAACTAGAAAAATTTCAATTTGCCACTTAAGCAATGCAAAAACGTAACAGTGAGCATAGCTAAAAAAAAATAAAAAATCATGTTAATAATATGAATAATTAAGCTACATAAAATTCACGTAATTGAAACGAAGAAACGTACTTTTGTACGGCGGAATCTGCGACCGAGTGAAGAAGCTCCAACGAGTTGCAGCAAAACGGCGACGTAACCAAAGTTACAACTACTAGAACGACTCGCAGATGTGTGTGTGAGAATTCTGGTTTTGGAGCTGAGTGAGTGACAGTGGAAGGAATGTGTGACCGAGACAATGAGAGCGGTTTGTATATGTGTGGGCTTTTGCTGTTGGATTGTGGGGCCAGGAGAAATGCTTCAAAAATGGTCAATGGAGAAGGGATTCTCGTTTTGGAAAAAATAAAAAGAAGGGATTTCCCGTAGGAATTTTGAGTTTGTTCTTTTATTAAATGAATTTTAAATACGAATTTGTGGTGGATAATTAATTTTTGTTGAATAGTTATAATACTAGTGGTTTACTGCACACACTTTGTGCCTTGTAAAAAGTGTAATTTTATTACTTTATTTTCATCACAAAAAAATAATTACATTATTAAGAGAATTTGAGGGAGAACATGTAAGGAAAAAAAAGAGAGAGAAGGAAAATTTCCACATTACCTAAAGAAAAGAGAATTTTAAGAAAAAATATGTAGTAAGAAATGTGATGAAAAATTTTAAAACTATCTAAATTTTTAGATAAAATAGAACTAACATAAAATGACACCACACGAAATAATATCACTTGCTTTGCATGTACTAACATAGACTATGTGTGCATTGTATTCGTTAATAATGACTGAATTGAATCAATCTTAAATACATTAAAAATTGGCTAAATTGTTAAACGTGGTTTAGTTCGACTTTGAGTTCAGTTCATTTATTGAATAAACAGTCTTTTTAGAATTTGAACGAGTTTGAATGAACTTGTTTGTTTTATTAAAAATATATGTCGACAACAAAGTATAGTTTAAATGTTAAAAGTATACTTTTTCTATGACTTATATGAAAGAGTTAGAAAGGAAGAGATCAATTGTAACTGTTTGTTTGTTATTTTATTTTATTTTTTTTAAGAAAAAAGGAAAAACCTCTAATCTTAATGGACCAAGAGCAAGTGCACATAAATTTAAGAAAAATTCTGTAGTCCCCTTAAGTAACTATCTCGTTATGCTTTAAAGGTTTGTACAACACAACACCATGTGTTTTAAAAACTTATATTATATAAACTTTTAGAGCCAATGGGATGGTTTTCTTAATAGGACGGTAGAATTCCACTAAATTTAGATGTAGATGATGAGGTTTAAATTTAGTTTACAAATCCACACATTCTTTTTAAGAGTGTTTTAAAATTCAGACCGAACCTGTCGGTTCAACTAGTTAAACCGGGACACGGCTATAGCTCCGGTTCGTTGTTCGTTGCATACTAAACCCAAACTAGCCTAAAAACCAGTAAAAACTAGTAAAAATCGGAGAATAAGTGAAAATCGGTTCAACCATTAAGTCTCGCTTTACTATTTTAAATCGACAAAAAAAAAAAACTATATATATGAAAGGTCAAAATTAGCAAAATCCTATTCTTTATCTTCTTTCTTGGGCTGACACACTACTCTTCCAAATTATAAATCTCAGTTCCTCCCAAATCACCAAGAAACAGTAAATCAAAAGAAATTACCGATTCATAACATCAACTAATTGGCAATTGGATTTCTCTTCATGATTTCGTATTCTATTTTTTTTCCATTTATTCATCATTTATGATTCTTCCTTTTATTTTTCACTTGGAAAATTCCTAAAATTTTCAATTTTCCTACTAAATCTCTCTTCGAGATGTTAGAAAATTCACCAAGCAACTTTTTTTCTTCAATTTTCTTTCTTTTCTTTACGAGTAATTAATTTGTTTTCATCTTATTTATTCAAAAAATTATGGACTTTTGCTGTTTATATGTTATATGTTGCATTTGGTTAAAGGATTCTTATTTATTTTGATGTAATCTATTATATGAGTTCAGTGATAATCATCTATCATGGTGTTTTTTTCTTCTTCTTCTTTCTTCTGAGATTTTCATGTTGTATCTTCCTTGAGAATGCTCCCATCGTTGCGATACCATGTTTAGCGCTTGCTTGGTGGTGCTGACATCGTCACTGGTCAATCTGGCGGTTAGACCAGCTTAACCACCAGAACCGAGAATTGATAAGTTTTGTGATTCAATGACTGGTCCGATTTTAAAAATATTATTTTGAACCATCAACTGGTATATAAGTACACTAAGCAATAAGCATTCAATCTACCAACAAATGCACACCATTTTGGTGAAAATGTACATCAACTAATTGGTTGGGGTTGGGAGGTGGGGTAGTGTGGGGGTGGAAGAAATAAACATTTTACATTTTGGTGAAAATGTACATCAACTAATTGGTTGGGGTTGGGAGGTGGGGTAGTGTGGGGGTGGAAGAAATAAACAATCTATAAAATGAGAAAAGACAAAATTTTGGATAACATCCCTCGAATTGAAACGTTTCTTCTTTCTTTTTAGAAATAATGTTCTCTACAAACTATGTTAAAAGTTAGATAAATGGTAAAAAAATCATATCGATTTCTGTGAAAAATTTAAATATTCAAGAGTATAATTGGAATTTCTTAACTGAGGAATTTAAAAATCATACTCCAGTTTCAAGGATTACTATGCAATAGAATTACTAAAATTTATGAATCATAAAATTGCTTTTTCAAACTTAGAGAATGCAAGTATAGGTGTAGCTCTTGGGCAATGATATTGCCACAGCATTAATCTTATTGCCACATCACTTTTTTTCAAAATGACAACAATGGCCTTAACCCAAGAGCTCTATAAGGCCATAAAAGTTGAGGTCTCTATTTTTGTTAAATTGTCTCATGTTGTCATCTATGTTTTTTTCATTGAAGTAGTGCAGCAGCAACTTTGAGAAATAAAAGAAAACTTTCCCAGCCTTCTTTTGTTGTTTTTCTTCTTTATTTGATTATTAATTTGATTTGAGTTCATTAGATTTAGATTCGGATAGTAGTACTATAGGAGTTTTCTCATTGGTTTTTTTTTTTTGGTGGAGGGGGTTCATGACTTCACGTTTTTTTTGTGCTGCTTCGTTGAAATTGAATATTTAATATTCGTCACTAATTCAAATTACAACTGTAGTGCCCACCAAAACATCGTAAAAACTATTTTTCTCTTTTTCTAGAGACTTGGTAGTTCGGTTTTCATAAACGGGGTGAGTCAAAAGGATGAATTCATGTGTGACACCAACTTTTTTTGTTTTAGGATTTAGGCTAGATCAAATTTGCCTATGCTTTTACATTTTTTATAATTTGTAAAGCATAATATTATTAAGAGTTTGCATTTGGCAAAGGTAGAACCCTTTACATGAGAGGAATTCGATTTCAAATTCACTAGGTGAAGCTATATGTAAGAACTACTTAAGCTGCTGAAAAATATACAATTGACGTGCTTTGACTGTGCAATGATAGATAACCTACTTTTCTCTTACAATTTTTTATTGATTTTTTTTTTTAAAAACAACCCCTTCAACATGGTAAATGCTTTATTCCATGTAAAAAAAAAAAGAAAAAAAGAAAAAAAGAAGGTATGGTCCTTTCTTATTTCATATCATTAAAGATTATCGCATTAATTAAACATTTTTATCATTCTAGATAGGTCCTTTAAAAATGATACAAGCATTGCAAAAATGGTAAAAAAATTGTCCTTTATTCTTTAAATGGATTCAATTTATAAATGACAACCCAACTTGACCATCAACCAATCAAGAGGATAACTGAGTTACGCTTATTCCACCATTCACTGGTTGAACTGACAGGTGTCATATAATAATAAAATAATGTAACTAAATTATAAAAAATTATCTTTTGGTGATATATAATTATATTATAAATCAGAATCAACCATTTTATGAAATGAAAATCCTAACCAAAACATATTGAACTCTACTAATTAAAAACAAATTGCAAAGAAAAAAAAAACTGTCTCAAAAATACCAGAGTTGATATTTTGTCTTTTCTTGTTAATCAAAATTAAAAAAAGAAAGCAGTACAATTTAAACCAAGTATTAGTAATAGGGAACAAAATGAAACAAATTTCAGAAAATTCATGCTAAGAAAGTAATTTTGAAGGGAAAAAATAACCCTCAATCCCGGCGTTTTGAAAAATCCGTTCCGGTTCCCAATTTTTTGATTTCACCACCGAATTCCACTGGATAGCACTAGATTCATTACTTGACCCATCAAATTAGTAGACTAACACCATCCTATGATTCGCTTAATTGCTAAGCAAATTCTAGTCTCACAAAAACTGTGATATTTCTATTCATTATGTGGTTGGGACACAGGATGAAAAATGAATAGATTTTTATATTAGGTATCACATCCTTTGAAGTTAGTAGTGCCATTATATGTTGAATATTATAATTAGGGTGTAGTCAGGACCTCAAGGGTAAGAGATGCAACCAATAGTATTTACAGTTCAATAACAATGTGAAATTGTGTACATTATATTTGATTTCTCAATTTTTCAAATTATTTTTGTTTCTTAGTGATTTTTTTTTTATATTTTTTGTATTTAATTATGGTAAAAATTGAATTTCCTTAGGAGTAATATACATGATAAAGAGATTTTTTTTTTTTAAAAAAAAAATTAAGAGCAAGAAATGTAAAGAGAAAAGGAATTTTCTTTTTTTTAAAAAATAGGGGGAGTAAATGTTAGATACATTATAAAAATTAAAGATTGTACAAACTTACTTTGTAATTTTTAAAATTGTGGCGACGGGGAGGGGAGAAATCACGATGTGGCTCCAACCCTGATTATAGTGCAAATTATATGTTGATTTTTGAACTCTTATAAAACATAAAAATAAACGATTTTTAATGTGAGCTACTGTATAAATAAATTAAGGTTCCGTTTGGTCCTTAGTATTGGAATTTCGGAACCCATAATCTTGTAACATTATATTCCATGAATTGTAATTTCAAGAAATTCATTTATAATTCCAATTCTTTTGCTTAGATAGAAAAAATTCATTAAGAATTAGAATTGCTTAGATTTGGAATTCTTATTTCTCTTTAAAATAAAAAATTAATTACTAGATTTTTTTGGATAAGTTAGAATTATTCAAATTTGACAATCTTTTTATTACTAAAATAAATATTTAAAATATATAACAAAATTACAATATCCAAATGCAATGAAATTATTTTGTCTTTGCTATTATAGCCCTAAAAATCAAGCGCGACAAACTTTTTTTTAAAAAAGAAAAAAACTATTATAGATAAAAAGACATTTGGCAACTAGAATTAATATTACTGCATTTGTTTAGAGAATGAACATACGACTCTAAAAATTCGATAAAAACACATTTTGGTACTAAATTAATATTACATAAAATCCTATAAAAAATTCAATTCCTAAAAAATGTCTATTTTGATATACCACCACCATTTTTTTTTGGGCACTTCTCTAATCTTCATTTTGATCTATACCCTGCAACAAAAAGAAAATCAACATGAGTTATTAAAACCAAGAAAAAAAATATTCAAGAGGAACTTACTTTCACAAGTGACATATAGGAGTTATCAGACAACTTCTATGAGATCTATGAGACGTAGGAACCCACCATGGATTCTTAAATCCTGTTGATCAAATATAAGGTTAAGGTAAGAGTGATATACCCTCTTTCAGTAGTACTGTTGGTCTTTATAAAACAAAGGTGAGAGTGATACACCCTCTTTAAGTAGTACTGTCAGTCTTTATGAAACAAAGGTGAGAGTGATGCACACTCTTTAAGTAGCACTGTCAGTCTTTATGAAACAAATATGATGTATTGTGATGTCATATTAAAATAGCCAATGTGATGTATATGTCATATCAAATTTCGATGAACTTATATTGGCCAAAGTAAAAGAGAAAAAAATCGTGGAGAGATTTGGCATGGTGCTCACTGAACCTTCATAATATCTAACAAGTCAAGTCTTATGTCTGTCATATAGAATACCAACACATAGAAAAACGGCTGAAGAAACTAGTATATGACTTGACATCGGTAGAATGCACATACCTTCAATTCCCTGTATGTTTGATAGAGACAAAGATCCCCCCTATTGATCGAAGTATGCCAATTACCCCTCAAATCGTACAAGATAGTTACCACTTGTCATATGGTTTTTTGGCCCCCGTGAAGCAAGAGAAATGCAGGTAAGGAACTAACAAATGGACTTTGAAAAACAAGGGAAAAGAAAGACTAACAAAGGTTGTCTATGTAAAAAAGGCTTTAATCAGCTAAAAGCTTTAACAATTAAATAGTACCAGAGGTTCAACCTAAAGGGCAATTAAGTTTTCAAATGTGCAACATTCAAAAGCTCAGTTGACCATGCAAAATAAAGGATACTAGAAATGAAGTATGACAAAAATGCCATTTATAGAAGAACAGATACCTCTAGTTGCCTTCAAAAGGATGCCTTTCATTTTTCAATTCTCTTGTAAAACTAGGGACAATTCAATGACCAAAAAACTAGTCAAATAAATCATCATCATGTTTATCATTTTTTGTTGTCAATGGTACTATAAAGTTGCTCACAAGGTTTTCACTAGAGCCAATATCCTCAAATGGTGAGCATGCCTAAATCCAAGCTAGTAAACACAGGGCTTGTCCCCAAATTATTCATTTGATATCGTAAACAGGAATTAGAACAAGATTTGAATGACCATTCATCTCTAACGTGATACCAAAAATCCTACTAATTTGAGTTACAAAGTTCACATGCGCTGGTTATATTCCAAAGCTAAATTTATTTACAAGTCCAAAAATTAAATTACTTATAATAGGAGACAAGGAAGATACCATGTAAATATAGGGATCAATACTGTCTCCTGCTCCAAACCACTTTTACCTGTTCCAAATTAAGTAATATTCAACAAGGCTACAAGGAGGATGTGTATAGGATGTGATATTTTCAATCTAGAAATGTATCAAATTTTCTCATCAAAGAGAGTAGCATCGAGAGATGCAGTTGCCATGCAAACCTCAAATCTCTAATATAATCTCATAGTTGAGAAAATTGATTAATGAGCACTCAAACTCTATCATCATCAAAAGCATCGCATAAGTCTAGAAAAAGGAAGAACCACCAAAACCTTATTCTCTCTTGGCAATTTGATAGCCTATACCACTTTCTTTTTCTCTTTTTTTTTTTTGTTATAGAAATTTTAAATAAAAAAATCAATGACACTGAAATAATGCAATATGCACCTTTAAACTGAATTTAATTTGAACAACTAATAGGCCTCTTTTCCAATTAAGATAAAAGAGGCTTTACCACTTTGTTTTTCCTTTCCACCTGCTTTCTTCAAAATACACAAAATGGATCTTCAAATCAAGCCCTAAGACCTAGGATTTCAGTCCCAAATTACGATACACATAGGCACATCTTCCTGTGTATAGGACTGTCTCTTAATTAAACAATAAATAGTATTAAACTAATTTGTCTTCTTATAGCTTCCAAAATCTCATAGATTTATTAAGGCAACTTATCCAAGAAAATTTTCACAAATTCTATCGATTAAACCATTCTAAGTTACGATTGGTGATGGAGATCATACCTGCAAATGAACTAAATGGTTTGGAACCCTAGATTTGTTGTCTAAAAAAGAGTTTTTGAAGCCCTAGATTAGAGGTGATTTAAGTTTTGAAATGATTTTCATAGCCGACCAATTTCAAGGTTCTCTTTACGAGTAACTTCCTCAATCTTTCGTTTCCTGGTTAATGGAATCTTGGCAGAGAGAAGGTTTTAATGCATCCTTGTCATTCCGAAGGACCTCAAATTTCGAAACATGAACTTTTTTTTTTAAAGAAATGATAGAATTATTATTTAATATTCTATTGTTTCAGTTTGGGCTTCATATAAAAGCCACAAAGGGAACCTAGATTTCCATTCCTCATTATCTAAAATAGATAGAGAATATCTAGCAATTCTATTACTAACTCTATTTATACAGCTAGGGACATAGAGCAAATTACATGAAACAAAATATTTTGCTAAATAAAGAATATATGACAAAATAATCCAACAGAAACATATAAATTATTAGTTCGCTAATTCTGAAGCTGTTAAATAACTCCCAAAGTATCAAACTCTACTTCAATATGATGCCAAGTTTGATTTCTATCTTGCAATAAAGCTAAACAGATTGCCAATGTTTCCAACTTTTAACATCTGAAATCCCAAAACAATTAACAACCCAAGCACTTTCCAAATGTCCCGTCAAATTCCTTGCAACAACTCCAATACCAGATTTTCTAGTTGCACGATGTGTAGCGACATCAGAATTGAGCTTAATATTGATGATCCACAAACTTTATTTTGATGATGACAAATGTATTTTAACCTCTTAACCTAAGCTGTGTAGGTCTCCTATTATATTTGCTGGAAACAGCGGATGAAGTACACCGTCCAAACAGCATTATATTTCTTAGACGCACAAGCTCGTTCGACCAAGATTACCACGGACACAATTCACTATCCAAACGATAAGACAAAGAGCAAAATTTTGGAGCATCTACAATAGACACACAAGCCCGTTTGAAGGAATTTTCTCAGACGTATTCCTCTATCCAAAAGAGTAAGGAAGATTCAAGAGTTTTAAAGCAATTACAACGGACACATCCAACCGTCCGAAAGAAACTTACATCGGACGAAGCTGACTGTCTGAAAGAAAACATTCCCTATTAAGGATTAAATCTTTTGGATACAATAGACCATCCGATGTGTGAATCTTTCAAACAAACTTGGTTCGGACGATGGGACGGACGCAAGCTTGGTTGTTTGAACGACATCCTCTACTCATTTATATTTAAGATCGGACGATGGGCGGACGCACAATAATAACATCAGACTTCTGAAACCTATAACAGCTAGTTTTTGAACATTTATTATCGAGCCGTTAGGAGGTGGTTACAACCCAATTTATTGCACCTATAAATATCAACTCTAAGTGTAATGTAAAAATAATCTTGAATACAAGCGAGAAGAAAAGCAATTTGAGTGCAAATTAGCTATTGAGCAATATTGTATTAGTGTGTACTTTAGAGTGCCATTAAAAAACTATTGAGTGGAGTGATAATCTTGTACAAAAGTGAGATTGAGAGTTAAATCCTTGGCACAACTAAAGAGAATTAGTGTGAGCAAGGATTGTCCTACTTTGTGTACATTTGAGATTATTGGCTCATCAAATTTGAGGAGCTTTCTAGTGGATTAACACTTCAAGCTTGGTAGCTTGGTAGCTTGGAAGTGTTGTTTGTCTAATCTCTCTCTTTACATTTTCTATACTTCATAAGCTTAATTGATCTTATCTCTATCAAACTATTTATTAGTGCAAAAGATTTT
Source organism: Cinchona pubescens (assembly GCA_025175665.1). Classification (NCBI taxonomy): domain Eukaryota; kingdom Viridiplantae; phylum Streptophyta; class Magnoliopsida; order Gentianales; family Rubiaceae; genus Cinchona; species Cinchona pubescens. The sequence continues at coordinate 1,246,350 of JANKKI010000157.1, forward strand.
ATAAGTGCACATTTTGCAAAGTAATTTTTAAGAAATTTAATTCACCCTCCCTCTTAGGTTGCTTTGGAGCCAACAATTGGTATCATAGCATTGGTCTCTTTATTGTGCTTAGATTGTATTTGAGTAAAGATTCCTTATGGCAACCAATAATGCTTTAGTTTTTTAGGGTCAATCTATCACAAGATTCCCTATGTTTAATGGGGTGAACTTTATTATTTGGAAAGATATAATGAAAATATTTTTGCAATCCATTGATATTGACTTGTGGTATGAAGTCAATGAAGGTCCTTTTGAAGCTACAATCATTGATGATCATACAAATAGAAGAAGAGAAAAGACAAGGGATGAGCTCATTCCACAAGACAAGGTAAACGTGACCTTAAATGCGAAAGCTATGAATGTGCTATACAATGCCTTCGATGCTAACGAATCAACTCGCAGCAAATGATGCATTTCTGCTAAAGAAATTTGGGATAAATTGAAGAAAATTCATGAAGGGAGCGATGATGTTCTAGAGCAAAAGAAATCCTTACTAGTTGCCAAGTATGAGTCCTTCAAGATGGAACCACATGAAAATATTGATAAAATGTATTGTAGGTTCAATGACATCATTAAGGATCTTGAAGTCTTGAGTAAGGAATATTCTCTGGGTGAAAAGAATAGAAAAATTTTGAATGTCAATCCAAAGAGTGGGAGGCCAAAATTATCGCTATAGAGGAAGTTCTCAAAAAATTTAAATTCGATACCAATTGAATCTTTACTTAACTCTCTTACGTTCTATGAATTGAAGCTAAAGGCTAAGATGGTGGATGATGAAGAAGCAAAACCAAAAATGAGCATTGCATTAAAAACTTCTCAAGAAGAAGATGAAAATGGCTCCATCAACCTAGAAGATGAAGATCTTGATGAAGGAGATTTTTCACTCATCACCAAAGGATTTCTCTGTTTTTACATCAATAAACAGAAAATGAGAAGAGGTAGAGCTATCAACTCAAATAATTTCAAAGGGAAGACAGAGTTAGAAATGGAAAACCAAAATGAAAAGTGTTTTGAATGCGGTCAACTCGGACACTTTGCAAATGAGTGTCCTTCCAAGAAGAAAAAGGAAGGAAGAAAGCCTCGTTTCAACAATTCTAAATCACATGGGATGATTGCAACTTCGAAAGAGAAGTTGAAGTTGAAAAGAAATTAAGTCAGCACAAATGGCCATAAAGGCCATTTGTGATGTTATGAGATAACTTCTAATTATGATTCTAATGATAAAAATGATGACAATGATCTTGAAGCTTTCATTTTAAAATTGCATGATAGCTTAAAGGTATCATATGCTAGAAATAAAGAGTTAGTAAAGAAATATTTATTGAATGCTGACTCTAAACTTGTGAATAAAAATAATAGGTTACCACAAGAAAATAGTGATTTGAAGAAAAGAATGCATGTGAAAACAAGGATCAAGGAAGAGCAAGCCTCCTTGAAGAAAAGATTGGATGACTTGAATATTCTCTTGCATAGAAAAAAGGAAAATATTGTTGATTTGAAAAAGAATAGAAATGTATTGATCAACAAGAACTTTGTCACCTTTAGAAGGAATAATTTATGCTTTGTAAAATCAAAATCTTCTTTATATGGAAATAAAAATGTTATTTGCAAATTGTCAATAGCATGGACATGTGAAAAATAATTGCTATGTCAAGGAAAATGAAAACTTCGTACGAATACCATATGAATTTGATGTCAGTAGTCATTTTACTAACTCTTATGGACCCATGAAAATATGGGTACAAAAAGTTATCACTTAATTTCTTGTTTAGGAAATGAATATCACCAAGGATACCAAATGGTTCACAGATAGTGGGTGCTCAAGACATATGACGGCTGATGCATCTCTCTTCACCGAACTCATATCCAAAAGTAGTGGAAAGGTGACTTTTGGGGATAACCTACAGTACCAAATCAATTGGCCTTACTGATATGTATCAAATGAATGTACCTGAAGATGAAGATATAGGTATTCAAAAGGAGCTTGAAAAGCTCACTATTCATGAAGAATATCAAGAGATCACGTCAAACAATGAGGACAAAACCCATCACTTGGATGAAGAAGGAGAAAAGAATGAAGACACTCCAAAAGATCTTCCAAGAGTATGGAGATTTGTCTCTAGTCACCCTGAAGATTTGATCATAGGTGATCCATCCGATAAAGTAAAAACTCGATCTCATAAATCTTTGAATAGTGATTGATGCATTACATTCTCATATTGACCCTCTCCAAAAATAATATCAACATAAATTTGAACAATTAACAAACCACTAGAATTAGTTTTGGTAAAGAAAGTAGTGTCAACAACACCTCTTTTGAATCCATTCTCAATCAAAAAGCACTTAGCCTTTCATACCAAGCTCTGCGAGCTTGTTTCAAACCATACAAAGCTTTAGAAAGTTTGAAAATATGATTTGAAAAATTTTTGTTTTCAAAACCAAGGGGTTGTTCAACAAAAACTTCTTGATCAATAAAGCCATTTAAAAATGCACTTTTGATGTCCATTTGGAATAATTTGAAATTGTTAAAGCACGCATATGCAAGAAACATGCAAATGTATTCTAAACGAGTAACAGGTGCAAAGGTTTCATCAAAATCAATACCTTCTTCTTGAGTATAACCCTTTGCAACAAATCCAGCTTTGTTCCTAATGATTTCACCTTTATCATTTAATTTGTTTCTAAATTCCCATTTTGTTCCGATGTACAAGATGAATTGTTGGTCTTTCAACTAAGGTCCATACATTATTTTTCTCGAATTGGATGGCTGGACTTGGAGACTTTTGTTTGTTTTTTAATATTAAAAATCAAAACCAACAATGTGCCAGTTGAACTTGGTTTATACCGGTTTTATCTAGTTCTTTCTAGTTTTTATTAACCAACGGGCATATACTTGAATCAGATCGGAGACTTTTTCGATTCGTGGTTCGATCTCATATCAAACCGCCCAATTCAGTCCAGACCGATTTAAAAATATTGATGTTTTGTCATATCTAGATGAGCTGATCAACATGTAACTCAAATAATATTTTATATGCTTTCAGTTATCTCTAATAAAAAAATGAAATCAGTACATTGAAGTAGTTGATGCATTTGTTGGTAAATCACCTAGATGTGAATTAGTATAATATTTCATTTGGAAGGCCTATTGCATTTTAAATATAGATTTCACGCCTTTTTTTTCATTATCCTTAGTGTTTTTTAATAAAATATTAAACTAGAATCTTTTCATTTTTTTAATGGTCTCTTTACATATTTTAAGGATTTGAGAAGGGATGTTAATTACTTCAGGATGTTAGCTAATAAATATATCATGTCAATTATCCTCCCAACTTTTTTTTGCCAACTTTTCTTGGCTCAATTATTTATCTTTTAATTTCTTTGGATTTTACGTAATGTTTCAAACATGTTTAGTAAAAACTTAGTAAAGATGTATTTTATCTTTATGTTCTTGTCATAGATAAATTCATCTCAAATTCTTATATCTTAATTTTTTAACCAATTTGTAGCATCATTGTGGTAAGCTACTATATGTAAAAGACTTGCATGTTGTTGTATGATATAATAATACACAATACTCATCACACACGTATAGATTAATCAATGAACCCACTTTAACATGAGCTTTTAAGGCTACGACTAAACAGTAACCTAGTTCGGTCTTATATAATCACTTTTTTTTTTTACATAATATCATTAGGACTATACTTTGCATTTAATATATTTATGTGCAACTATATCTATTTTCCAGTTAATGGGATATGATCATTCGAGTTTTAATATAATTTTGTCAAGTATTTTATTATTTGAAAAAACCAGTAATAATGGTCACGATGTTAAAGTTTGAATACCCCATTATTAATTTCCAAAAAAAAAAAAAACACAATGAGCTCCTATAATTTTCTATAAACATGCCACATAGTGTTTTTATTTTAAAAGGATATAGTATTAACACAATAATGTAATTACTGTCGCACACACATCACATAAATTTCTTAATTAATATATATATATATATATGTATATATGTATATATGTACATACATACAGACATAAATGTATACACACACATATCTATATATATATATATAAGCTAACCACTGGACCCTTAGTAGGTGGACGCCACTTTGATTTTATTATTATGAACTAAAATGAGGTACATTTGGAGGGGTACACAGGGATAAAAACCTACAGCTGGAAGGGAATTCCAAAGATATAGAACCCTTCGGAATTTGTATAGCAAAAGAATTAAGTTCTAATTCTAATATTCTTTCAACCTGACTTATCTAGGTGAATAATAGAAGAGACTCTTCTAGGAATAGAAAATTGATCAAAGTACAAATTTGATTTTGTAGCACAACCTAGATTAGCCAAGGCATCAGCTGCCTTATTACCTTCTCTAAATGCATGCTGGACTATTTCCATTGCATAATTATATGGTAGCAATTCTGTAGAATAAGGAAGATATGCCATGGAACCTTGAATTCTTTGTACAGAATTTGAACCAACAATAAAGAATCCATCTCAATCACTATGGTAGTGTAACCTTTTTGGTAGGAAAGCTTGTGACCATCTCTTAAACCATAAACTTTAGCTTCCAAGCTAGATGTAGTATGTCAATAATATGATAAGAAATTAGTTATAAAATCTCTATTTGAATCCCTAATCAAACCACTACAAGTAGATTCTCCTTGAGTACTTCTTTTGAGCACCATTTGTGTTGAGTTTAACAAAGTTGTACAGGAGGCCTTTTCTATTCGACTATAAGAACTAGGCTGAGATATTGGAGTGGACCATCCAATTTGAGTAGCATTCCATCCTTGGGAGCTATAAGAACAAGGGGAAAGCTTAGAAATTAAACGCAACATATTCTGAACTCCATAAATAGAAGATAGATGATTCCGATAGTTTTAATAAAACTTCAAACATCTAGTCTTCCACAGTTGCCAACAAATTAAAGTAGGGAGAATTTGATCAAGGATGCCTTCTAAAGAACACTAACTTGAGTCCATCCACAAAGAGTTGAGAAACTGTTTCAAGGATCTATTTGAATAACCAGTGCAAAAATACGCTGAAAATAATTCCATACCTTCTTAGCAATAGGGTAGAAAAGAAAAAGGTTTTCTATGGTCTTCTCAGCCTCACAGAATTGACAATTGGAGACTACTGCCACTCCTTTTCTCCTTATTTGGTCATCTATGCGAAGAGCCTCATTGAGTAGTCTTCACATGAAGATAGAGACTTTAGAAAGAGGAATCCCCCAATCCCGTATCATCCTTCTAGAGAAGAGCACTGAGCCTCCTTCTTGTATCAAATTTCTTGTACATTTAAGAGTAAACTCTCCTGAAGAGTTAGGCTTCCTAACAAATTCATCATCATTATCACTGAGGAAAATTGCTTTGTTGTGCAAAGTTCTTGCATGAAAAATAGGACAGCTTCCTTAGATGACATCATAATCCTAACTATTGCCAGTCCAGGCTTCCTTCAACACTTATCATATTGTGGTATTACCTACTAAGTATTTCCACCCTATTTATCAAACTAGAAAGAGATATCTCCCGTCCTCGATAAGACACCAATATTTTCCTCCACTAAATCTTTAACAATCAGATTCTTTTCTAGGTGTGGGAAACATTAGAGCCACCAACAACAAGGTAAGGATGCATAATTTGAGAAAGGTACTTTTGTTTAAAAATAACTCCGTAAGGACCTTCTAGTTCTGAAATTTCACCTCAATTTCATGGAGAGCCCATTGTACCATGGACTCCAAGCTAAGCATACCAAGACCATTCTCAGAAGTTGGATGGGTAATTCTCTTCTAGGAGATCCAGTACATTTTTCTTTTCCCACCAAAATATCCCTAGAAAAAATCTGCAAACATGCTCTCAATAAATATAAGAATAGTTTTTGGTGGAGTTAAAACTGGTAGAAGATATATAGGGATATAACTCAAGACATGCTTAATGATAGAAGTCTTCTAGATATGAAGACAAAGCTTAGGCTTCCATCCTGCAATTTTACTAGTTATCTTATCAATCATAGGCTGGAACAATGCCTAACTTCTTATTCCTTTATTAATATGACATCCCAGTAAACAAAAGGAAAATTCCTT